>CM055097.1:52877591-54077591 GCA_029204225.1 Diphasiastrum complanatum
TAACACTCTTGTCAATCAGCTAGGACTTATCTAGAATTCGTCATGTGCCTGAGCCTTTGCCAATTTCGATTTCGGAATCCAATCGTAATATTGTTCATGCGTATATGGGACTAGCACACTTCTCCTTCCTCTGCTTTCACTCCAATATTGTTTTGGGAGGTCTCATTTTTTTTTATCTCTGTCCTTGTTAAGCGTCTTCCCGATTTGTAGATCAGAATAAATAGCAATTTACATGTATGGGACTATCAAACTTCTCCTTCCTCAGGCTTCGCTCCAATCTTGTTGCTTTACTCTCTTACCACCTCCTGGAAGGTATATAGTCTACGCCGACCCCAGCAATAGCTCAGACGGAAGTAACAGAGAATAGAATTCGTGCATAATAACGCCAAGATTCCAGAGCTCTATAGTCTAACGAAATGTCCACTAATGCAGGAGGAATAATGGCTGTTGAAATACAAAGGCGGCTATTCTTTAAGAATTTGCTTGATGCACTTTGGAACGTAGATGATGCCAACAACGGGACTTTTGCAGCGGGTGGAAACATTGCCCCAAATCAGTCAGGATCCTTCTTGGAGTCTCTACATGTAGAAGGGGCTGGTGAATTGCGTCTTCCCCTCTCTTCAAATGACCATTTGAAGCTCCTTGGTGTATGCGAGCAGGCACCTTACGGCCATGGCTTGGCGACCGTTGTCAACACCTCCGTCCGACGCGCTTGGCAGGTTGACGCCTCCAAAGTCAACCCTAAAGTTTCTATCACAAGGAGAGCTTGTCAAACAAAGGAAAATGCTGAATTTTATTTGCATCTGTCTTTGTGGTATAATCTCCATACTTTATTTTGTGGACCAAATAAATGCCCATGTGTTTTCACCATTTGAACTTTACATATAAAAAAATTGTTTTGAACCTTTGATATGAGATATTCACAACACAAATTTGTGAACATTAATGTATATTTCACAATATGTAGAGAATAATTAAATAAAAGCTTTAAATACACACTTGCCATGTTATTAGCTTTGTGATTTTATAAATTGTCTAGACATGCTTTATTTGAGTAACTTCTTTTGTAAAAGTCTTTAATACAATATGAGGAGTAAAGATCTATGCCAAAAAACATTTGTTGATCATATAATAAAATTAACAACAAGCAGACACCATCAAATTGAGTCGAATCAATTTGTGAATGATAATCAATAGTATTCAATTCTAGATGTTATATTATCTCTCCAAACTTCCATCGGGTGGTTAGGATACTCGAAGAGGCTTTTAGCAATTGAAGAAATAATGGACGATGTCAAAGAAATGAACACCATTTGTACTTTCTCAAAATATGTCATTGATCGTGATGCCCAAAAAAAGGACACTGTAAAATACATCAAGATAACCCTTCTCTAAATGCTAGTAAACTTCTTGAATTTATCGGAGAATTTACGTCAATGTTCAACAAGCTAAACTATTGTTCAAGGGACAAATTGAAACTTCCAATCAAACGTGGTGCAAAGTGTTGAAATACATATGAGAAGATGAAAATAAATATCCACTTTAACGTGAGTTACCAACTTAATATATTCTTGAGCCAAATAAGTCATTCAAGTGTACAAAACATTGCATTTTGGAACAATGCTTCTAGAATACTTCAAATGGTCATAGGTTAGACCAACGTAACAAGCACAACTAAGCCAACATATACAAATGTTAAACTCATGTCCGATGGTTTTGGTTTCAAACACTTCAGAAAAATGTGTATATATTTGCACTTTTAGATTTTCCAAAGATGGGAACATGCCTCTTTCAAGACCTGTAGAGAAGCAAGTAATGCATGACATGTCAATAAAAACTGATATCTACCTTCTTCCTTTTCATGCAATAATGTTGTTTCATTTTTGTTAAAAATTTGAATGACTTAAAATTTGATTAAGGATCAAAAAGTTTGTGATTGAGTGTATATCAATAGAGCTATGGAGGAGGAGGAGTTCAACATAGAATACCATTATATATCATGGAAAATGCACGGAAAAGGCTAATTAAGTTGACGATGAGGTAGCCAATAAATAAAAAGGATCGATATGATGGTGCTTATGTGATTTGTTCACAAATTGTAGAAATCCTTGCACTCAATAAAACCGACATAGGCTTCATCATTGTTATCAATAGAATATTAAAAAGTGAAGCAAAATATTGTTTGTCAACCTAAGTCTGAACTTGTTTTAGTCTATAAATATGAATCAATTCATCTGTGATAATCATTAGAGGAGTTCTAAATCCAAAAAAGACCCTTTGTAAAGATTCTTTCATATTTTTTCTCAATTTTTTCTTACACATGGACCAATTAAAACACTCAAATTTGAAATCTACGTAACGTAACTTTTTGCATCCACATTTTGATTCCGCACTAAAAATGGCATAACTTTTTAGTGGCAAGTCTGAATTTAGCGGAGTTTAACGATTGGAAAGCGTTCAACAAGGGCTTTCCAATAATATGTTACATGGCATACTTCTGAGTTACGATTAAGAAGTTATGGCAAGTCAAAAGTATTAGTGTTATAATATTTTAATAATATAAACTAAATCTTGCACGAATTTGAAAAGGGTCTTTTTGGCGCTCAAAACTCCTCTAATGATACGCAATGTCACACATTATACAATGATATGTTGCCTATGAATTGAACATGTGCAGTAGTGATTGTGACAATACAATGAGTAGCAAAGGCACATTGTGGAGGAAGCTAAAGTACAAAATGTCATGGCGGATGCTTCCATGGTCGTGCTACATGTCATGTGGGCTTTTTCTCAAGGCAAGTATGCCAAAGGGGTCTCAATTTTGACAATGGGGCCGTGAAGAAGGCTTTCAAGGTTTTGGAACATTCCGTTTCTTATCTTTCACAAGAATGGAATGGAGACATACTTTGGATTCTTCACCTTCCTTCGTGAAACCTTCAGGTTAATCCATATAGATCTCCTCCTCAAGGTAGCCATTGAGGAAAGCATTTAATACATCGAGTTGGAACATCTTCCACTTGAAATAGCATGCAATGGAAATGATGAGTCTTATTATGGCCATCTTGGCCACGGGTGCAAAATTGTCTTCATAGTCAAGACCTTGGATTTGTGCATATCCTTTTGCACATAGTCTTGATTTGAATTTGTTGATAGATCCACCATTGTGGTACTTTATTTGAAACACCCACTTGCATCCAATCACATGCTTGTTGATAGGTGGATCCACAAGCTCTCAAGTCTTGTTAGAAATCAAGGCATCATACTCATTGGTCATGGTTTCAAGCCACTCCTTGGATTGGAGTGCATCTTGGATATTTCTTGGCTCTTCATGAGAGATGGAAAAAGCATGATAGGTGGTGCCATCTTCCACTTGCTTGCCTTTCTCCACATAAGTGAGCCTCTTTGGCTCAGATATCTCTCTCATGGATCTTCTTGGTGTGATTTCTTGAAGATCGTCCTCCTCAAGCCTCAACCCCAACATATCTTGATTAGCATCAAGATTGATAACTTTAGATTCATCATGAGATGGCTTGATCTCGACCTCTTCCAAGTTGAATTTTGATTTATGCAATTCTAGCATGCTAAAATCAATGATTTCTATCTTGTAGATATAAATAGACGTGCATCCAAATTTGGTCAAGATCTTGTTGATCCCACTAAATGTGTTTTGGATCTATATTTTTCACAATCAATACTCAAAATGTAGACAAAAACTAGGCAGGAAGCAAAATCTCAAATTTTCATCAATTTGCATGGGAAATCCCTAATAAATATATACATAATCATCTCGGATCTGAGGGTTTAGGCTTACCTCTGACCCATTCAAGACCTAAACCTAACATCTAATCTATTAGCTCATAAGATCCACCCTAATTGTGGGTCAAGATCTTGAGATCCTTCAACAATGCAAAAATTGCTATTTTTAGCTCCTATAAAATCTTTAGCTTATCTATGTACATTTTGGCCGCACTCCAAAGGTGCCACAACAATGTCAGACTTAGAATTATCATTATTAAAAAGATCCTAACCTAGTTGGCACATGTGACATCCCACATCATGGCCAAATCACAATTTCCAAGTTGATTTTTTAAACTAGCTTATGTAAATTCTAACATAATAATTGTTTCAATACATGGTGAAATTTTAGCATAGGCTTTGCCGACTATTTTCAATTCCGTAACTGGCCAATTTGAAGACTACAAATTTTTTTTTATAGGCCATTTCTAAGGCCACAAAATTTCCTCTAGCCGCATTTAGGGCGGTGGGTTGAGACCCAGGCTGAGACCCAATATTATAGGCAAATTTATGCTAGTTTTCCATTGATTTTCGACTTTTACATGCCAGCTTCTACAATTTCACAAAAATCGCTCTCAAACATAGCTCGATTTCCATGCAAAAATATCGGCTAACACTTGGCCACCATAGTGAGAATTACAGTGATGACCAACATTGCGAGGATCAAAACGATAAAGTTATTGAAGGTTGGACCGAAGATGATTCAACTAAACCATTTAATGGTCAACGTGAACTATTGTCCAATGACTATGGATAAAAAGGTCAGAATCAATTCCAATATGGTACCAAGGACTAGTTCGTATGCATCGACTATGTGATATATGAAAACTTATATGAGAGTGAAGATTATAATAGGAATGGAGAATGTTCTCTCTATGTCACTATAGATATTACTAGTCCTTCTCAAATGGATTAGCTATTTTTTGACGCAAATGATCTTAAAGAGAGAAGTGATACTAGTGTTAAAACGTCCCCTAGGACTCCCAATCGAGATAGAGCTTCGTAGAACACGAAGGGAGGATTGCAGTAGATGAAATCGTCCCAACCAAACCTAGACCCAATACCGGTCTAGCCCTCGAGCAATCCAGGAGATAGGCAAGCCACAAGAAGAGCGCTTCACAATCTGGTAGCATAACGGCCATAGACTCTTCAATGATCCTCATAGACACTAGTGAGGGTATATATAGAGATATAGCCAACATATAGAGATCAAACATAGAAAGGTCCATTCAATTTAGACGGGAAGAGATGTGTAAGTTAGTGGGAGAGACAAAAATTGTCCATGGTGGTTGGACATGTCTGATGGAAATCATATTGAGGAGGAGAACAAATTCATGAAAAGAACAAGCAATGGGCATTAATACAACGAAGTTCTTGCGATGATCATAGCATGTTCCAATGATGCAACATGAAGTGGTGGGGGTTTTGGTAACAAAGGTTAGGTTGTGATTGTTGTTTGTGTTGGAATTCGATGCTCAGCCTCAAATCCATTCAATAATGAGCATCCTGAAAAACCAGAAACAAAAGGCTTGAATTTTTGTACAGAGGATCGAATTTTCTAGAATTCTTTGATACCGGATCGACCCAATAAATTCTATATTTTTTGAGTCAGTATATATTCAGGTCAATGTACATTTTTTGATACTTGTAAATTTTGATATTGTCGGTCGAACGACTTCGCATTGACAGTCTGCCCACTTTGTACATGCATTAACTGTAATGAGGCGGTTGTAATAACTGCAACAAAAGGTAGTTGTAGATATTCTGTAGGATATCAATCCTAGAACCTTCATTAGAAAACTTCTTTTGATTATTCGAGTTTTTTATAGCCAACATTATTAAGCTCAACGATTGTAAGTTGAAGTTATCACTTCAAGCATTGTACTCAATGTTTGATATTAATCAGAGTGCAAATTTTCAGTCTCACTATAGTATCATTTCATTGAGCATTTGTCTGAATTATTCAATTTGAACATTCTGCTATTGTTTGTGGCATTTCCGATCCTACACCAAGCTCGCTCACTAGCTTCCTCTCATTTCCATTGATTTTTGACATGGTATCAGAGCGGGCAGTTCAATAATCTGCATTTCATTGCGGGTTATCAAGTCTTGTTTCTATCATGACATTGTTCTAGCAAGCACGCAACCAACAATATTCCAAAATCGTTGTTATTACCAACAATGTCGCTCAAGCCAGATTGGATCTTTTGTCTCTAATCGAGAGACTCGATGGAGGGAACTATCATCTCTTGTGTGTTCAGTGACATGCAAGATGATATGGCTAGGACTTCCACTTGGCCACTTTTTGTTGGAGAAACTCATGACTCAGATGAATCACTTTGACATCCATCCGCTTGGTGAACTCCTTGTCTGCTTGATTATATTTGTGACCTTTGAACCACCAAATCTTGCTGTTGAACTCGTTGCTCTGCATTTTGTCTTTGTAAGACGCGTGGATTCTTGATTGGACATCTTGTACTTGGATGGTCCTCAAAGCAGCATGTACATTCCTCCTTTTCAAGAAACTTTGCCTCGCGAGCTTGAGCTTGAGGACAGTTCTGATTTCCCATTCGATATTTCTGCGTTTGGATAGGAGTGATCTACTCTCTTCTTCAAGATAAGATTCTCCATAATGGCCGCATCTTGACATATCCGTGGCAATGAAGTGTAGGATGTGAACTTCTTCATACCAAACTTGATCTTGTGGAGTAGTCTGATATAGTAGTTCTTCATTATGGTCTCTGGGCTCAGTAGATCATTATCTTTTACTAGATTGCACAATCATTTGGTGTATTATCGAACTGTCTCATCAGGAAACATCTGAAATGAAGCTTATTTGACAAACTCGATAGTCATGGCTAGAATGCAACGTAGTCTTGATGCAAGAGATTGCTTCAAGGGTTGCACAAATGTGGTGTTCAACTTTTATTTTCCTTTTTTTTGAAATGAGAAAAAAGAAAAAAGAACAGAGTAGATAAAAAAAAATTGATCAATATGGATGAAAAAAAATCAGAAAGTCACAATAACAAATGGATATAACGGATGGAGTTTACAAATAGATGGATTTACTGGTAATTGATGTGAAGGAACAATGGTAACTATGGTGCCTGTCAGGTATGACTTGTATGCGATTGAGCGGGTGATTGGCATGTCAAGTCATTAGCCGATGAGGCCCCCCTTTTTTTAATTTTTTTTAGAGGAGGGCGAGTAATAGGCAGTGGGCGAGTAATGGATAGTGGGCGAGTAATAGACAGTGGGTGAGTGATGATGGCAAATAATCATAGTGGGCGAGTAATGATGGTGAGTAATGGAGGTGAGTAATGATGGCGAGTAATGGAGGCGAGTAATGGATAGTGGGCGAGTAATAGACAATGGGCGAGTAATCACAGTGGATGGAGTGGCGAGTAATGGAGGCGATTAAAAGACAATGGGCGAGTAATGACAAAAAATTAGATCTTTACTCGCCAGTCTGCCAGGTACTAGATCAAGTACTATTGTACTATGCTTTGTACCGACGACGAGTAATGATACTGAAAAAAATTCAAAAAAATCTAAGTAGGCGAGTTATAGAAAAAGGCGAGAAATTGAAAAATGGCGGGAAATTTGAATATGTGAGGAATAACTTTATTACTCACGGAGCTGCAGGATGCTAGATTTGATGGTTCTGAACATGTTGTGAAGAGGGCGCGTAAAGTTACTGTAAAAATCTCGTGAGTTATAATCACAGTAGGCGAGTAATAGACATTACTCGCCGAGCTTAAGGATGATGCATCAAGGTTTGCTCTGGCCTCTGGAAAAGTGGCGAGTAAAGAAAATGACAAAAAGTGGAAAAAACACAGTAGGCAAGTAATAAACCTGTCAAAAAAGAGAGAAAATAGCAGAAAAGTGCAAACTAAAAAAACCATTCCTAGGACTATTTAGCACCATCTCCCCGACATCGGCACCAAAACAATGTTGGACCCTTTCCGTGCCTCTCTAATCGGTCGGATCTACAGGGTGAAGAAGGGGTTTTGTTGTGTAGTGACGGGCTTCGATCCAATGGGGAGAGGGCTAAGCGACGAAATAGGAGTGGGGATCTAGCTAGGCTTGTTAAGGTTGTCAGTCTTAACTTCGGATCTACTCGTGGAATAGCCTAGATGGATGTGGCGTTCATCTCTGATGCTATCTCTATTTTTGGTCTTTTCTAGGGTTGGTTAAATTCATGCTTATCAAGGCATTCTTGGCTCTAGATCTTCTCCTCAAGAGGTTGGTCTTCTCAAGGGAAGTGAACGGTGAAAGAAATCCTACCTACAGATCCTATTGACCACTCCATGATTTTCTTAATGGAAGAGAGAGAGAGAGAGAGAGAGAGAGAGAGAGAGAGAGAGAGAGAGAGAGAGAGAGAGAGAGAGAGAGAGAGAGAGAGAGAGAGAGAGAGAGAGAGAGAGAGAGAGAGAGAGAGAGAGAGAGAGAGAGAGAGAGAGAGAGAGAGAGAGAGAGAGAGAGAGAGAGAGAGAGAGATTCAAAAGAGAAACGAACATAGTTTTATTAAGAAGAGTAGAAGATGAGCAAATACAAGGGAAATGAATCCCCGGTTATAGATTAGAGAGGTGAGCCCCCTTCACTTTGATTGGCTATTTAAGTTCCATCAGGATCACCGTCTTGACCGTCAGTGTTTCTTGAGATCAAGTTGTGTTTCCTAACTTAGGAACTTTATAAAAGCTAAGTTCAAAATACTTTGTTTAAATAATTGTGCTCCATGGCACTTATTAGCCTAAGGCCCAATGTTGGACTCACACGCGCAGAATGCCAACTGGTTGCTATTTCTAATACTTTTGACTCTCTACTTTTGTTGTGTAGCGTTTGGGCTTATTGCAAAAACCTCTTGCCATACCATATTCTAGATTATTCCATGTCGTACCAAGAATCGGACAATAATCTTTTGTATTTTCTTTTCTCAGAGTAAGTTAGCAGTGCGGCGCCAAATAGCGGCCTGACGCTCCTTTTTCACTTCTCTATTTTTCTCATCTATATTCTTCTCTATATCTTTTGATTTCTGTTCCCATACTAATGTTCCGCTAAAGGGAATCAAAAGATAATCTAGCTAGTCATTATAAGAGAGGTTCTACATTAAACTATCAGCTAAATCACTCGAGAGTTTGTCTCTCCATAATTCGTTTCAGCGGTTGTAGACATTGATAGTTCAGTAACTATTCGTTTTTACGGAACCATAACCCTGGAAAGCTAGTGAATCATTGCACCAAAAGTGCTAGCACCCCCTCCTTGCAACCGTATCTCTGAGAGCCTGAAAAACTCTCATCGGTTGGGGAGCACGGGACAATAGAGAAGGCCATCAGAGTTGGAAGTGGCAAATCCTCTACTGCTCACGTAGGGCCGAACTACCATTAGAGATGGGGCCCCTTGACCCTTTTAGGACGTTTTGGTTGGACCAACCCCCCGTAAAAAATGGCCCTAACATTGGTGCATCTACCGAGAGGAATTTGATAATGGGCTATTATTTGAGGGGCGGTTATCTATATATTGGGCTGTGAAGTGTGCAGATTGGCCATTTGCGGGTTGCTTATGTTATTTGACCCACCATATGCTTAACATTGGTGCGTCTGCCGGGAGTCAAAATATTTTCAAGATGTTGTTTAAAAGAGTAGTTATCCATATCACTGGTCTACAAAGAACTAAATGTCATACTACCAATAGTCTACAAGTTTCGTAGGTCCTATATTGCATGTGTTGAAGACAATTCCACTATCTAAACCATCAGCCGCAAGCTAGCATGACCGTACAAGCGGCTAGTACCACACGTTGATCACAAGACAAAGTGGTTAGCATCACACAGTGATGTGTGCTGATCCCACACCTAGAACATGCGTTATGAGCTCGCAATCCAACCCTAGCTGCATATGATCTAGCTTCGCCAATGCCATTCTACTTCCAACAGTTTGGAATACAATTTGGACTGGAGACTACACACAATTTTCACCAGCGCTGTGATGCCAAGTACCACTAGAAATCTTTCATAGAGTGACGGGACAGGTCAGAGCATGGGATTTTGTATGAAACCTAGGGTGAAAGTGAAAACCAGAGCCCTGAGTCGAAAGTCATTACCCTACGACCCACCAACCCTAGCCTCCCGTAGAGACAACACCTGGTACAAAGAACCATGAAAAATTGTACATGGGTATGGTTGGATTAGGATTGAGCAGAAAAATGACCAAGTAGAGTTAGTTAGGTCATATGTAGCATTAGTGGACGAAGGGTGGATGACCTATGGGATAACGTGGGAAAATCACAAAACACATGTGCAACGACAGTTGATTGCTATTTGTAAGTGAGAAACATATTATGCAGCAATCATTAGTATCACCCTAGACAAGCCATCATAGGTATACCAAGGAAACCTAGGTCTAAGGGAGCACCGCACGGAGAGACTTCAAATCCCTAGAGAGAGCGTTTAGGGCTTAGAAGAAGCCATCGTGGGTTTCTTGTCCCACCAGCCTTAAATGATGAGTCTCATCCACCTATAAGGGACTTGGATGATACGTTGGAACCTATAGAAGAACTACGAGAAAAGGGAAAACCGGCCTAGAAACTAAGAGGACTATGACCAGAAACCGCAGGTCTAGGAAGGATATAGACCTAAATCTGAAGAGAGGGAATATTAACCTAGGTCAAGCCCTAGAGAATCTTAAATTGGAAATAGGGCTCTGGCAAATAGTACAGTTGTCACCCACTATTAAACGCACGGTTAAACGATTGATGAGACCACCCACGACCAGAACACTGGAGCCACCTACAATAGGGAAAGTAGATGCAAATTTGTTAGATCGCTACTGCCCTAAGGTAGATGTACTCATAGATGGCCTAGTCATTTCAGGGGCCATAGTTGATGCAAGGTCGGTATAAAGTCCTAAACACATGATTTTAGTCCAAGCATATCATACAAAGCAACCACACATCCCGCAAAAAGGCCTAAAGTCCTTTTATTAACTTTTAACTGATCAATCAAATAACTATGTGATCATTGGGTTGGACTTACACACGTAGGGTGCCAAATCCCTCTCACTTATTAGCTAGGGTTAGGGTTGTCTTGGGATCCGCAAACCCTCCAACAACCGTGCTTTGTCTTTTACCACCAATTTCTTCTTACTCTTCTTTTTCTTTGACTGTTGGTATGCTCTGATACCAATATAAAGTCCTAAACACAAGATTCTAGTCTAAGCATATCATACAAAGCAACCACACATGGGAACCGGTGGAGGTTAAACCAACCCAACCAAACCTAGATCGTATGGATCTAGCCCCCAAGCTATGAATCAATCAGAGTCATGGAAAGAGGAGTCACACCAGCAGCATGTAGCTACTCATCACAAATCAAGCATACACTAGTGAGAGCCCAGCAAGTATACTTATACCCTCCAAGGCCCATGCACCACTAGTTGTGCACTCTGACACCTCACTGGACACCTCTGCAGCCTATCGGGGCCACGTCATCCAGCTCCCTAATGACTCACCGATAGACCCATACCAACTCCACCACCATGTGTTTAGGCCTACAATCATTAAGTATGACCATGTACACATAAGGGCTCCAATTCCCTTATAGTCACAATTAACTTACGGGTTGTTGGTCTACCGGTCCCTAGCGTGGACACGCTACCCGAGACCAGTCATGGGCATGACATCATTACAGGAGTTCTCAAACTTAGAAGGGCCGTTTGTTACGAGTTTTTTTTTCCTCTCTGTTTATGTCAATGTGGCCCAATCGATTCTTGACATAGTGGCTTCTATCTAACATAACTCGCCTGACCCGGAAAACACAATTCATATTTGGGCAAATTTGAATTTCCGATCCGGTAGATTGGAAGCATACTATTGGCTGGCATGCGCAACGACTGGTTGACTAAACTGCCTGGGTTAACCTGAAGTTAAAATTATCTTGGGACTTACAAATAGGTTTGGTGCCTATTATACTTTGGACTCTCAAATTGACGAGTTCAAACGTGAACTTTTCAAGCTATGGCGATGAGAAGGAGACCGAGATCCTTGATATGCTCTGCAATTTTTTATAATGAGAGGGAAGACGATGGCACATGGATTGCTCGAGAATATCATAAGGCTTCTTGGGTACTGATGCATCCATCGGTGAGAGGGGCTTTTCGCCAAAAGAAAAAGGCCAAGTATACATATAGATCTTATTGGAAAGGGCGGATTATTGATTTCAAAGTTTCTCCAAGAGGACAAACCATTTCAGAGGTGCTTATTCAACATGTTTATATGCATTCAGAACTTAATGTGGAGGCTATAAATCCACATGATTTTCGAAAGTGTAATTGTAAGTATCTTAATTTTTTGGATTGCTTGTCATTTTTAGAACGTAATCGTATTTATGAATTGGAGCTTATTATGATTTTGTATTGTAGATCTATATCCTTCAAATACACATGAATGGGAACCTGTGGCGTCTCTTTCTCGTATTATAGATGTCATCCATTCAGAAATTGGCAAATTGCAACACAGAGGACGAACGACAAAAGAACTTGCAGATTCTGAAATATTTTTTTATGATGCTATGTATATTCCAAACACAAATGGAGGAATGGAAAAACTAGAGTATATACCTCTACCTAATTTTTAAGATAACATGTGGTGGATTGCAGTCAACGACAATATAATAAAATGCTTTCGTTCCAAGCTATATAATGATGTACAAAAGTCACTCAAAACTAGTACAAGATCAAGAAATGTGCACTTAAGCTGGTTTGTTCCAATGTCATTGTTTGTCAGCTCTTTTTCAAACACGGAAGTGCATCAAACTCTCACATTGTTTGTTTGCAAAAATCTTTCAGATGATTTTTTTATTTAAATTCATGGACAAAGGTTGGGATATAAGATCCACTGCAGATATTTCTTGTAGAATCAAACATTCATCCATATCATTTAGATACAGTATAGAAAAGCAAATGCTTAGTATGATGTTTCATTATCAGAGATGGAATTAACACAATGGTACTCGGGCCCCATTAGATCAAGATCTAGATAGCATTGGACACACTGATCGTATAGGCATTGATATCATGGCAAATGGGGATTTACTTACTACTATTGAGGTTGAGCAAGACTGGACCTTATTCTACATTAGAATGGAACTGACACTTTTACAGCAAGATATCCCCAAATATTTCAACTTTATATTGGATGGAGAATTGGTATGTAAAATCCATGAATTTGTATATTAATTTATATCCATTATCCTTTTTGTCAATATTCGGATCACTAACTGTAATCTGATTAATGTATGTCTGTGTAGATACGTAAAAGACATGAAGAGAAAATCAAATGCAAAGATTTGGGCAGAATTGTTTAGATAATAGAGCAATCATGATACAAGATTTGTAAAAGCTCTCATAAATATCAATATATTTCTCATTTTCTGAGAATGTACATGTGTGTCCTGTATTTAACAATGGATGCTTTTTTCTCATTGTCTCTATCTTTCTATATGCCCATAATTATTCACAGGGCATTACATAAAAAATGTATATCTCTATTTGATCTATTATTTACAGCTCAAAGTAGTATGGATTATCTCCACCTTGCACTAGTGTCAGTTGTGGACTTGATTGGCCTCCCGTTTCCATAGCTGGACTGGGTGTTGCATGAGATAATAAGTTCACCAACATCTGTTGATGAAACTCATATATCTCATTCATTGAAAATGCTCGACATTTATACTGCAAATCCAAAAGAATCGGGTCAATTGACTTATCAAAAACCAAATCGAAGATAACTTAGTTAGGCCATTCACTAGTCTATTTACCTTTCGTATATCTGGAGCCCCGGATTGCATGATGTACCACTCTAAAAAGTCCTGTACACTGCGGATGGAGAACCATCCATAGCTATGTCCATCCTCTTGCTGAGCTGACTTCAATCACAAAACCTATAATAGGTTAGTTGTGCACTCTGGAAAAAACAGATCATATTACCTATCAAATACTTTATGAGAAATACTTACTTCTGCATCAACAATCTCCAGGTGGCTATTTACAGTGGCCCCATCCGGCCTTGGCAAAAATGGCAACATTCTGCTATACATCACGTCCATTTTGACATGGGTAGACTTTTTTATGGGATTAATGATCCCATCTAAATCTTCCCTAAGGGAGATTATATGCATACTCCAATGCTTATTGCAAACAAGAGATAATTAGTCAAACTAAAGGAATTACAATACCTATCAAAAATATTACTAGAATATATTCTATGTAATCACTTACTTTTGGCAGTATCAAATAATAAAGACTTTGGTCTCCGAGGTTGTATGGAGAAGATACTTCGTCGCCTTAGTTGGACTATGAAGGTTGTGTGCGAAAAAGGACAACACAACTCCAATGTCCTTAGTATCATCGCATTGACATCTATTTACAAAATACATCAAACCAGCCTCCACAACTAGATATGATATATCTGAGGTCTTCTCCTCCAGGGCATCACAAAAGTCTTTATTTATGTGATTTATATAATTAATTGAACTTAGAAAAAAAGAAAATTGACCTCCTAGCTTGTCAATTTCTTTGGCAACATACTCATCAAAAATTATTTACCTCTCAGAATCCAAAAATGAATCTTTGGGATCAACAGGAAATCTTACACAAAGATCCTTATAAAAATCACCTATTAAACTTAAATCTAGATCCGATATTATTCTATCTACAGTCGAGTTCATTTCCTTGTTATTGTGGGATGGAATGGAGGGAATGGAAGAGGAACTACTTGAATAGTTAGGGGTGGTGGGAGGAGAAGAAGGCACTGCAGAATGGTGTGACGGTCCAACCAAAGCACGAGAGATGTGAGGGGGGGATGGTGATTCGCTGAGTACCACCCTTTGCTTGGCAGGCCTGGTGGGCTTGGTCTGCTTCCTCCTTCTTCATTGAGGAACAGGACCTCTCTCTGTAGGTGGTGGCCTAGAGGTGAAACCACTCTTAAAGACCTGATCATATGTACTCCTCAGCCTCATGACAAGATGCATGTCCTGAGGCATGAGGGTAACTCTCTTTGCGTGCACTGTGCAAAGCGTGGAGTCCTCAAAGAATTTGACTTGGAAGTCCTCATAGGCAGTATGGAGGGCTTCCAGGGCTATTATGTTCTAGCGAACATCATGTGAGAGCGACCTTGTTACCAGTCTCACAGATCTGTAGAAAGGAGCATAGGGAATCAGAAGATCCGTGGTCCTTTAAAGTCTCCTGATATCCCTTAACCATGGTCTTCCGGGCCGACCTACTCTCCTACCAGTGCCCACTGCCCTTTGTAGAGGAGGGCGAGGAGGCGGGGCAAATGTGGTAAGGTGGGCTGTCTGCTTGGTACGGACCATTGCAAGGTAGGGTATCGATATGACGCGCCAAAAGGCATGTAAAGCAGGTATTCGACAGGGGAGCACGTGATAGCGATATGAGTGATGGCATATCGCCACGACGTGTGGGCGGGCCAGCTGTACTGGTATGTGGGTCCTTTGGCACATGGTAGCGATATGTGTCTAACGGGGAGTGGAGGTGAACGAAGAAAACTAAGGAGAGCCAGAGAACGAAGAATTAAGAAACTAAAATAAGACCCAAAAACATCCTTTTATACCTGTAGAACGTCCCATCATATTCGCACGTTCGATGTGACACCTCCACTCCCCGCACGTGTGGTCACACGCATCCGTCACGTGTCAAAATATTAGCGGTTCGTACGATCAGATGGCTGGCATGACGTACGAGGACACATGGCGACATCTGGACCACACACTTGTCAAAAGATGATTGGGGCGTACAATAGTACAGTTGGCATGCACGTGCGAGGACGCGTGTCAGGATCCGAAGTGTACACGTGTCATTCAGAATGATTTTGTCGTCGTTTCCACACGTGTGGCAATTTTGACCGAAGGTTACTTAGACACGTGTACGGTTCAGATGATCTGTATTAGACTATATATATGAGTGTTGTTTCTGTAATTCAGTTTTGCATATTGAGTCCAATTTACTGGCCCGCTCCAAATTTGTTTGTACAATATCGCTACCACGCGCCCAGCAAAGACATCCATAGTTGCACTGATTCCCTGGCGCGTGGTTCCGATATTCGGATTCGCGTACAATGCGTATCGCCATCACACGCCCACTCTTACCTCGTTTATGTCCCCTGCTAACTGGTGCGTCATATCGATATGGCCTCCTCGTCTGCTAGTTTGATCTATGATAAAGCTCTTAGTTCTTTCCTAGTTGATGATGAGGTTAGTGACAGACAGGCCCATTTTTTTGTCCTATTTCGATTGACATAGAGAGATTTGTTATTGAGCACAAGAAAATTTTTCCTAAACTGTACAAGGATTTTTATGAGTGCTTGCAACAGGGTACCCTTCTGATGGACGGCCTGAGATTTGTGCATTTCACAGATTTGGCTCATGCTCAGCCAAGTGCCAAGCAAAGGCATGATCGTAAGTTTATCAAACTTATCGATCTGTTTAAACATGTCATACCCTGTGAGGAACACAATCGAGTATGTCACTTTGTTCAAGAGGGTATGGCCTTCGTGTTTTTCTTATTTGCTCTTATCCCTGATGAGGCAGAATCTTCTGGGTTGTCCATGATTGGTTTGCCTGCCCCTACTACTCGTGTGGCTTCAGAGGTTTCCATTACTGATGAGATTTTAGGAGATGTAGAGGAGGCCAGGCAAGCAGAACGATATGATCCTGCCAAGGCTCGTTCTCTGTCTATCTCTCCGTTATCTACCGCGAGCGAGATTGACCAGAGCAGAACCCTGATGGACCTCCCTGTATACCATATGGACGATGTTGCATTCTTATCCATTAGCGACATCGGAGACGTAATGGATCTCAGAGAAGATGAGATATTATCTCTTATGTCAAGGATGATTTCTGAATTTAAAGATTTTATTGACTTTGATGATGATGACCTCATAGATGGCATCGACTATGAGGACCAGGTAGAATGGGCAAGTGGCACAGATGCCCTTCAAAGGATGCTATCTAAAAGTAGGGCATATGAGGCTAATATGCCCAGTGAGGAGGAGTTTTTGGCTTTTCAAAAAAAGTATATCCCACATATACTATTCCAGCTGACCAACAATCCACCATTATTGCTGGTCACAATTTAGATGCTGCTGGTATGATCCAAGCTGACGAGGAGGATTTGGTAAGTACACCTTCTCACGAAAATCATTTATTATTTAGCGTGTAATTGATTATTGATCTGCTAGTTTGACTAACACTTGATTATGTGCTGTAGGATATCATTGAAGTTGATGCCTTTGCTAATAGGCATGGAGGATTGAGAGAGAGACAAGGCGGGAGACAGAAGGATGCCTCGTTGGCTCATTATTTGAAACATTTTTTAAATAGCAAAATTTGTGTTCTTCATGAAAGGTTTTTTGTGAATGCGAGAACTTTAATCATGGCCATGAAGGCCCTATCTTATTTTG
The DNA here is from genome assembly GCA_029204225.1 of Diphasiastrum complanatum. Taxonomy (NCBI): domain Eukaryota; kingdom Viridiplantae; phylum Streptophyta; class Lycopodiopsida; order Lycopodiales; family Lycopodiaceae; genus Diphasiastrum; species Diphasiastrum complanatum. Next base: position 52,894,860 of record CM055097.1, read on the forward strand.
CCCAAAGGCATAAATACCCAAAAAATACACATAGAATCATTTTTGTCAAAAGAGATGCTGCTCTTAAAGTGTTTAATTACGTGCTAGAAAATGTTCTTATGAGATCCTCTGCTCTGGCAATTCTATCAGGATATATAGATTTGAGCAAAAGGCGATCCACTCGATTTTTGGATCCGTATGATAGGAAAAAGCTCCTTCATGACCACGCAACAAAAATTGTCCTTAGAGACAATGAAAAAAAATGATTGTACTCTTTTCCATCTAATGTATGTGAAATTTGAGAATTTTTAATCACACGTGTTTGATTTTTATTGAATGCCATCAATCTAATTTTGGCTTATAAATTTACATGCTTTTTTGAATCTTTGATATTCAGTTGATTTTGTTGTGTATCAAACTTGAGCTCGTCTATAAAACCATTGGAATAGCTGAATAATGTAACTATTTTTTGAGGATGTTCCACCATGTTGCGTATTTCGATGAAATGTTGCTCTTGCCTGCCAATGTGATTTCTTTAGTCCTTGTGAAGACCATATACTCAAACTGCCATACTTTTTTGCAAAAAATGATGCATGATGCCTTAGTATGTGCTGCAATATCAAAGATTTATGCATTGGTTAGAATCTATCAAGCAAGTTATATTAAAATTATAAAATTGTAAGACACTGTTCAAATGTATCTTACCATGTAGTGGGTGATGTGATCTGAGCCCCAAGCCACCCGAACTGCATCTACAAACTCTATTGATGTTTTCTCCAATAGGAGTGCATCTGCAAATGAAATTGTGTCTTTTCTAAGCACTTCAATCATATTATCAAGCTTTTTCCAAACTTCAACCTTCTTCACCCTTGTTGTTCCTTTATCTTCAAAGTCTTTTGTCGCAAAAATAACATCTTTCCAAACCGAATATTGGATCTTAGACGACTTTTTAGACTGATTTGATAAAAATTGACGAGCTTTGACTCCTTCTATGCTAGGTTTATTGGATACGTTTCCTGTTTTTCCCGAAAGCTTTTCATCTTTTTGTATTTTAACATGGCCTTTATGAAGGCCTGCTTTTGACAACACTTCCTCTAATCGAGCGATTGCTTGTTTTGATGCTGACTCTAGCCTAGTATTCCATGCAAACAAGATATGAAGATATATTAATTTCTCTATGATCCTCACCTCTCCATGAAGTGTGCAAATATGCACATTTTGTAAAGGGATTGCTAGTACTGGTTTCCAATTGGGATCTTCAATATCTCTTGAAACTCTTGTGTTTCTTGAAATGTCATTAGATGATTTCATACAATATAGACATGGATGTTTCGAATTTGCTCCATGAGATACATTGAACATACATTTCAATGACTTCAAGTCTCTAGCTAAATGCCATTCCACCAAAAATTCACCTCTTTTAGGAACACTAAGTACTTTGCCATTCATATGATCCTTTATGATATCTGGATAACTTGTTCTGCTAAAAATCCAGGAAAGAACATTGTGATCCTCCTTGATAACCTGTTCAACATATGGAATCACAAGTTTTTATGTATTCGAAACAATTACCAAAAGAAATTGTACATGAATAACAGCCACCTGAAAACATCCTAGCCACCATATGTTGTTTTCTGATTGCACACTGAAGTTGAGATCCCTTGAGTTTGTTGCATTGTTCAATGCTCCATTCATGAGAGTAATACTTACTCTTTCCAACTTTTGTCCTTTTATAACTTCCGATTCATCTAGCTTGACCACCAGAATAAGTTTGCTCATACTAACACTTGTAATATTATAGAATTTCACTATAAATCTCAATAAATTATTCAAATCCACAAATAAGTTGTTGGTAGAATTATATGACAGATTGCCAGACTTTGAATTGTAAATCTCATTGATGTGAAAAGGGATTCCAATGACATTTTGCATACCCTTATTCAATACATCACTCTCCAATCTTATCTAAAAAGGGCGAGGAATGGGAAATTTTCTTACATGCAATTTTCCAAAAGCCTCTTTAATAATTTTAAATATACTGGCATATGACTCCCTGCTAATACCTGAGAAATCACATGCTCCCTGAATTAACGTTCGGTCGATTACCTTACCGACCTCATTCATCAAATCCTCAGTGACCTTGGACTTGATTCGAGAATACCGATTATTGTCCAATAAAGACTTTGTGGACTTGGTTGTCAATATCGAACTCAGTGATTTTCCGATCAGGTCATTGTCCTTCAGATGCTCATTTGCAACCAATGCTGATCTGCAAATGATTATGAAAATCAAGAAACCCAAATAGGACACATAATAAATGCCATGCTACTTCACAAAACTAAAATAAAACTAATTCAAATCAAATCCTTACTTGAATGCTTGAATCCTTTTTCTCCGTTGGCCTCCATTTAGCGAAAGCTCACAATGTCCTTCAGAATTCTTTTTTGCTTGTTTCTTTTCAATTTCTTATCTAGTATGCAAGTTTCTTCTTTTAACTGGTCATTTGATATACGTAATGTCTGAACAACTTGTCGGAATTGATCATTACTTGCATTCAAATTTAACATAATATTATGTAAACGTGCATTATCTTCTTTTGTTTGTAATAATGCGGTCTCTTTTTCTCTATAGTCAGCAAGTAAACCATTTAACATACATTTTAAACTCTGTATTTTCTGAACCGAGTTTGCAACACCATAAGTCATCAATCTTTCACAATAACCCAATAAACCGTCTTCTCCGTCACACAAAAACTTTATTAATTGTGTGATGGATTGGAATTGTGGAGCTCGGATCCAATGGATACAAACTTCCGTCAATCCACAAATCGTAATTCTTTCTTTGGTTGATTCTGTGAGCGATCATATTAAGTGGAGAAACTGTGGATTCTTTCACTACTCCTCTTTTAGCTATCGGAGCATTCTCGACAGGGAGAACAATGTGTAGATGAAACTGAGACATCTCCGCAAACATCAGATGATAGACCAAAAAGAAAATAGACACTATTATTCATCCATGACGTACTTGAGATTCTATGTTTATTCTCTCGCTAGTTAAAACGAGGGACACAACCTCATTTTCAAATTTGAAAAAGTTAGTTAATGAGCGTCATAGGTTCTTGAAGTTGCAGTTGCATACGTCATAATCGTGTCATGTTAACTACACATTACTAGTAAGGTTAAGCTAAACTGGACATAGAAGTCCGTCGGAGTTTTAAAACCCAGCGTTTTTTTTTGTCCTACGTGGCATTTCTTAGGCGGCCAACTCCTCTAATGTTCTTCCCCCCTTATTCAAGTTCTGTCCTCATAACTTAAAACTGGGAAAGCTCCTCCTTAAGCTTCCTTCCTGTTCCCAGGAATCGTCATTGTTTGTACATCCCCTCCATCGGACCAGATGCTCGGTAACTATACGATTTCTAAATCGTTTAGTTCTGTATCCAAGATCTTTTCGAGTTCAAGACAAGATACACCCGATGATTCATCCAACAAGTCCAACTGATCTCCAGATCCAAGATGCTCTCCTTCACATAGACTCTTTTTGAGATGACTAACATGAAATACGGGATGCATTTGTGATCCATCCGGGAGTTCCAATTGGTAAGCTAAGGATCCGATCTTTTCCAAGATCTTAAACGGTCCTCTATATCTAGGGGACAACTTATAATGCTTGTCGGTACGCATTACACTTGAATCCTTCGGGATTCTTAGATATACCCAATCTCCCACTTGGAAGCCTCTCGGTGATCTTTTCAGATTTGCATAATGTCTGTCCCTATCCTGGGCACTCTGGACATTTTCACGTGCAATCCGTAGCATTTCCTGCATATCGTGTAGGAAATCCGCTACTTTTTGAAACTTGATCATCCGAGTCTCAACCACAATGGGTGACCTAGGTTCAAAACTGTACATAAGCATAAATGGGCTATAACCAGTAGCTGAATGCTTACTACTATTATAGGCAAACTCGATCAATGAAAGGTACTTTTCCCAATCAGATTGTCATTTGGAAACATATGCCCGAAGCATTTGTTCCATCGTCTGAATTGTTCTTTCCGTCTGTCCATCCGTCTCATGTGATCATAAGAACCCAAGCTCAGTGTCATCTCTAGTTTAGCAAATACGGCCGACCAAAAGTGACCGGTGAACTTCGGATCGTGATCCCTCACAATATCACTTGGTAATCTGTAAAGCCTAAACAGACGTTCTACAAATATCTGAGCTAAATTAGAAGCCTTCGCGGTGGTCCTTACCAGAATAAACGTAGCCAATTTGGTAAGATGGTTGACCACAACCCAAATTGCATCATGCTGTTTATTTGTCCCCGATAACCCAACCATTGAATCCATGGAAATACTATCTCATCGCTTATCAGGGATATCCAATGGATGCAACAAGTCACCCACCTTACGACGTTAAGCTTTATTTGACTGGCATTGGTCACACTTGACCACATAAGATTCTACAAAGGGCTTGAGTTTTGGCCAATAGAAATTCTTTCGTACCAAATCCAATGTACGATGTATGTCGGGATGTCCTGCACATGGTGAGTCATGACATTCATAAAGAATTTTATTCTTAACAACATCCACATCAAGCACACAAACCTTCTCTTTCCTGAATAGAAGTCCATTATGGATAGAGAAGTCATCAATACCCTTTATATCCTTCCCCCCAGACTGATCACCATGATCATCAGTCCCGCTTGATAAAACTGCTAGAACCCTATTCCAGATTGGTCCAAAATGTGGGTCTTTCTCATAAAGACCTCTCAGGGAGAGATAAAAGTCTGTACTGATCTCAGTGAAGGAAAGTTCGTTCACTTCACCAATTCAACTAAGTGCATCAGCCACCTGATTAGATGAGCCCTTGATAGACCGCACTTCATAGTCAAAATCTTGCATGAATCTACCCATCTGGCCTTACGACCTCGCAAATCATTCTGATTACAAAAATACTTTAAAGGTTGATGATCCATATTAACCACGAATTTATTATCGTAGAGGTAATACCTCCATGATTTCAAAGCATGGATCATAGCAAAAAGCTCTTTTTCCTGAGTGGTGTGCCTGACCTGTGCATTAGTTAGTTTCTTACTTTCAAAGGCAACGGGTTGACCCTCCTGTAAGTAAACAGCTTCAATAGCCATATCACTCGCGTCAGTGTTAATGACGAACGACAAATCTGGATCCGCTATTCTTAAAACTGGAGCTGAGGCAATTAGAAGCTTGAGTTTGCAAAAACTCTCATCTAATTTCTCATTCCATCTGATAGGAGGACTTGGCCTACCTTTGCGACTTTTCACTCCTTTCAACATATTGTTGAGAGGTGCAGCAATCTTCAAGTACTCCTCTGCAAATCTACGAAAAAACACAATGGAACCTAAGAATGATTTAAGTTCACGCACCGTTTTAGGAATTGGCCATTCCACTATCGTCTTCACCTTTTCCTTGTCAATCTTGATCCCAAAGGAGGTGATATTATGACCTAGGTAAAGAAATTCCTTCTTAAAAAACTCGCACTTTAATTCTTTCGCATAAAGCTTCTCTTGTCTTAAGATACGTAAGACATCAGTCCGGTCCAGATTCATGACATGGAAATCCAACGGCTCAACATAGTCCTAGATCCGAAGCTCTAAGTTCGAGACTTTGACATCCCAAATCTTAGTGTTCGACCCTGAGGCAAGACGGACCACATAATGATGATCACTGGCCATGGTGGGCACTCGAAGCTTCTGCAGAAGTCGAGCATTCAAAAAATTGTGAGTACTACTTGAATCAAATAGCACATTCACGTCTTTTCCTAAAATATTGCCTCTCACACAAAACAATTGATTAGGCTTGAAAGAGATTGCACTAAAGTTACAAGTACAGTCACAATTATTTAACATATTGACTTCCAATTTACCTGCCGGTAAGTCCACAATCATGAAACTTGACGACTTTCCTTTCCGTTCAGGGCACTGTTTGGCACGGTGCCCGGGTTTATTGCAGAGGAAACACAGATTTTGTTTAAGCGCTGCCAACCGTTGTAGTGGGTTTCTTTCCTTGCCTATCCTCAACCCAAGATCTAATCAATCTAGCATCAAGGAGATGAAGTTAGTTGTCACGTGTAGGTTCGTTCCCATGAGAGCGATAGTATAGTTCAGATTTCAACATGAATGGAGGATCTAACACTAACATCCATTAACACTAAGCATTAACACTACATCCATGAACCCTACTTCCATTAATCCTAAATCCACAACAATGATAGGAACTTACTCTTTCTTTCTCTCCCTCCCTCTCTCTCACAATAAGCATAAAAAATAGCAATCCCAATAATGCTCAAATCCAACAATTAGCAAAATCCAAAGAAAGCATGAGAGATGGAAGAAAAGAGAGGAAGAGCAAGGACATTCATCAATCCATTTCTAAAGAGAACCAATCTGCTTTATTGAAAGGAGGTAATGAACATCAGGAGCAACTTGAGTTGGTCCCTTTTTATAGTAGAGAGGAGGACCCTGGCCTCTGAATTCTATTGGTCCAGTCTTGTCTCTTTTTTTATTCAAATTTAGAAAAGTGTGGGAACCATCAAAATTGGAGGGAGACCCAACTTTATTCACTAACTTGACATTTAGGCCCTGTGACATTAAAAGTCCCGCAAAAAGGCCTAAAGTCCTTTTATTAACTTTTAGCTGATCAATCAAATAACTATGTGATCATTGGATTGGACTGACACACGCAGGGTGCCAAATCCCTCTCACTCATTAACTAGAGCTAGGGTTGCCTTGGGATCCGCAAACCCTCCAACAGTATCCCCCACCAAAACTGGTGGCGGTCCCACGACACCTGCAATATGCAGCTATTGGAGACTTTTATTGGCTTCGCGCCGAATCCTGATTAAATGATACTGCACCTTCTCCATAAAGTCGAGGCATGCTATATTGAAATCCAAATTGTGGGGTAGGAAACAACGGTGGGCTCCGGCAATCCACTTGGAGGTTGTCCATGAGGTGAAGTGGGATTCCCAAGAGCCTCCCATCATAGCCGCACAAAAGTAGAGACGAGCAGCCGACAACTGATCTTTGATTTGCTCTGAGGCCATTGGCGTATTTGGATTGAATGCCAGAGGGGGGAGGCAATCGTCCCATTTGGTTGCCACTGATGCCAACAGAGTTAGATCTTTAGCAAACATTGTCGATTGTCGCACCGTTGGATCTGGAGAGTGGACATACTCTCTGTGATATGCTTGTAAAGCATGGTGGAAGTCCACTGAAATGGTCCAGCTGATGGATGATTGGCCAATATGGATGGTGATTTTGTCCATAGCCAACCCCAAATCTTTCCATTTATTTCTTCGCGGCATTGGCACATAATAGCGCAACTGGCGAGGGCTGGCGATGTAACTCCTAATTGATTTCAGAGTTTTCTCAAAAATCGTGATTCTCCATGCTGGATGCTCTCCCAGTGCAGGTATTTTGTCCAAATCTTTGTCGGCCTCAATCTTGGAGGTCTTAAATTTCAGAACCCATCCACCACGCGAGGACTCATGCGGATGTTGCTTTAAGAAGGTCTGGATCTGGTCCTCGACGCTAATGGGCCTTTTGAATAGAGGTCTTTTCCTTGATGAGGATGGACCTGCTTGTACTGCCGGTATGGTTGGCGGTTGATCTCCTATATCTAGAGCTTCCCCTGGTCCATGCTCGAATTAATCCTTGTATCCATTGGTACAGCTTCTTGGCGCAGGGGGAAAAATTGCGACATGACCGGGATGGGGATTTGTGGTCCGGCTTCCAACACTTGAGCGGATGCTTTTTCATAGGCGGTGATGATCTCTTTTGCCTTGGCCAACTCGGTTGAAGCTGCTCCTTTGAACCTATCAAAGCGGCCTTGGAATCCCTGAAGGGCCACTTTGTATGTCTCCACTTTTTTGAATAAATACGCAATCTCCGTCGGTGTGACCGGATGATCGGGTATTTGCATTTGCAAATAGGCATGAAACTCAAGGGTGGTCGCATCCAATTCACCATGAAGCCGTGTGCGATCTTGTTCAGCCATCTGTAATTGCCCCTCCAGCAGCGGCACCTGTTGCTTGGCATCTTGCACTACTTGATCTACCTGATCTAGTGCGGTTGTCAAGGCGTTTTGTAGGGAGCTGATGTAGTTTTCCAAGCGATCAGCTTGTTGCTGGGCCAACTGCTTTTCACTTTCAACCTTATCTTTATGTGGTTTGGCTATCTTCAGCTCTTGATCCAACTGGACAATTTTCTGGCTGATCAGAGTGTTTTCGGACTCCAGATCAGAGATTCTCTGTTCCATTTTCTTCTTCTTATCCAGCATAGACTAGATCACTTGTCGTGGCGGCGGCAGCAGCAGGAGGACCTGATGGTACTGTCCTTGGTTGGCATGGAATAGGTGCCACGGTCTCTTCTTCTTAAAAAATATCCTCCTCTTCAAATCCTTCAGCCACTGTGGCGTCGAATTGTTTTGGTGATTTTACAGCTGTGTTGACCTGAAGTGTGGCTAGGCTACCTTGTGTGTGAGGTTTCTGGCTGGCATCTTCAACACCAATAGTAGATTCAGGATTGGGGTTCAAAGGGTGCTGGGCTCTGGAGCATTTCAAAGATTTTGGTGGCCCCAAGGGGGTCGGAATCATTGAAAATATCCATAAAGAGTTGTGTGTTGGATGAGGTGGCTTTGGTGTGCGGGAGTGAGGCGGCCTGGGTAGCTGTGATGGGAATGGTAGGCCCAATGGTCACAGACTGTCCTTGTATGGGAGCAGAGACGAGAGAAGCATCAGAGGCTACGGGGATGGGAAGTTCAGTGCAAACAACAGTAGGGGGTGGAAGCGCAACTGACGAGGTATGCCTAGTGCGACGTCGTGACGCGGAAGGCGAGTCAGTAATTACGATCTCGCTGCGTGGATGATGACGACTATGAGAGCTTGAGGCCTGATGGGATGATTCTACCGGTGCTTCTTCATAGACCAAAAGCATAGAATCCAGGTGGGAGCCATGGATTCTGTTTTCTAAGTGAGAAGCAGCTAAAAGGGCCAATAAAGAGCCAGCAGCAAACTGCTGCTTAGTATTGGCCTTAATACTCGTTTGAGCTCACCAGAAACAGACTTGAACCAATTATATGGTTCAAGAGGGGCTTTGGCCAACTTAGTGTGGGATTCCACTATCCTGTGAAGGATTTGAGATGTGATGCGGTCTTTTCTGAGGTTGCCAACCATCAGGAAATTATTCAATAGCTGGGCAACTGCGTGGATGGAAGGCTCAGTGATGGCTTCCAAAAGCTAGCCATCATTGGTCCAGTGCAGATCATTGGTGAGGTCAATAAATGGCTTGATGGCCTGTTTGGCGTGCTTGTGATTGGTGAGGCCTGTTTACCAGATGATATTCCTAGGGCTGCAAGGGCGGCCTCAGTGATGCGCACCTTGTGTGTGGCTCCCTGAAAAGTGATATAGAATTCAGATTTCTCTTCCTTCCACGTACTAAAAGCAAGAGTGATGAAATCCATATTGATACGGCCCGAAAAGGCTCTCTCATGAATACCCATTGCAGTGAGTAGAGGCTCCGCAAGGGTCATCCACTGAGTGACCATGCTTGTGCTAGGAAGAATCATGATGTCCGTTGCAGATGGGACATCACGATGAATAGTATAGCGCGGAGACTGAGAAGTATCGGTAGAAGACATGATGATCAGAAAAGGAATTATAAACACGTAAAAGTGTATCAGAAGGCAATGCAGGAAATTTGGAAGGCTTTGGTCACAAGAGCTTCGCTAGCACAAGTGAGGAATGAATCGAATTCAGCCAACTTATATGTGAATTTGGTGGGTCCATTACGCTGAATAGTAGTTTGGCTGATCAATTCTGAATAAAAATTTGTAGGCATCTGCAGTATTGTAAAAATAGGCTATAAAAATCTCGGCGACGGTTTCTAAGGATCTGAACCTATCAGGCAAACGTTTTCCAGGGCTGGCGAAGGATGAACCTTCGCCCAGGAGGGTCCTTCGCCCAGGTACTGTCATAAATGCATTTTTTCACAATCTGAATCTTAAGATCATCTAGCAGGTCGGCGAAGGTTCATAATGAGATTAGGATGCTCGGCAAAGGTTCCCAAAATGACATATCACTGAACATTCGCCTGACTCAAAAATTGGATTGTATCTTGTCAAGAATTGCCCACCTCAATTTAGATAAATCAAGGGTGGATGTACAGTCATCAACGAAGGTTTCTGGTACTGTATTAGGCCAAATCTGCCCAAATCAGTGATTTTCTAAGTCATTGTCCATAAAAAAGATTGTCCTTACTTTTTCTTATGCTGATGACTTCCTGACTTTTGCTCATCAGTCTTTATTTATTTATTTGTTTTTTTTTTAACTGTCTTTTTCCAAAAAAAGTCAGCAAATTAAATATTGAAAACAAAAAATTGAAAAACAAATAAAATAAAAAAATATATTGAGATCAGGCTTGTTGAACTGGTGGAGCAGGCTGCCAAAACTTGCGTAATCGGCTGCCATTTACTGGAGTATCGAATCGTTTTTTCATCCAAGTGCTCAAGAATTACTACGCCATAGTTCAGGATTTCCTTCACTTTATATGGGCCTTCACCGGTAAACTTCAACTTACCCTTAATCAGCATGGTTTTGTACATCAATGCAAGATCTCCTGCTTTCAGATCTTTTTTGTGCAATCGACAATCGTGCCATGCCTTGCGGCAGGCTTTCTTTGCTGCTAAGGCATGAACTGCCATCAATCGGGTTTCACATAATTTGTGCAACGCTTCATGACGGAGTTGTAGGGACATATCATCATTCAATCATCCTGTGGCTGCTATGCGTAAAGATGGGATTAAAAATTCAATTGGCATAACAGCATCTTGACCATAAACCAGCTGAAAAGGTGTTTGATTTGTACTATTTTTGTAAGCGGTTCTGAATGCCCATAATGCTGCATATAGTTTATGTTCCCAATCGGACCGACTTGCTTCAACCGTCTTTGTCAAAATGGTGCAGAGAATCTTATTGGAAGATTCAGCTTGGCCATTCCCTCTGGGATAGTAGGGAGTACTAAATCTGTGTATACCGAAAAAATCTTCCAGTAAACACTTTATTTTTTTATTAACAAAGTGTGTACCCCGATCATTGACAATTTCGATCGGACATCCAAATTTGATTATAATATTTTCATATAGAAACTTGGCCTTAGATTTCGCATCAGCCACTTTGACAGCTTTGGCTTCAACCCACTTGGTCATATAATCAATTGCGACGATAATGTATCGGGCCTGAGATCCTTGCGCGGCAGGATGAATAGGACCAACGTAATCCAGTCCCCATTTTTCAAACGGTGCTTGTGATAAAACCGAATGCAAGGGTTCATAATTCTGTCGAGTAGGTCGTCGTGCTCGCTGGCAAACACCACATGTCTGAATAAAATTTTTTGTGTCCTTATGAAGCGTAGGCCATCAACGGATTGCAAAAGTTTGCTAACAATAATATCTGTAGAGAAGGGTCCTCCACCAATGCCATCATATGAAAACATGATTAAATCTGGTACTTCATATGGTAAAACACACCTTCTTAAAATATTATCTGATCCACGACGGTACAATTGTCCTGCAATTAATTGATAAGGTTGAGTCTTATGAATCAATTGTCTCTTCTGTACTTTTGTGAAAGAGTCATTCGGTTGTCCTAGCATCAGGTACTTAACGATATCTGCCGCCCACTCAGGTATTGCTTCAACATAGAACAACGCAGCATCTGGCAGTTCATCATCCACTTCAGTATTAACTGGTGCGGATTCAATTCGCAAAATGTGATCGGCTAAATATTGTTGCTTTCCCTTCCGAACCACAATCCGAAAGTCAAATTCAGTCAATAATAATAACCATGTTGCAATACGTCCAGTATTGCATGTCTTGTTTACCAAGTAAAGTAACGGTTGATGATCTGTATTCCATGAGGTTGTGACAAAATTTTCGAACAGAAAAAATCATGGCTAGCGCTTCACGTTCTGTTGTTGAATAATTCTTTTCTAGATCTGTAAGCTGTCTGCTTGCAAATCGTATAGGAAAATCCTTCTTATAGTCACATGGCTGCGTCAAAACTGATGCAATGGCGTATTTTGAGGCATCCGTATGAACATGAAACTCTATCGTCCAATCTGGAGAATGCAATATTGGTATTGAAGTTAATGCTTTTTTTAACTTTTCAAAGGCTTCTAACGCCTCTACTGTCCAAATAGGAACAATAGTTGGTTTGTATATAGGTCATGCTAAATCCGCAAAGAAGATAATGAAAATTCGATAGTAGTTCACATGATCCATAAACACATAAACTCCTCGAATTGTTGCTGGCAGTGGCAATTCCACAATAACTTTGACCTTAGAATAATCTGTGGCAATACCATGTCTTGATATCACATGTCCAAGCACAACTCCGTGCGAAACCCATATCTGGCATTTTTTTGGATTTAGAGAAATCTAATATTTGCGGCATCTTTCAAATACTTTCTCCAATTGATCCAGGTGGTCTGTATCTGTGCTATGAACTCCCAAGTCGTCCAAGTAAATTTCAAGTAATTTCTACAGATAATCTTTAAAAGCAGAATGTATTACTCTTTGGAATGAACTTGGTGCATTACACAGTCCAAACGACATTACTTTGTAAGCATAGGTGCCCCATTCAGTTGCAAATGCAGTTTTGTGGCGATCGGCAGGTGCAATTTTAACTTGGTTGTAGCCACTAAATTCATCCAAGAAACTATAAGCTTCCTCTCCAGCAAGGCGATCCAAAATGCTTTCAGTAAAAGGCAACGGAAAGTGATCCTTTTAGTGTCACTTTATTCAATGCCTCGAGATTCACACAAATCCTCAATTTTCCATTTTTCTTAGGAACAATGACAATCAGTGAAATCCATTCAGTGTGCTCGATCTCATAAATGAAATCGGCGTCAAGCAATATTTGAAGTTCTTTCTTTATCAGATCTGCCACATTAGGATTACAGCGATAGAACTTTATAATCTTTGGAACTACATCAGGTACTAAAGGTATGGTATGTTCAATCACTGATGTCGGAATACCCTTCAAATCTTGATAAGTCCATGCAAAGAAATCTTGATACTTAATAAGTAACAAGCGGAGTGCTTGATACTGTTCAGGAGTAAGTTGTGATCCCACTTGTACAATCTTTTTTGGTTCTCCTGGTTCGGCAAGATTCATTGGCTGCGTCCTAGTTGGGCCATCATAAACCTCTTTAGATTCCGGTATGTGTTCTTCAGGTTTATGATGTGCTTTAGGTAGCATAATAACCACATCATCCAGTGTATAATGTTTAAAATGCTCTGGCATATCATGCTGGACTACATTTGCTTGTTCTTTTTCGAAAGGACTTGTCTTGGATCTTCATTTAGCCTTCTTAGCAGGAACTGATCGTGGATGTGATGATTTTTGAGATGATAATTCTTTCTTCACAAGTGAAGACTTCCTAGACGATGATGTCTTGCTGGAAGTCTGACTTGAAGAATCATTCTTGACTTTTCTTTTGCCTTTATCCAATAGATTCTTGCAGATGTTTAATCCATTGTCTCATATCCTGATATCTTCATTTTTCTGCATTAAGATTTGGATAGACTCTCGATGTTGTTGGTGTATCGTTCAATGGTATAGAATCAGCAGGTACTAGATTCACTATTGGTTCTTTTTGCTTTTGTGCTCTGGTGGCCACCATCAAGGGTGCACTTGGTTTATTCTGAGCTACTGATCCTTGCTTGATTGTTATCAAATTTATAGGTGCTGTAGCCGGTGGTGGCTTCGGTCTTGATGGACAGTCTTTATAGCAATGCCCATATCCACAATCACGATAGAATGGTACAAATTTTTCTTTATTTAGGCATTCTGCAACTCTATGATTTTCTCCACATGCAAAGCATCCAAGTGGTGCTCTGGTCCAACTTCGCGAGGCTTGTTGTTGAGCGGCAGCATAAATGGCATATTGTTCTGAAGATCCACCTTCTTGATCATTACCATAGCTCCATTGCTTCCGTAAGGTTCTGGTTTCATCAAATTGGCAGGAGGAGCGGAGTGTTTTGGTGGGGTTGGCAAAGCTAAACGTTTCGGGTATCCAAGAGTAGATTGTCGTAGTCTTGCTGATGGATTTCCTTCATACTGTGGTTCTCGATATCCCATCTGGGCATACCGTTGTTGAATTATCCGAGGGTTGAAGTTGGAAAAAGCAATCTCATGGTCAGGTGAATTACATAGATGGCAAACACTGATTTCCATTCGTTTTTTCAATTGAGGACACTCGTTCACTATGTGATTTCATGTACAAATAGAACACCAGATATTTTCCCTGGTAGGAAACTTCTCAAGTTCCTTGTTTGCTTCTCCATGGAAATTTTCCAATGCTTTGATCTTCTCAACAAATTGCAAATGCTACTTTTCCATCTATTTTTGCTGGGTCTTCCCAAGTTTCTCGAACTCATTGAGCATCATTTCTGCAGTAGCATTGGCATTTATTTATGCAATAGTGGTGGATGTCGTAGTAGTCTGCCCTGCTGTATAAGACAACATACTGACATTCGGCTCATCATCTGAATCTTCATCCTCCTCCCGAATTGCATCGTCCATAGCATTTTGCAAAAGTGCATACTCATTATGGTGTTTCAGCTCACGTCTGATATGTTTAGGTAGACCTGAAAAAATAAGGGCTCGTTTAACAACCTCCCAATCTTTACGCTCCATTTCATCTTGGTTATAGTACCAATCTTGTACTACGCTTGTTAAAGCTATAGGAAACAGCTTAAGTTTATCTTGAGGATAAATCTCACCATAGACCCCACAGGATTCAGCATAGATCTGACTGGATCTATTAATCCATTATACTTGGATAGATCCAATTGGGGTGCTCTTCTAACAATAATTGGATTGACCTCATGTGGAGCAGCTCCAAGGGTAGCCATCTTTACAAATTTAGATCAGGCAGACAATGAGATTGGATCTAGATTTTTTCAAAAAACTATCTCAAATCAAATCTGCTAGATCTATTCCCTTTTTCAAGAATTTGACTCTATATGATAAAAAAATGGTATTGTTTGTCACAACTTGCAAGATTGAAGCAATAATTTTAGTTTTAGGTGCAGATCTTCCAGCATATAGATATACTGAGCCAGGAATTTGAGAATATTGTAGCAATACCTACAGTGATCTTTACATTCTTTGACTTGCTTTCCGAAATTCGATCAATCGATACTTCTCAGAAACGATAAATCTCTCATAATCCAATTCAGAATATATTAGATTTGATCCAAATTTTGACAGAGACTTGATCTGGAAAATCAGAAACTAAAACTGGCGAAGGTTCACTAGGCGAAGGTTGGCTCGACGAAGGTTAAACAATGCTATTTTGAAAAAAACTCTCTGAACAACTTTTTTGACAATTTTTTGAGAAATAACCTTTGTCGACATCTCTGGTGAAAGATTTGATACAGATAAAATTATGAAAAACCAGGCGAAGGTTTCTGACATAAGGAAATACAGTTTATGTTGTTTGGTGAGGGTAAAATTCAAGATTTTCTATGATCTGATCAAAAAGAATCTTCGTCGAACTCAAAAATAGTATTTTTCTATAAATAGAATCAAGAGTAATATTGGTAATTTTGCAACAAAAGTGACTTTTTTGACAAAAATATGGCAATATGACAACTGATCCTCTGAAACCCTTTTTATTTTTGGTATTATTCTTCGCCGACCTGGCAGTAGATAGATCTGAATCACTTCTAAGCATGGTGAATTGGACGAAGGTTGATTTTTTGTATTTTTAGGGTTTTGATGATTTTTTGGTGTTTTTTGACGGTTTCTCTAATGTTTCTGAAAATCTGTTGGGAATTAATCTTTGCCCTTCAAACTGAAGGTTCTATGAACAAAAATGAAGGTGTTTGCAACTCGGTGAAGGTTTCTTGAAAGAGGATAAAAAGTTCTAAGCTCTGATGATGCTTTTTGCCTCTTTTTGACCAAATCTGACAGATTTGACCGATTTTTGTTATTTTCTTTGATATCTCAGATCCAAATGGATTTTAAGATTGGTGATCTGAATAGGTTTTCCTGTTTAACAATCGAATTAGATTTCAAACAAAATGGGGCATCGACCTCATTGGCCCAATACACCCAGCTTCATCTAGCCGAAAACATTATATCATAGTGGCCACTGACTATTTCACAAAGTGGGCCGAGGCACGGGCTGTGGCCAAAGACAATGCAAAAGAAACCGCCTGGTTCTTATTAGAACAGGTGATAGGCCGGTTTGGTACACTCAGAGAACTCATCTTTGACAGGGGTACCCATTTCCTAAACAAAACTATCAAAGCCTTGACCAATCAGTTGACGATCAAGCACCGGAAAAGCACACTCTAGCACCCGCAAGCCAATGGTCAAGCTGAGAGCATGAACAAACAACTAGTGGGTATACTAAGGAAAACTGTATCAGACCGACAGAGGGATTGGGACAAAAAACTGTACTCGGGTGTATGGCCAAGAATGTGTATTGCCAATGGAAATAGAGCTCCCATCCTTGTGGTTTTCCATGAAGCACGACCTAGGAGAGAAAGAATCAATATAGCACCGACTGGACACTTTAAAAGACTTGGACGAGCACCGGATAGCTGCTTTAAATCACCAAGAAACCCACAAAAGACGCATGAAGGAGATTCATGATAGGAACATGCGCGATTACCAGTTCAGACAGGGGCAGTTAGTGTTGTTCTATGATGCTAGACACGAGCTGATGCCTCAAAAGTTGGGGCCATGCTGGAGCGGTCCATATCTAATAGTGAAGCTGTATGAAAATAACACGGTTAAGCTAGCCAAGTAGAACAGTGAAATTTTTAAGCACCGAACCAACATAAACAAGATAAAAGCTTACCGTAGTTAAAGAGAAGCCGAAGTCGCCTGTACAGTATGTAACACCTTTTCATGTTCACCTTTTCAGGTATTGGAGTGAACGACCTAGAAGCATCACGAATACGGGGAACACTCACAAAATCAAAATTGTCCTTAGTCGGACCTTGTACATATACACTAAATGAAAGGGTGCGAAAAACCAAAACAAAAATTCATAAAATCGAGAAAAATACAAAAAGATTATTGTTGTGATATGGAACTCACCCAAGAACTTGGGACGTATACGTTGAAGGTAGACGGAGCCTGCAGACATTTGAATAGAGAAGGTGCCATAGGAGCAGTATTGCAGAATCCCAATGCGACTGAACTAGCCAGTATAGGAGTCCTATTAGGGAAATGATTCATGAACAACACTGCCGGATACAAAGCCCTTCTAATCGGTCTACAAATGACCATGCGAGTTGCGCAAACTATAGGCAACCTCCGAATTATGGGAGATTCACAACTCCTAATCCGAGGTATGACCGGCGTATACCGACTCAAAAGCAGGACCTTACAGGCCTATGCAATTGCCATCAACTCTTAAAATTGGACTACCACCTACCAAACTAAAGTTGAACCTGATATGGCCAAATTCGACCGACGAACTCGGAACATGCCTCCCAATATAGCAAGTACTTTAACAAACACTATATAGGTGCTTCTTCGTGAACCGAAAGCACAGAATCCAGGTGGAAGCCATGGATTCTGTTTTCTAGAGTCACGTCCCGAACAGAACTGAATACAGTAAATCTAACTAACTATACACTAATTACAGTATCACATTTGAAGCTTATACTAATGAATCAAATCAAATTGATTTCTAACATATTCCATAGTCAATAGTAATAACATTTGATAGTTCCATATTTAAAAAAATAACAAATTCCCATTTTAGAAATGCATAGGAATTAATATGTCCTTCTAGTTGTCCAATTGTGGTGATAGGTTTTCTAAAGTGACATTGTGCAATTTTTTGACAAAAAGGATAATAAACTGACTCAAAATTTCAAGCACTACCCAACAAATGTTAGCATACCCTCATCAATAAATAAGGAAAACCTCCACTGGCTTTGTTTTCCTCTTTGGTTGATGTAGGCTATTTTATTGTAGGTAATTAACGACAAATACTAATCAATGGAGAGGCCACATACTACATTATGTTATTATAGCTTAATTTTGATGGATCTCAATGCAACATTGAATGCATGCCAATAACTTCCATACATATACAATAATGCAATTCTCAAAATTATTGAACTCTGATATTAAGCCTATTCATAGAGTTTTCAACTGAACAAAAATTCATCTTTACAAATTGCCACATACCCTTATAACATCTATCAATCTAATGGGACACACGAGTCCATCAAATACCCCCATAGTCATTTATGATCATCGGCATGAACTGGTTTTGATGGCACTGAAAGAACTCTTAAAAAACACAAAAAAAAAAAAGCCTTGGCAAAAACCAGTCCTCCTTGAGGTTTGACGTTTGACACTCATTGGCACAAAATAAACATTTGGATCTAACAAAAAAAGCACATTTAAATTAGATCTATCATTGCACAATGTATCTATCCATGAAATTACACATAATAATGCACACTAGAACTACCAATGAAATGCATCTACAAAGAAATGGGTCAAGACCATTTCCTCATATTGCAGCAACTTATCAAAGCTCTAAAAAATTTCATCACCCTCAAACCCTCAAGCAGATCGATTATATTAGAGATGAACCTTTTCTGCTTTAGCGCAATGAACGTGAAGATGAATTATGTGCAGATTTTCTTTTCAAAGCGCAGAAAGCTAAAGTATCGTGAAAGAAAAATGTCTGTCAATCGACTATGCTGCATGAACGTTATTCATCACAAAATTATCAAGCCAACAATAGCGGTTTGCAGCCACAAATGAGATAGCGCCTCAAATAATGTACAAAGGAACAAGATGTCCTTCACTTAGAAATATCTACTTTATTGATGAGGAATGTCAAAAATAATTAATTTTTATCCTATAGACATTTTACATGACATTATCCTTGGCTACTCTTGGCTCCAGCATCTACTGTTTGTTCTGTTGCCAATTTCAATGCTGATGACGAATCCCCAGATTGTTGAATAGTTGTGGTATTGTTATCTGTGGCTGCAGCTTCCTGAGCCACTCCTAAAACTAGAAGTGATGATCTGCAAGAGAAACAAAGTTTGATATAGCACTTGAAGAAGATTTGGAAACCAACAAGCCAAAAAACACTAGGCAGGTTGTCCACTGTACATGACTGACTGACTCCGCAGCTTTGAATTAAAGCATCCAAACCAACATTTTGAAGAATTGAATGACCTTGGTACTGTTGAACGGATGTGTGCTTGAGTTGCATGAGCTGCTAGAGGAGATTTTAAGCTTGGAAACTTTGTCAATGCATTTTCCAGCTGGGCAGAAGGCAGCTGAAAACAGATTCAAAAGCCACATACAAATCATGGGGGTTTAGATGAAGTAACTCGTCCTAAAAGCACAATCTGAAGAGACTGCGCTTGTTTCACACAGTCATGATCGTATCCATGATCTTCATTTAGATTCACTTAAGTTTTATGAATAAGGACTATGCTTCACATCAGCATGGTTGTCTTAACTATAAAAAGGAAAATCATAAGGCAAATGTGAGCATTGCTGAACAAGAGACTCGACATCACTTACTCCCCAGACAAGGAGAAAAGCATTAAGCTAAAAACATGATTTTGGAACTCTAATTTCAGGAGGTGATCTGGCACCTCAATACCTGGAGTAAAACATGAAACGAATCAGGTGCTGTCTGATTTGCGCATTTGAGAAAGCCAACCCAGAGCTGAGGAAATTTCCAAATCTGAAAAAATAAGAACAAGTAAAGCTTTGCCAAACGGATTCAGAGTCTTTTTTTTACGACTGATAATCCTCAATTTACTCTTTGCCCTTCTTTTGACGTAACAGAGCTAGATGGATATATATTCTAGACCGTGGAGCAAGAGATATACAAGGAGAAGTTAAATGACAGTTAGAAGCATAACACGTACAATATGAACTAATGTACGAGGCAGCAACCATGCATAATATGTAAATGCAGTATTTGTAGCAAATGATGGACATTCACCATGCTTAGAAGGGATACAGAAACAAAAAATTGATACAAGAACTAGGATATGTGGAACAACCCAAACACGAAGGTTTGAAGTTTACATGATTCTTGTATACCTTTGTTCCTGTGTGCCACATTTATGAACCATCTTGCTTGATCTAATACACTAAACAGGTTGCTAGTAAACTCACCACCCAAATATAAGCTCGCACCAAGAGAGAGCTACCCAAGAGCCAAAAACCTCCACACATTAAACATTGCTAATGTCATCAAGCCTGGTCCAAATGGAGGTGTTACTAGAAGCCTAAAAGGTTCTACTCAAGCAAGTTCAAAATACTATTCATTTGTACTTGGGAGAGATCAGTGAAGCCAATAATGAAACTAAAGTCTCGGGTTCCAATAGAGGTCCATAGGAATGTCTTGCAAATGTGTCTGTTTAAGTCATCTATGAGCACATAAAGAGCTGCACTTTTGGAGGTTGGCTCAATCAAAACAATGTAAGCGGTTATTGACAATGCCACCCACTGTAAGGCCATGGGTGTTCACAAGAAAGTTTCGACCTTTATATGTGCACCCATTGCATTGATATCTATTATCCTCATGCACAACATAGGTCACCTCAATTAGGTGTTGCAGATTACCACTACATTTACTATGTCCCCTGTCACTTTCATGATGAGGAAGCCACACGCATTCCGTATGCTTCACACCTAAAGAAGCTCACACCTACTTAATCTGCTTACCACCTTGTACTTTGGGAGTGCTTCTTGTATGTGTGATAGGAGGAGAGGCTAGTCACAATGCCTTGTTTCACTTATATTGCCATTGACATGGTGGATCATGTATAGCACCTTGCAAATGACCT
Source organism: Diphasiastrum complanatum (assembly GCA_029204225.1). NCBI lineage: Eukaryota > Viridiplantae > Streptophyta > Lycopodiopsida > Lycopodiales > Lycopodiaceae > Diphasiastrum > Diphasiastrum complanatum. The sequence continues at coordinate 52,915,741 of CM055097.1, forward strand.
ACAAGTTGATAGACCGTATTGGCCAAGCCCTTTCACAAATAGTTCTTTCCAAGGACAAGTACTCTGCTTTTCCACTAGTTTGTCCAATGCCCACCTCTCGGTGCAAATTTGAAGGTTGTGGTTGAGAAATGAGATAAGTTCCATTGTCTCATCCACATATTTGCACACCTCCATTCGAGTGGAAGAAGAGTGACAAGGAGTTTTAGATGAACTTGTGTCAGAGATAGAAGAAGAAGCTTAGTATACACCCCAATGCTCTACTCAAAGATCATGCTCATGTAGGAATCCAGAATCAAGACTATTCATTAACACAAAGTATTCTCAAAGAGAAGAGAAAGATGGTTAGATGACCATCTTGTAGAAACTTGTGGACAGCCAATATGAACAGTAGATTGCTTAACAAAAGTGTGTCTCAAACAAATGAATGGCTACATATAAGTAGTCCAAGATGGCTATCTACCTTCATGACTATTGGCTGTCCAATAACTTGACTAATGGCTATCTAGCTACCATAAGTTACATAAAACAATTAAGTACCCCAAATAACAAGTTAGTTACTTAATTCACATGTATAGGCCCCTAGTGGACCCAAAATAGGAGAGTTGCTGAGGGCTGGCCATGCTTCATATCGACAAGTAATTGTCTCAACCATATACACTCCGTAGTGGCTGAAAACGTTGCTCTATATTCTGATTCACTTGAGGATGTAGCAACGGTGGGCTGCTTCTTGCTTAGCCAAGAAACTGCAAAATTTCCAATGAAAAAGCAATGACCACTAGTAGAGCGTCTAGTGTCTTGATCTCCACCCCAATCCGAGTCACAAAAACCAGCCAAACATGCATCATCACTAGAAGGATAAAACAGACCAAGTGTTTTACTTCCTTGAAGATCTCGAAGGATCCTCTTCAATGCTTTCCAATGTGATGTCAACGGAGCATGCATGAATTGACTCATGAGGGAAACACTATAAGATATGTCTGGTCTTGAGTTGCATAAGTAAATGAGACTTCCAACCGCTACTTAACTTCAGGCCCGTCTCAATTGGTGTAGCAACCGGCTTGCAATCTTCCATTTTGAAACGCTTCAAAATCTGAAACCGTTGTTGGGTAATGAAGATTCCAACCTTTCCTTGCAAAAACTCAAGACCAAAGTAGAAATGCAATTGGCCTAAATCTGATGTATCATAAACTGAAGCAAGATCAGATTTTAAGGCTGCAATATATTGTTCATTACTACCCATAATGATAATATCATCAACATATAGCAAAATGATGATGATAAACTCAGATGTATGCATGACATAAAGCGTAGATTCACTAGGACTGTTAAAACCCACGATCACAAAGTATGTGTGTATCTTTTGATACCACATCCTTGGGGCTTATTTTAGTCCATAGAGAGCCTTCTTGAGAAGACACACTTTGTCTTCTTGGCCTACAACCAAAAAACCAGCAGGTTGCTGAAGGTAAACTTCCTCATTAAGATCACCATTGAGGAAGGCTGTCTTTATGTCAAGTTGGTGCATACGCCAACCATGATGGGCAGCCAAAGCAGTGACTATCCTTACGGTAGTTATTCGTGCGGTAGGTGCAAAAGTTTCTTCATAATCAATGCCCTCCTTTTGCGCATAACCTTTGGCAACAAGTCTTGTCTTGTACCTTTCAACAATACCATCGGACTTGTACTTGATCTTATAAACCCATTTACAGCCAATTGCTTTCTTTCCATGTGGAAGATCAACAAGAACCCATGTTTGGTTCTTTATGAGTGAGTCATACTCCTCTTTCATCGCGTCCTCGCAACATTTTACTCCTCTGGCCTGCTCATAAAAAACAGGTTCTATTGCACTATATCCTCAATAGATGTAAGAGCAAAATCAGAAAAATCAGCAAATTCTACTGATTTAGATGAGGCATGAGTCTTCCCTTCATAGAAGCGGTTCACTTTGCTGTCCTGCAAAGTCTGCAACAGCCATTTAGGGACTGGTTTAGGCTGTCCAACAGCCTTACTTTGATCAACGCTTTGCTGTCCAAAGTGATCTGAACTGTCAACACTTTGCTATCCAAAGTGCTCTGAAATTGGACTATGTTGTCCAAAGTTTTCAACAGGCCGTTCCTCTTCATAAATCTGCTCCTCTTGATGAATTATGGGCTGTTCGCTTGAAGAACCAGTGGGCAGTCCATTAGAGGATGATGGCAGTCCCTCCTCTTCAACATTAGATGGTGATACCAAATCTGGAAACACTTCAACATAGACATGAATGGGCGCAAGATCATAGGAGTTCTTCTCATCAAAATGAACATCACGACTCACTGTGATTTTGTTAGTATCCACATTAAACAATCTATAGCCTTTACTTTCACTACTATAGCCCATAAAAATGCATTTTACTCCTTTATGATCTAGTTTGGATCTTAGCTTATCGGGAATAAACGCATAAGCCATGCAACCAAAAGTGCGAAAGTGAGAAACCGATGGCTTCTTACCATACCAAACTTCATAAGGAGTCAAAATCTTCAAGGCTTTAGTCGGACACCGATTACTAATGTATGTCGCCGTAATAACCGCTTCAGCCCAAAACTTGTAGGGAACGCCCTTTGCCTTAAGCATGCAACGAGCCATCTCCATGATTGTGCAATTTCTCCTCTCAGCAACACCATTTTGTTGCGGTGTATAAGGTGTAGTCATTTGATGTAGAATGCCTTTGCTTTGAAGAAACGTGTCGAACGTACTTTTAATGTATTCCCCTCCTCGGTCGGTACGTAGTATCTTCAAAGTATGCCCAAATTGATTTTCTATCATAGCTAGAAAATCTTTGAAGCGTTGAAAATCTTCAGATTTTGCCTTCATAGGAAAGATCCATGTAAACCTTGAAAAATCATCAATAAAAGTAACGAAATACTTGCATTTACCAATGGATTCGGTCCTCATTGGACCACATACATCACTATGAATTAAGACAAACCTATCACCAACTTTGATAGTCCCATCAATAGGAAAAGGCTTCCGTTGAAACTTACCAAGTACGCATCTTTCGCATACATGTCCTTTGGGATGCTCCATATTTGGAATGCTTTCCACCATGTTGAATTTCTTCAACATATTCAAACTTCCAAAATTGAGGTGCCCGTACCTCGCATGCCATAGTTTAGCCAACTCCAATGCATGTGAATTAGTAGCAACAAGACCAAAGGATGCCAAAGCTTTAGGTTCATAAATATCCAACAAAAACAAACCTCCTCGCAATGTTCCCAAAGCAACAATTAGAAGTGATCTCTTTGGGTCTTTTATAAGACATTTGTCTTCTTTAGATTCTACAATCAATCCTTGATTCATGATTGTAGAGACCGAAATGAGATTTTTCTTAATCTTAGGAACATAAAGCACATTTCGAATGTACTTTTCTTCCCCATTGGGAAGAATGAGTGGTATAGATCCAATGCCTTTAATTGGATAGGAGGTGTTGTCAACACCTTGAACCTTGCTTCCATCTTTGATTTTCATAAGCTTTGTGAGGACGTCTCTATGGTGAGTCATATGGCGTGTAGCTCCGCTATCAATCACCCAATCAATGGAAGAAAAAACAGCAACCTACAAAGCTGAAGTAGTGTTGTTTTCTGCTGAAAAACCAGCAAGTCAAGAAGTGGTAGAAATCTCATTTTGATTAGAAATGAGATTGTTAGTGACAAAAGCAAAATCACCAATGAAAGAATCATCCTCCTTTTGATGTTCTAATGAAATCATGGCTGTATTTGTATCAATACCTTTCTCTTTTTCCTTAGTAAGCTGCTTCCTACATTCCTTTATGTGGTGCCCAAACTTTTTACAATAATGGCACTTACCCTTCTTTTTGGATCCTTGATCTTGGCCTTCCTTGGATTTTTGATCCTTGGAAGAAGAAGGCTTACCTTTCCACTTGCCCTTGCCTTTGCCTTTGGTGAAGAAGGCTTGATCTTCTTGTTCACCAAAATTAATCCTTGTTTGCTCTTCTTGGAGCCAACAAGCTCTTCAAAGGAGATTTGTTGTCCCCTAAGAGATATGCTTAAAGTAGACACAAATGGAAGATAGGAATGAGGAAGTGAATTAAGAGTAATTGAAACAAATTGAAAGTTCTCGACAATTTCGTCAATGCTAAGAAGCTCTTCACGAAGATCCTTGATCTTCATCAAGTGATTTGAAAGCGTATCATCATCTTGCATCTTCAATGTTGAGAGTCGATTACGTAGAAAAAGCACTTTCGCTGTATTCTTCACTTGGAACATCTTGGCAAGTACTTCCCAAGCACTCTTGGAAGTCTTGCATGATCGAATGTGAGGTAGGATTGATCTCTTCACGGATAGCGCTATGACCGAATGTGCTTGTGCGTCACGTCGATCCCACTTCTTTTGTTCTTCGGGAGACACCTCCACATATGTTGAAGAAGTAGCTCTTGACGGTGTAGTAGGTGCCAAACTAGGTGGCCTCTCTTCATCACCACTTACAACTTCAAACAAACCTTTAGCAATAAAGAGGTTTTTGATCATGTAGCACCACAAGGAGAAATTAGTTCCATCCAACCTATCTTCATTGAACAAAGAACCTATAGATTCAGTTCTTTAGCCATTTCTGAAAATTCAGCTAATAGTAGATGGGAAAAACATATTCCAGGCCAAAATCTACTAAAAAATCAGCAAAATCAAAGCTAAATTAATGAGCACTATAGATTGCAATACACCACATGCAATAGCTCATTCACAAGAAGATATAGGTGGCTGTATTCTACTAAAATAACAGAATACTAACTAATATGCAGGCTTCCAATGAAGCCAAAACCACAACCAGAACATGGTAAAATGGTGTACACTCAATGTGCTAATGGAGCAGATGGTAGGACCTTCTTCAAGGCTCAAAAACAGAAAAAATTCAGCCACTAAAAATGTGTCAAAAACACATTTGTTTTCAAGGTACATGGGCGCCCTCCTCCAAGAAGAAAATCTGAAATTTGAAGCATGTAATCTGATTTCAATCACATGAAAACTAGTTGAGCATGGGCGCCCTACTGCTGGCTCCCAAATGAGGAGGTTCCAAGCTTTTCCCTGCAATTTCCTGCACAAAAAACAAGGAGGAGCCGAACAGTTCTCTCTCCACAAAAAAATTCTTTATGAACCAAAAGAGGAGAAATGTGGCTGCCTATTGGGTGCCCTCAAGCAAGCAATCGATTCTGAAAAATGGCTCTGATACCATGTAGGAATCCAAAATCAAGACTATTCATTAACACAAAGTATTCTCAAAGAGAAGAGAGAGATGGTTAGATGACCCTCTTGTAGAAACTTGTGGACAGCGAATTTGAACAGTAGATTGCTTAACAAAAGTGTGTCTCATACAAATGAATGGCTACATATAAGTAGTCCAAGATGGCTATCTACCTTCATGACTGGTGGCTGTCCAATAACTTGACTAATGGCTATCTAGCTATCATAAGTTACATAAAATAATTAAGTACCCCAAATAACAAGTTAGGTACTTAATTCACATGTATAGGCCCCTAGTGGACCCACGAGTCCCTACAAGTTAGTTTCATACTAACTTGGGCCTAAAATATAAATGACCATGGTTACACAGATCTCGACCTTTTGGGTCATAGTAACCTATGGCTTCTACATCATGTACATTTATTATTCTAACAGCTCATGCTCACACACAGGCTCAGGCAATGCCAGGGCCAAGATTATGCCCGACATTATTTTCAAGTTCTAAAGCATGACTCCATGTTGCACTCACAAAAAGTTCTGAAGACATGCTCCAGAGTTATTAAAATTGGAGTATTGGTGTTTAGGGAGATCCAGTTTTGTAAAGCTCTGCACCTTAAAAAATTTATTAACATCGGACATTTTTATGTATGATCCACATTAAAAGATTGTATTTCGAGACAAAACATTGTTTATGCCAATTCCGTTTGGCTATTTATTATCTCTGTCAACTACCTAGTTGCCATAGCTGTTAATAGATTGTGGTGATGCTGTATCAAAATAATTATAGTTTTTTATACGCAGATTGCATTTAAGAATAAGTTGAAAGATTATAACCATCAAGTAGTGTTATTCTGTATTTGTCAAGCTAATACTAATCATAACAAGGTTTTACTCTACTTCTATATTTATGAGGCTATGCTGGAAAAAACAATCAAGTAATAGGACGTATTCTATGTTCAGACTAAGTTGAAAAAAAAAGAAAATTACTAGGACTTAATTTAGATATTTTTCCCTATGTTGTTTTGAGTGAATCAATCCCAAGATGCAAGCAGTCTACTAATATCAATGCATTATTTCTTCAAAATCATTCAAATTTCCAATCATTTCAGATAAGAGTATTGAGTGCTTGCTTTTTTGCTATGTAAAATCTATAGTCTTTTTGTCTCTAAAACTATGTTCCAAAACATCAATAATTGTTTTTTAGTTAGAAAAAGGAGCAGGGTTCAAGTTGAAACATCAAATTTTTTCCATGTTTCGAAAAAAGAAAATTCAAGTAGAACTGTAAAATTCCAATTTCCTAACGTGTTGGCCCAGTGATGACCTCAAGAACCAGGATGACAATTAATGACCCCTCAAGGTTGAAAGGCCCAGATAGAAAAAATTAGGGGTCATTTTCATCATAATAGGTTGTGATCCAATGCCTTTTAATCTTCTACTCTATTCACTAAATACTTGAGTATTTCTCTCCTTTCCAGACAGGACTACATATTGAAAGCAGATTGTCCGTAGGAATAGAGAGGATTGGAATTGTTTAAAGTTTGTTGTACAAGGGATAGCACCTAGGAAGAAACATGGATCATGGATCATGCAAATAACACACCTTCTGTATAGTGTTTGAGAATTGTAAACTGCAAGATTTGGTAATGGTAGCTATGACCATTGAATAGGCAACACCTTTAAAACCATCACAAATTCATACAACTATTTGTTTGATATTCCCATTACCCCCCTATAAATGTTTAAACAACTTGGAAGATCAAATTGGAAAAAGAAGCAAAAGTTTCTACCTGTTTGTTGACAAGCCTGGAGAGTATTTCCATCACAAAATTAACCTGCGAAATAAAAAGACAACACAACTCTGTAATATCTGGATATCAGTAATCATATGAAATAGTAAAAAAAGGTTCAAGCTAAAAATATGTCATCCATGTACTTATTTTGGATCCACCTTTCGAAATCAAGTAAAACTATGTCAACGAGTCTAAAGAAACAAGATAATGACACAAGGATGCCAATATTCAAAATAGTGATTGAAAGCCAACAAAAACCAACTATAACATATATGGCCTTTCTTTGGCAAAATCATGCAGAAATGTTACGTTAAATCAAGGACTTGTCAGGTGTAGCTTTAGATTGAAGCAGGTGATATAAGTTTTTCAAGGACATTGGATTCCAGCCGAATAACATAGTATTCAAGCCAAGAAGGTCTATAATGTTTATAATATCAGCTTTTTTTGCAAGGATCAAGCATAACTTGTGGTGAAGGCCCCAATATATCACCACCTATTGAGCATGACAACACATTATTTAGAACGTTTTGTGCTTTCAATAACCTCTATGTTCATTGGTATGTGCCAAAAGCTTGCTACTGCTTAGACGCAAAAAAATTTCTGATATCTAGTTACTTAAGTAAATGTTGGTGCCTTTTAATGCAAGCACATTTCAAAGATTTGAGTCTATGACAATAGGAAGTTGTTATTCCATCTCACTTTATATGTAATTCACCAAAACCCAACCTGCATTACCGTGGATTTACAGGATTTCAAACTCCACAGTGAACCCTCATCAGAACGTGGGGAAAAACCAATTTTCCCAAGTTTTTATGTAGCATTTGACAAGCAGGTTTCTGCCAGTCTTGACTCATAATTCTTTTTATCAACCTGTTGGTTTGATTGATGTTCTTGAAACAGGACAATATGGTCTTACTAATGAGCATATTGTTCCTCACTATGATTGCTTATATAGACTTCTTTTGATGGATCTTAAATATTGCCGTATGTTTGAGACATTTTTGAAGCTTTATCAGTTGGCCCCTACTTTCTGCAACTACACCCCATGGGACTTCTAGTGCGAAAGCCAATCAAATAGCCTTGGAAGGTGTTGCAGAAACCCTCATCCAAACATTTCAACATTTTCACTTGGTTCGTTGAGCTGGGTCCACGTGGCGTTATGTTTAAATAATTGGATAACAGAACAATAAATTACTAATGAACGAGAATAAGTCACAAACTCTTATTTCCAAAACTAAAGACTATTCTTCGATTCGCTCACACACAGTCTCCTTTCAATTATGTATGTAGGTACCATAGTTACCGCTATCTTTGAAGAGTCTTTGTAGAATATCATATCAAAAAATGCAGAGATTTGGCAAATTTTCACACAACTAATTTAACTGCTAACACACAAATATAACTACCAAGATATATGTAGAAAATACCAAAGACGGAAATGCCCCAATCGCTTGAATTACTGTGCGCATGAACAGCAAGGGAAGAGGAGTTTGTTCCACCTGTTTAAGGAGAAAGTAAGGGTGATTATGTTTTGGTAAATGATCTGTAAATTTGAGATACAAGTTTCAGTACCTCAGATTGTTGAAATAAATAGCAAAGCTATTGGATATTCTTTAAATGTAACCGATCTTACCAGCTGATTTAAAACCTTAGCAAGAACTTGCTGTGTAAATACAGTACGCTGTTGCAGGCATGCAGAACAGGCATCTGTAACCTGCAGATTCAGCTCATGGCTGTGCATTATTAGATCTCAACAAGAATTGCATGGAAAAACTCATATGCTGCAATCAAAAGCCCTATACAATATTATCACATAGAACAAAACCCAGGAACATATGGTTCACAATGTCGGCTTTTTACAACAATAAGGAGCAGGGAAAATCTTGCAAGGACAAGCCAAGATCATAACAGGTTTTAGTAATCTACAAGATAAATCAACTGAATCAGGAATTCAGGGACAAAGTTCAGCTTCATAGAAAAACAATTTCGTATTACTGTAACCAGTTTCTAATGAGAAAAATTTACAGTCAGCAATAAGAAAATAAATAGATAAACATGCGCACGCGTGCCCACACACGAGCACACACACATATCAGAGATGCATGACTCGTTCCGGAACGCGTTCTGGGCTTTTGCCCAGGAATGCTGCCCCAGAACAGCCTTTTTTTTTATTTTCCAGAAAAAAATTTGAGTGATAGGATAAAAGGAAAGCCACACTTCGACCAAGTATGATAATCTGAAATAGGAAACTATGGGCTGAGGTGAACCACTTCTTGACAGATGATCAGAGCTTGCACATCATTGCTGACCTGGAACTAACAGAGCTGAGGAAGGGAAGACTATGAAGTAGAGTTAGATTTGAATTTACACATCTAAATAGAAGAGAGACATTTACCACATGAAAACAGCTGTTTGAATGCAACTAGACAGATAGGAGGCAAGTAACAGGGTATGTACAGATCACAAGCAAAAACATCAGTTAAGCACAGGTGGGTAGGTTGCGCAAATGCGCACAAGGTGATCATATCACACTAGCCATTTTCAGTGTGTAGACTTGACAAAATTTAAACATTGATCTTAAGGATGAAGAAATCGGAAATAGATGTTTATAAGCATGAACAATGGGTGGTGCTCAAAGTTCATAGCCAGCAGTTGTAACTTGTGATAACTTTTGATTTACTCAATTGACTGTTATAGATATAGGAACTGCATGGTACACATACAACTGAACCGTGCATGACAGTTAGAGAGCCAGATTTGACATAAACACATGCGAACCACTTTACAGATGCTAGTCTGTTGGATGATCGGCATATTCTGACATAATACTTCGAAAGGTACTATTCTAAAGTGCTAGAACTCGGTCATTGTCCATTCACATAATACCGCATTGGTGCATGATTCTATTCACACTTTGCAGGTCACTGATTTTTGTCTAGAGTACGTCACAAACTTGATGAGTTTTTTCTAGACTCCAAAGATTATTTGCTGTTGAGTTGAGGTGAAATTTGAAATTTGGCAAGTTCTTCAAACTAGAAACGGTCATTTTTAATAGAAAGTCAAACTAGTATAAATCTCAGTTTGTGGAGTTTTAGAAAAAGTCAGTTCCTTTTATGCCTGTTTTCCACAAGCATAGTTGAAACCTTACAAGTTAATCATTCAAAATCCATGCAACTAGTGTGTAAAACATAGTTCCCGTTTGTACCGAACATGGGAAGAATACCCAGGTTTCATACAGAATGTTATTTTATTCTCAAGTTATAAGGTCTGTATATTTAGAGCTCATTGCATTCCATTCATATGGAATGAAATGTGCAGGGTACTGAATGCTCGGAACGTTTCTCTCTTGTGCAGAATAATTCCCTAAAACAATATGCTTGAGATGAAAGACGTGGACACAAACAGAGACAGAGGCAGGAGAATATAAATTTTAAGCTACTGATTTTGTGACAAACTAAAAGGAATTGATAGAGATAATCTGATTTTGACAGCACTATCATTTGCATTCTTGTAAAAGACTTGACAGGTATAGATAGCCTTCGTGAACTCGCTACAATAAAGAGGGAATCTAAAATGAGACTAATTGAAAGAAGTAGCAAGAACATTTGAAACTCAAATTCTGTACATGCCTTTTTCAAAGGTACGGAATCTCGCTGATGATCAATACCATGAAGAGCAATAAGAACTTCTGCGGGTGTCAAAGCAGGACCAGTATGTGCTGAGCCCTTCAAGAACAAGAAGACTTCAAATCAATTTTCTTTCAATCTTCAACAGTCCAACAATGATACTGTTCATCAAGTATACAGTTTCTCACAGAACTCATAAAAAAAATCTAGGCTGCCTCTTTGTCATTCTTAACAAAGATATAACCAGAGCTCATTGAATTTAGCACTCATTTCCTAACTATCATCCGTGATATAGATTTGTAGGCACCTGTAATATACGTGCTAATGCAACCTGAAACTTTTCTGGAGGTAAATCCACCAACCGGGGAAAGATAGGTAACACCTGCAGTAACATGCGAAAATAGAAGATGGAAATGGTAGCTTTTAAAGAATTGGAAAAACTCTGCAAAATAGATACACAGTCACCACACAAAATTCTGCAGCATTTAAAATATTTGCAGTGGCATAATCTTGGTTCAAAGAAGTAGGATCATCACACATTACATACATTACAGAAAAATTCCACCTAGGGCAGGTCTGACCAGCATCCTTTGCTGAAGAGCCTATTCATGCGACATTATACCATAGATGAGCGGCGTTCTGGAACGCTGGTTCCGGGATTCAGCAGCACGATTCCTGGTGAGGTTTGTCACCAAGAGACCGAGAGTGCTGAGCATGTTCAGGGCTCATTCAGAGTTCGAAGTTTTGAGCCTGCCCCCACCAGGTATACTACATACTCATCCGACCTCTAACCTCTAAGTCGTTACTGCTTAATCACTCGTAGCGTTTTGCAAATATTGCACAATGAATCATGATTTTCGATACAAATTAATAATCGAGATTCGATTGTGACTTGTCATTGTATAGGTTTGCCTACATGTTTATTGTCTTGGAGCGCTTGTTGAAAGTGCATGGAAGCTTGAGGCAGATGGTCATCTCAAATCATTGGATGGACTCCATCACGAGAGCCCAGGTCGAGGAGATTCAAGTGTATTGTGCTAGGTACATCTTTCTGAGCTGAGGCACGATCTATCGTCACGGGGCTGCAGCCGATCTATAGTGTCCTGCACCTTACCGATTCAGAGGGCCGCACCTTGGGCCTTCTATATGCGTATGGATAGGATTGGTGAGCAGCTACATCCACTGCCATCAGTGCTGATAGGTATATACTAAACGATTTTGACTTGTCACTAAAATTTAATCCCTGTGTAGTAAGTTGGCTTGTACTATGTAGTATGTAAGCTCAATCATCAATGTCGAGTGGATGCTGGCAAGTGCTCATTGAAATTTTGAATTTAAATGCGAAATGTCATTGACACATTGCCTATGTTAAATGTACAGGCTGGAAGAGATACGATATCGATGGCAATCAAGATGGGATTGGTTCCATCATCCTCTACATGCAGTAGCCCATATCCTTCACCCGTTGTGGAGGAGTCCAGCCCAGTATTGAGATAGGGAGCTTAGGAACACCTACATTCAAGAAGTCTATCCTAATCCTGCTGACCAGCATGCATTGATGGATGACTTGATGGTGTTTAGATGTGAGACTCTTGAGTTTGGCTCTCCATCAGCATGATTGAGACCAGGTAAACTATAAATAGTGACTTGTAAATTGCAATAGTCTACCTTAACCTATTAAAACTCATTTGAAGTTGAGTCCTCACTACCCAGGAGTTAGTTAAAAGTTTTGACTCTTGACTCATACTCTACTTGTCAAATTTCTAAATTCTTACCACTAGGCATGATGTGGCCCGTCCCATGGTGGGACAAGTATGGGATTGACGTTCCCAGATTGCAGACTCTAGCAATTCAAGTTCCCTCACAGGATTGCACAACGGCTGCATGTGAGAGGAACTAGAGTCTGTTCTCTTTGATTCACACGAAGGGGAGGAACAAACTTTCGATGCCACAGCTCGACAGGTTGGTGTATGTGCACGCCAACTTGTGATTGCTACATAGGCTACAGAAGACTAGAGAAGCGATTCAGGTAAATTGTGGTTTAAACTTTTGATTATTCAATATTGCTAGTAGCTACTAGCTACTTAGTTAGAACTTACTCGTAACTCCACCAACGGTAAACCTGTAACTACTAAGTTCTGACTTACAAGTATCTACTATCTAACCTTTTGAAACTTTGATTTAGTTGAAATTTGATGCAGATGAATCCCGAAAATGATAGGTGTACTTGCATAAGACTGATCAGTACGGCAGATGCCTGATACAATGATATTAGGGTAAGACCTACGACATGGTAAGAATCTGGTAGACACCACCTGCATATTGGTATTTGGAATTGCAATGGTATACACTCTTCATCTATTGTCGGCGACCTTATGGATTTCATTACAGATAGCGATATTCTTCTCTTAACGGAGACACGTGAGAGCCAGATCCGAGGACTATCTACATTCTTAGGCTACAGATGGGATTCGATATATAGGACATAGGCGAGATCCATGAGTGTTAGACGTTTAGGTGGGTCACATGTTTATACAGAGAGTCACTACACTCGCTTATAGAGTTTATCAGACATGACCAGTACGCATGTTATATATGGGTCCGTCTCATCGGACGTGACAACGAATTGGCCAGAGATCTCTTCATTGCTGCATGTTACTTTCCTCCTCTTATGAAGAGGTCACTGATCTCTCCACGGATATTATCAGATTCTCAGATCGTGGCTCTATTCTTCTTACTGGCGATTTTAACACCAGAACAATTGTGCGACAGGTAGAGTTCCATGATGTTGATGACCATCTACGGATATGGGCCATTGATTGTGATGATATGGGAGTTACCAAGATTTCAGCCGACGCACTCGTCCTATCACTGGTTGACCGTTATGGTGAGTATTTGTTGCAGCTAGGAGAAGCTCACGAGCTAGCCATTTATAATGGCCTTGCTTGTTGGCCTGATTCTGGCAGCTACATATGCTACCCTCATAGTGGCGGGCATAGTGTTGTTGATTACCTCATGGGGTCACCATCCCTCATTCCACTGATATCACACTTCGCATTCCGACTACTCTATCTGATCACTCTTTCTTATCCTTCCATCTGGGTTCTGTCCCAACTCCACGAACCTCATCTCGTTCCTCAATCGACCCTGCTCCCAGATACACCTTCGCTCACCCTTACATCAAGACTTACCAGGAAGCCCTTGCCTCTTTACTCCATCACAGGCTCGTTTCCTTACCACCTTACTTTATACAACTGCCTTGGTTTCCTTTCCATCCACACCCCACCGACATGCAATCACACCAGCTCATCCTGCTCAGCCTCCGTGGTTTGATGATGAGGCTGAGACCAGGAGACTACATGCATTGGGCCTAGCTGTGATCGCACTGTTAGAAATAAATGACTATGCTAAAGTTAATCCAGAGGTTACTTTGACCCAGAAGGTCGAGATTTGTGTAACCATGGGTATTTAGTTATTTAGGCCATCTTAAGTTTGTCTCAAGTTCAGTTGGACCCAATTTTGGTCATGTACTGACTCGTGGGTCCTTAGGGGTCTAATTTTGTTTAGGGGCCCTATCTTGACTTTTGGGGGTGCCCTACATTTAGTAAGTGGTTAACCTTAGGGTTTGGTGGCATTTGGTCACATCCAAGTAGAGTACTTAGATGCTCATTGTGTATTCCATTTTTACAGTTTGGCTAAGCATTGCTCTCCATTGCTCTTGTTGTTGTTTTCTCTCTCTCTCTCTTAGAGTTGGGCGCCTAGCCTCTTCTCTCTTGTTTTTTGGGGAGATTGATTGATAACTAGATCTTGGTGACTTGACTCTTGCTTTCCTACATGGTATCAGAGCTACCGGATCTGCAGCAAGCTTCTTTGTTGGCGCCCTACCAGAAGAGGAGCTTCTTTGCTTTTTGTTGTGAAATTTCAGCACCTTGCTGATCTTTTCAAGTGGAGTTTGGATCAGCTTTTTTGTCTCTTTTTAGGTTGAAGGAGGGCGGCCATCAGAGATCTTGGAGGAGCAATTTTTGGCACCCAAAAATCATAATCTCAAATCTGATTTTTATGCAACCAGTTTTCAGCAAGTTTTGTTTGGAGGAGGGCGCCCAAAAATCTGCTACTGATTTTTGGTTGTGGTGTCTCGTTATCTTGCTGTTTTTGTTTTCAGGTTTGCATTTGTGTAGGAGGGCGCCCAAAATTCAGCAAACCCTATTCAGGGTTAGGTCAACTTGTGGCTGGAAATTAGCAGATTCTCAGCAAGTAGTAGGGCGCTTTCAACAGCCCTATTGGAGTGTGTGTTGATCACACTATTTGGCTTCCTAATTGGGTTTCAAGAAGTTGATTTTTTTGTGCAGAAAGACAGCCATCTATCCATTATCTTTTGGGCACTTTGGTTGCAGATTGAAAGACATCTTGTGCTCCTACTTTCAGCTCTTTGTTTGCTGCAAATTTTTAAGTAGATTTGGTTGTGGAAAGGCTCTCTTTCCTATCTACTACAAGCTGAAATTTTGTTGGAGGTAATGGCTAAAGAATCGGAAGCTATCGGTTCTTTGTTTAGTGAAGATCGGTTGAATGGCACAAACTACTCCTTGTGGAGGTACATGATGAAGAATCTTCTCATAGCGAAAGGGCTGTGGGATTTGGTCAATGGTGATGAGGAAAGGCCTCCGTCTTTGGCACCTCCTACACCTCGTGGATCATCATCTTCTACATCTTCGGAAGAACAAAAGAAGTGGGATAGAAGGGATGCACAAGCACATTCTATGGTTGCTCTTGCTGTGAAAAGATCTATCTTACCTCATATTAGGTCTTGTAAGACATCTAAAAGTGCGTGGGATACACTTTATACTATGTATAGAGTCAAAAATCCAGCAAGAGTGGTGTATCTTAGAAATCAGCTTTCTTTGTTGAAGATGCAAGAAGGGGATCACGTGACCAATCACTTGACGAAGATCAAGGATCTTCGTGAGGAGCTTTTCAATATTGATGAGATAATTGAGGATGCTCAATTTGTTTCCATTACTCTCAACTCATTACCTTCATCTTATCTTCCATTTGTTTCATCTTTGAGTATCTCTCTTAGGGGACAGCAACTCTCCTTTATGAACTTGTTGGGCTGCTTCTTCAAGAGGAGCAAATGAGGCAAAACTTTGCGGGTGACACTCAACAAGATCAAGCTTTCTTCATGAAAGGCAAGGGCAAAGGCAAGTCAAAAGGAAAGGGGAATCCTCCTTCCAAGGATGAGCAAAAGCCCGTTGGAGGTCAAAATGTCAACACTCAAAAGAAGAAAGGGAAGTGCCATTATTGCAAAAGAAGGTATGGGCACTTCATCAAGGATTGTAAGAAGAAGCTTGCGAAAGAGGAGAGTAAAGGAATTGATACTAGTGCTTCACTTGCTACTTTGGAGCAAGAGCTTGAAGCTAGTGGTGATCTCTTCAACCGAGACTATGCTTTTGTGTCTAATATTGCTTCTACTAGTACAACTACATCTATGAAGAATTCAGATTCGGTTTTGCAAGTTGCTAATTTTAAGCCCATTGAATGAGTGATTGATAGTGGTGCTACTCGTCATATGACTTCTCGTAAAGAAGCATTCACAAAATTAGTGAAAGTGCAAAATGGAAGTAAGGTACAATAATGTGCGGATGATGCATCTTATTCTATTTATGGAATTGGAATTGTAGCCATCATTTTGCCTAATGGTGAAGAAAAGTACATTAAGAATGTGCTTTATGTTCCTGGAATCAAGAAGAATCTTCTTTCGGTTTCAACTTTGTTGAAGCAAGGACTAGTTGTTGAGTTCAAAAAAGATAAGTGTCTTGTCAAGGATCCTAAAAGATCACTGTTGATTATTGTTTCGGGAACAATGCACGTTGGCTTATTCATCATGGATACCTATGAGCGACGAATTCCCTCTACATGTCTTGTTGCTTCTACATCACAATCATTGGAGTTGGCTGAATTGTGGCACGCAAAGTTTGGGCATCTCAACTTTGCAAGTTTGAAGAAGCTGAAGACATTTAATATGGTAGAAGACATTCCTACTATTGAGCAGCCGGAAGGGCATGTATGCGAGGGGTGCATACTTGGAAAGTTTCAAAAGAAACCTTTTCCAATTGATGGAACTATAAGGGTTCTTGAAAATTTTGATTTGGTTCATAGTGATGTTTGTGGTCCAATGAGGACCAAATTCATTGGAAAGTGCATCTATTTTGTGACTTTTATTGATGACTTTTCCCGTTTTACATGGATCTATCCTATGAAGGCTAAATCGGAAGTTTTTCAACGTTTCAAAGATTTTCTAGCAATGGTGGAAAATCAGTTTGGGCATTCTTTGAAGACCCTACGCACCGATCGAGGAGGGGAATACATTAAGAATACGTTTGGTGCATTTCTTCGAGAAAAGGGAATTCTACATCAAATGACAACTCCCTATACGCCTCAACAAAATGGTGTTGCCGAGCGAAAGAATCGCACACTTATGGAGATGGCCCGCTGCATGCTCAAAGCAAAGGGGCTGCCTCATAAGTTTTGGGCTGAAGCAGTTATAACGGCAAACATAAGCAATCGTTGTCCTACTAAAGCATTGAAAGTATTAACTCCTTATGAAGTTTGCTATGGAAAGAAGCCTACAATCTCTCACTTTCGCATTTTTGGTTGTACGGCTTATGCTTTTGTTCCAAATAAACTTTGTACAAAGCTTGAGGATAAAGGAGTTAAATGCATTTTTGTTGGCTATAGTAGTGAAAGCAAAGGCTATAGGCTGTTCAATTTGAGCACTAACAAGATTATTCTTAGTCGTGATATGCATTTTGATGAAAAGAATTCATTGGATGTGGCCCCAACTCATATCTTGAAGGGGGACAGCCCACGTAGTGTGAATGTTGAAGTTTTTCCAGATTTCGTACCATCTTCTATTGCTAGAGACAAGGGGCAACAATCAACCAGTTTCGACCTGCCCAACACCTCATCAAGTTTAGAGCCTAATGTTCATCAAGAACCGCCTGTTGTTGCTCATAATCAGCCTGTAGGAACTGTTGGACAGCAAGGACCAGTTTTGGAAGATCTTGGACAGCCAAGTGCGGTGCCGAAGGATCTTGGACAGCAAATTGTAAGAAGAGACATGGCTGTTGGACAGCCCAAAACAGTCCCACGGTGGCTGTTGTCGACTTTGCGGGACAGCAAAGTAAGTTCATTTTATGATGGAAAGACACGTGCCTCTACAAAATCAGTGGACTATGCTGATTTTTCAGATTTTGCTCTTACATCTCATGGAGATGTTGCAGAAGAACATGTTTTCTATGAGCAGGCCAAGGGAGTAAAATGTTGGGAGGATGTGATGCAAGATGAGTATGACTCACTTATGAAGAACCAGATTTGGGTTCTTGTTGATCTTCCTCATGGAAAGAAGGCAATTGGTTCTAAATGGGTACACAAAATCAAGTATAAGGCAGATGGTACCATCGAAAGGTACAAGGCAAGGCTCGTTGTCAAAGGCTATGCTCAGCAAAAGGGAATTGATTATGAGGAGACTTTTTCTCCTACTGCTCGGATGACTACCGTGAGGGTAGTAACTTCTTTGGCTGCCCACTTTGGTTGGCGTTTGCGGCAACTTGACATAAAGACAGCATTCCTCAATGGTGATCTCAATGAGGAAGTGTACCTTCAACAACCTGCTGGTTTTTTGGTTGAAGGCCAAGAAGATAAAGTTTGTCTTCTCAAAAAGGCACTTTATGGACTGAAGCAAGCTCCGAGGATGTGGTATCAAAAGATACATGCCTACTTTTGTGATCGAGGGTTTACTAATAGTCCTAACCAATCTACTCTTTATGTCAAGCATACTTCAGATTATATCATCATTATTTTGCTTTATATTGATGATATTATTATTACGGGAAGTAATGAGCAGCAGATTGATGCCGTAATACTTGATCTTGGTATGGTTTTTGAAACCTCAAATTTAGGCCTATTGCACTTTTATCTTGGTCTTGAATTTGTACAAGAAGGGGCTGGAATTTTCATCAAAAATGCTACATTGGGCAGATTTTGTAATGGTTCATGATGGAAGATTTCAAGCCGGTTGCTACACCTATGGAGACAGGTCTGAAATTAAGTAGTCAAGGTGATGGTGAATAATTTGACACTACTTTATATTGTCAAGCTATTGGTTTTCTCATTTACCTATGTAATTCAAGACCGGACATTTCTTATAGTGTCTCACTCATGAGTCAATTCATGCAAGCCCCGATGACATCACATTGGAAAGCGTTGAAGAGGATCTTTCGATAACTTCAAGGAACAAGAAGTCATGGACTGGTTTTTCCTGCTTGTGATGATGCATGTTTGGTTGGTTTTAGTGACTCGGATTGGGGTGGAGATCAAGACACTAGACGCTCTACAAGTGCACATTGCTTTTTCTATGGAAATTCTGCAATTTCGTGGTCAAGTAAAAAGCAGCCCACTGTTGCTACTTCTTCTAGTGAGGCAGAATATAGAGCAATATTTTCAGCCACAACAGTGTTTATGGCTGAAAAGACTACTTGTTGACATGAAGTTTGGCGAGCCCTCAGCCACTCTTATCTTGAGTGATAGTCAAAGTGCTATTGAAATTGCACGGAATCCTGTTTTTCATGCGAGGACGAAGCACATCGAGATCCATTATCACTTTGTTCGGGAGAGACTTCATGATGGCGACATTTTACTTGAATATTGTCCTACGGAGGATAATATTGCGGACCTCGTCACTAAGGCGTTGCCTAGAGTCAGATTTGAAGCTATATGCAAAGCTTTAAATTTGATACCACGTGTTGGTTTTGTTACATAGTGAAGATTTCAGTTTTTGCATTGTCATTTAAGGAGGGTGTTAGAAATAAATGACTATGCTAAAGTTAATCCAGAGGTTACTTTGACCCAAAAGGTTGAGATTTGTGTAACCATGGGTATTTAGTTATTTAGGTCATCTTAAGTTTGTCTTAAGTTCAGTTGGACCCAATTTTGGTCATGTACTGACTCGTGGGTCCTTAGGGGTCTAATTTTGTTTAGGGGCCCTATCATGACTTTTGGGGGTGCCCTACATTTAGTAAGTGGTTAACCTTAGGGTTTGGTGGCATTTGGTCACATCCAGGTAGAGTACTTAGATGCTCATTGTGTATTCCATTTTTACAATTTGGCTAATCATTGCTCTCCATTGCTCTTGTTGTTGTTTTCTCTCTCTCTCTTAGAGTTGGGCGCCCAACCTCTTCTCTCTTGTTTTCTGTGGAGATTGATTGATAACCAGATCTTGGTGACTTGACTCTTGCTTTCCTACACGCACTTTATGAGCAAGTTCTTAGATGTTTTCGGAGTGACACTGGCCTCTTAGAGCATATAAGGAGCACCATCGGGGTGAAGCAGGGTTGTTCCCTTTCACCTACGCTATTCGGACTATACATTGACATTGAGCAGAGTGGTGGTATAGGTTGCCGACTTTGAGATATTTTGATTGCCATTCTCCTATATGCAGATGATGTTGCTTCTCCTCGACTAGAGAGGGGTTATAGAGACAGTTCGACAGTCTTCATGGTTTCTGCACTAGATGGGGTTTGCGGGTTAACATTGAGATGACCAAAGTTATGGTCTTCAACACATCCAGGGCTTTCATGCAGCGACAAGAACTTTTTCTAGATCGACAGTCGTTGGAGATTGTGTCTGCAGCACCATGACAATGGTTTGGACTCAGCTTGGCGTACCAAGAAAGATGCTAGCACTTCGTTGGAGTCTAGGCGTGAGGTACTACATCAGAGACATAAGCTAAAAAATACCAGGATCTTCCTGCAAACCTCACAACATCTAAGAGGAGAAATCAAACCATCATTTATTTGTTTCCGTCCTCTGTGTGATATACACAATGCCTATATATATCCAAGACAAGTAAAACCACAAAATCATCTTTAAGCAAGCATTTAAGTTTACAGCCAAAAAGTACATGAAGAGAACAGGTTTGCACCTCATCCTTTGACAAAGCTGACAAAATTGGAATGAGGAAGACAGCATCCTGCAAACAGATTATTCCTCATGAAACTTCATGATCCATATAATCTATCAAGCTTTATAAAATGGACAATAAAAAGTGTTACTATATACAACATGACAAAGCATAAGAAGCCACTGCTCCCAAAGTCGTCATTTACACTTAGGTGCAATGATTTGCATGGTTCAAAAACAATAAATTCTGAAAGGTATAAATCAAATTACCTTGAGCTTAGTCTCATACAACTGTTTCACAGTTCTTATAAGCTCAGTAGATGGTGTGCTACCCTCGGTCAAGCTATGAATCACCTATAACCATTTCAAACATAAAAATAATAAATTGCTCTCCACATCTCTTCTTATACACTCGAATTTAAGTTTCACATGTATGTAATAATGTGGCAACATGCACTGAACCCTCATTAAGACAACCCATTTCTTTCGATGTGCTATGAGATAATTCTACTGCCACTAGTAACCAATGAAAGATCAGAAACTCACCGGCAAAAGAAGGTTTTCACTGGCAGCAGGTGGGTCTGAAATTATTTTCAGAAGATCAGCTGATGAAGAACCGATTGTACGAATAAGAATGGGTATATGCCGATGAATTGCCTATGACACAGATGAACAACATAATGCCACATACTAAGAGGGTACACATCTACAAGACCATCTGAGTGTAGACTAAAACCTTTTTTGGTATAAAACTTTGTCCTGCTTATCAGCACATGCTCAAGAACCAAGATCTTAATGACTCCAGTGGTTTTCCATTGCAATCAGTTATAAGGACTGTATATTCAATGATAGCCTATTCCAGGATCCAGATCATGAATTTCAGACACCCCTCATTATTCTTCTTACTACATACAACAGCATACCTGAAGCCCTATTAAAAAAAGCAAAGACCTAGAAAGCAGGCAATATTATTGATGCCAAATCGCGATATACCATAAAAAAACTGAACACTTTTTTTTTCTGAGTATCTTAGCATTCAAAAACCGAAAAAGCTTACTACAAGCTTTAAAAACTGAAAAAGAAAGTACTGCAAGGTTTTGCATACCAAGCACTTGAAAATACTTTCTGGTTGGTTGGGAAAAAAGGATACACCTAAAGGCCTTTCATAAATAAGCACAAAGTGGACAACCCTGTATAAACTTTCAATGCAGACAATTATGTATTACATCAAACAGACAAAGAGCATAGGAAACCATGCTATCAGTTAGCATGTATGAAAAAAACTGCATACTTCTAGCAATTACTTCAGCACACTAATGACATTACCTCTTAAAGGTACACATTATTACCAATAGAGGAGATCATATACATAACATGTGACACCACCATTTCACGTAGTCTTACATACTTGCAATTACCATATCTAAGAAACAGGAAGTAATGTATTGGAAACAAATATGTATGTGCTGTTTAGGGCAATACAATCAATGATTACAGCAACTCCACAAAACCTCTTCTAACATATAACTGTGATGATACAAAAGAGAATGGACATCCCTACGATTTCCTATCTCTTTGGTGTTCAGATCCATAACCCTGCAGAAGTTATGAAATACTAAATGCTCTTTGGGAGTCAAACTGAACATGTAATCTGGAATAACAAAAGGTTCTAAATTTACCTCACTTTGTGTCGGAGAATAATAAAATTTACCTCACATACTAATCGATTTGAAACCATTGAGGTCTTAGCCATGGCAAAGAGTAAGTATTTACATAGATCCAAGTATCTCATCAAAAAGAATAATATACAAGATGAAAGTCCATTGGTATTTGAAAAAAGCCTTGCACAAATTAGATGCTGACCAGTTCAATCAAACTGTACATGCTTGACTCAGCATCAGTTTTCATCAAAAAAAACAAGACACCAAAACAAAACTGATCACCTGCTGCCTGCATGATATAAATCTAATGTTTCTATGAGCTAATTTCTCTGAGAAGATAAAGGACTCGTAAGAAATCTCGGTGGAGTCACATCTTGCATTCTTGCAACAGGGGAAGACTTGCTAAAAAACGATCCAGTGAGGAAATTTATAATAGTTGGCAACTACTGGAAGAATTGCTCTTTGGAAAGATATTTGGAAAGAGCTGTGGATCCAATTAAAAGAAACATGGTTTGATGATTCTCATACAATTTCAACAACTTAAACCAGAACAGTATTTACTCTTCATGCACCTTGCCCTTTCTTGATAGAAATTTGCCCAACTTGAAAGTGTCATTTAGTTCTCTGACTAACTGTCTTCTGCTGCAGTGGATATTCAAAGCCAAGAACATAAGATCTGAAACCTGAATACTCAATATAAAGCACAAGTACCTGCTTCACTGGTTTTGGAGCTCGCCCATACACACTGAAAAGCCGCTCAAGTAACGAATGTTTCTACAAAAACAAAGAATATGAACAAAATATGAGTTGATCCGGCTATTAAAAAAAAGGGCAACAAATGTTCCTTGGTTGCTATAGAAAACTGTTCCTAAGTAGGATAAAAAATCAAGTCATGCTTAGAAAAGGAGTTTCCAGCACAAAGAATACCTTTCAAAATCTCAGTCTACCAGCCACAACATGCAAAAAACTACTATTGAAAAGCTTGAAAAGCTATTGGTGTTTTGTGAGAAGTTGTCTTCATAATTGTTGGTCTGGAAATAAATGCTCTCCAGCTCTGAGGGACACCACAAGCATGTCACTCAAAGACTCAGGACAATCATGTGATATTTTCTCTAAACAACCAATCTATGCAAACCTGGTGAGGGTGGGCTTCAAGGGAAAGTGTTCTGTGTGGAACATGGCAAGTAAATCCTAGTGTTTCCACCTGGTTCAGAATCAACCTTTTCAGAATCGGATGAATCGGCATGAACCGTGGTTCTGAACCGGGTCCTTCCCGAAAGAATATGAAAGAATCGGCAATTTGTTTTCTTTGCATTTCTCTAGATATAACTATAAAAAATATTTAATGTCATATTTATAATGTCTACAATGTTTCTGAAATCTTAGAGATGTTAGATTGCTATTGAATACATACATTTCAAAGTCTACTGTTGCCGGTAGAAAGCTGAAGCCTGAAAGCAAATTAGAATTCAGTGTTCACAGAATCACAAGTCCGCATGACAATGTTGAATGTACACATTTCAAGCTTCACAAACTAAAATACATGCTCCAACTTCCACTTAACATTGTAATTTATAATTTATTCATGGCCCATCATCAAACAGCCATCACACAGTACACTAGGTAAACCCCTGAATACAAATCAGAACATTGAAAAGCCAAAACAAAGAATCGTTGATGTATGTCCAAGATCAAAGAACCGTTTTTTTTTTGTTTTTTTGTTTTGGGTCCGATTCTTTCCGATTCAAATCCTACCTGAACATTCCATTGATGAATCGTGGTTCATCCGCCGATGAACCACGATTTATGGAAACAGTAAATCCTAGTAACATCCTACGGATATCACCTGAAAGGCGATACAAGACCAGAGCAGTGGTTGATAAAACCACCAGAAAGCCAGAGGTTGTGAGCACTCCAGAGTCCAGAGAATCTGACATGTGAACAACTTGGGTAACCATGAGCCATCGTCTGTGACCTTGAGGATAGTATAACTACCACCTGTTCAAGGCTGGTGGGAGGCATCTAGAGCCACCAGAACCAGCTGAGAATGCCAGGTAGCAAGGAGCTCAACACTGAGTCAAAGAACACTTACATGGAGCAAAATCGATGTGGTTTATATATGGTTCATATATGGAAGGTTATACGACTCTGCATACAGGTGAGCTGGAATTGGGTAGTGTTAAAAAGGAAGGTTGCTCTCAGCAGAAAAGAGACAACAGTAACAAAGACTTTTCAGACCATAGCACATATTTTAAAAATGACACTGGTAGGTTTCAGATCAAACTTTTGTTATATATTTTTGATATGCTTCTGGGTATCCAGTTTCATAATTACACATACATCAACTGTACATATCATCTAGAATTATATATCAGCATAAGCTGACATGAAGATTTGGAACATCAGAAGCAACAAAACAGCACACCTTCGTACAGAGTGCAAAATACAATGACATGCATCGTTGAGCCTCCAACATCGATACATTCGAGTTTGTCCCCGAGTTTTTTTGCAAACTAGCATCTGTGGTGACTTCAACTGCCGCAGCATCAGTAGTCCTTTGCTCAATATCTGGCTCCAGCTTTTCTCCACCTTCCTGTTGCTGATATACGTGAACACCCAATAATGTCAACAGGAAAAATTCAAAAAACATGAGCGGAATCCAAACAACTGAAGTGAAAGATTGAGAAATATAACTACATTAATGATCCTTGACATGCAAAGGGATATAATGAGCAAATAATGAATATGTCAACAGAGAAACCAAGAGCTTCAACTTCAAATCGAAGGCTAATGTTCAGATTTCCCTCAGCACCACCTAACCAGCACATCGATAATCTTCAAAACAAAATTTATCTTAAATTCTTCTTATGTGCTATTTCGAAGAGCAAATGACAGACATATGTAAATCAAGAATCATGATACATTGAAACAATACTCAATCGCAGACATAGAAACATTTTTGTGTGAAGTTGGCAGCGCTGTATGGCCATACTTCTGTCCAAGTGCTCAACATCAAAGATTCTCTATATACCTAACTGATGGAATTAAAAGTTTCACAGAACTTTTACAAAAATATTCATCATGATACCACCACCAAAAAGCATCTCAGAGAAGAATATAAACCCATTACTACACAGGAAATTTAATAGACTCACAAAAAGGCTCTTCACTATTCTGGAGTTATACTCTTACAATCTCAAAATAGAATAAGAACTGTCAAAAGCAGAATCTACAAATGCAAGATCATTCTGTTCATTGAACAAAAAGGGAAAATTCATCAGGCAAAAATATTCTGGTATAGACAGAGGTGCCAAGTGATGGTTTATTGAATTCATGCTTCGTCTCAAGCATGTCCAATTGTAGAGAAATGGCTATCTTGTGCCCAAATGCAAGAAATGGCTATCTTGTGCCCAAGTGCAAGAAAGAACACTCGCTACCTTGAGTTCAGCTGTTTGCATACTTTCTGAGCCTTCAACATCCTTGCTATTGTTTCTTCCATCCACAGGATGTTGTGGATCCACAACTGATAACAACATTGTGGTGGCAAACTCTTCGATTCTTTGAGAAACATAGTCGAGTGGATAGAGCTTGTTAGCGACCTGCAGAGAGCAATAACAACCATAAGAACATATGCAAGCCAAGGAACATGTTCGAACTCAGCAAAAAGTAAAGCACTTATTTGTGTGATGCTGCTGCATACCCAATCAGTAGATACACCCAAAGACGACGATATTCTCAAGTTATTCTAATTCCATACAATGACACACAGTACATTCACAGTAAATTTGTAGTGTGCAAATGTCTTTCATCTTGATACATTACATTCATATCTATGATCTGAAGTAAATTTCTGCCACAATCATCCTTAGGTCCATATTGAGAGTGATTCAAAAATATTGATGCTACTGGATATGAAATAATGAATGTCAACAGTGGAATACAACTACTTTTCAGCACATCAGAATGAGTTGTGATAGCCAAGAAAGCGCACCAGACGAATGGCTTTAGCCCGAACATCATCAAGCCCATGCACAGCACACTGCCAAAAAACAATAATACTTGTCAAAACCTTCTGCTTCCACTATAGGCAACGTATAGCCAAAATAAATTAGAGTAATAGTTCATTCAAATCCTACAGATTCTCTTTAGTATCCCTGATCCGTCCTCCCTTGTGAGAAGTTGGACCATAATCTGCAACCTGCACCTAATTGTCCGAGATGTGAATTTCAACAACCTGGAAATACAATGCTGCCCGAAATAATTTCGTAGCATGCACATCTTTTGTGACCATGGCAAATTTATGAATCGGGTGCATTTTCAACTACAAAATCTTGCACTGAAAACAACATAAGCAAACCTAAAAGCCCCTTTTTTAGGGGATTACAGAGAGATTTGTTGGCTCTTTCTAATAATCATCGAAGAGATTCTAAACTTGGTAAGGTCTCTGCTAATGCGTAATGAATGACACCGTTGAGTTTTATTAGTTCTTTGTCTGCAGAATATGAAAACATGTATTGCAAAAAACATCGTGAAGAAGATTTGGATGGGCAACTGGCTCTAACAACTCTGGTAGCAGACACGTGAATATAACCCAATAGTTCAAAAGCCCTATACCCAAGGTAAAAGTCAAAATGACACTAAACGTCCAACAGTAAGAACAGCTTCATGATCACTTCCTTGCAAAGATTATATGAGACATGACATGGGCTGCTAATAGTGCAACATCCTGCAAATCTGGACTTAACAACTCATGAGGATCAATTTTCTCTGTGGCCCATGCCTCATCAACAGTGGTGAAGAGCACAGAGTTTGCAGTCAGAATACAAAATGTTTTTCTTGCAAATCGTGCTGCATATGCTGCCACTGTACAACTCCAGTAGTGACCCCGAATATCCAATGGAGCATAACTTGCAATAAACTGACTGTTAAATAATCACCAATTGGTCTTTGCTTACCAAGAAAAAGTACATGTCCAGAAGCATCATGAACATCAGCAAGAACTGAAGCATCACGAAATGTGTAAGCGCATACCAATGCAAAGATACCTCAACAACCATGGAACCAATATCAAGAATAGCAACAACAACTGAAGCCACTGGATTAAGTGAAGTAGTCAAAGCAACTGAACAATGCTCAAATATTGAGCAAAGTCCTCAGAATGATTGTCAACGCAGTCAAGAGCAGCACCAAGGCATTCAACATCAGCATCAAGTGTGGTATCATTGAGCTGTATCTCCTCATCAACTACAAGTTTGGAACATCCTGTGAACCATGCGTTTGTTGAAGTGCGCCCAAAAAATCTAGCTCAGTAGTACACAACGAAGAGTAGTGATAAATGAGGTCCATGCAGCATTGGTCGAGAAGTCAAAAGTTTGCGTCCGGAACCATGTATAGGCCAGACCACTGAAATATATGGCTGCAAGTTGAACTTACCAAGCAAGACTGTGCGGTATCAAAGATAAATAAGTCTCCATTTTGAAGAGCCAATTAACAAACTCATTGCCATCCGCAGAACCACTCTTAATGGTTAGTTGATCTTTATCATGGAAATTATGCAATACGGTGTGAGGAGCAGGTGGAGGAATGGGTGGAACAAGAACAGGTAGATCCAAGAGTTTGTCTTGGGAAACAAGTGAACGAGAATGAGAATGAAGTGGCCGTCAAGTGTTAAATGCTTGTGCAACGGCAGAGTTTAACCAGCATATGCCAGGCATCAACTTTGTAAGATCTGACTACTCTCTTTTTCATGATTATACAATCTGGAGTAGCTTGAGCACAAGTTTCTCAACATCCTATCTATTTTATCCAGAAACTTGTCACTTCGGTAGGCACAAAATCATTTCAGACTTTTTTTGTTGCTTCTTGGAAGAGTTAAGATCCTAGATTGTTCCAACAGCATCCTAGACATTCTTCAAAGTAAGAAGATTGCCAAATAGCAAAATCCTACATTCAATTCCATGTAAAAGCTACACTTGTGAACAGCTTACCATTCACACATGAAAACATGGAAAAGAAAGGGCATCAATAGTAGCATAATGAAACAGATTCTTTCCTCCTGAGATGTTCTACGATTTGACAAATTGACAAAACTGCAACATCCATTATGATTATGAACTTCTATGGTTTACAGGGCAGGTACTTTTTGTTACGGACTTTTCCACTCTGAAATAGAATTTCATTTTATTTGAGAAAATCAGAGAGAAACAGTGAAGTAGAAACTGTCCACATCCAGCTACACGTGAGTATTATTTTGTGGCACAGAGGTCCATAAATAAACATGCAAATCATGATTCATCCAAGTGGATGGATTCCACTCATAGATAGTTTACCAGCTTGTCTACTTTTTGTTTGCTTACCAACTTTTATAGTGAAAAGCCATTACTTCAGAAAGAAGAGAACCTTTTTTGAGTAAAGCTGTGCACGTATGAGTATTATTTTGTGCCACAGAGGTCCATTCATCGTTTGAAAATAAGCACAGCTTGTCTACTTTTGTTTGCTTACCAATTTTTTATAGTGAAAAGCCATTACTTCAGAAAAAAGAGCAACATTTGAGTAAAAACCATGCCTTTGCAGTTTTACATGAGTATTATTTTGTAGAAGTGCAAACTATGATTCATTCAAGGTTTCCTATGATGGTTTGACAAAAGCGTACCTGCTTGTTTACTGATTTTATGGTGAATCTTAACAGTTTATTTTCTTGTATTCGGCTGGAATTGACAATGTATTGACTAACAAACTGAAATATGTAAACATTATGTTGAAGTGTGTGTCTTTTTTAGGAATGTTGCTTATGTCAGGATAGATGATGATCTCCTCAAATTTCTACTTGGGAATACTAAGTTCAGAACACTCTTCTCTGGAATTTTTTTCAATACCTTTCACCCAGAGGGAGAATCAAAGCAGTGGAAAACTCACTAGACTACAAATTCTTCCCAAATAATTTCTTAGGACATTCAATACCTGCAGAGCCATATTCAAGCATGTCTCTCGAGTTGGCGGACGCTGCAAGATCAAGCTCCATAATGCACTCAATCCTTGTGTCACACGATCACTGCTAGGAGGTTCCTTTCCATCCTTTGAACTAACTGTGGGGTTGCATAGCCCTTCCAGAAGCTTTAACACCGGTAATGGAAGTAATGGAACCTCTCCCAGTAATTTGCTCAGAGACTTATCTGAGGCAGGTAAAGAATCTCGTAATCCTTCTGCCTGTCAGAAAAGTCACCATCAAAACAAAGCACCATTAGAATTTCCAGCAAAACGTATGTACTTACAATGTTATCGTGTAGGATACTCAAACATACAGGAGCTCCAAAAAGGAGGCTGAAAATATTATCGACAGGAATAAAAACAGACCTTGAACTGCTCAAAACAGCATAGAAATAATCCATTAAAACTTTGCTAAAGATCGTGCTATGGCAAGCATCTGTAAACTGCGAACATTTTATTTTAGAAAAAACAGTACACAAAACCAGTAGGGTCATTCCTTGGGATCAACAGGTCACAGAAACAAATGATTGTGTTATGCACTGATGTACATAACAGTTAACCATGCATTTAACGCCTACATGAAGAGGTTAGACCAGGTCACAAAAGGAGGTCTTGGGATAGATGCCTCTGGATGTAGAGTAGACTGAGTGTTTACTAGTGCAATGCTTGGATAAGACTTTGTCATTCACATGGCTAGAGCTAGGGAAAAACACCGACATCCCTCACAAGCTGGGTGCTCGTAGTATAAAACGC
Source organism: Diphasiastrum complanatum (assembly GCA_029204225.1). Taxonomy (NCBI): domain Eukaryota; kingdom Viridiplantae; phylum Streptophyta; class Lycopodiopsida; order Lycopodiales; family Lycopodiaceae; genus Diphasiastrum; species Diphasiastrum complanatum. The sequence goes on from CM055097.1 coordinate 52,945,746, forward strand.
CATGGTTAGGCAAAGGATTGATTGTTCAAAGAGGAATAAATCTATAATGTCATGTCATGTTTGAAAGAGGTCTCTTGTACATGATGCAACGTGCACCCACCTAATGATGGGAGGGTTTGAGAGACACCGTAACAGAATGTAATGCAGCTTGCATGTTCCAGATATGACTGCTCTCATGGCAAAGTTAGCTGGAGATTAGCTAGAAGTGGTCAACAAATAGTACTTTATGCATAATGTTCCTACGGACAGTTTTATTGCAGCAGTCATGGCATTAGCATAGACAATATGCTGCAGGCACAGTTTTGGAGAGCCTTATTTCCCTTTTTTCCCCAATTCTTAAGACTCCCCATCGTGAGGCACAGTTAGGCGACATGGTCATGGCACAACTTCCACAACAATATTTCTATTAGATTTCATTTCAAACTTTTAGTACGTTATGAGATATTTGTGTCACATCTTACAAGTATTGAATTGGATGTAACTTTGCAAACATCCCCACGTCAATGTAGTGACCCAACACTCTGCTCATTTATGTATCCTCTTTCCCATTTCCAGGAGTTTTGCATTTCTTGAGTCAAAAACACTTGTAAAAACCATGGCTGCTTGCAATCGCAATGCTTGTCATTCCAGACGAGAGAAACTGAGTTTTGCACCATAGCGTAGAGTCTATGTGCCCCACATTACATCAAATTGCTGAATGTGTCTGCAAAACATGGGATGAAAGCTGATGCGAGTTATAGCAGAAACCTCGGGCTTTTTTGGATGAAAACCTCTAGCATCATCAGAGCTAGTCTAAAATATCCATGCATATGTCAAGTTGGTTGTGAAAATTTGCCTTGAAATCAAGATTTTGTGAGTGTAGATGCATCTCCTTGTCTATCTTTGTGATTTTAGGATCAAGAAGGGTCATAATCATTATGAATGGACCTGATCTGGTACTATACGGAATTCAGTGCTCAGACAAATAATAGCACTTTGACAGATATTTCTAGTCGCTGGGACAGCGCTGATAGCGCGCTACTAATGATTCATAAACACACAAAATATGTGATAATGGACTTGGTAAGGTAATGAATAGGATGCTATTAAGCAAGGCACTGGGCCTATAGAGTCCTCAATCGAAGGATCCTATTCTAAGCATGCCAATCACAAGCAACACAAGGGAACCTGATGGTGAACAAACCATCCCAACCAAACCTAGATCGAACGGATCTAGCCCCCAAGCTATGGATCAATCACACAGACAGGAATGAGACATCACACCAGCAGCATACGGCTACCAATCTCACAATCAGCACCAGCAACATACGGCAAGGATCCACTAGTGAGATCCCAATAGGTATACTTATACCCTCCAGGCTCATGCACCACTAGTAGTGCACTACTGTGACACCTCACTGGACACCTCTGCAGCCTATCTGGGCCACGTCATCCAATTCCCCAACGACTCACTAATAGACCCATATAAATCCACCATCAAGTGTTTTAGGCCTACAACCATTAATTATGACCTTGTACACGTAAGGGCCCCAATTCCCTTATAGTCAGAATTAACTTACGGGTTGCTGGTCTACCGGTCCCTAGCGTGGACATGCTACCCGAGACCAGTCATGGGCATGACATTCTTCCCCCCTTATTCAAGTTTTGTCCTCATAACTTAAAACTGGGAAAGAACCTCCTTAAGCTTCTCTCCTGTTACCAGGAAACATCATCTTTCCGTACATCCCATCCATCAAACCAGATGCTCAGTAACTATACGATTTCTCAATCATTTAGTTTTTGTATCCAAGATCTTTTCGGGTTCAAGTCAAGATACACCCGATGATTCATCCAACAGGTCCAATTGATCTCCAAATCCAAGATGCTTTCCTTCATGTAGACTCTTCTAGAGTCGGCTTATGTGAAATACAGGATGCACTTGAGATCCTTTCGGGAGTTCCAATTGGTAAGCTAAGGATTCGATCTTTTTGAAGATCACATGCATCTGTATCTAGGGGACAATTTGTAATGCTAGTCGGTACACATTACACCCAATCCCCCACTTGGAAGTCTCTCAGGGGTCTTTTCAGATTTGCATAATGTCGGTCCCTATTCTGGGCACACTGGACATTTTCACGTGCAATCCGTAGCATTTCCTTCATATCATGTAGGAAATCCGCTACCTTCTGAAACTTGATCGTCCGAGTCTCTACCGTTGTGGGTGACCTAGGCGCAATCCTAAGCATTAACGGGCTGTAACCGATAGCCAAATGCTTATAATAACTCATCTCCATCAAGGATAATTTCCTCTCCGAGGAGATTGCAATCAAAATACAAATACATATCTTATCCCATCTTCTGATCATGCGGGTAATCCTTCTTTTAAACGATCAAGTATAACAAGAATCTGAACTATAATTTGTCAATCATAATTCATCGGATTCTTGTCCTATACTCAATAAAAGAACGTAACTACCAATGATCAGTAGAACTTTAATCTCAGAGTCATCTCTAGTTTAGCAAATACGGCCGACCAAAAGTGACCAGCGAACTTCGAATCGCGAATGTTCATAATGCCACTTTGGAGATCCGTGAAGCCAAAACAGATACTCTAATTACTTGGTCTTTACCCGAATAAACATAGTTGATTTGGTAAGGTGATCAGTCGTACCAAAATTCCACTATCTTGTTTATTCACTCGGGGTATGAACACTATCCTCTCCTATGGATTAGGTATTTCCTTGAATCTGAGTTATGATTCACCAATCCCAACTCTCCAGATTCCCAAGACCATACCATATCATAAGAGTGCATCACAATTCTTAAAAGACACATGAGTTGTTCCAAAAGTCCTTTCCATCTGGAAAGTTTCAGACGTTTCCAACTCACATTCGGTGTTTATATAAGGATTGTAAACAAAAAAACGCCCTTACTTTAGACATGGCACAAATTGTCATTCCAGAGTAAGGGTCCCAATCTAGAATACGTCTAGATCTTTCTCTTAAGTTCTAATCTAGAATAACTTAAGATTCGTCAGAACTTCATTACGTGAAGCTCTAACTTTTGGCAACCAACAACTATCCAACTCTCTTGAGTCTTCCAGGATAGCATTCTATCTTTTCCAAACGAGAAAAGATAAGTCCCAAAAGTTCTCGTGTATTCTATGCACACACCCATCTGCGAATCCAAAATGAATCATAGACGTTGTGACTTATAAGCAATACATCACAACAACAATATCCATAAGTAAGATTATATTGTTGATTTTCCACAACTAACTTAGAAGTAACGCTTCTGACTCAGTTAGTTGTATCGGATTTAGAAAATATTTAAATGTTTAGGTGTGGTACCGCTAGTGAGAGCCCAATAGGTATACTTATACCCTCCAAGGCTCATGCACCACTAGTAGTGCACTGTGACACCTCACTGGACACATCTGCAGCCTATCTGGGCCACGTCATCCAATTCCCCAATTACTCACTGATAGACCCATATAAATCCATCATCAAGTGTTTTAGGCCTACAACCATTAATTATGACCTTGTACACGTAAGGGCCCCAATTCCCTTATAGTCACAATTAACTTACGAGTTGTTGGTCTACCGGTCCCTAGCGTGGACATGCTACTCGAGACCAGTCATGGGCATGACAGGGCCTACCTTGCCTACATTCGGAAATAGCAAAAGACTGAACTAATTCCGGTTTTTTGCTCACACCTCATGGAATAAGATAACACATGTGATTGTTTTCCACCTACATCCCATTGAAATATAATAATAGGTAATAGCCAATGTAACAAGTGTTGATAACCTAATCGCTCTTAAAAGCACATGGCTTTGAGCAAGAGACCATCACATTCGTAGGAATTGGAACGGCATGGATTTGCCCTAATCCTATAGCAAATGTTAGGATAAAATGCTTGGCCAAGTATAAACGCACACAGGTATTGTTTTAATTCTAGATTAAGACACAATTAAACTTTAAAACGTATAAAACAAAGAGATAGCTGGCAATGGATATGCTCAAGGGTTACAAAAATGGTACATCACCTGCGCTCTACACGATAAGTACAAGTATCGGTATGGCATGGATTTGCCCCTATACTTGCGTACTAATCCATGCTATCCCTTGTTTGTGAGTTGCAATCTATTTAGCACAGCTAGTTTTCAGTACATAATGAATAAACTCACATAAGGCTATGGACCAATACCAAGAGACTGATCAGCATGACGGAATGCCCTGATACGGTGAGGATATGGTTTGGCCTATCGCTATAAGTCACATTACGTAGGGAAGACTGGACTATATAATTTCATTAATACTGCAGGCTGTCAAGTTGGTAAACTTATTTTGTACATGGAAACAACTGACATTCAGCGTTGACACTTGTCTTCCTCACTGTGCTAACTTGCGCAGTTTTGTGTGGTGGGATGGTGGCTGGATGTCTTGAAATAGGTTTTGCTTTATGGTGCTTTATGATTACTATATACTTTTTAGCTATGTTTTTCCTTGTTGGTTTATGAATAAAGGGTTTTAAAAGGTTTGGTCTTGACTTGTCAAGAGGAGCTATGTTCTGTTAATCTCTCTCTCTCTCTCTCTCTCTCTCTCTCTCTCTCTCTCTCTCTCTCTCTCTCTCTCTCTCTCTCTCTCCGGCCATCTATTTCCTCTCCTACGTGAGAGCTTTCTTTACATAGCGATTTACGTTTTAGTTTTAGTCTAGTTTTCTGTTGACGGCACTGCCCCGTCCGAGTGCCATTTACTCTGTTGTACTACCTCTCCAGTCTTATATGCCTTTTGGCATGGAAAAGACATTAATAAAGCTTTCTTCTTTCTTTCTTTTTCTCTCTCCGTGCCACCCAAGCGGAGATCCCCCCCTCTCGCTCTATGACTAATGCCTACCACGGGGTAGCAGCGCTACCCACGCAGGCAGCAGCACAACTGCCTAGGCAGGCAACTTCATTGCCTCGCCTCCTTCACCTCACTCTGATCCTTTTGCTCCCCTTAAACCTCCTCCTATTGCTCCTCTCCCCCCTGCTGGACTTCTTCCTCCACCTCTGCTACCAGCCCTTCTTCCCGTCAAAAACCACCACCTACAGAACTTGTTCCATACACCACTTCTAAATCAATGAAACTTTTCTCCTCTTGGCAAGTTGATCAATTCAAAGCAAATGCCAGATTTTAAAACTATAAATCTCATGGTTGAAGGAAATAGTATCCACTCCGGTCAATGACAAGAATGTATTGCAGTCCAAAATTGTATCCCTAGAGCAATCAATCCAAAACAAGCAGGTTGAGCAATCAATCCAAACCAAGCAGGTTGCATCTTTGGAATCTACTATCACAATGATACGAGAATTGGAACATAAGATCAAGAAGCAAAAGGAAGAGGCCCTCTTGGGCATCTGTAATGAAGGAACTATATGGACGATGATCTCACATATATCCAAGTTGAGGAAAGGCGTAAAGCCTTCCAGGAGGCCCGAGAGTCTGGCAAACAAGCTATATATCGAGGTTTGGGATCCACAGGTTCGGGAATACCCCGAGGCCCCATCCACATCTTCTCCAGATTGGAGTGTGGAATTGTGATGGTATACACACATCATCTTCTACAGCAGGCGACTTGATTGATTTCATCAATGCACGTGATTTACTACTTTTCCTGGAAACTCGTGAGAATCAGGAGCAAGGACTACCCACCTTCCCAGCGTACAAATGGGATTCTGTGTACAGAGACCTGAGACTACATCAGCTAGTGGTCGAGGATTTGTAGGGGTCGCCTACTTATACATGGAACCTCTTCACTCGATCATCGAGCTCATCAGACATGATGATCACGCACATTATATTTAGATACGTATTGTTGAACGAAATATTGGTTTGGACAGGGACCTCTTTGTTGCGGCATGCTATTTTCCTCCACAGTCTTCGTCTTTTGATGAGGGTATTGGTTCACCCTACCTTGATCTCTCATTAGATATTGTTGGATTCGCAAAGCGTGGGCATATTTTCCTCACTGGGGACTTTAATGCCAGGGCATCTTCACGATAGTCAAAGTTTCACGATATCACCGACCAACGACACATTCATGCCCTTGACAATGATGGGATGGACGTTACTAGGATTTCCGAGGATAGTTCGGGACCTATTGCCCCATATGGAGAGTACTTATTACAGTTTGGACAAGCCCATGAGTTAGCCCATTTATAATGGCCTAGCTTGTTGGCCGGATTCTGGCAGATATACTTTTCATCCTCACGGTGGTGGTCATAGTGTCGTTGATTATCTTACGAAGTCACCATCTTCCATACCTCTCATATCTTATTTTCGTATCCCTCCCACCACCCTCTCTGATCAACAACGTCATCACCACCTGACTTACCTCATTTTGCAACTTGCATCACATCCCTCATTAAGCGGACGCGCAAGGGGTGCGTCCGGGGGTCCAGACGCGTCCACTTTTTTTTTTTTCTAGTGTTAAATAGCATTAAAAAAAAATTAAAAAAAAATTGGACGCGTCCGACCCCGCGTCCGGGGGTCGGATGCGTCCAGGTCCGGACGCCGGACGCGGAATGTCCGGCCCGGACCCTCGTGTCTGGACCGTACCATTTATTGATTAATTGATCAATTAATTAATCTTTTAGTTTCCCAGCCCCAAAAACAGCCCAAAAAATTGCAAAAAAAAGGCCAAAAAAATGCCAAAACGAAACTTATTTTTAATGCTTTGCTGTATCAACAGAACTTTATTCAGACTGTAGTGGGTTGAATGGCCTTTACTTTAGGACAAGGAGATCTGTTTAGAAATAAGATCCTTGTGATGGAGATCAAGCTTGTACAGTCTTATCTGTTTTAGAAATAAGATCCTTGTAATAGAGATCCTTGTACAGTCTTATTTGTAATGAAGTCTAAACAGGACTAGAACTGTTTAGTGCAGATTCAGTTTATTTTGGTTTAGAACTTTATGAACCGTGGTACGGTTCACCCCACGGTTCCCAGGACCCGCGGTTCTGGGAACTGTGGGTTCTATGCTTATGACATCGCTGCCTTCTCTATATAAATTTGTGAAATTCGATATATTCTAATTCCACAAATAGATATATATATACCTCATAATGTTAATGCAATTTGAAAATGTTTGAATTTGAACGTCTTTGAAGACTTTAAATTGACAGGCACTGTCATGCCATCCATTTTCTATTTATCAAACTTTGAATAGTCCTTGACTAGTAAGATTACCTAACAGTAAGATATACTACATCTTATGGGGTGAAAAATACTAAAAACGAAGCACTACAAAATACGAAATCTACAAGACGAGCATAAAGTGATAAGTACGACAAAGGTAGAAAGTTGCTAACCCATAGAGAAGACCCTGGCTGGCTGATTACTGGCAAAAGTGATAGTCTAGCTAATCAATCGATAATGGCTTGCAAAAAGGACAGCTAGCTGATAGCTAGATCACTAGCTAAGAACTCTTAATGGGGAAAAAACACAGAATATTTACAACAGCACCACAGAAATGAATGGAACGCAATAATAGATTTCATGTGTTAATGAACCTGAAGCTTTTCCTGCTTGAGTTTGCTTAGGAACATGCAGAAAAATTGAAAGACGAATTTGGTCCAAAAATACAGTACATCCTCAATGTAAAGAATGCATCTCAATTTTCAAAAAAATATTCTGACAGAGGTTTTTTCAAAACAATAGTACTCATAACTGCAAAATGACATGCAAAGACTCTCTCAAATAAGCATGACGTCTTTCTTTATGTGATCGTTCATGATAGAGCACCACTAGTTGAATTGAAATCTCATCATTATAAGAAAATTGAAAGCAATCCATGAAAAGTAAGGTCTAATTCTCAAACCCAACAATTTGAACAAATCTGTCTTAATTGTTTTATGAATTGATTGTTTTATGAATTGATTATGAGAGCCAAATATAAGTATCAATTTAAAGATCACAGCTAAAAAAATGCTACCTACAAATACACACCATACTATACATACTACAAGTACCAATTAAATGCCAAATAACATTAGTCATGGTGGGCTTAGAGGATAAAAATAGATCGCAAGCTAGAACAAAACAAAAAATTGAGCTTTATTATGCATTGGGCTGTTCAAACAATCCCTATAGTAACTACCTCAAAAAAGCATATGTTCGTTAGCCTTTGATAATTTGTACCATGAGTTCCCCACAGAATCTAGCTATGCTTCAATGACTTCCAAATTACCTTAGACTTGTATTCAAACCCAACAAACTCTTAATAACATGGAAATTCACTCACAGCCTTTGCAATTATCACATGAACAAACACATTGCAATATCAAAAAACTGTCTCCAGGAATGAGCATTAATTGCAAAAATTACGACATCTAAACAAAAAAATGGTTGTTCAAGAAGTAAAGCCCAACAGGTACCAAAAATTCCATGGCTCCAGTCAAGGAGTCTTACACTCACCAGAGAAAATAGGAACTTTTGATAAGCTTCAATGGTAGCCACGGAAGAATCTGGATCAGATGCCTGCTCCAAATACAGCTCATAAAGAACATGCAATGCAAGCTCATGACCCTACAAGGTTACAGACCATACTATCAAGAGAAGCAAGAACATGAGCTCTGAGCAAACCATCAAATAATTAACAATGATTTACTCACAAACTCTCTTCAAACACCAACTAACCTTTGAATTAAGTTAAAAAGACTAACTTAGAGCTTGCAACAACAGCATATAAATATGTGGCTCAAGACTAAAATAAAGACTTTAATATGCTCTCTGAATTGAAGTTTGATTGAATCTTGGCCTGGACTTGATTGACTTCAGACCAATCAGTTATGAAACAGCAGAGGGCTGATTAAGCTAAGAATCTAGCCAAATTACTCTGAATGCATCGCCTATTGCAAACACTACAAAGGAATGCTCTAATTTTCAACTGCTATGAAAGAGCATAAAACTTCAAAGGAAACTGAAGTAGGCTATATAGGCTATACATGTAACCTCATTTGTCAACATCCTCATCCTCAGAATGTAACTCACTCATCCTTTACCACTTGCCTCAAGGATGCCTATAGAGCAGGAAACCCCCTCAAAAGCTCCAAATACAATTCATTAGATCATACACTCCCTTCTGTCCACAATCTTCAACAACCCAATTAGAGACTTGCACAGACGGGCCATTTGTGCTCATTCCTCCCAAATCATAGGGCCAAAAAATTGTTGTCAATTTCCTGTCCAACCTTTGACATGGTCTATCAGGACCTCCTCCAAGGATCCAGGACTAAGATGCTCAACCATTAAAAACAAAGAGAATCAAATGGTGGACAAACCTACCCGACCAAACCTAGATCAAACGGATCTAGCCCCCAAATCAATTCATAACGAGTGCTTCACACTTTCAGATGTCTTGCATACCCTTCACTCCCTTCCGAATGCTATCAAGAATAGGGTACAATCCTTTGCACCACGTCTTCAAACACCTTGTCATAGTACTTGTAATGCACCTTTTTCATACCAAAACCTTCCTTTGGATACCTCACCTCCCCTAAGACAAGCACATCCTCCCTTGATTTGATGTGCGATAAGTAATCGAGTCATAAGTAATCTTGTGAGATACCTATCCAAAACCCATGGACTCACTATAACCAGCAAACATTCATACACATCATGTAAGAATTAACAACTTACACCGAGTAGCATGGAGGCTAAGTACCCCGAGACTGGAAAAGCAGTTTAGGGGGATTTTCTAAGGCTTTTAGGAGAATTCACTTACACACCATATGGTGGGATTCATGAGGAGAATGAGGAGCCAAGCACCCTACATTTGGTATCAAAACCCAGGAGCGTCAGTGGAATATGGTGTGGAGAAGCTATGATGTGTAGAGAGAAGGTAAATTTAACCTAATGCAAGGTGCTATGCGAAATCAAGATTTCCTTCCCTGAGGTAGATCATTATAGAGGGTGGCGGAAACTTTGTGAGAAAGGGTGTTTTGGAGTGGGAATTCATCAACAACAAGGCTACTCCTACATCGCTGGCATTGGAGGTCAATTTAGCTGACAAATCCATCACTTTTTGGAGGAAATTTTAGGGCAAAAGCAGGCCGAATTCAAATCACTGGAAGTAGGACCTTCAAATTCAGAAATTCATTGGAAAACCTTACTTTTTCAAGAGCTTATCGAAGGGACTTTTTCTGAAAATTTGTTCCCCACCCAAAAACACTTGAGTTTGGAAGTTTACACCTTATTTATCATCACCTACAAGCGCCACCAAAAGTCCTCTATTTTTTCTCTTTCTACTAAAATTTATATTGCATGTATTCAATATAAAATAAAATAAAATGAAATAAATTGCAAACTCTTTCCACTAACGATTTGCAAATGATTCACGATTCATGAATCATCAATGCATTATATTTGTATTTATAATATATATACTAGTGTTGCATTGAATCGCGATTCGCTGGCAACCGCGATCCCAGTGAATCACAATTCGCCGAAGATAATCGATGTTCAAAAAAAACAAATTGCATAATCGCGGTTCCGAGGCCTCGTATCTTGGAGGCACACAGAATGATGAAGTTGTTAATGGAAAGCCCATTTCTGAATCCATTCAAATCAGTGTTGAAGATGCCAGAATTTCTCAATGCTGTTTCCCCCACCTTTGTAGTCCAAAACCAGCTTTGATGAAGCTATTACTGTGACAAACATTTGGAGCGCCATTTCTTCCCATACTTTCACGCGTAGCTACAGTGTGAAATCAGTGTGCACTGAAACCAAAGATCTGGGGGATCTGACAGTAGTTTTCCGAAAAAATTTAAACACTACAGGGACCCTAGTTCTGTCAGATAATATTAACTGTATCGGCCCTATTTCCACTGAATATTGTGCACATTGTACAATTGGCAGTGAAATTGTGGGAAAGCAAATGAAATTGCCAGAGTTTTCAAGGTTCTAAATCATTGAATGTACTTTATGTGTACTCTAAACCACGTTATGTGTACTCGAGTTCTATTCATTTGAGAATGAATTTGTTTGCAAACTATGCATCAAATCTGTTGCGGATGCACTGATTAGACATGCACTAATTGGGAGCCATACTGAACTATCTAAAATCATAACAAACAGTATTGAACCATAGCAACTCACAGCAAAGCATCAAAAGGAACAGTGCTCATCAAACCATCAGAAGGCCTGTGCTCATCAAACTGTCATGACCGTGTTAAGTGAAGGCCTTTTCCATAACGTCAGAGCTGTGGATATCTAGACCCAGAACGCCCTACGCATCATATATGTTGTTGATGCACTGATTAGACATGCACTGATTGGGAGCCATACTGAACCATCTAAAGTCATAACAAGCTGTACTGAACCATAGCAACTCACCGCCACTGAAATTGTCGGAAAGCCAGTTTATAGGAAAGCCGGCAAAGTATAGAAATCCAGCATTTTTCTGTTTTTAATGTTCTGAATGATTTTTATTTTAGTTGCAAATTTTTTAAAGCTTAAATTTTTTGTTTTTATAGCCAAAAAACAGTATATAATAATTTATATATTGTTTATATCATAGATCCAGCGGTACCAGGATCCGCGGATCCCGGTACCGCGGATCCACTGTGGTACCGCGGATCCATACTGATCCGCGGTACCCAAAAAAAATTTTTTTTTTTTTTTTGCAAAAATAACACAGGAAAAAAAAAATTCTTTTTTTATTATGGTGCCGCCCAGGTACCGCGGATTTTTGGGCGGCACCATAATGGCGGTACCATTGGGTACTATGGTTTATATAGTATATTATCGTATATATACAATATTTTTTTTTTTTAAAAACCCATTCCAGACCGCGTTCTGGGTTCCGGAACACTACCCGCCCCCCCGCCCCCCCCATGTGTGTGTGTGTGTATCGATCTTATGTTTACTATAATACCCGACATAACACAGGAGTCACAATCTCAAACCCTATGGAGTCCAACCACAAAGTCTTAGACCTTAACTTCATCATGCATATCAGGGATGGAATACATATACTATAGAAATGAGAGGACTGTATGGGAATAATAACCAGAGTACCCAGCATTTTGATATAAAGAGACTGCACATCACCCTTTTTGTAAGGTCCCTTGGGACAATGGTGCTGACAACCACAGTCTACAGTACCCACAGTTCTGAACTGCTTGCAGTTCCTAATAGGAGATGAGCATGAAGATAGAGCTTCAGAAGACTATACAATAGTTTGATATATCTGGTAATGAACAAGTTATTAAGCCAAACTTTTGTCACAACTCACATAAGACATCCAGAAAAGAACTTTCAGAGCTGCAAGCATAGAGGGTAAGTGCCAATAGAAAATTTCAAAAAGACTTAAGCATGTGCAATGACACTTATGGCCCTCTGGTACACTGACAAATTATAAGTTTTCCACATAATGTGTGCACACAGCCAGAACTAGGGATGAAACTGTAACCTTCTTCCACTATGATCTTGATAATTCTATGTTCAAAATTCAAATCACTTCTGCAATGGAAAACTTGTATGAAAATGGAAAGCAAAAGACATTCATACAAGATCATTGTTGCCATTTACATACCATGTGGTTCATATAATCTGCCAAAATATGATTCTGTATGATATCCAAAGCCCCATCATCTCTACACAACTGCATCACCAAATTTCAGCTCATAAATGACAGTGCAGCCATGGAACCATGGTACAATCTCATGTTTCTAAGAGTGTATGATTTAGTAACCTCAAAGCGAGACTAACTTGAAGCGATATTATTCAGAAGTACTTCCAGCCAAAAAAAATTTACTTTCTAAATAATTTCCTTTTCAATCACGCAACCAGGGATAATCACAATTGGGTAAGAATTCTAGCACAAACCTTCAAGTATCAAATTCTACAAAAAATTTCACTCTAGCCTACAAGTCTTTATGTGAAAGATGCACGTAAAGGGGCACTTGTTTGTAGATAACTGGATGGATAAGAAAGATCTAATTTCATTGAGCAGCAAAGAAACTAAGATTCTGCATATAAACTGACAGGTATATGCCAGCAGCAATCAATCTAATATCTGCACCAAAAGCAATGGGCCTACATTGGATGGAAAGTGCTGCATTTTATTGCTACAACATAGATCACATTTGTGTCAGAATGTCATTGCCATGAAAAGTTCAAGCGTACCTGGGATGCTAGTCGAGCCAACAGGGCAATCCTTAAATGACCTCCTCCAGCAGCTGCAATTGATTTGTGTCCTTCCAAGATTCTCATGAAAGCTGCCTTGCCCATCAGAGCTTGTTGATCATCGGTCAGTGACATTACAGGTATAACCATAGTTCCACCAAAAGCGACACCAGCAGGTGGCGCAATTGCTGAAACACTACTACTTATGGAGGGACCTCGGGCTTGCACTGGAGTAAGTGTGATTGTAGATAACATTGGATCAGACTTGACAGTTGCCATCGGCTGTATATCTGGTGGGGATGAAATAGGAAGAGAAGTGGAGATATCAACTACTGTTGTAGCAGTTACAGTTACAGTTGCTGGCATTGATGCCAAGTTGCCACTGGATAGAGGAGCCTCAACTCCTGGTTCAAGTTTTACTTTAACTGGAACAATATCAGTCACTTTGGGCATGGACCTTGTTTGCAAGGCTGATCGTGGATCTCTGTTACTAACAACATGTATGTTCTCACCTTTGGAAATCATTGCATCGATCCCATTAAAAGTTCCTCCAGGTACTGTTTCCTCTATCTTGGGTGATGGCAAAGCTGTGCTAACTGGAACATCGCCCCGACGCGGATCCATGCGGCGGGGATCCTGGCAGCCAAATTTCAGAACATAACCAAAATACAAGATTTGGAATGGTATTCACTAAGCGTACCTAGCCTAAATATATGTCAAATTGAGGAAAAATTTTCATGTACAAAGAAACTCAAGTACAGGAGCTGTAAAGGTTACATCTTCCTTGAGAAGTTGAAAATTTCCATAGATAGGCCAACATTCAAAATCAAACATTTGGCACACAGATGGTCATCATTGAGGGTCAAATACAAAGGAAGAAGTTCATAATAGGCATTTCCAGATAATGCAAACTGAGCTAGTGAACTTCTGTAAAAATGAGATGCAATCAGTCTCAGAAACTCATTCCAACCAAAATGGGTCGGAACATACTGTGTGTTCTGTACAGTATGTTCCGGAACGTACTGGTCCAGACGGTGCTCAAAAAATTTCAAAAAATGCCCTAAAAAATACCTAGAAAGAAGTACGTACTAAAATAAAAAATGAGCCAATTTCTATGAGCACTATTTGTATAGATGGAGGATGTACTTTTGGCCTCATGGATCCAACAGCACTGATCCGAAAGCTGAAACAATGAGCACTATGTTCATCAGCTACTGCTTTAATCTGGTTTGTTGGAAGCATATGTTTGCAACAGTCCTCAACCCAACGGTTCAATTGGCATTGACTTAACACTCCATGCATATGCAATTTGAATATATTCAAACAGTAAACATTTGTTGATAGTTTGATCAATGTTAACGAACACGCTTTTGCTGTTTAAGCAAGGAGACCCAATTTTCAGGGGATTCAAGGATGCTGACTGCCGTTTGCTTAGATCTCTCAATTCAGTGCCTGAAATGCCATTGTTGTTTCTCTTTAACACACTAAAAATTAAATTCAAGGCTTGTTCAGGAGCAGAACGTCGCTAAGGAACATGTTCCTTTCCAAAACGGGCAACTATGCAATCAGTGCATCTGAATTTAAAAACCAACTGCTTACAGATCAAGGCTAAGGTTACGGCAATGATCAGCAATCTCTTTCATGGAGTGTCTGTCACAATACATATATTCTAATCAAGTTGTTTTCCTATGTACAACAAAGCACAATAATTTTCTTTATCCATAAAATTATGTATATCAAACATCAGCAACAACGCTGAAAAGAAACCTCAAAGAGGGCTGCATTTGGATTCTAATATAATCAATTTTCAGGCAAAAGAGCTAAGAAGATGATTTCATCTCTCCTTGCTTTGTCAATACCACAACAGGTTTTCAGACACAAACAAGCATATCTCTTGAAATTCACTGCACTTTAAATGAGAAGAAGTAAATGCAAAAGATATTCTCTCTTTCATGTGAAATGGATGGGTCAAAAGACCTTTACAACATGCCTGGTTGCAGGACTAATTTCTTAACTTCAGCTACATGAGTAATTGACCACTAAGATATTTATATAGGAAGAAGAAAAATGTACCCGCTATAGAAATTGTAACAACACAACATTGCAATTCGAAATTGGAATAAAACACTGAACCATGTAGTGCCTCTCTACCATGAAGATCATCAAATTTTTCAATCAACATACTTCAGCTTACCCTTCGTGGGTCACGCCTAACATCAGCAGCCGGTAGTGATGCTGGGATTGTTTCCGGCATTGATATCTGTAACGAAGGTCCAGTTTGGGCACTGCTTTCCACAGGGCTTACAGTACCTTGCAAAGGGAGAAGTGATGCAAGGTCTCCACCTCCAGCACTAACTCCTTCTGGCAATGGTGGCGCAGTTGCAGGCAGATTCTGCATGTTGGCTATCACAACATCGGCCAAAGTATCTGGTGGAAGAGTTGATATGAGCAAGTCAACTGAGGCCGCAGCCCTTTCCCCCTGTGCAACTAAGGCCCCTATCATTGCAATCATTTGCTGGAGAGGACTCAGACCCTTATCTAGAGGTACTGTGATCCCACTGCTATCAGTTAGAGAAGCCACATCTTCCCTTGCATCACCACCAATTTGCTGATGCTGGTTACCGGATAGAGGTTCAGCAGATGACGGCATAGAACGCAGACGCTTGTTATTCGTGTCAAACTGACCACCTGATTCAGTTCCATTTTCCTGTATAATTGGCCTTTTTCGTCCCATGTCAGTAGAAAGAGAAATGGACAAAGGAGTAGAACCCTGCAACCACAGAATATTTCTGAGTCATAGACATGATGTGACAAACAAGCTTCAAAAGGATACAAACCATACAGATAATTTTCAAAAGAGGAAAATATGCTCAAGATAATAAATTTCATACATAATAATATGTGATATCATGAATACTTATCATACCCAAAAAACAAAGCATCTCAACTCAAACAAAGAATAGCCAAATCGTTCAAACATCAAGGCACTTCGTGGGTCGAAAAGACAGTTTAAAAGCAAGTTGCACGACGAAGTATCAGGACACATTCCACATCGAGACAGCAGTAGGATATCCTCATCCCAGGTGAGTGTAAAGCTACGCAAGAGTCTAAGAAATCATAATACATGATTCTTCATCTAAAAAATTCCAAAAACTTTTAGAAGGTGGCCCAAACTTTCTTGAACCTATTTCTGATGCTTCAAAAGGCTTGCACTAAGTTCTTGGCTTAAGAACAAAATGTCAAAGGGAATTACTGCTCCTTGGACAAAAAATAAGGTTTAACGAGCTTCAATAAAATAGCAGCCTCAGAACAGTCTCTAAGAACCTGACTCAAGCGATGATCTAGTACGTCAATAAAGAATAAAACACGTTGTTATGGACACACATACATGAATTCCAACTATTTTTGGGACTCGAAACTATTTTTGGTACCATTTTTTATGTCTAGGCCTCTTTGCCAGGTTGGAAGCACCATTAATTTGATTGGCTGTAAAAAAAGCACACTTCAGTTGAAGCCCTGATTTTCATCTTTTGCAACCTTCCAGCACATTCCTGACTAGTGTAGATAGGAGAGACTCTCATTTTTCACATTATTGGTTTGGTGTCATGAGCTTTGTAGGGGGTTCCATTTTGGGGATCTGTCAGTTATCCATAGCCTTTGTCTTTCATTAAGTTTTCTTTGTTGGAGAATGCTTTGTGGATGCTATTTACTGATCTGTACTTCATTTGATCCCAGTATATGTTATTCGAGTTCATGACAACACTGGAAAGAGATGCTAAAAACTTTCAAAAATAGGTTCATAGTTGGCTACAAATTGGATAAGTTTCCAGAGCATTGGTGCCCGGTTGTGGTGGTTCTAGCATCAACAGGGCTAGCCAACTGAAAATTTGGAAGAATGAAACATGTGGCTGACATGATTTGGTGACTACAATAACACCACGCCATAATTTGGTGCTACAATTCGCCAAAAAGATAGACGTAATGACGAAAATCACAGGTGGAGCAAGGAGTATGCCGCTCGACTACAATGCTAGCCTTCTATCTAGCACTTTATTCTTCAAATACGAGGTCAGGCAGTATGTGTTTTTCAAATTCAGACAAAAAACTGATTAGAATGTATTTTCAAAATCTCCATGTAGAAATAGTTGATGCTACTGTTGGCTGATTGTCCTTAGCTGCTTCTGATTGGATCTCCCTCGGATCCATTTAAAGTTTACAAATTCTGGCTAATGCAACATGCTCTCATGTCCAATGCCACAAGTTGGTTAAGTGACATTTTTAGGTCCCACAATTTAGTCGAATGTATTTACTCTGGACATACAAGTAAATCCCAACCCTTGGGGCGTGATGTGGTGGCCTCTGGCTGTGTCGCCGTCACTGCATCTCGATCTGCCAAAAAAGACAAATTACAATACAATTTAGAAATTAGATGATCAATGAAATTGAAACTTCAAACTTGATGTATCATGTGAGCTAAAAGTTAAAACTTAAAACTTGATCAATGTTTGAACTTTGAACTTTGAAGTGTAAGAGTCTTAGAGTTGAATGTTTTACCTCTCGGTCTGGGCTCCATCCTCGAAGGGCCAACCTCCTCCAATGCGACAGGAGTGAGTAGCGTGTCAGGAGCATGCATGCAAGCGGCAATCTCGTACCCCCTCAAACGTAACAAATGTGCCCTGATGCGTGTGGGCCCTCCAGTGTAAGACTGGTGATAGTATCTGCAAGTCCATCTCTTTGTGCCCGATGTGCCATAGGCCACAGCGATGGTGACGTGATCCCACAAGGGATCCCTATCCCTCGACATGGTCTCTCTCTCTCTCTCTCTCTCTCTCTCTCTCTCTCTCTCTCTCTCTCTCTCTCTCTCTCTCTCTCTCTCTCTCTCTCTCAGGTGACAGTCTACAGATCTCTCTAAGTTCTAACTTCTAAGTTCTAAGTTCTAACTAGACTCTAGTAACTACTTAGTACTAACTAGTAACCACTAACTCAGACTAGTCACTAACTCCTAACTTCTAACTCCTAACTTCTAACTTCTAACTAAGTAGCTACCCAGGTCCCGCACCCATCTCACAATGCCCACTGCCCAGGCCCCACATTGAACCCCATCAAGATTCAACACACACAGTGCACACAATGTCACACACAGTGTCACACACAAAATATCACACATAGTGCTGAGTGCACACACACTGACAGTCTGACACACACAAACACACACAGTGCACACACACAATCTCAGTGCTCAAGCCTCACACAAACTCACAGTGCAGTGTGCACACATCTCAAAACTAACACACACACACACACAATGAACACATGTCACACACACACACACACAATATCATAATATCACACACACACACACACACACGCACACACACTCACTGATTCACTCACACACACTGTACACATCAAAAGACAGTGGACACACACACACACAGTGCACACACACACAATATCACACAATCACTCACACACACACACAAAATCACACCATTTTCTCTCTCTCTCTCTCACACACAACACTGAGCACACACACACACAATTTGAATGGCAAATGCACACAGAGTTCCTCCAGGCCCAGGGCTATTCACCGGAGGCCAACACCTGCTTCTCACCGTATCACGCAGTTTTTTATATCAACTTAGCCAGTTAGCTAACTTATTTCAGTTTTCTCTTTCCCTCTATGTAGCTGCTGGTTAAGCTACTAATATTGTACCCTCAACAGAGCCAGAGGTTAAGCTTTGTTTTTCTCTCTGTTTTCTAGTGTTGGTTTATCTGTTAGGAATAAGTCCTATATGGACAATGCTCCTTCTTTTTTGATGTACTCTCTACTTGTCTTATGTGCCCTCGGGTACTTAACAGACAGTAATATAATTCTAATTCTAATTCTAATTCTGTCTCTGTCTCTGTCTCTGTCTCTGTCTCTGTCTCTGTCTCTGTCTCTGTCTCTGTCTCTGTCTCTGTCTCTGTCTGTCTGTCTGTCTGTCTGTCTCTCTGTCTCTCTCTCTCTCTCTCTCTCTCTCTCTCTCTCTCTCTCTCTCTCTCTCTCTCTCTCTCTCTCTCTCTCTCTCTCTCTCTCTCTCTCTCTCTCTCTCTCTCTCTCTCTCTCTCTCTCTCTCTCTCTCTCTCTCTCTCTCTCTCTCTCTCTCTCTCTCTCTCTCTCTCTCTCTCTCTCTCTCTCTCTCTCTCTCTCTCTCTCTCTCTCTCTCAACTGAGGACGAGTCACATTTCCTCTTCAGATGTCTAGCCTACTATGAGATACGGGGGCGGTACTACTGCTTGTTCGGAGAGCACCCAGTTACACTTTCTACCTTGATATCTTATGAGGACCCTAGATGTGTCGCACTGATGATCCGAGAGATGTCAGACCTGAGGAGGAGGAGACTAGATGGTACACATTCCCTAACACAGCTGAGCATTGATGAGTGCATATCCCGTCGGAGACAGAGATCCGAGGTACCCATAGGCAGCGACTCAAATGGAGAGGCCGAGATTCCCGACTCCTTCGTACACCGGCATCAAAGACCATGTCGACGGCCAGAGAGACAGTCAGTTATTAGATCACAGCCCAAAGCGCCACGGCAGCAGAGACGACACCGACGTCCTATCCGGTGACAGAGGTCCAGGGCACATCTAATCACACCTTCACAGCATACCATCCACCATTTCTTTCATGCTGATGGGCATCGTGATATATGATTCCAAGCTATTGGATCCTGACTGGGCCAGCTGTCTTTATGCATTGTATTTGCAGTTATTTAGTTTTATAGATGATTGAGCTTTAAGCTCCTATGTGCACACTTGACATGTACCTTTTCTTAGTCCTATGTACCTTAGGGTATTCAAGGACATTAATAAAATCTTTCTTTCTTTCTTTCTTTCGGGCGGGAACAGAATTCCGATCCCGAATCCCGATACTCGTATTAGGGCCAGACGGTTCGAACGGTCGAACAGTTCGAATCGGGTCCGAACGATTCGATGGTTCAAACCGTAAAAGGCGGTTCGAACCGCGGTTTGATGCAACCTTGCTCTGAACCTCAGGCCATTGTTGATGTATGTCAATGTGGGCTCAGAAACCAACAGGTAGCTGGGTACTTGGTTCATTGGAAAGGAATTTCCGAAGATGAGGACACTTGGGAAAAGGAAAGAGACCTTAGACTGAAATTCCCATATTTTCTTCCTTAAAGGAGGAATCTTTTAAAACGAGGGGGGGGATAGGGACCCAACCCCTTGGGTCCCACACCCCAACTTGATACCGGACGTCGACTGGGCCTGCTGACTTGACCTTTGACTCGTGGACCTGCATGGTTGCCACTTGTCGTGATCTAGGATGTGTGCTAGGCTTAGAGACTCCTACCTTGGAGGTATGAAAGGAGAGAAGGTCTCACTTTACCATTCACTATCTACCTAGGAAAAGGTGGATGGTGAGGGCTTGTGCACAGCCAGGATGCGAGCTAGCATGGAGTAGGAGATGGTTGATGGCTCTAGCAGTGGTATGGGATGTTGTTAGGGTTGGAGGTTGGATCTTGCTTGTTACAGGACACAAGGGCACGAAGGGTGGATCTGGATTGGATCCTACGGCGGGGTGACGTTCGATTATTACAGGCACCTGGCGGTTGGCGGTTTGCAGTTTGAGGGATGTATCAACATGGCATCTCCTTCCACAACTCTCAAAAAAATTGTTTGTATATGCAATTTCTGTTGAAAATATAGTTATGAACATGTAATTAGGAACTTTTATAGAGTCTATTGTACTCATTTGATTTCATGTTGAACTAGTTTAAACTTTATGCGAGGTTTGTTTTATTATTATTTTTTCACTCGAATCCAGTTCAAAACATTCAGTCATTGTTGCAATTGTTTGGTAAGGCATGAACTTAACATATGGCACCCAACAAGAACTGGTCTCCAACTACTATAGATAGAAATCGTCTCTTGTTATTGTGGTACCTAATGATCATACAGACTGAGTTTTATGCAAGATCTTGTGTAGATGTATCCCTAAGAAATTTGAATTGTATGAAACGAATTGTATTGAAATAGGCCCAATTCAATCACAGTGATTGAAAGTAAGTAAGACTACCAAGTAGAGATTTTCAGGTGCCCCACTACAATGGAGAGATATTTTATAAGAATAGAGTTGTTCAATGCATGTTAGTGGATTTCTCTATAACTTGATCCATCATCCTGATTTTTCTTGCATGCGTGCGACATCTGACCTTTATCTTCATGATGATGTAGGATAGGATTCATGTCAATTAGTCGGACCATGCATGTTCAAGCACATGTCTCAACTGGCCACACTTGTGGGTAGGACAGCTTGCATGTGGTGGTGTATGGCTTGCACATATCTAGGATTGTGTGGAGAGCAATCACTGTGTACATTCTTGCTACATTTCAGAAGAAAAACAAGTTGGAACTTAGCGCTTTTGGTAGATTCTTTTCTGGATTGTTACAGTACATCCACATACAAGATACAAAATGAAGTGTCATCACAATATTTTCAATTCCTCTCATCCTAAAGGGTGATTTAAAGTTACTTATAAAGTGAATTCCAAAAAATTGCATGCTTCCGTGATGCCCAATTGTAATTTCACTCAATATGATGGTTGAGATGAATGTCTTATAGATTAAAAAGAAAGAGAATGAATTGAATGATATTATAAAAACGATCATTCATGAAATAAAAAAATCCATATTTAATTTTGTACTATAGCCTATAGCCCGACTTTATAATCTCACATGCTATTGGGACTTGTTACATAAGCACAAGCAGACAGCATAGTCATCCCATTTATGACCTATTTTGTTGTAGATAGCTTTCAATCATAAAGCATCCCAAATCTCAGCTTCCTTAATTTTTTGTTACAATGTGAAGGAGAATTTGACAAATGAAAGCATAGACTAGAGTTACGGATCTAAACTTGACTGAAATCCTAGATGTCTTCACTGGGCCTAATTACCTTAACATTTTGATGAACGGGTCACTAGTGTTAGTACAGTCGATTGAGTTTGCTTACTTCCTTTGACATGTCTGTTTGATATTCTGCCCCTGAATTCAGTTGTTGATATCAGAGGCCTGAGTTTACTTCCAAGTTAAGACTCTTCAAAATTGTCTGAAATCTTACTTTGGCACTAACAGTACTTCTTTCACGATGATGTGGCACGTAAAAATCTGGTCTTCTTATGAAGGGCATAAATGTGTTGTGGATTGACTTTTGAAAGTCTTTTGGAGGCAACCAGACACATCACTTCGTTTCAACAGGTCTAGGTAAACCAAAGTACAAACTACCAGCTACTCTATAGTGTTCTTATGATAGAAACAGAGAACGTCTCAACATATTTTAAGATCAAATGAAATAATAAGCCCTCGTCTTCATATCTTATGATGTTCAGTCTCATAAATCCTAGTTTACATAATTTCAGCAATATTCCTATCATTTTAGGGTTTGTCTTCCACAGCATGTGGCAAACAATGCACGGACTATTTACTCACATTTCAAAAGCAAATTGGAAACTAGCTAGTACTAATCTGACCTTCAGCATCCTAACTAGGGACACAAAGGAGGAAAATACTTACAAATGCTCCCAAACATTTTTGAAGTTTTCATGTTCATATCCAATAATAATTACAGACGTTGTTGGCCATAGCCTTGACAAAATAAAAGGACTCATTCATAAGGATAAGTTTGAAATTCTGATCTTGGATGGCAAAATGCCCTCACATCCACCGTGTTTGCTTGCTTGCAGTTCTTGTTTGAAAGTTACATCTATGCATACTAGGATTGAACTGCTGGAAACAAAAGAGCTAGTGCTTGTTCCTAAGGCATGAATCCTTGTTTTGAGGACAACTATTGAAGAGAACTGGCCCAAATTGCAGCCTTGATCCATTTTCAGAGTTTTTCACAAGTGATAATCTACATATTAGCATGAGAGCAACATATACCATCTTCGGACGAGGATCACGAGAGGAATGATCCTTGTCAGAATTTCTTTGAGACTTATCAATTTGACGAAGAGCTGCTTCTGCTATATCACCCGCATCCATTAACCGCAGCATCCCCAAAAGACGCTCGCGCCACTGTTCATAAGATTATAGTTAGCAGACAAATCGAAAAGCCAAGGATGAGAAGAAAGAAAACATTCAAGACAAATAGAAAAGTGGAACAACTGCACAACTGCCTAAATGAGGGAATGCTTAACCTTGTAAAAAAAGCAGTGAAAACATCTATGATTGTGTGTAGATATCAATCAAACTCAAGAATATTATTTTGAAGCAGAAACAGCACAAGCTGTGTTCTGGAATGCATATGGGATTCCACGAAGTTCTGCATCAGAAAGTTTTAAGGAAAACGGGATCTTTTTTTTGTGGGGGTGATATTCTCATAGGAAAAGCTTGCGAAATAGCTGCGTGGGGTCAGAAAACCATACACACAGACAATTTTAAGTCCTTTTATAGTAGCCTGTACATTGTTGTTTGAGAAAAATGGAGCTTTACATATCACTATTTCATTCCCAAAATAAACAATAGAATCATAGGATAGCTAAACTACGAGCATGAAATCTTGAGCCTCAATGTTTTTGTTTCTGTGAACTTAACATCTTGGAAAGATGTGATTTGATTGAAGTAAAACTTCTCTTTGATGTGAACAACATTAAAACCTGGAAAAGCTTAAGTGAATCATCAATACTGGAATTCTTCAGTAGACTTTGCTTCTGTTAGACAGTGAAAGTTGTGCATGACAGCAACGAAAGAGGCAATTAGGTGCTTTGCATTGGATATAAATATTAAAAGAGAACTATTGTAAAGGCAAACCCAGTTTGTGACAAAAACAATTGGAAGGTCTGAATTGTCTCAATTCCACATAATGCAAACAAATCTAGGACAATCATACATACATTTGATTCCTGTTGATATAAGACTGAAAAATTCCAACCTACAGAGAGATTAGCATTAAATAAATAGTACACAACAGCACTTAAACTAATGAAAACAGAATAAGGCATACAAAATGATCATTGCACAATGTATTATGCATACACTGTAAAAAACTGAAAAGCAAATGCATAAATTTAGCACCAAATAGTTGTATGTCAAAGATCGATACACATACCGGTGCAGCACCAGAATGGGTGCACTTAAGCAGTGACAGAAGAGCATTTTTCAATGCATGAACTACACTAGCCACTTGGCCTCCCTTGATTGACTCACAGCTCGGCCCAAGGGAAAGTAGCGTAGGCAAAATGCGTCCATAGAGGGATGGCCTTCTCTTTGCAATAGCTGCCAGACTACCATTCCCTTCCCCATAACAGTAGCATCAATTAAGATCTATTTTCAGCTCAAAAAAATGGGTTGAACTTATTCATTCTCAAGATTTTGTAGAACAAATTACGATAAGGACATATCCCTATAATTCATGTCCATTCTTAATACTGCCATGCAATGCAAATAATATCATACGTCTCAATGACCTACATAAAACACTTACCAACCAAACCTAGACAATTAATTTTGGTTCATCACATTGACAAAGAAAGAAAATAAGCATACTGTGAAAATTATATCCTAGCATCAACATGTAATTTAAGACATCCTGCAAATTAAGAATACCATAGGCCCAATGGGTTGAACATATTCACTTTTGAAATCTTGAAGCCTACGCTTTACATCCAAACTTGAATACTTTGATGGAATGCAAATAATACCAGGCATCTCAATGTCCTAAATAAAACACTTACCAACCGAACCTAGAGAACTTATTTTGGTTCATCACATTGACAACAAAAGAGAATAAACATATTGTAAATAATATATTCAAACATAAAAATTTGAAAGTAGACAACAAAACAATACCATAGGCCCAATGTTCTAGATAAAAATTTTATCAAGTGAAAGTAACTAGCATTGGTTCATCATAAGAAAAAGGGGGGAAAAAACCAACTCATCTACATGTAGTTTTGGACATCTGGAAAACTTGCACTAAATATGACTCGAACACTTCACATTCAATGTGTCACAAATTATGGCCTGCACTCTTGATTACTACGAATAGGAAGCCGCATTCGCTTGCCCCAAGTTCCACATCTAAAACCAAAGGTACTTCTAAACATTAGCACATATCACATTTGGATATGTTATTTTATAGTGCTAGACTCGGAGCTATGCAATTTAGATGCTAGCATGAAATCCACCAATAAAATCATAAACTAAGAGCCTCACGTAGGACATTGTTGTCATGCATAGCCTACATATGATGTAACTTCATCCATAACATTGTGTGCTACAAGATCCTTTCTCATGACATGAGCTCCCAAAAAATGTACATTCTACTTAGATAGCAATCACAAAATATTTTTTTATATTAAAGATATGTATTGGAAGCAGAAGACATAAGTATGCTCCCATAATATGTATGTACCATTAGCTTTGGTATCACAGAAATTGATAAAGCCTATCCCCCATCGCCATCTCAACAATAGCTCCAAGGCGAAAGGGTCTGTCCCATGGTGAGCCATCAGTTACGGTGCTGAAAATCCAGGCATTGGAACAAGAATTGGTCTAGCACAAGGAATCCACAAAAACTTAGGCGTCTCTTTTCAAGAATACAAATGGTAAGCCACAAATGTCCACTTTTATTTCAGCCACTATTTCTGAAGAGAAAATGAGGGATCAAAAGGCCCTCAATGTGAGAGTATGGGGCATTGTAGACACACAAGATGCCATTCAAGAGGCAAATATTTTTTTGGAACCACCTTAGGGCACAATAAACAAGGGATGCAGAGAGCTTGGAGAACCAAAAAAGATAATTCCACATTAATCATTTGCTTTAAAACTCTTGAAGAGAGACGGTGACTGTTGAGACTCGCAAATAGATTAAAGGGCACAAACATATTCTTGGATGAGCCGAACATATTTTATTGGTAGGGGACTTCAATGGACTGAATCACATCAAACACCATTTCATGGTGTGGACCAGGATCCTCTACGTATCAAGGCATTAGCAAGTGATGAGCTTGGGCTTTTGAGACATTCTGCAGATGAGGACGGGCCTATCACATATTATGGGAAGTGCGTTATACAATTAGGCGAAGCCCACGAGTTGCCATTTTTAATGGCATTGCTAGGTGGCCCTCTTCCAGTGATTTCACTTGTGACCCTCACAGCAGCGGCCACAGCATGGTAGACTACCTCAGGGGATCACCTTCTCTTCTTCCTCATATTACTGCCTTCATCATCACACGTACTACTCTCTCTGATCACTCATTTCTCTCTTTCCAATATTGAACAAAGCCCATTGTCATCTCTACTTCCCACCCATCTCTCCCTCGTGCCCCAAGATATCGCTTTGAGAACCCTTACACTCCCGTTTATCAGGCCTCTTTAACCTCCCTTCTACAACAATTCCCACACAACTCCACCATTGAGCAACAATCTAACTTCCTCACCAATGCCCTACACACTGCAGCTTCCCTTTCTTTTCCATCCACCAAATCAAAACAAAAACTAACACCTCCAACAAGTCAGCCCTGGTATGATGATGAATGCTGCCAACTTCATAATCATCTTAAACATGCATATGCCAATTCACTCCCATCTATACGTGATATACATCGTACCTATCGAAATACACTCCACCGTAAAAAGAAGGCCTACAATATCCAAGAAGGGAGATGGCTTATTAACCTTCTCTTTAGTTCTTCTTCATAGACCTTTTGGCATGAATTTATCCCTCGTACTCCTCCGACTTTTACTGATTTATATACTTGGGCTGAATACGCAAAGTCTTTATATACTATTGACACCACTTCTCCCATCATCATCTCACCCTGTCCTTCATCCTTCAACCTATTTGCCCCCAACATGATATTTGAATCCATTAAACACCTTAATAGTTGCCGTGCCCATTGAAGACCTAGAAGCAAAACTTCTTATCCATGCAAAAGATATACTCTCTCCCATCCTTTCTGATTTTTTAATCAAGCTATGATTCAGGGCTTCCCTACCTCCTGGTGTACCAATGGCATACATCCAATTCACAAGGGAGGTGATCCCATAAGGCCTTACAGAAATTGATTTCGAACGCCTTATTGACGACTTTGTGTTTATGTGCTTTTTGGCTGGTGGTGAATTTTTGCCTCAGATACCTGTATTAGGCATACAAGAAGTACTTCTTCTGTCTCTCCTCCTTTTCTTTTGTCATGTTTGGCCACCTAGTATGCTTTTTATTTTTCATATTTTATCAGTAAACTTGTTCAACAAGCTGTTCTTCAATGATATTTTTCTGACAAAAGAACTTCTATTTACTGAGCAAAAAGCAGGCACAATTTTTTTATATTTAGGTTCACACTACACAGTTGAAAGATGCCTGCTCTATGGTGGTGCTTTTTCTAGCAAGACATTTTTTTTACTGAGGAAAGAATTATTGTGGTCATGATTTTCTGCTTACTAGGGACCGATGACTTTGTTGATGGATATTTACAAGAAAGAGTTTATGAAGATGGGCGGTTACCTTACTGAAAGTGGCGAGGTGAGTCAGTGTATCAGAGAAAACTACCACACTATTATGGTTGGACATATTATGGCAAAGGTTTATGGCTCAGTTCTTCGAAGGGCAATCAGTAGTGAAGCAGAGATCAAATGCTTACACGCTTTGGGGCAAGCAAGTTTCTGATCTCATTACTCCACCTCTAATCAAATATTCACCTTGAGGTCTATCATAGAGGAGGCCAGGTCAAGACAAGAGCGTGTATATTGTTGTTTTGTGGATTTCCGTAAGGCATTTGACTCAATTACGAGACACCTACTTATCCAGAGAGTACATGACCTTGATTTCCATTCAGACACAATCTTGGTGATTATGGGTCTATATGAGTATGCTGGAGTGAGGGTTGTACTTTATGCGACCTATTAATCTCGATTCTATTGTATGTTGATGATGTTGTACTCATGTCACGTTCCAGAGAGGGATTACAAAGACATCTACACATATTATGCTCATGTTCACGATGGGGATTGTCATTGAACATTGCACAAACCAAGGTTATGGTCTTCAACAAATCTCGGGCATTCATGCAGCGTCAAGAGCTTTATGGCATTTTGAACCTCTATACTTCGGCCACATACAATCTCTTTACATGATACCAACTACCTTCATCCATCAATGAGCAGTGAGGCAAAGACTATTACATGCTCTAGGACAAGCAGGCTACAAGTCAAGCATTCCACATCCACTCATATATGTACTCTTAGAGCTATTATTGAGGAGCTATTATGAAAGAGAAAACATTGCTACTTATTTGACTTCGAACGTGCTTAGTACCAAGACACCTACTTATTTAAAAATTGAGAGACCTTCATTAATCCTCAAATACGAAATCAAAGGGTTCATGGTAATCTCCTCCGACGAAGATTGAAAAATAGTTATTGAGACTTATTAACCTGCAATTATGCCTTTATATGAGGGGGTTCTCAAGTTTCAAATCAAAGGCTAGCATATCATATATAGTCTCTAGCACCATTGGGGTGAGGCGAAGATGTTCTCATCTTTCATCCATACATTGATGAGCTGGAGTCCATTATATCTCGAGATGGTGGGGAGGGCAATAGACTAGGTGACATAACGTTCTTTACTTTACGTAGAGATTATAGTACTAATTTCCCCTTTGGCATTTTATGAGACATCAAATAGTCAAAGTGTTAAAAAACCCCATTGTCGAAGCCGACCAACGTAAGGACACAATCAGGTGACGACACTCTAAAACTGCCCATCCATAGAGATATTGCCATCTCACCCCCGTGCATTGGAGCTATAGACCACCTTCAAGCATGCTACCTAACCACATGGGAAGAGCTCTTCATTCTCCTGGTGAGAATGAATGCCTAGCTCATGGAGATCCACCTCTATATACATAGTAGAGGTGAGGTCATCTCCATGAACATGGTCACGTCATAACCATCGATTGCGTGCAACGCGCCACAGGTCAATAACTTTGGGTTACCCCGTGCCAATGGAGTTGACACATGGCATCCAAACGACCTATAGCACCCTATCTCGTATAACGAGACTGTCATCTCATGTAGTCTGTTACCTTCCCTTATGGGTATGTAACATTCCCCCCCCCCTTTGAGAGACTCCTCCTAAAGGGAGCAAACCGAGAGAATTTAGTTGTAATTAGTCTTCCCTCTCCCAAGCATCCTCATCATCTAATTTCCCTTTCCATTGTACCAGATATTCAAAAAACCATCTGATTTCTCAATTGATGTCACTCATGTCAACAACCTTTTCTGGCACTACCGGTCAAATCCTCCAACTCAACTAGTTCTCCTTTCGGAATCATGTTATCCTTTCCACTAAGTCATTCTTTCAAATGGCTGGAACCAGGATGAATTCCAACTCCTACTGGAATATGTAGCTGATAAGCGACCCGGTTGATGTTCTTGACAACCTTATATGGACCACTATAACGAGGAGGAAGCTTATAACATTTACCAGTTCACAGTATCTTAGAATCTTTTGGGATTTTAAGATACGGCCAGGTTCCTCAACCTCAACTTCTCGAGGTGAGCAACCGCGGTTAGCATTGCACTGAGCTCTATCCTAGGTGGTTTTAATACTTTCTTCGTCCACCTACAACATTTCTCACACATCCTGCAAAAAAATCAATTGCAACTGGTAGCTTGACACCTTTGAGCCCAACAGAAACTGGTGAACGTGCCTGAAAGCCATACATCAACTTAAGAGGACTAAATCAAGTGGCAGAATGCTTTGTACTATTGAGCGCGAACTCAAACATTGGGAGATACTTTTCCAAATCAGACTGTTTATGAGAAACATATGCCCAAAGCATACCCCCCATAGTTTGATACGTTCTGTCTGCCCATCAGGTTCCCAATGATTCGAAGAACTTAGACTAAGGGTTATTTCAAATTTTTCAAAAACAGACTACCAGAATTTGTCAGTTAACTTGGAGTCTCGATCACTAAAATATCATTCGGCAAGCCATACAATCTGGACAACTTTTCAACGAAAATCTGGGCTAGTTGAGATGTCTTGACAATAGATTTAGTTGAAATAAATTGCACCAATTTGGTTAGACCACCACCCAAATGGCATCATGACGGTTCTAGGAAGTCCAGTCACAAAATCCATTGAAATACTTTTCCATTTCTTACTGGGAATTTCCAAGGGATGTAAAAGACCCGAAACTTTGAGCCTTTCTGCTTTATTGAACTGGCATTGTTTAGAAAGATTATCAAAATTAAACATTCACGGCTTCGCGTCCCACGAATCCATTCATTCAAATGAGGTCATGGGGGCCAAAAACAACAGTTTTCACAAACTAAATCATCCATTAAGGCTAAATCAACAAAAGAAACGCAAGAATTACCTGGTGCTTTGAAAAATTTGGGTTGACCTCCAACTTTCTATCACATTTTCGAGCAATCTTTCACAAGATGTCCCCTCTCCATGTGTCCCCTCTCCATGCAGGAAAAACACAAATTGCCGGTTCTTGCCTTGTCATAATCCGCACAATCCAACTTGACGCGCTTTTTCCCACCTTGGAAATTGGTGTTCGTCTTATCCTTGCCCAACTTCTAAAAAAAATTCTTCTTCTTTGTCTCAACCTTGGGCATACTTTGCTCCTTCCGAGCACCAAAATGGGTATTGTCAAAGATCTTCGCTAAGTGAAGTGCATCTTCAAGGCTCTACAATTGGCCACGTCACGCTTCAAGTTGAAATTCCTTATGAAGACCCAAAATAAAATGTAATTTAATCAACGTGGGATCAATTTGATTCACGAATCGAGAAAACATTTCCTGAAATTCCTGGAAATAGGCATCCAATTCTAGTAGTGATGGTGCTCTATGAGAGAGTATTGGGACGTTTTCGAGGTTACAAAGATATTTCCGAGCAAATCATGAGCACTATAGAGGTGAAGCAGGGATGTCCCCTCTCACCTACCCTTTTTGGACTATATATTGACGAGCTAGAGACGGTTATTGAGCTGTATGGTGGTTATAGATGCAAACTTGGAGACATCTTCATCGCCATTCTTCTTTATGCAAATGATGTGGTCCTAGCTTCACCTACCAAGGAGGGCCTACAACAGCAACTTGATTGCCTTCATGACTTTTGTTCCAGATGGGGCCTAAAGGTTAACATTGGGAAGCCAAAGTGATGGTCTTCAACACGTCCAGGAGCTTTATGTTGTAACAAGAACTCCCTTTTTGACAGTCAGCCATTGGAGATTGCTTCATCTTTCACTTACTTATGCATACTCTTTATTATGCAACCGGAAGCTTCTACTAGGCTTGGGAAGGGTCATGCTTCCCTTGCCCAGCTGGGGATTTTGTTTCCGTAAGTATATTCGACATGTCTCAAGTAAGTGTTGGTTTTTTGACATCATTGTTTCCCCTACAGCCCTATATTCACGACAACATGGTGCCCTGGTCTTACCTTACCTTATTGGGCCAGTATCTCGCGATTACAAATCACTATGCTTTCACGTATGATGCGGGCTAAGCCCTCGATTCTACATCAAATCATCCTTGCAGAGTTTGCAATCCCGCCCATTTACCTTGATGCCATACTCGAGCTCATCACATATATTCAGCAAGTCGGTGAGTTCTAGGCTTCCAAGTAGAGATACACACATGCTGCTC
This sequence comes from Diphasiastrum complanatum, assembly GCA_029204225.1. Lineage (NCBI taxonomy): Eukaryota > Viridiplantae > Streptophyta > Lycopodiopsida > Lycopodiales > Lycopodiaceae > Diphasiastrum > Diphasiastrum complanatum. Next base: position 52,977,562 of record CM055097.1, read on the forward strand.
TCATCTCATCTCAGCGCTTATACAATCAAGGTTATCAGTTGGCTTGGTTTTCTCAGGCCTCTCGCCTCCTTGACACACTTGGCATCTCTATCATTGCCCTTAGCCATAACTACATCAAACGGGTCATTTTATAGAGCTTATCTTGATTGAGCCTGGCATGGTCAAAGCTGACTTCTATCAGCTTCACTTCTTGGAGACAGATGTATCTAGGATCCCACTTATACCACACTACCTACGTTCAGGGTTATCACATGGTCTCAAATTCATATTCGGTCTATTTTGTGTCTCTTCGCACCAACTTGAGGTTGAGATTGAACTTTCAGGGTACTCCACGAGAGGATAGGATTTGCCAGTTATGTTCCTTAGGCACGGTGGAGACTGATGAGCACTTGCTGACCAATTAAGAGCACTTTGCTTTTTTATAAATATTTTCAAGGGGTCTTTTGACGTTTTTGCCTAAGAAGTGATCTTCGCCCTTCAAACTGGAGTTGCTCTACATCACAGTGGTCCTGCCTACAAGTCGGCGAGGATTAGTCACAAAGGATTAGAAAGTTATTGCCTCTAATAACAATTTTTGCACTCTTTCTCCTCGAAATTGCAAAAGTAAGCAATTTTTGGTTTTTTTTTTCTGATTTTCTGGTTTTCAAGAGGATCTTAGCAATGGTGTATTGTCTCCCCTTCCCTACTCATCAATCACAAGTGTTTAAAAGTAGGCAATCCAATCAAAATCTAACCCTAAAAATACCTTCATTTGTCCAGCCTATTATGAGATTCATGGGAGATACCACTGTTTATTCAAAGATACACCAATTACTTTAAACACACTTATTACCTATGAGGATCCACGATGTGTTGCACTCATGGTATGAGAGATGCCTTTACTACGACGAGATCTCCATCCTTTGCATCAAAGTACTCCAAACACCCAACTTCATACCACCTCCTCCTTCAAACTGTGCCCACAACTAGATCCAGATTGAGAGCAAAATGAGTGACGATGACACCCACAGAGCCAATATTGTATCGAACCATGTTTCGAACGATGAAATGCGTTTGAAACACTACGTTGGAAACGGACCCATTTCGAAATGTCAAAGGGAAATTATATAAAGTAAGCAATTGTTGAACGAGCACATCTTGTTTTTCATATCAGAGTTTGCCATACCTTGTGGTATTTGTTTTATTTGAGCTGTAGAAGAGGCTTGATTGGCGTCCATAATGATCACTTGAGAGATCAAAAGCTCAAGATCACAAAAAGCACTTAAGCTGAGAGAGAGAGAGAGAGATGGTTAAAACACAATTCTTGCGTTTTGATTCATCAGTCAGACGTTCGAAACGACTGGGAAAAAACCAGATTTTTCTGCATTTCCACGAGGTCCCAAGAGGTGATTGTGAGAGATGTTTTGCAAGATAGAGAGCCATTCTAAGAGAAGAGCCCGGGAGAGAGAGAGAGAGAGAGAGAGAGAGAGAGAGAGAGAGAGAGAGAGAGAGAGAGAGAGAGAGAATTAGAATTATTATTATTAACGTCTTTTGGTACCCAAAGGTACATAAGACAAAAGAAAGTATAAAAAGTGATGAGCATTGTCCGCATACGGACTTATGTACTAGTAAAAGAAAAGAACTAGCATATCTATCTCTCTATCTCTAAGAAGAAGTATCAAAGCTTGACCTCCAGCTTGTGAGGGTATAAAGCAAGAGCTTGACCACCTGCTCTGCGGAGGAGACTAGCTATGAGCAAGCTGGAAATAGTGAGGGATAGTAGTAGTGGAGGGTGTTGTAGACTGGCGGGAAGCACGTGAAGATCTGGTGATCCTAGATCTAGGAGACTTTCTGTGTCTTCGATCTCCGAATGGGGACTTCAAAATCCACAACTGAAATATCCTCTCTGTCTCTTCTGGAAAAACTGGGTAATATGAGCCTGGCTGTGATCCATATATGTGGTAGGTAAAAGTGAAGCTCATAGAGTATACATCTCTCTCAATAGAAGACCTACACATCTGGAGTCTGGATACTCGAGGAACGATCGCAACGTGAGAGGGGTATCTCTGTATAAACAGTGGTATCGCCCTCTGATCGCATAATATATCGGACAAGGAAAGATGAAATGAAACTCATCCTCCACCTCCTGAAGAGAACAAAGCTGACATATTCTCTGAAATTGGAGAGTGTCCGTGTATCTACCCGTCTCGATAGCTAGCTGATGAGAAGAGACTCGAAGCTGTCCCATATGGTACCTCAGACCAAAAGATAATGGCTGTGTAAGATATGCTGGAAGTATAGGAGTACCCGTAGTATCCAACTGTAGTAGATGTGTGCCATAGAAATGTATCTTGACCTTAGCAGTGTCAGGCTGTGACCATATAGTGCGTATGTAGCTTCGATAAATATGTTGTCTAATATAAGCATGGGTTCCGCTCGGAAGATCAAGTACAGATAAGCCCCAAGTTCGAAGAAGGGCTGAGACACTGCTAAACCAAGAATGCTTAGTCCCCTGTCCAGCAATGGTGCGTGATGGAGAGAGAGAGAGAGAGAAGACAGAAAGAAAGAAAGAAAGCTTTATTAATGTCTTTTCCATGCCAAAAGGCATATAAGACCAAAAGGAGTACATGTCAAGTATGTGAAAACCATGGGAGCGTATATAAACGTCTCCAAGAAAAAACTATGCATAAAAGAAAAATGAGTAATATAGCTATAAACTACAAACTGCCAACTGTCCATAAGTGGGAGCAAGAGTAGTTGCCATGAGTAGAGTAGAGTAGAGTAGTATCAGATAGTGTCAGAAAGTAGAGTAGTATCAGAGAGAGAGAGAGAGAGAGAGAGACAGAGACAGAGAAAGAAAGAAAGAAAGATCTTTATTAATGTCCATGGAATACCCTAAGGTACATAGGACTGAAAAAAGGTACATGTCAAGTATGCCCGGTGGGAGCGTGAAAGCTCTACCACCTAAAAGAAACAAGATTACAATAAAACAGGAAATAGTGCTATGCACAAGGAGAGTCAAGCATCATAGATGTCTCTCTGCTTGTGAGAAAAAATGATGTAAAGTATGTTGTGGCACTGTCTCTGTGCGAGCTGCGAGTCTTTGTCGTCGAGTAGATGATCGGTGGTGTCTACGCTGTCGTGAAGTTGCAGGCTGTGGCCTGCGTCTCTGCCGTCTATGTATGGTGGCATCTGGAATCTTAGCCTCTCCATCAGAGTCACTACTCTCCTGCCTCTGTCTCCGACGGGATAGACACTCCTGTATGCTCAGTTGTATCAGGGGGGAGGTGTCAGCGTCAAGACTCGCCATACGTAGGTCTATCATCTCCCGGATCATCAACGCAACACATCTGGAGTCCTCATACGATATCAAGGCAGAGAGTGCAAGTGGATAACAAGCAGTAGTATCTCCCTCGAATCTCATAGTAAGCTAGGCATCTGAAGAGAATATGAACTATATCATGTAGGTCACACATACTACAAATCTGCGCATCTCTCGAGATGCCCCTGTATCTGCCAGTCTCAACGGCTAACTGGTGAGAGGAAACCCGGAATTGACCCATCACTATCCGCAGTCTGTGTGAGATACTGTCCACTAGGTATCTGGATACAATGGGATACCCAGCAGGATCCCGGGATAGAAAATGTGTCCGATAAAACTCCGTCTTCACCCCAGATGAATCCTTCCAAGTGCTCTGAAGATATGCCCTGTATAAGTATCCTCTAATATACTGATGGGTACCAGCTGGTAGATCCGTAATGTGAATACTCAATGTGGAGAGGAGACGACAGGCCTGGGAATACCACGAAAAGGAGTGTCCCTCAGAGTGTAGGTGCTGGGAGGACGACAAAGTTGCTGCAGCATAGTGTGTGCCTCTACCCTGGAGATCCTCTAGGCGCTGTATGAATGTGACAATATGGAACAGTGCCACTATCTGAATAGGGGGGGACGACAAACTCTGCCAATATAATATGATGTGGGATAGAGGGCTTAGCCCGTATCATCTGAGAAAGCATATGAATCTGAAGTCGTGAGATGCGCGCCCACTCGGTAGCCGTCAAGCCAGTACTCCATGTCTCTGATGTGTATAGAGCTGAGGGAACGACCATAGTGTCAAAGAGTCGGCACTTACTAGTCGCATCTCTAACATATGAGCTGAAACATAATCTCTCCAACTCTACCAACGATGCATAACCCTTCCGTAGTCGGGAAAATGCCGCCTGTCGCATCATGGAGGATCTAGAGGTGTTAAATACCATAACTTTGGTTTTGGCCACATTCACTGATAATCCCCACTGAGTACAAAAAGAGTGAAGAGAGAGAGAGAGAGAAAGAAAGAAAGAAAGCTTTATTAACATCTTTTCCATGCCAAAAGGCATATAAGACGAGCAAGTACATCAGATAAAGTGGAACCAAGACGGAACAATGCCGTCAAACAACATAACTAAACCAAAACTAACTAAGAAGAGGATAATGTCCAGGGTTATATGGTACGTAGACCATTTACAGATTCAACTGGCATCTCTTCAGTGCTCTAACTCTCTCACTAACTTTGAACAGTCTCGGACATCCCATTAATAGTAGCTAACATCTACAAAACTGATGATACCATCCCTGTAGATCCACCGCTTTCCATTCGTTAGAGCCTCCTGTTTTGCTTTTTTCCGTTCTTGAACCTGAATGAAAAGTACCAGGATCTTTCTTAGGTCGCCATGCAGTATCCATATCTTTGTGGTGGTGTTGAAGACCCTCTTCAAGAAACTTTTTAGCTTCACCAACAGCATCATGGGAATTCATAATACCTCTGACTCGGACATTAAGAGCCTTTTGCTCTCGCAAACGGCTCTTGGTGAACGTAGCTGAGATAAAAGAAGGTGGAGGTGGTAGAACAACAGTATTAGGACCTTTAAGCACTTCTGCCCAGGATCGGACAGCGGTATGATGCTGTTCCACTTGACTTTCAAGTTGTTGGATCTTAACTGAAGTAGTCGAATGAGAGGAAGCTTCGATTTTGACAGCTGCAACTTCTTTTTGAGATCATCAATAGACGAATCTAGTTTTTGAAGATGAGATTGAATAGCTTGGATCATAGTTTCAAGAGAAAGAAGTTTTTTCTGATGGTCGTTGAGATATTCATAGGAACGTAACTGATCTGCACGAATGACGGAGATCATAAAGGCTGGAGGCAGAGGTAATTCCTCTTCTGGGGTATTCGGGGTCAAAGGATCGGCTATAATGGATTCACTATTATCAAGAATAGGATCTGACGGAGATATAGGGATTGCAACTGGAATGGAGGGTGAAGGTGAAGGTGGATCGAAGGTAGGTGCGATGGACGGGTCTATAGAAAGATGTAATGCGAGTCACAACATAAGAAAGTGTGGGAGCCCGCTGGCGTCGTCTATGAGCATGAGCATGTGTAGTATGTCTCCGTATAGGTCTAGCGATCTTGGCAGTAAAGTGATGGTGGGTAGTATACTATCTTTGATCTCTGTGAGCATGTAAGCGTCTACCATCCTCCTCGTCGCCATAATCATCATCCTCAGGTACTGAGTCACGTGATCTCCGCCTAGTAAAGAAAGAAGTGATCAATGACTGAGAGGTAAAATGTTGGGATGTCCCGTATAGATCTCTCCGCAGTATGAACATCTCGCGTACCATCAAAGCAACACATCGTGGGTCCTCACTCATAGGCTACGAGAGAGCGTAGAGTGGTAGGCATGTCCCGAAACAAGCAATGATATCTCCCTCTGATCTCTTAGTATACAGGGCATCTAAAGATAAAATGCTCCTCAAGACTCCAAAACACCTAGAGAGAGAGAGCCTAGAGGGAGGAATATGTTTGTGTGTGTGTGTGTGTGTGTGTGTGTGTGTGTGTGTGTGCGCGCGTGTGAGGGAGAGGAAGTGTTTGAGCTTTGTGTTTGACATTTGTAAGTCTTGAGGGTGGTGTGGGACGTGTGTGTGAGACTTGAGAGAGAGAGAGAGAGAGAGAGAAAGAAAGAAAGCTTGTCTTTTCCATGCCAAAAGGCATATAAGACTAAAAACTACATGTCAAGTGTGTGGTAACCATGGGAGCGTATAAAACGTCTCCAAAATGTAATAAAGAAAAATGTCTAGTACAAACTAAAAAAGACACTTATGCGGGAGTGTGTGCGTGTGTGCATACTAATCATATGTATCTATGTCAAGATGTCAAGACTGTGAAGACTGTGCTGCTGATACTGTAAAAAGCTTTATTAAAGTCTTTTGATGCCAAAAGGCACTCTAAATTCAGGTTATGGCACGTTAGGCACAAAGAAGTGGACTGGTAAGTATTGTGGAAATACTTATGGAGGTGGCCCCGTTCGAATAAGGGCGTACCTTTTACATCTCCTCCCCGTTCAAATAAGGGTGCACCTTTTACGTCTCCTAGGATACGAGATCGTTGTTTGCACTCAAGCACCAGAATCATTGAGAATAGCCACGATCGGGGACGAGTCTCATGCTACTCCTTTAGCCATAGGTGATTCTTGTTTTAACTCAAGTTTAAACTTCAAAGTTCAGTCTAGTATGTACTATGTAATTACTAATTAGTAATTAGTGATTATTAACATATGTGACTATGTGACCTATCTGAGTTTGTCATCGACCATAATCCATTAAAGTTTAAAAATTTGCAACATAAAAAATTGTTATAGGTGCAGCAGAGCGCCGAGATTCCACACCACAGCCGTCACTAGTTCCACACCCACTTCTTCATCTAGAGAGACTCAAACAGTGCCAGTAGGTGGGGCGGGCCGCCGCGGGCACTAGTGCTACTGGTAGGGCTGGAGGTGATATGGGTCGAGGACATCTTAGCGGTAGGGACATATATGTGGTAGACTTCCAGCAGTCGAACAAGGATGTAGCTATTGTAGCTGTTAAGAGGTGCTTTTACGTGGCAGAGTTTCTTTGCAGCCGGCCATTGCAAAGCAGTGTAATCTCAATTCTGCTGTGCTGCTGTGCTGGAGGCATATCAATTCAGTAACATTTTTCTGTCCTCTTATCTACATGTGCTTTTATGCTATATGTCGTGACGGCATTCATGACTCTCTGCAAACTAATTAAGCATGGTGATCACTTGATGACTTGATTCCTTTCCTTGTTGTGGTTTTACTATGCCTAACATGTATGACACACCAGAATAGCAACTGTTTGAATAATACTCGAGTAGCAAGTCCTCAATCCAACATCACTCTAACCCACGACAACTATTCATGTTACCAACTTGTGGGATTCTGTCAAACACTAGAATATATAGAAAATTATTATTATTGTCATACAGCCAGTTGGGTAGCACATGGCATCCATTCCTAGCTCACAAGCCATCAAAAAACATCATAAATAAGATCCTGATTAGTGAAAACCTCTTAGCACAGGAGAGCTATCAATATTTGCTAAAAGCCTCTACAAGCTGACCACAAGCAATGCTCATTTCATTAACACACGAAAAAGCATAGCCCCAAAAGTTTTCTAGATGAACCTTACTTGAAATATATTCTCATGAAAAAAAACTATAGGCATTTGCTGAGAATAACAAAACATAAAAGTGTGTGATCACCAATTCCTAAGAGTAAAATCTTTGAAAACTGGAAGAAATTTGATTACTTTCTGGAGATAAAAATAAAACAGCTAAATGAATAGGGGAATATATCTTCGACATGTGCATCATCTACTTTTGCATCATCCTTTGATTCACTTCCAAGCAAACGCGAAAGGAAACTAATTACCATTGAAAACGACATAACTTGCTCAAGTTACCTATTAACCAATACAATTGCAACAGGGCCAGGAACAGATGAAATTTCTGGTGGGCGCAGTTGGTTGAGTAGCAAACCGAGGTTTTTACTTGCCTCTTGACCTAAGCTCATAGCATCAAGCATAGGATGCCCGGATGTTATCCAAGTCATATTGAACCCTTTGAGAGATCCTAAAACAAGAAACAGATCAATTCATGATGGAGTATTTAAAAGAACCCTTAGCAATAATACTATTTGAAACCAAACAGAGAGGTACATCTACAACTGCAGAAAATGCTCTTAAAGAATCAAGATCCTAGTAAAACTACTGCAGATCATTGTGTCAACAGAGTCCCAAGTTGGTTTTGGCCTCAGAACAAATAAACAGAGTTCCTTAGGCTTTTTCGTTTTTCATTTACCCAAATTTATGTGTTGGAAGCAACTAAGCCAGCATAACACCACTAAATAGAGTGAAGAAGTAAATCATTGGAAACTGTTTATAAAAGTTCACGTGGAATAGTTTATGACTAGCTGTCCCAGGAATTTAAAGATTCAAAAGCAGTTAACAATGAGGCTGATGGAACATACTCAGCTTTGCATTAAAAAAATTGCATTGTTTAATTGTATTTGCTTTTAGTCGTGCATTGTGTCAGTTTATGCACAAGTATAAAAATCCTTGGAATTTGCATGTAATGACAAGACTTGTCTTCAATGCTTACCATTTGCATCATGTAGAAGTGGTGGTTGAGAAGACCCACTAGGGTCAGAAGTGAAAAGCAAAATTGTTGTCTCCACAAACTTCACTGCATGAAATCTCACTCCATCATTGGCTTTCTGCAGGAGTGATATTGATTTCAATTAAAAAAAAGAGAAATTTGAATCGTACAATTGACCATATTTGACGCTTTACTTATTCAGATAAGTGGACGTCCACGTGCAGAATTACCAAATATTTGGTGTTCATCCTAAGAAAATAATACAAGAATGTCGATGAACAATTTAAGATTAAAAGAGAATGAATTTCGCCGAACAAATGCTATTTGAGACCTTAGAAGGCTTTGGAAATACATATGGTACCATGGATGTATCTACAGAACTGCTTAAAGCAAGTAATGTATCACCTAACGTTAAGATTCACTTCAGGGTAATAATTTATGACTTCAATCTCTCGTGAAGGGAAGATTTTCACCTGAAAAGCAAGTGGGAAAACCGCATCCTTGAACCGGACCATCCAGGACCATCCATCCTCCAAGCTTTTATCTGGATGTCCAGAATGGATACCCTGTGGATCATATAAACCATGCCTTTATCTTTAAAGACCCGTCTAAAGACAACAGGTAAAGATAATAGATGCAATAATAACACTCAAATGCATGAAGAAAAGAAAAGTTAATAGATTATTACAACATGGGAATGCACCAAAATATGGCTCTCAAAAAAAAAATCGCCTGATGAGCTTAACAGCCAAAGCAATGACTTCTCGAGCCTAAGGAATCAAGATGCATGCTAGAAAAAGAGAGGACGTGAGTTTTTTGTTACTTATAAGTTGTATATCAAGGTGCATCTAAGCGTTGGCATGCATGCAGGAAAAAGAGATGGACATGAATTTTTTGCTATCTACCACTTGTATACATAGCTGCATCTGAAGGACCACATTCTTGCAATAAAGTCCTTAGCAATTTGGTGAAGCTTTTTGTGCACACATACCCTTTTCATTTAAGCCTTAACGTTGAATTTTGCATAAACTCCATTGACCAACTCCAACACAAAGTATTGCCTTAAAAATGTAGAACACAGAGTACAAGGCAAAATTTATTGATAATTCAACTCAAAAGTACAAGATAGCTTACCAAGCTTGAGTTTTTCACAAACCACAATGAATACATAGTGTCCCAAGCTGTGCCATCACCCAACTAAAAGCTTGTGGTATGGAAGATACGTGTAGGTGTCCCCCTAACTCCTTAATATTCTAGGGCAATGGTACATCCGACAAAATCCTTAAGTATTGCCCCTAAATATCCTACACTGATGATTTATATTGATGGTAAATTCCTGAAGTTGATATATAAATAAGCTAACTCTTGATTGCTTGTGTCACAAGATAAGCTTGATCTCCTAGCTTTGGGCTTTCTTCCCTATGAAGAGCCGACTACCTTTATATGCTCCATCTTGGCATGGAACAAGGGATTTTTGGCGAGTTAAATGCAACTTCATTGTCATAGTAGATCGTCTATAACGTGCTTTTTGTGGAAAACGACACAATTATTGGCTGTTGCTTGCTGCACCAAGTTACTACAGTTGGCCCAAACTAAATATCTAACATGTGGTAGACCTTTTGTCCTCCTTATCTCTTACCCAATCAGCATCTGAACATGTTCAACCCTCCTATTGCTGGGTCAATCTATTCTAGTCAGTACTTTGCAAACAACCTTAATTTATAAGTCTTTACGCCATGCGTCATCTTGGAATTTCCAATAAGAGAGCCATTTCACAATGTCAATCCACCAGCCATTGCCAGGCCTTTGAGGATGTTTTGCAATTGTCCACTTCTACATTAGGTATTCTTCCTTCTTGTAAGCTTTTCAACATTTCAATTAGATAGACCATATTAAGAATGGCAATCACCTTCAAAAGGAGGATGCTGGTTTTGTCCAAAAGAATGGTACAGGTCATAGTTTGAGTCACTCTCCTATAAGACGAGAGTGTTCTTGGGATCCTTTAAGTAATACTTTTACGCCTTCTATTTGAAAGGCATCTGACATATCTTTGGCAAATTTGGCCACTATTTTCAAGCTTTGTCTTCTGATCCACTCTTGCTATCGATTGGTAGATTTGTTGAAGATGACAAACCTTGATTCATTTCATGGTTGTTTTTGGCAAGCAACTGCAAATACGATTTGGTGACACTAACTAAGTTCATCGCTGGCCGAAAAATCCACTCATTATTCCCAGTACTTCATCAATCAACTACTTGCAGAAATTACATAACTAAGCAACAATGTTGATGGTATCTTATCAGCTTCTGAATTGGCAACAATTAGCAGTCATCGTTGTTCATTAAGAGGGATCTTTGCTAGTTATATTTTATGGGCATGCCACTAAGAGATGCAAAAAAATATTGATATTCGAATTTCAAGTCTACAATAAAACTGATAATACAATAGTACATTGTATTTATTGCTAGAATCCATAGAACCCACGGTTCCCAGAACCGTGGGTCCTGGGAACCGTGGAAGGAACCGTACCACGGTTCCTTGAACCGTGGTACGGTTCATCTAAAAATCAATTAATTATTTATTTATTTTAATTTTCCCCCCAAAACCTCTCATAGCTCGTTTTGGGGGTGGGGGAAAAAAAATAATTAATTAATTAATTATCTATTTCACGGTTTATACGGTTCTGCCCAAAAAAAGATTGTGAACCGTACGGTTCTCAGAATCGTACTGAACCGTTAACGGTTCATTGATTCTATGCTAGAATCACAACTTATTTACTAATGTATTTAAGGAAGCTTATTGCATGTTGGAACGAAGCATTTAAAAATCTAATTTTATGAACGATCTTATCTTCCTCTGAGAATCTTCTCTCTCCTTTTCTCTTCGAGTGGTATAATTTGTTTTAGAATTAGAAAATAAAGACTTGCTTTCTTATCTAGTGGCATCACATATCTTAACACTCTTAAAAAAAATGGCATCCAACTAAGTTGGGGCCTAGACCCCATCCCAAACATGTTACTAAAGATGGATCCCACTTTCCATAAATCTAAAGGAGGCAAGGATAGAGGCCCAAAATCCAAGTTGTTTACTTGAGTTCGGTCTTTTAGGCTAGCTTATCATTCCATATATAGGAGAAGGAATGACAGCTTGCTCATCTTCTCCAAACGTCCTTTAGTGGAGATTTTGTTCAAGACTTTATATTTGTAGAACAAGTGGCAAATTGCTACAAATCAGCTATAAGAGATTAATTGCATCAAAAAAATCCCTTTCCTCTCTCTTCTAAGAATCCAGATTCCTCTTTGTTGCACAGGTGCACTGCAACCTCTTGATCTCTTCACGAAGTGCATCCCTCCTTTCACTTGTCTTGTGCTTGTGGAAACTAGCATGTGGACAAATCATGTTTCTGGTAGTGATTTTGCTAGGTGGAGATGTTCTCCTTAATCCTTATGCACTTTCTACCCACCTAAGGTTGTGAGATGAGAGTTTGAAGCTAATTATTGACGAATGGAAACTTATAATTCTATTTTATTTGAGTAGAGCATAGCTAGATGTTGGTCAAATTGCAAAGCTAAGATTCTTATGACTTTCACAGCAGTGGAGCAAAGTTCTATGATTCCGATTCGTGATTCGAGATTTTCCCAAAATCGTGTAGAATCGATTTTTTTTTTTTTGAAATTTTTTTAGGCAATATGGGTATCAGATGAAAGCTCTGATCGAGGGGATTATGATTGTGTAGTTTGCCGACTGTTTCGGGTGCGAAACACCAAAAAGTGTGTTTTCACTCGAGGAGTTGGAAGGCCAAATCATGAAGAGGCCTTACCGTCGGGGCCGGGGTCTACCGGCAGCCCCCGAACCCCGCCGTTGGGGGGCGTTGCCCCCCAAACCCCCCACCAGGGGGCTACCGCCCCCCGAACCCCCTAGAGCTTCTTGCTATATAGACACTGTAGATAGAAATGCCACCGCCCCCCTGTAGATAAAAATGGGGTTTATGCCCCCAACTGTATGTACATTGCACTCACATCTCCAGTGAACCAATTGCAAAAGTGATCATCATCCATATAGTTGATAGTCCAAACTGTAGCATTAACATTTACTGAAAACCAGAGCAAATGACAACCGGATAGCTACTTAAAATAAGATCTGTTTGTGCCTCATCTACTGCACTTCTGAGAGGCAAAACGCTGGTTTGACCATTGATCCCCTAAAAAAATTTCAGCAATAAGCTATTTTTCCAAAAAAAAAATTTTTTTTTTTTTTTTGCGATTCTGGGTCGCGAATCGCGACCCGCGAATCGCAGACCCAGCGAATCGCGATTCGCTGCAACTATGGTTTAGAGCATGACGTTCGATTGCATGTTGCTTAATTGATGTCTATACAACATTAGTAAGGATCAGTCATGCTTGTGTGGCTCTAGAAATTCATGCATTAATTCACTCAAGGGTGATGCATGCGACCATGAATGTGTCTGAGGATGTTTGGAGACCAAGAATCACATGATTTCTTGTTCTTCACAAAAAAATATGAAAAAAAGGCATAGTAATAGAAAAAAATACATGGTCAAGACCTTACCTTAGGCTAGAGAAGCCAAAGTGAGTGTGATATTCAAAGGAATACGTTGAAAACATTACCTTTAATGCAACTTGCTCAAGCGTATTTCTGAACAAGTTTGTTCCACTTGCAATAGCTCTTCGAGCAACAGCTGGAGTTTCATCTCGTAATAAAACCAGTAACGTTGGCACCAACAATGGAAGTAGCTCCACATATTTCAAACCGATGTCTTCTATGATTCTGTAGTAAGCAAAGAAGTCAATAATGCAAACTCATAAAGCCTATAGCCCTCTATAAAGCTCATGATGTATAACTAAGGTGATTCTCAATATAGGACAACACATACAAGCTCTCAAAAAAGCACAAGCATCGAAATTTTTCTAGACTATTTCCAAATATTTCTATGAATTCGGCAAAATTGAACTTGCTAGCATTAAATTAGAAGCATTCTTCATGGAAACAGACATAAACATAAATGTTGCTTTAAGACTTGAGCATTGAGCTATGATCTTAACAATCATGAATGGATAAAAGGTTATTCCTTAAAAAATGCGCTAACGACTTATCTTTGATGACATTATGTGCTCAAAATGACTTCAATCGAATGAATATTTTTGTCAAATAACTGCAAAAGGTTGGCATCCAGCTAATGATAAAGAGTGTAAATAGTTATACACACATACACATCAGATTCTTATAGATTACATATGATAAAACAGAGTTGAAATTGACTCTAACATAGTTTTGTCGAACCGCGGTTCGAACCGAACCAGCCCGGTTCAAACTGTTTTTTTTTTTTAATTTGAAGAAAAAACGGTTCGAACCGTTTTTTTTTTAATTTTCCACACACACACACACACAGATAGAGAGAGAGCCGTCAGGGTTTTTTCGTTGTACATTGTAATATGTATGGTGTGACATTAATGTTTTGAGTGACGAGTACCAATGATCATTCTTTCTCCTCATATATGGAAGTTGGTAGTTACTAGCTAATGTCACAAATGATATCAGATAGATCATAGCTAAAACTGCAGGTAACAGATGGATCAAGAACCCTAAATCACAAGTGACAGGTACTGTTAGGTAACAAGACTTAGGAGTTGCCTGTCATGATTCAAATTTCACTATCAACTAATCACGGATTATAATGTACATGTTACCCATTAACACTAAGAAAGCATTTGTTTCTGACATAATCGAAGGGTAAACCCTAAAGCCGATTCGCCGGTTCGAACCTAGAGAAGTCGACTCTTTCCCGATTCAAACATGGTTTGAAAAGGCGATATCGAAAGGTACCATAAAACATTGGACTCTAAACCCTAATTCTGAAATATATACACTTACTACAATTTAATTTTTGACCATAGGGTCAAACTTAAAATATGACCAATCATAACATGGAATTATATCAATCCCCTCCACATTTGTGACATAAAAATACATCATATTGAATAACTATACAACTCAAGATGTAACTTGAAACAATATAATCGCAAACTTTGATACTTGCACCTTTTGTGAACCTCACCAAACATCAATTATCACGGGTACCCACAACTTCTATAGCATTCAAACACTCAAAAGTTAAGCCGGGAGCCACTATCAAAAAGTATATTCATTGTTTTTTGTTATTTTCCTTTAATCTAAAACACATCGGTAGGAAAAAAAAAGCATTGTGAAAATGACAAGCAAACTCTCTACATTCTTACAAGAAAAATTTTAACTGCAGAAACGCTATTGCCTTATGGCAACTCAACCAACTATATTGTGAAGCAATTCTCAAGTTTTGTTCTTATATGAATATTGCCTAGCAAGACTAAGCAAAGAGTGCTCTTGACTATTTATTCAAATCATGAACTTTATGTTCAAGGTCCTACATGGGACATTCTGCCTTTTTTATTGCACCGATCTACCTAAAGTGCTAAGAGCTTTATTAATGTTGCTTTACCCAAGCCTTTTATGGAGTTTAATCACCTAGGAGTATTTATGTTGATACGGTTTCCTAGAGCAACCATGTTGAATCACACACCTTTGCAATGTGTATTACATCCTCTAGCAATTGGAAAGCATTACGCTGGCACTCATTTTGCTAGTTGACAACCAAGCCAATACGAATCACAACTTTTCTAGCATAGAATCCATATTAGGGACCTTTGACAATGACACCATGAATGTTTGAAAATGCTCCTTTATTTATTTCTTCAAGTACCACTTGAACGCAAAAGTGAGTGTTCTAACAATTCAGCCAATGCTCCACTTTGGGACTACCACGTAAATGGATCTAGCTTAGCAACTTTTGAAAATGGCTATCTTGCTAATGTATCCTCCATTCCAAGGCTACTATTCTTTAAAGCAATGATGTACCTTCTTACCAAGCCCTTGAACCAAGGTAAAAGAAACGGAAAGCTAAAGGAGCATCTTTTAAGACGCCAGGTAACTCTAGCATATCTAGTGTAGATCTTTCCTTTGCTGGTAATTCTGTGTGTGAGCATTGTTGTTTTAATACGGCTGTTTTTGGTCCTCATGACCTCATTCTGATGAAGGGAGTTGTGGGTGGCCAAGCCGTAACAGTTTTATTTGACGATGGTTCCACATAATTTTATTAACACTAATTTGTTGTAGAAGCTAAGGGTGGAAACAAAGCAAAGTGACCATCGATACACAGTGAAGCTAGCAACGGGAGCGGAACACCAAGTTTGGGACCGGATAGTCCCACGTCTACCAATGGAGAGTCAAGCCTATAAGGATAAATTAGACTTTCACATTATGAATCTAGATAGGGTAGATGTAATACTTGGAAAGGAGTGGTTCTATGAGAGGAACGAGTCTAAAAAGAAAAACTATGTAACTCACAATTTGTCATTCTTGCATAACGGCTCACTCATAGAATTAAATGGAAATGTTGATATTTCTATTCCGTATATGCTTTCTGCTTTAGAAACAGTTAAATGTATGGATGTTGTAGATTGTAATTCTTACTTATGTTGGTTATAGGATTTTACTTACCATGAAGAGTGTAGTTTGCAATTTTACAATCTCCAAATGGAATTAATGTCTAATAACCTAAAGCAAGAAAATTCACCAGAAGGTGAAATCTTTAAGAAACTTAGGCAAGAATTTACGATGTTTTTCCTGAATCGCTTCTTGAGGGTCTTCCCCCCTCTAGGGGTGTTGACCATGGTAGATTCCGGGTAGTTCTCCTATATCATTGTATCCATATAGGATGAGTACTACTGATGAGAGGATGAGGTTTATAGGCAACTGCAGAATTATCTTAAGATGGGCAATGTTAGGCCTAGTAAATCCCCTGGGGGCCACCTGTGCTCCTTGTTGATAAAAAAGACGGAGGCACTCGTCTTTGTGTGGACTTTAAAAAGTTAAATAAATTAACGATTAAAAACCGTTATCCCTTGTCAAGAATGGATGAGTTGGTTGATCGATTGCATAGTGCAGAGTACTTCACCAAAATCGATTTGAGATCAGGATATCATCAGATTCGCATAAAGACTGAGGATGTTGAGAAAACCGGGTTTAGAACTAGGTACGGCCATTATGAGTTTCTAGTTTTACCATTTGTCTTGACAAATGCTCCAGCGACTTTCCAGCAGATGATGAACGATCTTCTTCGTCCATATCTGGGAAAGTTCGTGATAATGTACTTGGATGATATTCTCATCTACAGTAAGACCTTGGAGGAGCATGAGGAGCATCTCAAGACTGTCTTAAAGTTACTTAGACAGGAGAAGCTTTTTGCCAAGGAGTCCAAATGTGTGTTCTTCCAAAAAAGGTTGCTTTACCTTGGTCACGGGTCTTTCATATCTGTATGTCAATGGATTTCATTACGATGTCAGTAATCTTTTATAGGTTTGTAGGCTACGTACCCCTCCCCCCCCTAATTAGCCCTAGCCACCCAAAATAATGTCCCCATTTTACCTCACGTAGAACTATGAGATAAATATATATATATATATATATATATATATATATGATGATGTGGCATATTTGTTAGTATACGTATTTGAGATTGCCATATTCATTCCAAATTCTTTAACGAAAACGTTTGAATATTCTAGTAACTATGAAATAAATAACATACAACATATATGATGTCTACCCTAGTAAAAAGCTATTATCTATATATGCCCATGGAATGATAAGTTTAAAAACTATACAGAAAAATCTACTATAGAGATTTGTAGTACAAGCTTATGCTATAAGGATTTTAGAAATTGTTTTCTATTATATATAATCTCTATACCTTAATTAAAATCTATAAATAACAACCCAATAGATATATACACAATGTTTTGTATTAGAGATATCACGACTAGAGTTCAAAACATATACCACTTATCAATAAATGTAATTACACATCAATGGATCAATCACTAGAGTTCATACTTCATCACTAGATGGATTCTACAGGCAACAATTTGTCCCAAACTAATTATTTCTAACTTCCCCTAACAATGTTTCAATAAAGTTGTTCCAAAATAGATTGCTACAAAATTCCTAGAGGATTTTGAAATACTTACTATATTTTGAAACAAAATGCAACTGTGATTAGGGCTTTTCTTTTACCTGGGGTTTAATGATCAACACTACTATACAATGGTAAAACCAATATGGGAGGCTTATTTTAAATACGAAACTTATCTACTAAAGACTTGATAAAACTTAGGATTTCAAAAAATTAAAAAAACTATAGAAGATAACAATAATGACTTTAAAAAACAGTATCACTCTAAACTGTCGACAAAGTTCTAATACTGCAAATGAGAAAGTGCTTTGAAACATTAGGGACCAACACACATTTTGGATGCAACCATGGTTATAACTTCAAAAACCTGTTCCTACCAAAATGGGTCAGAACGTATTGCTGCAAAACAAGTTTAAAAGTAATCAATAACTTAGAATGTCACAGCCAGCTCGTCTATAATATAGTTGGTACCCTGCTAGCTGCTGCCATGCAATTGGCCTCTCTCTCTCTCTCTCTCTCTCTCTCTCTCTCTCTCTCTCTCTCTCATCATGATCCAACTAGTGATAACATCCATGAATCTTCCACTGACTACTGCTTGCCAAGAACAATGGGAAAATGGATTTTGTTGGCCCTGCTATGGTTTCCCACAAGATTTCCAGCCCTCACTAGGGTTAGTAGCTGTTTACCCAGTGCTGAAATTCTCACCAGACTTCCGGCACTCGCTAGGGTTGGTAGCTGTTTTTTTTTAACCAGTGCTGAGATTGCCAAGGTTATTTTCCAGCAATCAAATCCTTGAAATACTTCCACCAGCCCTAAACCCCCCAAAAAAATTCAAACTTTGGAATGCGTTCCAGAACGGACAACTACGGTTATAACCAACCTGCATAGCAGCATCGAGCAACAAATTCAAATAATCTCTCCTTTTCATTCAAAGTTTTCTATCTTTCACTAATGACATCAAACCTTTGATGAACAAGTGTTAAATCGGATCTTCTTCATGCTTGATGGTAAAATAGGTTACAGGCTAAAGCTTTGAGATAAAGGTTTGGGTTTCAATAGAATTTATTTTTGTTTGATACAATAAGTTTGTGATTGGTTTCATGTGGAATTTAATCGGCCTTTATATGAAGAGACAATTGACCTCGTAAAATCAATGAGAATCAGCATTTTCTTGAATATCTACAGTTGTAGCTGGGCACATTACATTTTCAAAGACCCTGAATCAGTATGAGCTGCAATTTTTAAAACATGAGATATGCCAATTCATGGTGGGAACGCCTCGAGTGAAGAGCTTCATAGTTATGGACCAGCATGTTGAATGCCTAATTTGCAACCCAAATGTCACACTCGTCCCCGGAAGTTACAAACAACCCTTAAGGCCATGTCCCAGTCCGCCCCACGGAGGAGTATGTGCTTGGAAAATAAAAAAATCCTATTTTTTAAGTATAATTTTCACTAAATGAAGTGGACTCCAACTAACTTGAGCTGAAAAGTTAAATAGTAGTTGAAACGATGGCTTCAATAGAGACAATGCATCAATCAAGCAGAACTGCAGATGAAATATCTAACCATAATAAATTAAACCTGTCAAGAATATTTCCAAAATTCTGCCACGCAAGAATGATAAAAACTCATACTCTGCAATGTATTTGCGAACTGGACTGCCCGGATTGGTCTGCAGCTCCATGAGGTGAGGCACGAATTCAGGCAGCATCCAAGGATCCTTGTGCAAAACCAACTCCTTCAGCTGCTTGAGAGTATCTACTTTAGTACCCATGTCACTCTGCAGCTTGGCACCATTCAGTAGTGCAACCGCCTGCTCCCTGGATTGGTTTCCCATTATACCCACCATTTCCATCTCTCTCCCTCTCCTTCTCGCTAGCACCCACAGCTTGTGAATAACCCTCCTATTTCTTCCTGCCTTGTTGTTGCTGCTGCTGCTATCACCCTGAACTGCCTGCGCTCAAATCAGCGCCTCCCTACGTTTCCTCCCAGCTTCCACCATAATGCTTGCTTGCTGCTACTTCTCTCGCTCGCCGCCATCGCCAGAGGTTTGCGCAACTCTCCTCATCGCTATCGCCATCACCACCGCACCTTCGCCAAGGCAAGCGCCCTCCCTTCTTCCTCTTATTTTCTCCTTTTCCCTCGCCTACTTGAAAAACAACAAAAACAGAAGCAAAGAGAGGAAAATAAGGAGCACAAAAAAGATCACTCGTGATAATAAAAGGGAAAAGAACAACTCTACCAGAGAGAGGGAGAGGGAGAGGATATAAATGAATTAGGGTTCGGAAGGAACCCAAAAGTATTACTCCTCTTTTTTTTGGGCAGCATGATAATACTCCATTTGGAATACTTTTTCTATTTTGTGGTTTCCACCACCACCACCAAACCCTAAGGCTTTAGTAGCAATGTATTTCAGTTTTAGGGCAAAGTATTTATTTGATTACAATTATCACCAGCCTTTTTTTTAAGGTGAAATGAAGTGTTCATTTAGCACATTTTCTTGTCACAAACAACTTCAACCCTTGTTTTGTCCCACACCACTTCAATGTGCATATCAGACACATATTGGACGATTCTTTAAGGATGTGAGATCACATGTTGTGTAGGTCAATATGTATGTAGCATCCATCCTTTTGCCACATAATGAAAAACAAGCAACCCATAAGCAAAACCCTTCTTTGTAGTTAGTTGTGTACACCACAATTTGATTACATATATCCGTGCAATTTGAAGGGTAGTTAGCCTTAAATTTTGGCATCCTTCATTTGACATGGTATTAGACGTGAAAAATTGTCAACCAGTTTGTTGGTTTATTGGCATTTTTGGAGGCCAACTTGAAATCTCAACTTAAAGATAGTTTCATATTTGTCAATAATGGCCTAGATAGTGGATTTACTATTTTTGACAAGTAAATAAGTGGATGAGGTCGGATTTGGACCCATTCTAATTGGCTAGCATAGTACATTGCATCTAGTCACTGAAACCTAGGTTTTTGGTGAGGTACCTAGAAGTTTCCAGATTAGGTCAAGTTTGGAGCAAGTGGCCAAATGACATTTTGGAAGCTATAAATAGTTGTACCTGCGTGTAGAAATAATAATCAAAGTTTCTTTCTTTGTGGAGAATCCATCTCTTGTGTTTCTATGTCCATCTCATGTGTTTCTCTCTTGATATCTTGGTTTTCTATGTGTAGAATGTTGATTTCTTGGTAGATTTGGATCCACATGTGTGAAGTATTGTACTTTACTACTACTATACGAACAGGGACAGTACTAAGTCATATATGAGTGTTTATGATTTCTAAGTTCTAGCATGCATAAAGTAGTGATTTCTATCTTCTAACTATTTATAGATGTGCAACCAAATTGGCCCAAGATTTTGTTGATCCACTAAAGTGTTTTGGATCTTTGTTTTTTCACATGGTATCAGTTTGGAGGTGCTTCTAGCTCAAATCTTGTAGTTTCAAGTATAGAGTTTGGATCTTTGTGATCTTAAAGTCATTTTAGGTCAAAATACTTGTAGATGGCCGATTTTTGAAATCACTTACTGGAATGTGGAGACAAAAATTGCTCATGATTGTGGATGGTACATTCTATTAGATGAGATATCTAGATTCTAGCTTTTGCATATAGATTTTGCTTGATTCAATATTTTGCATTTTTGGAGTAACCCTAAATTTAATGAGATCTTTTGATTTTAAGTTGCTGAACTTTTTCAAGAGTGTGTTTCAATCTTAGGTGTTGGCATCCATATCTTTGTGATTTCTTCTTAAGTTTCATTTGTTGATTTTCAAGGGAGTGCTTAGTGCATTGGAACAGGTTCAAAGAGAAGGTCAACATGGCAACCTCTTCATGTTGGAAGGCAATGATAGGCAACAAATTATTCTACTTGGAAGGTGAGGATGAAATCTTTGCTTGAGATGAATGATTTGATGGATATTGTTGTAGGTGTGGAGGAGAGACTTTTGGCACTACAAGATCAATTGAGGTATCACAAGAGGGCAAAGAAAGCTTTACATGTGATCAAGATGAATGTGACTAATGAACTTCTCAAGGAAATTGGTAAGTGTACTTCATCAAGTGAGTCTTGGGAAGCTTTGAAAAAGCTTTATGAGTCCAAGTCTACATCAAGGGTACTAACCCTTAGGAGGAAAATCTTTCAATGTATGCAAAAGAAGGATGAAAGTGCTCATGCTTTTGTTTTGAGGGTTAAGGCATTCAATGACGAGCTAGCATGTATTGATGAAAGCATTAAGGAGATAGGACTTGTTCAAGTTGTTCTTAATGCTTACTGGATGATCATGCTAATCTTGTTCAAAGTTCAAAGGACTTTTTCATGGACGGTGGATTTGCAAGAGATCTTGGTGAATGAGGAGTTTAGGCTTCTATCAAGAGGAGGATCTACTTCCATTTCTCAAGTTGGAGAGGAGGAGGCTATGTTCTTAAGGGGCAAGTTCAAGGGCAAAGGCAAAAGCAAGTGGTCAAAGGGTCAAGATCAAGGTGAGACTTCTACTTTTGTTGGCAAGAAGAAAGATAGATCCAAGTTAAAATGCTTTCATTGTGGAGTCAAAGGGCATTTTTCAAGTGATTGCTTCAAGAAAAAAGAGAGATGAAGAGGAAAATCAAGGCAATTCATTTTTTATGAGGATGGTGTTGGTGATCAAAATTCAAATGATGATGATTTTTCGATGTCTTCTTGTTTGCTAACCAATGATGTAAATCCATGAGGGTGAATGCAAATCTTCCTAAGTCATCTTGGGGTGAAGCTTTGATGTGTGCAAACTTTGTTTGCAATAGGTACTCAAATGAAGACTTGGATGGTAAGAGTTCATTTGAAGTTCTTTTTGGTAAGAAGCCAAGGATGGAGCATTTGAAGGTCTTTGGTAGTTCTTGCTATGTAAACTCATCTTTTGGATTCTTAAAGGGAATCTTTATTGGCTATAGTGAAGTAAGGAAAGCTTATAGGGTTTACATTCCTATGTCAAAGAAAGTTCGCATTTCTAAGGATGTTCTCTTTGAAGAGGAGAATGTGGATAAGCTTGATGTTGTTGGTGTTGATCAATCTAACATTTTTGGTGGTGATGAAGATTGTTCTTTGGATGGTGGGTAAGCAAGTTGAAAGTACAAACTTTGCTTTACTCACATGTTTTGGTTCATCTTCTTGTGTAGATGATGCTATGTAAGTGGATGGTGGTTTTCATGGAATGAATGCAACCAATGGATCTGGAAAAAAAAAATTGTTCAATGCCTTTGATGGTCAAATAGAATATCAAGATGGAGATGGAGGCTCATTCATTGATTTTCATGGTGAAGACATATTAAGAAAGGACAAAAATGGAGGAGACATGCAAAGCATTGGATGACAACTATCATTTATTGTTTGGTTACTATTATTTTTCAGATAGTTCAAAGTCTAAAGCATAGAGAAATCATTACATTTACATCCTATTTGGTTCTTCATGTTATAGTTACATCTTGATGTGTAAAATTGATGTAAGAAATAGTGAAACATCTAATTTGGACACTATTCTCTATATCAATTATGGAAGTTACTATAAAAGCATAGAAAGGAGGTCTATACTTAGTATAGAGATCATTCTTAAAATGGATCAAAGTTGTGTGGTAGAACTAGTTGAAGACGGAGTGTGACAAATTGCCAACTAGTTTTGTTGGTTTATTTGCATTTTTGGAGGCTAGCTTAAAATCTCAACTTAGAGATAGTTTTGTATTTGTCAATAAGGACCTAAATAGTGGATTTACTATTTTTGACAAGTAGTTAAGTGAATGAGGTCGGATTTGGGCCCATTCTAACTGGCTAATATAGATACATTGCATCTAGTCACTAAAAACTAGGTTTTTGGTGAGGTACCTAGAAGTTTTCAAATTAGGTCAAGTTTGGGGCAAGTGTCCAAATGACATTTTTGAAGCCATAAATAGTTGTACCTGCATGGAGAAATAATAATCAGAGTTTTTTTCTTTGTGGAGAATTCATCTCTTGTGTTTCTATGTCCATCTCAAGTGTTTATCTCTTGATATCTTGGTCATATCAATATCCTCAGCTTGGTCTAATCTTTGGTTGCGTAGATGCATGACCTTCTCCTTGTTGTTCCTTTGTTGAATAGGCCTTGCATGTTGTTCCTTTGTTGACTAGACCTCGCATATTGATGTTGGGGGTTTGAGACTAGTATGTGGGGCTGGTAGACCTAATTCCTAGCACTCTAACATCCTTCCCTATGCAATAAGTTCAATTTTGTCTTAGTTATCTTGAGCCATACTATACCAATATGAATTCAAGTAACCTTTTGGTGTCCTTCCAATCTATGAAGTGATGGTTGATGTCATCAAATACAATACACAACCTACATTATTTGCACAGTTTCTATGAAAAGAAGAAAAGGATGCTCGATAGAGAAAAGGTTGCATTCGATATATGCACTATCGGGCTCTACGAAATAATTCTTCTCCTAATGCCCCATATTCGATTATAATTGATTATAACTTTGAAATCATTAGATTCTATTAGATTGATTTTGTAAACAAACATAGCATATTGAGCATTGTTGTATCGAATATAACTACTGTATCGAAGTATTTGATAGTTCAAAAAAATATAATCGGATTACAATAGAACAGAGAAGCATTTGATCATTCTGACATAATACTAAATGTGATTAAACTGTATAACTAATTCAGTTAGTAGAATGTACAAATCGGATTAATCGTGAGCACAAAACAATAGTGGATGTAACCGCATACTCGAAACTATCTTTGAGTATCTAATTGAGTTTGTCTGATGCACTTCTGCTAATAAGTAGTAAGCGTTTCTAGCAAAGTGTTATATTAATCTCCAAGATCAATAGCTTCTATTCATTGATCAAATCTTAACCTAGAAAATAATAAACTATTTATGCTAGTTATGAACGTCGTTTAGGCTTATCCAAATGATAGTTGAAGTCAACTATTTGGTCGTAGATCGCAAGGTTAACCAAATTGCATTGTCACTTATCAAATTGAGCTTCCCATAAATTACTTGCTAAAAACAGTGAGGGCAAGTCGTTAGCTTCACAAAAAGTGGAAACATGTTCTGTTAACATTTGATAGTTTGAATACCTTCGATACTCTTTGTCGTTGTTGAACCCAAGTCGCCTACAGAACTGGAAAGTTCAATGCGTTAGGAGAATCTGACAGTTCGGCTACATGGGGACTGCCCTTTCCTTTGAGGTCTTGAAACTGATCTTCGATGAAGATGACATACCAGCTAGTGAATATCTTTAACTCGATGGGATCGAACAACTTGTAGGCTTGATTTGAAGTAGTGTAGCTGATGAAAACACATTTGATACTCTGGAAGTCGAGCTTCTTCTTGAGATCACAAGGTTTTTGCGCAAAAGCAATACATCCAAAAACTCGTAAGTTTGATAAAGAAGGTTTGGTACATGTCCAAAATTCAAATGGTGTTTTGTCTGAGAGACCTTTAGTAGGACATTTGTTCTAAGTATAGGTTGCTGCTGAAATAACTTCAGCCCAGAAGCACATCGGAAGTGTCGCATTTGATAACATGCACTTTGCCGATTCAACTAAGGTTATGTTCTTTCTCTCAACAAGACCATTTGACTGAGGCAAATAGGAGGTAATGTATTGTTGCTCAATGCCGTTGTTAATACAATACTTCTTGAATTCGGTGGAGATGTATACCTCCCCGTTATCTGACCTGAGTGCTTTGATTCGTTTGCCAGTTTTATTCTCAACATGCTCTTTGAATTGTGTGAATTTAATGAAAGCCTCTGATTTCTATTTAATAAATAAACAACTATTTTTCTGGAAAATTCGTCCATAAAGGTAATCAAACGTTTTGCATCTAGCAATGAGGGAGTTTGCATAGATCCACATATATCTATATGAACATCATCTAACAGACCTTTTGCTGCATGCATATGGTTTGATCTAAAAGGATTCCTAGCCTGCTTTCCAAAGATGCAGCTATGACAGACAGGGAGATCGACTTTACTAGAAGGATAGTCGAGATCAAAAACCATGGATTGTTTGGACATGTTCAAAATAGATGTATAATTCAAGTGTCCTAAGCGATGATGCCATAGTAGTGCTTTATTGATTAGAACAGAGGTTTTCAAGGCTTGACTAGACTCAGAATAACAATGTGCCAATCTATGTAAGTAACCATTCTCTTGTCGAGTGCAAGGATCTTATTACTCCTATCACTAATTTTGCATTGATCAGATTCGAATTCTACCCTATGACCTAAATCTGTAATTCTACTTACTGATAACAGATTTGTAGAGAGTTTAGAAATATATAAGACCTGATTGGTCATGTGTTGAGTTGCTCCGGAATCAAGAAACCGTGAATCATCAAAAAATGCGCTTTGATCTTTGACCATGAATGTGCCTTCATCCACTTCGACCTAGGGAGATGATGAAATTGTGTTTGCTTGTTGATCAGGTTGCTTGGCTACCCTCGTTGGCAGACTTTCATGCACAGCTATTTCGTTTCTATTCTTTTATTTTATGCTCTACTCACGCACATTCTCTGTGTGTGTTTTGATCCAGAAAAAAAAGTTTATATCGTTTGGTTTGGAAGATCTCACAGGTTCACTTGGAGGGATATTGGCATGCGCAGTCATGTGAGAGACTTGGTGGTGGCTTTGGAGTTAACATCTCAGTGTATTATCAGAGAATGTTTTGGAATCATTCACAGGAGCATCTTGGAGCTAGCTTGGGGAAATACAGGTGGGGCACTACAGGGTAGGTACTTAGATCTTCGAGATCGGTGATGGCATTGAGATACCTGATAGGGATAGCACTGCAGGGATGATCATCAGGGGGCAGCTATTTCATATTGGACTTGGGTCATTGGATTGGACAGAACTTACAGGGGCGATTCACGATGGAACAAGATGCTGCAAACGCAAATGGGCAAAGCATGAAGCTTTGGGAGCTAGCTCTAGGTTGGAGAGCTGATGCAGATTGCATGGTTGGGTGTGATCAGAGGGCAAAGACTATGGTGAGTGTTTTACTAGTGATCTATTGGAGGGGACATTGATAGGACTTCATGATGTGCTCATTTGGGAGTACAAGTTGGCATTACAGCAGGGGGCCAGTCATTGGCATTGGCATCGATGGGGAGACATCTACCATCACGGGTGTGGATAAGCTATCTATAGCTTTCATGCATTTAGCTGTATTTGTAGGAGTCTAGGCTTGCACATGTGTTGGAACCTGTTTGATTCAAATCCACAGATAATGAGATCAAGAAGCCTAGAGGAAATCACTCAGAGCCAATAGTCTCGGGATCCCGTGAGCGGCGTCTCATGGATGAGCTTGTGTTGGCATGGTGTCGTGTGGCACATAGCCAGGGAGAGCGAGCGACACTGCTAGGAGCCAGGAGGAGTAGGTGATATTCTAGAGATTGGCTTGCTTATTAGGATGGTGACCAGGATCGGAGACATCAGGTGAGCATAGTATGTGGATGACGACTCCATTGGAGTGGAACTTAGGGAGATGTTGTAGTTGCTCAGGTATGATACGTTTTGTATGCATAGTGGATGTTCTTCATCTAGTCCATCGTGTGTGGGGAGATAGGCTCCTTGGTGGGAGGCCTATACACTGGTCAAATCAAAATTGGCAATGTCAAGCATGGGAAGTTGAGCCTACATGGAATGTAGGACAGACAAATCATCATCAGTATTTTGGGGAGATGGGCAAGCTACTCAGGTATAGCCTATGGTGAGGTTTGCATACGTGTGCTTGCATGTTACCTTGTCACGGGAGTCTAGATCTAAGTCGAAGTTTTATGTGTTTATGCATTTGCTACGTTTGAAACAAAGTAGTCATTTTAGCTCATTGACTTGTCATTATATCTATTAGTTGTCTATCTGGTGAGAATATAATCTTATGGTGGCAGTAAGATTTCTTCAGGTTGAGCCTTAGTCGCTCATTTATGTCAGCTATATAGGCTTATGCTTGTAAGTGCCTGATAGGATGTCAATCTAGCTAGATGGAGGATGTAAGTCTCATGGTGGTAGTGGGATTTCCTCAGTTTGAGCCATGATGTCGCTCATTTGGTCCACTTGTGTTCAAGTCAGATTGGGGACGACGAGTCAGTTGGTCAAGAGTGTGGTAGACTCTCTATATGAGCATTGTGTTTGCATGATACTTTGTGTGTCAAACTTGGTGGTTTGATGGTGTGCTTGAGTGTGTACAGGGTAGTTGGAATATGCATAACATCTTTTGGACACTCCAGACACTACTGTAGTTTATTTTTTTACTCCTATCGCATTTGAGCTTAAGGGAGAGTGTTAGAAATCAGGTTGATCTGATTTAGTATAAGCTTCAAATGTGATACTGTAATCAGTGTACAGTTAGTTAGATTTACTGTATTCAGTTCTGTTTAGGACGTGACTTGCTATGGACATATCGGTCTGGCACTGATCTCGAAGACAACTACTTGGGTTAATCGGGTAGCCACACGTAGGAAAATTAGCCTATACAATGTTATTTACAGTACTTGCTAGTATACTCGGGGGGCATGTCCCGAGTTTGTCGGTCGAATTTGGCCATATCAAGCCTAGGTGGTAGGCTAATTTTAGAACACCTGTCTTTTCATACAGTTTGTGAATACACTATATGTACAATTTTCTCTTTGTTATACAAAGCTTTTGCTTGTGCCATCTTTGAGAGCTTGTGAGGAGTGTATATGGTGATTTCAATGTGTGTGTTTTGCACTAGATCCTAACAAGATTTTAATAGGATACTTACATCTTGATCATGAGAATGTGAAAAGTTGTGATGGATGCTTAAATGTCCATTATGTGTATTAAAAAATAGCATGATAATTTTTTTGTTGCATTTTTTTGAGAAATATGCCATTTTTGCCTATGATATTTCATTGTAATATGGGATGCTTGGGTTATTTTATCGTGTTGTGTGTGCATGATGTGTATTCCCTCAATGTGCTATTTAGATCTCCAAAAAATATCGTGTTAATTTGAGTGCATTTTTATTGCTACATGATAACTAGTGAAGTATGTAATGTTTGATTATATGTGGGAATGTGCATGATATTTTTACATCCATTTAAATTTTGTTAATTACAATGTTGCATTGAAATTTTGCTTGCATTTTGCATTGCCTCAAAAATAAAATGCATTTAAAAACTTTCTTGAGTGGTCATTTTGTTTGATCTAGAAGCATTTGGGAGTTATGAGTGGTAAAATGAAGGATTGAATGCATATAGCATGACCATCTTAGTGGTGAGTGTCATGAAAAATGTATAGTAAAAAAAAAAAACTAGTCTGTGTATGAGAGAGAGAGAGAGAGAGAGAGAGAGAGAGAGAGAGAGAGAGAGAGAGAGAGAGAGAGAGAGAGAGAGAGAGAGAGAGAGAGAGAGAGAGAGAGAGAGAGAGATTACAAAATTTTACATAATTTCTATTGATAAGTCAAGGCCAAACCCTTTGAAACATTTATTCATAAACTAACAAGGTCAAAATAAAGCTAAGAAGTTCATACAGTACTTGAAAAAGCACAGTACAGTTAAATATATTTCAAGACATCCAGCTAGAACTTGCCACCATCCCACCACAGTGAGGAAGACCGGTGTCAATTTCGGAAGTCAGTTGTTATTCATGTACAAAACATGTTCTACTAAACAACATTTCTAGCATTCTAAGAACTTAATCCACTGAGTTTATCCATGCTTTTCTGTTACACTCCAAGCATACCTAATAGAACTCGTTTGACACATTTTGTCGTAACATTCACTAACAGTTCAAATTAGCATTAGATCAAACAAGTACAATCTTTACAATATCAGGGCAACTCCATTGATAACCAGTATGGTCTACGTCTTCCCGGAATGTCTGCTCATCAAACTTGACATCTCTGCTTACTTGCACCTTATTGGTTTCAGGATCATACAACCTATAGCCAGGTGAATTGATTGCATATCCCACAAATATCATGGGTCTTGATTTTTCATCAAGCTTGGACCTCTTTTCCTGAGGCACATGCATGTATGCTCTGCAACCAAACACTCTGATATGTGACAGGTTGGGTTTGTCACCAATCCAGGCTTCATAGGGTGTGACATCGCTTACAGCAACTGTCCTGCTCCTATTTTGTAGATAGACGGCTGTTAGTATAGCTTCTGCCCAAAATTTCTTTGACAGCTTCACTTGTGCCATCATGCATCTTGTTGCTTCCATTAGGGTTCGATTCTTTCTTTTTGCTACCCCATTGTGTTGTGGTGTGTAAGGCACAATATAATGTCTTTCAATTCCTTCATGTTGGCAGAAGTTTTTGAGTTCTGTACTGGTGTATTCTCCACCATTATCAGATCGCAAAACTTTGATTTTTCTTCTTGTCCGTGTTTCAGCGAAATTTTTGAACTGTTTAAAGACTATAATACATCAAACTTTTCTTCAAGAAGTAGACAAATGTCATATGTGTGTAATTATCAATAAATGTAACGAAGTACTACGATCCGGCTATAGATGGAATCTTCATAGGCCCACATAGATCACTATGTATCAGCCCAAGGACCTCCTTTGCCCATACTCCTTCAAATTTGAATGGTTCACGGTGCAAAAATTCATATCGTACGTCATATACATGGGCCGCCATTGTGACCCAATATTTAATTCGGTGTACATGATCAAAACAACACTAAGATCTTGCTAGATCATTCCCTGGCTGCATTCTTTGTACAAGTTCCACTCCTCGACGCTGGTCCAGTAGTTGACATCTTGAAAATATGACATCTATTTGTTTTGTCATGCAATTGTCCAGGGAACAATGATCCATGGAAGAATTGGTATGCACAATGTTCTTTTAAATATAGGAATGAAGTTATTTCATGGTATAGATCGACATGCTGCAATTCTTTCCTTACGTTATCCATTTTTTTAGTCTGCAATAATTAACCATCAAGAAATTAAAGATATACAAATACTTCAAGCCCAAATGACATGTTAGAAATTTATGCATGCCCATACCTTCAATTTTTTGTAGTGGGTTCAATCAAAGACAACAATTTATCTAGCCTTGTAGAATCTATAGGAGATGTCGATGATGTTGCCAACAAGTGATCTGAAATCAACTCTTTGGCCAAGTCCTTTTGAATTCTCTTTGGTGTATGCATAATGTTCTTAGAGGCCTTCTTCATTACCAGATCTTGTGCTTTCTCCATGTTGACATATGAATCTCCAACACCGAACTCATGATCATGGAAACCCAAGTGTATGGCCATTCTAGTGTATCTCGTGTCATTTGAAATACACTAATAAATCTTATCTGTACAATGCCTTGTACAGTAGGGTGGATGATTACAATGTTGACATTTCGTGCTACCAACGCCACTTGAAACTAGTCCTATTGGACACCTAGTTAGCAATTCCAGAGAAGTGTTTGGAATTGTTCTTCTCGAATGACAACAAATAACTGCAATTGATATTACGACACTCAAATGCGCCACCACACATAGATAAACAAACCACCCCTAGAAATCTCTGCATTGTGAAGGTTGTGTAGCGAATCCAGTTGTGACAGTCAAATGCTCTTTGCATGCCCTCCATGTCTGTCATGTGTGATGGTGGAAACTCAAATAGCTGATCTCCATTGTATTATTTGGGCATTTCCTTCACTTCTCTAGGAGCTCCACAAACTTCGATGATCTTTCGCAACTTACTTGATACAGGCAACATTTTGAACATTTTTAAAATTGATATCGCAGACTGAATAACATGAGTTTTATCCACATTTGTCCCTGTAATGTGAGCAGCACTCTCATCCTCACTAGAGGTGGTCAAGGTTAAATCAATCTGTTGATCCATGCTTGTTGATGGAATGATTCTTGCAGATGCAACAACACAAAATGGACGGAGAATCACGATTCCAATGGTATGTATCACATTTCCATCTTTATCAACCAATATTGCTTCACCGAAATTAAATGAAAATACTGCTGCAAAAGGCATACAGATTTCCTAGCCAGTACAAATCATCATTGCTCCAGTGAAAATTAAACGAAATTCGGCTACATTAGTAAGATGATGGGATTTAGCATGCCAAGTTATCATCTATAGTTAAGAGGCCATCCTACCGATTTTGAAAAATAATGCTATCTGGGTAAGCTATCCACATCCTATGATTTGGCTGTGTACCACATTAATAACTTTGGTGCTATTCCCCAAGAGAAGACACCTAACCTATAGAAAATAAAAATCAAAGGACAGGCCTAACTGCTAACTTGTCAGTCAATCGATGTTTATAAAAGAAGACAAAAAAAAGACATAAAACTAATTTAACGTAAGTAACATTTTAAATAATTTATAAAACTAAAAAGGCCCAAAATGCCCTGGGTAAGTGACTCCAACACTCGAGCACGTTTTTTGAGGTGAAGTGTAAACTGAACTCTAGAGCATCGAAACCCTAGACTTAACTCTTTGAGTGTTTTGGATTCTCGGAGTTCTTGGAGTGCTTTCTCTTGCGGTTGTTCCAAGTGCTGCCTTCGATCTTGTTTAAGCTCTGGTTTGAGGTAAGAAACTCTTTGCTATGTTTGAGATCCAAGCTATTTTTCCTGCCTTGTGAACTGCAGCCAGGCAAAAAAAAAATTCCTGGCTGAAGCTCAAATGTAGTTCGATGCCTTTCATTGCTTGGCTACCGTTGTTTCTTGCAAGATGCAGCTAAGCAAATTTTTTTTGCTAAAAATTTTGCCTTGCTGAAGCTCAAATGTAGTTTGATGCCTTTCATTGCTTGGCTACCATCGTTTCTTGCAAGTTGCAGCCAGGCAAAAAATTTTGGCCTGGCTGAAGCTCAAATGTAGTTCAATGCCTTTCATTGCTTGGGTGCCATAGTTTCTTGCGAGCTGTAGCCAGGCAGAAAAATTTTGCTTGGCGCATTGCTCGCTAGCAAGCAATGCGCTAGGCAAAAATTTGCCTGGCTGCAGCCCACTAGAAGGCTCCAAGTTGTCCTGTTTGGCTAGATTTGCCTGGCAATGCGCATGGATCTGTCTCGCAATGCTCCTATCTGGCTGGATCTGTCTGGCAATGCGCCTGCCTAGCATGGATCTTTGGCAATGCGCCAAGCTCTTTTGTTTAAAACTTTGCTTTCTACAGCTGTGTTGCACCTCCTCTTTGATCTTGTTCTCTGTTGCTTTGTTTTTGTCTGCAAATGGTTTGTTTGTGATTCTCTAGCTTTTGTTATTTCCTATGAGATTTTGAATAAGTTCATTGAGAATAATTTGAATACTCGGTAGTCTCTGTGACTTGAATTAGATTTTGAATAAGTTGGTCCTGATTACTAGTAGCCGGCCTGGGAGTCTCTGCGATGAGAATGAGATATTGAATAAGTTCGTGCTCATTACCAATAGTACTATCTGTGATGTGACTGAGATATCTGATAATTTCGCATAAAATACCAGTAGTCCCGTGATTACTAATAGCTCCGCCAGTCTCTACGACGTGAATGAGATCATGATCACCTGTAGCCACGCCAGTCTCTACGACTTGAATGAGATCTGAAATTAGTTTGCGGTGATCAGCTTCCATAAGAATTTTCAGAAGTTTCTCGTTCTCCTCTTTCAGGGCTGCATCAAGAGGAATCCCTGGGTAATACATAGATAGTCAACTGTTATATGGTATGGAAGCTCCAGCTTCCCTCCACTTCTTTTTCAAGCAAAGACTAACTAATTGTCATTAGCTGCAACTAGACGAGCTGCAGCTAGGCAACAAAATTTTGCCTAGCTGCAGCTCAAATGTCGTTCGGAGCACAAAATGAAATGAACGAAAAAACAACCAAAGAGGCTCATGTATTGACAAAATGGGGTAGGAGATAGAGTGTACTAAGTGAGATAGTGGACAATGGTCAAATGTCATATTTATATGTAAACATATTATGAATGCCAAGGTTTAAATCCAGCTAATTGTGTTGACACGAGATTGTCAAAAATAGATTTTCCTCGAAGAATTTATGGTCGTTTTGCCCTAATATTTTAAACCACAAAACCCACACAGCTCAAACCTTTTCAGTTATTAGGAACATATATTCCAAGCTGAATGGACTATTTAAAAGAAAATCTTATTTTTGAGAAGTTATGCAAATCCTGTTCTTATACTCTGTATATTTTCTCAAGCACTGGGTTTACTCATTTATGCTAATTATTAATTTGTTGGGCCAACTACCTTGTAAGTACCAAGGGTGCTTAAGCTCTTAGACAAAGCTCCAACTCCAAGAAGGATTAAATTAAATAGAAAAAAGCCCCCTAGGACAATCAGTGATTGCAAAAGCCACAATTCTTAATGTAAAGAAGGCTCTAGACCTTGCTATAATGTTATCATTTTCCTTGCTTCTCTGGACCTGATTATGGTTTTGACAAACTTTTCTGGGCATGGTTATGATTATGACAAACTTTTGGTTATGTAATAATACTAGAAAAGTTTTGTGCTATTTATTTTACTTGTTTTTGTTTTGTCTAATTTTTTCCTGTTTTTTTGCTAACAAGCAAAAACCTATCGTGGTCTAGGAGTTGAGACATCCTATAGTCTTGCTTGAAAACGAATCGGTAAGTGGGTGCCAATGTGGGTACTTTGCATTGTTTTAAATGGGTGATGTTTTATATTGTTATTGTGCTATACAATCCCGCTAATACAACAATGGCGAGTAAAATGCACAACATGGTTTTGACAAGATCACAAGCGAAAACACTTCTTCAAAATGGAACATACGAAAAGCTCTTGCATGCACTTGTTGGATGATGCATTGGTTGAAGAGGTTGGTATATATTGTTTATTTGTGAGATATAATTTTGGTCTAAATCATATTGGTGAGTTGGCTTATGATAAATTATTGGCTTTCACGTTATTCATGACATAGGTGTCACTGACCCAATTGAAGGTATTCAAAATATGGACTCGATTGAGCTTATGTAGACAACCCAATCATTTGTGGACACTGGAGTAATAGCTACGGATATTGATGATGCCCACGAAAGTGGAGAAGTTGCTGCATTGGGAGATAAGAGAGGGAGAAAGAAGTCAATGCCAGTAGATGAGATTGATACAATTCCCTTGAGATTCCATCTGGATATGCTTTCACACACAATGGCTCTACTGAGGGTGAATAGAGACACTCCACCACCATTAATTCCATTGTGTCGAATTTTGTCCCATCGAACAATTCAAACTATTGGAAAACAAAGGTTGCGTATGAAACGCTTGTTCAAAGAAGATGGGTACTTAATGGAGAAGGGTGATTTTATATTGTCTATGGCAACACCCACTGGGCAAAGTGTGCTTGTAAAAGACCATGTAAAAGCCCTTTGGAATCTAATTTGGGAACAATTAAGTTCCAAGTTTGATGAAGCAATGTCGCATGACACATGTTGGAGTGACATGCATGGTCGCATGTTCATTTGTTGGGACAGAAATCATCGGGTCGTTGGTTGGATGGAGGCAATACATGAGGCTTTTTCGTGTGACATAAGTAGGCATGTGCTGGTTTGAGCCAGCTTCATCGAGCCTGACGTCCAAAGTGGAATGGCACTACTATCTTCCATGAACCGAATCAATAGGTTTGTCTAGTAGCTTCAGTATTTTCTTAAATTTGGTTGGTAGTAATTGCTTGGATAATTTATTTGTTGATTGGTTGTCAATCTGAATCAGGCTAAATGAAATTGGAATTGTAAAAACTAAGCTGGGCGATCAGTTGTATAGTGTTCGACGATTGTGTGGGTGTTCATTTGATAATTTCAAGACAAAATTTACGGACGTTGAACTAGCTGAGCAATTGAAACGTAGAAACATCATGTGGTATCCTCTTACATGTTATATGCTTACTAGAGTGCTATATGAGGTATGC
This sequence comes from Diphasiastrum complanatum, assembly GCA_029204225.1. Lineage (NCBI taxonomy): Eukaryota > Viridiplantae > Streptophyta > Lycopodiopsida > Lycopodiales > Lycopodiaceae > Diphasiastrum > Diphasiastrum complanatum. Next base: position 53,012,912 of record CM055097.1, read on the forward strand.
ATTATTGAGCATGTTGCATTTTTCTATTATTGAGCAAATGTTTTTTGGCCAAGCTATCTATTGTGTGCATTTATGAGTTGAGTGCATGATGAATGTGTAGCATGACATTGCACAAGAGATGGATGAGGTTAGAGCCAAGTTTAATGTTGGCACGGACAAAGCACACAAGACCATAAAGGAAGCCAAATCTGTTGTTCACTACATATGGACAAACAAGATGCATTGAATGGTTTGAGTTAGTGACCAACACATAAACCACCAGTATGGGGGTCACACTTGGTCTAGAAAAGTTGCATCACTTGCATTGTTCTTCAGTTCCAAATGAGACAAAATGCAACTGGCTTAAATGGTGTGTTGGTCCTATGAGTGGCCAATTTGGTATCCCAAAAAATGATAAAGATTTTAGATTGTGGGTTGCCAAAGAAACTTGGCTGGAGTACTTGTTTGAAATAGCAAGCAAAGTGTTAGCAGAGTGTATGGCTTTGTGTAAGTGTTTTGTAGATCTGTGCATATTGTAGCAATTTCCCTTTGGCATATCTTGTTTCACAATATTTGGTATTAGATAGCAAGTTAATGTTTTGGTGTTGATGAGAGAAGTTGACTTTCAATTACAGGACCTGTTACATACCTATGTAACTAGCAGTACTTCAGACCCCTAATAGTCCATTTAGTGTTGGGGGCTAAATGGCAAGGTACCCTTAGGATTAAGGGTATGTGCCCTTGGATAAGGGCAGGCAAGTGAATATACCTTAGTTGGAGGTATGGAGTCACGTGACCCTTGGATAAGGGGTACCCTTAGTATTAAGGATAGGTGTCTTAGATTAAGGTACTAGTGTCCTTGGCAAAGGGCAGGTAGGTGTCTATATCTTGGATGGAGGTATGGAACCTAGAGAGGTGTTAGAAAGTCATTGGATGACTATTTTTTTAAACCTTGGGCCTCAACCTTGAACCATATCACTTTATTGGTCTAGGACCAAAGTATACTTGCACAACTTGGGCAATGGGACCTAGTAGGAGGGCGCCCTTCTAAAGTGTCCATTGAGTTCCTAACTCCCACAAGAAAGGCATTCAAAGAGTCATAGGTTATGGAAGGAGTCTCTTGACATTCCATAAGCCTATGGAGGCTTTTGGAGATTCTTTAACTCCCCTAGGCTTCTCTCTCTCTCATTGGATAAGCATGGAACTCCATAGTGCATTGGAGGGGTCCATGGGCCATCTATATGAGGGTAGTAGGGTGCCCATTGGGAGGGAGAGATCTCTCTTGTTTGCTTTGCTTATGCTCCAGTGTTGCTACTAGTGTGTAGAGTGCTTTCTTGGGGTAGTATGCTTGAGGTTTGGATCTTGCTTATGGTATGAGACATAAGTAGGGTTTGGATCTTGAGTATGCTATGGAGTGTTGTGGTATGCTTGTGATTTGTTTATGGTTAGCAAGGGGGTGCTAAATAGGTCTTGCTTGGAGCTTGGATCTAGCTATGGTTGGGTGGTGAATACTTGAGGCTAGTTTGTTATCTATCTTTGTGTTTAAAGAGTAGGGACACAGGTGGAGGAGAGATACTTGGCGGCTTGCAGATCCTTACTTGCAGGTGGAGGCATCCTAGCTTGGAGTTGGGGAGCATCTTGAAGCTTGCAGGTTGCTTGGAGGACATTTGGAGGCTCTACCTTGGATTTGGAGGACTTCCTCACCTCTACTTGTAAAAGTGGTATCAGAGCTAGACAAAGGATGGTAACCTTTCTAACCTTCTTCAAGTTCTATTAAGATCACCAACTAATTTTTTTTTGAAAAAGATTATAGGCTTTTCTAGTTGTAGGAAGCTTGTAGTTGAAGTACCCAATGAATCTAGTTTTCTTTGGAAGAGAGTAGTGATGCCTATAGAATTGTTTAGGGGCTGTTTTTTTATCATGTTAGAGAAGTTTTAAAGTGGGCTTTGGGTTTTTAAAAGTTCTGAAAAAAGATTTGTGGGGTGGTTACAGGTAGTCTTTCTCTACATACACAAACTTTTTTTTGGCAAAAAGATTGATTCTAGCTTTGTGTTTTGATTAAAACTAGTGTTTTTTTGCATAAATGAAGTGTTTGAAGTTCTGATTTTCATTTTGAAGTTCTATTTTTCAGACCTGTAAATATGAAAATCAGATTTGAAAAGTGAAGCTTTCATTCAAACTTCATTAGTTACACCTTTCTATCTCCTAGTTTCATGAAGAGGACAATGTAGGAAGGGAATGGTAGTGTAACTTTGTGCATAAAACAAGTTTTGAAATTCTATTTTTTGTCATTTTGAAGTTCTGATTTTCAGACCTGTAAATCTGAAAATCAGATCTGAAAATTGAAGTTTTCATAAAGCTTCATTAGTTATTCATTTCTAGACACTAGTTTTTTGGTTTTGGAAATGAGAAATGTGAAAACTTTGATTGCTTTTGAAATGACAAATGGAATTGGAATGGGAATGAGAACTTTATGTAAACATTAGCTTGGATTAGTGTATTGAAGTTTACATAAAGATTTGGTTTTCATTTTTGCTTTTGATTAAGGCAAATGTAGCTTGTTGTTGTTTTCCTCTTAAGCTTGGGTAAGCTTGCAAATAGTAGGCTTGGATTGAGCTTACAAACAATAAGATTGAATGAATAGAAGTAAATGCTTTTTATTTGCACTGGATGTAACAATTGAAGCATTTCTGTCATTCTAATTTGAGCACCTGTCGTTGTATTTGCACAATAGGAAAACACACAAGCAACACCAATGGATCAAGCCAATGAAAACCCAACATTTGATCGATCAAACCCATCCAATGTGACACAAGCTCTTGAACTTTTATACCAACAAATTCAAGCCACTAATAAGCAGCTTCTTGAAACTTATCAAAGAAACCAAGACTTAGAGTCTAGGTTAGCCAATCAGAAGAAGCATGTAGTTTCAGCTCCTGTGAAAGTGTTTAAGGGGGAGAAGAAAGATAGGAACTTACAAGTGGTAAGTTCTTGGCTAAATGTTTGGAATAAATACTTTGCCATGAACCAATTCCCTGAATCTGAGAAGTTATTCACTGTCACCATGTTCCTTGAAGGAAGAGCCTTAGTTTGGTGGGATGAGTTAGTTGCAAAGGGCAATCAACCTTGTATATGGGATGATTTTTGCAAGCTTTTTAGGGATTATTTTCTACCACTTTTAGATGACTATGAACACTTCCAAAAGTTGAGTCATCTAACCATGAATAAAGGCTTGAAACAATTTATTCAAGATTTTCATGAGTACCTGAATCCACTTTATAGTGATATTCCGCCCAAGGTACAAATGTTAATGTTTATTGATGGGTTACCAAAAGATTACCAAGTGGATGTTCATAGGAACCATCCAAAAACCCTAGAAGATGCTATTAGGGCTGCAAAATACTTCAATGACACACCTAAGCCACCTAGGAGTCAACAGCCTAATGAGCAAAAAAAAGGTTTTCAATTTAAGAGGAAAGATAGAGAAGTTGTTAATGAAACACATCCCAATTCCAACAATCCTAAGAAAACCAAGAAAATTTTTAAAAATCATCATGGTGGCAATGATAAAGCTGAAGCTCGTAAGACGAACATGTGCTTCAAGTGCAATGGCAAGGGTCACCTTGCACGTGATTGCGTCAAAAAACAAGCTTCAGCCTCAGGTAATCTATCTCGAAGTAATGCGATGGATGTTTGTTTTCTTAGTTCTTTAGCTTTTGGTCTTAATGACCTTATTTGCATTAAAGGTAAAGTTAATGATCAAGTTGTTAATGTTCTTTTTGACACAAGATCCACTCATACCTTTATTAATGTATATTTGGTGCAGACGCTAAGCCTTCCTACCAAAAAAAGTGAGAAAAATTATCGTGTGACAATGGTATCGGAAAGTGATTCCAATTTGATGAATTTTATTGTTTCTGATGTAGAATTGCACATTCAGGATTATTCTGAAAAACTAGAATTTCATGCTGTTCAATTAGCTAATGTAGATATTGTTCTTGGGCAACAATGGCATTTTAATAAGAACAAATAATTGAGAATTGATTTTGTTGAGAAATCTTTATCTTTTATGCATGAGAATTCTTTAATTAAGATCAAGTCTAGTTTGAGTGTTGACACTGAAAATTGTAAACCCTTATTCTAAACGGGAACTTAATTTTATTATGAAGAATTTTGATTTTAAAGTTTATTTATGTTTTCATAATGATATCATTTGCTGCAATGATGATGAACTTAACATAAATGCCATGAATATACCCAGTGAGAACACTACATAATTTGAAGCCTATAATGAACTTAGGCAGGAATTCAATGATGTTTTTTTAGACCTTCTTGTAGGTTTACCATCGGAAAGGACGGTTGATCATAAAATTGACCTAATACTTGGAGCAATTCCCATCGCACAGCGTCCTTATAGGATGAGTGCATCGGAAGAGGCTAAGGTAAATTGGCAACTACATGATTACCTGAAAAAGGGGTGGGTACAACCTAGTAGGTCTCCTTGGGCATCACCAGTGGTTATGGTGGCCAAGAAGGATGGGACTATAAGGTTTTGCGTCGACTATAAGAAATTGAACAAGGTAACCGTTAAGAATAGATATCCACTGTCGCGGATGGATGATCTAATAGACTATCTTGGTGGTGTTGGGTACTTTACCAAGATAGATCTAAGATCAGGCTACCATCAAATATACATTAAGACAGAAGATATACCAAAAATCGGATTTCGAACTCGCTTTGGTCACTACGAATTTTTGGTGTTGCCTTTGGTTTGACCAATGCACCGGCAACTTTCCAACAAATGATGAACGATTTGTTCAGGCCATATTTGGGAAGATTCATAGTGGTATTCTTAGATGATATCCTAGTGTTCAGTATGACTTTGGTGGAACATAAAGAGCATTTTAGGATTGTCTTGGACATTCTAAGAAGGGAAAAGCTCTTTGCCAAGGAGTCTAAGTGTGACTTTTTTGCTAAGGAATTGTCTTACTTGGGACATAAGATTTTCGAACGGGGGTGGAGATTGAGGATGATCGTATCTAGAGGGTTATTGATTGGCCTATTCTCACCACAGTTCGAAAAATCAAGTCTTTCTTGGGGTTTGTGGGATTTTTCCATCGGCATATTCCCCAATTTGCTAAGCCGGAGGGCTAAGAGTCCACTAGTGGTGTGGACGGAGGATATGAATAATTGTTTTGAGCTGCTTAAGAAAAGTGTCACTTCGGCACCAATACTAATCATTGGCGATCCTAATAAGACTTTTGTGGTTAGGACCGATGCCAGTGATTATGCTATTGGAGTTGTTTTGATGCAGGATGGACATCATGTGGCTTATGAAAGCAAGAAACTCAATCCTGCTCAGTCTAGGTATTGTACCTATGAGAAGAAACTGTTTGCAATTGTTCATTCCTTGAAAATTTGACGACATTATTTCTATGGAGCTAGATTTGAAGTTTTGACAGATCATCAGACTCTTTGATATTTATGTGATGTTATAGATTTAAAGGGGAGGCAAGCTAGATGGGATGAGCTGATGCAAATCTTTGACTTTTCTATACGTTATTGTAAAGGAAGTCAAAATACTCTAGCGGATGCTTTGAGTCGGTTACCGATAATTAATCAGTTGTGATTTATTGTTATAGAACCGGAGTTGTTTCAGTCTCTTCAAGGACTATATGAGTATGATCCCTTTTTTGGAAAGTATTGGCAACAAGTACTTTCGGGGGTTGATTCATGTTTGCAAGATTTCTCAAATCAAGGAAAGATTGAAACAAATTTCCTAATTCGAAATAAGATTAAGGTGTGTGTACTGGAGAATGACACTGTAAGGGCCCAAATCTTGCATGAGTTTCATGATAGTCCATACGCAGGACATCCGAGTATACAAAGAACACTTGACTTAGTTCGAAGACAATTTTGGTGGCCTAAGATGAAAAGTCAGGTAGAGGCCTATGTACTTAAATGTATCAAGTGCCAGTTAAATAAAGCAGAGAGGCTAAAAGCTAGTGGCCTATTACATCCTTTAGATATTCCTACCGGAAAGTGGGAAAGTATATCTATGGATTTTGTGGTCGGGCTTCCACGTACAGGGAAGGGCCACGATTCAATTTGGGTCATTGTTGATAGACTTACGAAGTTTGCTCAATTTATCCCAACGAAAACTATTGTTAAAGCTTTAGAACTAGCTCAATTGTTTGTTGAGAAGGTTTTTTGACTGTACGGGCTGGCTTGCGATATTGTCAGTGATCGTGACCCAAAATTCACTCGAAATTTTTGGCAAGCAGTATTTGAAAAGTTGAAAACAACTTTTAGTTTGAGTTCTACAAATCATCCGAAATCAGACGGTCAAATGGAAAGGACCAATCAGATGATGGAGGATATGCTTCAAGCATATGTGGGCCATCGGCAGTCTGATTGGGAACAGTACCTTCCATTGGTGGAATTTGCATATAACAATACAAAACATTCAGCGACCGGATTCAGCCCTTTCATGCTTATGTATGGTTTTCAACCTCGATAGCCAATTAGTGTTGGCATGAAAAACCTACGGGTGCAAGCCGCAGCTGATTTCCTTGCGGATATGCAAGAAATGTTACAGTTGGCTAAAGATAGCATAAGAAGTGCCCAAGACAGGGCAAGGCACTATGCTAATCTATCTCGGAAGCACAAGGTATTCATGGTCAACAACTGCGTGTTTTTGAGAGTCTCTAGTCACTCTAGGGGCTTGAAAACTATTAAGTGTGCAAAGTTGGCACCTAGGTATTGCGGTCCTTTTAAGGTTATCCAAGTGATAAACAAGATCGCATACAAACTAGACCTTCCAGCTAACGTTGGAATTCATCATGTTTTCCACGTTAGTAAGTTGAAACCCTCGTTGGGGCTTGGGGAGACCCTGATCCCTGTGGAACTTCTTCGTGATGAGTCCGTGAGTGGACCACCTGAACCCGAGGCGATTGTTAATAGTCGGCAAAGAACTCTACGGAGTAGAGTGCTTCGGGAATTTTTAGTGAAGTGGAGGGGCAAATCAAAAGAGGAGGATACCTGGGAAAAGGAGGCTGATCTCCAGAAGAATTTTCCAAATTTTTCCCTACAAAAAAAAATTTAAGTTTAGGGGGAAGGAATGTTACATACCTATGTAACTAGCAATACTTTAGACCCCTAATAGTCCATTTAGTGTTGGGGGCTAAATGGCAAGGTACCCTTAGGATTAAGAGTATGTGCACTTGGATAAGGGCATGCAAGTGACTATACCTTAGTTGGAGGTATGGAGTCACATGACCCTTGGATGAGGGGTACCCTTAGTATTAAGGGCAAGTGTCTTAGATTAAGGTACTAGTGTCCTTGGTTAAGGGCAGGTAGGTGTCTATACCTTGGATGGAGGTATGGAACCTAGAGAGGTGTTAGAAAGTCATTGGATGACTATTTTTCTAAACCTTGGGCCTCAACCTTGAACCATATCCCTTTATTGGTCTAGGACAAAAGCATATTTGCACAACTTGGGCAATGGGACCTAGTAGGAGGGCGCCCTTCTAAAGTGTCCATTGAGTTCCCAACTCCGACAAGAAAGGCATTCAAAGAGTCATAGGTTATGGAAGGAGTCTCTTGACATTTCATAAGCCTATGGAGGCTCTTGGAGATTCTTTAACTCCCCTAGGCTTCTCTCTCTCTCATTGGATAAGCATGGAACTCCATAGTGCATTGGAGGGGTCCATGGGCCATCTATATGAGGGTAGTAGGGTGCCCATTGGGAGGGAGAGATCTCTCTTATTTGCTTTGCTTATGCTCTAGTGTTGCTACTAGTGTGTAGAGTGCTTTTTTGTGGTAGTATGCTTGAGGTTTGGATCTTGCTTATGGTATGGGACATAAGTAGGGTTTGGATCTTGAGTATGCTATGGGGTGTTGTGGTATGCTTGTGATTTGTTTATGGTTAGCAAAGGGGTGCTAAATAGGTCTTGCTTGGAGCTTGGATCTAGCTATGGTTGGGTGGTGAATACTTGAGGCCAGTTTGTTATCTATCTTTGTGTTTAAAGAGTAGGGACACAGGTGGAGGAGAGATCCTTGGAGGCTTGCAGATCCTTACTTGCAGGTGGAGGCATCCTAGCTTGGAGTTGGGGAGCATCTTAAAGCTTGCAGGTTGCTTGGAGGACATTTGGAGGCTCTACCTTGGATTTGGAGGTCTTCCTCACCTCTACTTATAAAAGGACCTATGTCACTGGACAATGTAGAATCCTTCAATGACTATTCTATAGATTTTAAGTTGCAATACAAGAAAATAATGTTTTTTTCAATTGAGCCAAACATGGAACTAGCGAAAAGTGTTAAGGAGCAACCCGATATAAAGGGTGGGGCAAAACGAGTGGTTTGGAGGTAGTCAGATCAAAGTGCTTATGATTATAACCATTATTTGTAAAATAGGCTCTTAATCTATCTGACAATTATTAGACCAAATTTAAGTTATAGTGTAAGCAAGTTAAGTCAATATATGCAAGGTCCCTTGATGCATCTTTGGAAAAGTGCCAAGAGAGTGCTTAGATATGTCTCTACTACTAGATTTTCTGGCATTCTGTATCAAGGATCTAACTTTTACTTGAGAGCATTTTTGGATTCAAATTTTTCAGGAGATAAGATGGATAGAAGATCCATAAGTGCATTTGTCTCTTTTCTTTGTGGAGGAGTAATATCTTGGCGTTCCAAAAAGCAAGATACAATGAGATAGCTCATCACTTTGTGAGGGAGAAAGTGCAATCCAAGGAGGTTCAACTTCATCATGTGCCTTCATCCAAGTGCATAGGTGATATCTTAACCAAAAAAAATTCATTTTTCAAGCTAAGAGATGTTCTTGGAGTTGTAGATATATGTACATTAGACTTGCCAAGTTAGAAGTGAGGAGAAGTGTTAAAATTTCGCTTCCAACTTGATATACCTTGTAGATCTCAAGTTATTTGAGCATGATAGGATCTCACACGTGTGGAGTATGTTCCCACGTGTGAAAGAATGTACGTAAGTCATTTTTAGAAAGTTAGATTGATTTTAGCTTGATCGACACTAGTGTGAAATTGATCTTTGAGTAGAATCCTGAAAATGGTCAAACTGTTCATGCTTTGTGTAAATAGATTGGACTTCTATGTGAATGAGTTATTACTCACACATGTCAAGATATCATTCACACACGTGGATAAGCTTCTAGAAGATAAGATATGAAGATTCCATTAGATCCTATTTTATAGAGAATATTCCTATAAATTTGGAAGACTAGCTTTTTTGTTTTCTAGCCAAAGAGAATAGTCAACTTTGGGAAATGAGCACATATGGCTCCCATTGGTGGATCTGCATGACTAGGCACTCTTCACACGTGTGAAGGCCTGCTGGACAGTTTACAGCTTGTGGATGTACTTGATCTATAAAGGGATCAACCAAATCAATAACAAGTTGATGTGACATTGGCAAATTCTAGTTTTGTTGAGATTTCCACATTTGTCTTGAGTTTTGATGAATGAAATGCATTTGTAAGTTAATGTACTTTACTCTTTGTAAACAGGCCATACTGGTACTATCCTCCACACGTGTGAGGCCGCCCATCCATGTTTTTGATCATTTGATCCATTGCTCTTGCTTAAATCATAGTGTAAAGCATCCAGATCAAGATCTAACACCTAGAACTTGATAGATCTTTGGATTAAGCAATCAATAACTCTTAATGATTGATAGTACAATCAATATTTCTTTTTTTCTCTGAAAATTGACAAAGGAGATTCAGGTATTTCCATCACCACAAAGGTGATCACAAATTGTACTCATGTTATCTTTACTAGAATGTCCTCATCTACACCTTTTGGTTTTACACAAGACTGGTCAACTTATTTGATAGCAAATTTCTGTTGTGAATCGATGGTGATGACTTTGGCTCTCCGAGTAGCTCTAATACCAATGATGTGGATCTTGGAATTTGAAGAAGTCGGAGACTTCGAGCACTTCAAAGTCGGAGCTAGTCGTGCTTCACTGATATGAGCTCAGATGGAGTCGATCTGTCCGGGATATCTACTACTTCATTATGTGATCAGACATCCTCCGAACTACAGATAGCTATTGCTAATCTGATATGAATTTATGAATAGTAGATAATGTTAAATGACAGTGGAAGTCTATCTACTTATGAATTGAGCAAGCATCACAACATTTAGAGATTGCATATATTGAATAGAAGAATTGTTACTTGTCTATATTACCAAAATCAAGTATACAATAATGATCTTTTTGAGCGTTGTCTGTTTTTTAGATTAGCACATTGGCACAAGAGAGGTATTCTCTCTCACGAATATAAACTAGCTACTGCTAATTCTATGTAAGTATGAGTGCGGTGATGTGTGTCTGCTACTGCATGACTGACACTCATCCACTACTTCCACGCACACTCTGTGTATGCTTTTTCTTTTTCTCCTTTTTTATATCTTATATGCATCCAATCTCCAATACATATAGCATGCTTGGTCTGATTACAAGAATTAACTAGCCATTAGAAGAAATTTGAAATCTAAAACGACCCTTTGTAAAGATGCTTTTTATTTTTTTTCTTAATTTCGTCTGCCATGTGGCCCAATCAAAATGCATATATTTGAAATCTACGTAACGTAGATGAAAATGAAAAGGCTATAGAGATAAACTCTTAAAAATTTTAAGTTTGTCGTCGAGCAGGATGGGAGAATGCTATCGGTAGACAATGTTTGCTCCGAATGTGTGAATCTGTCCGACGACATTGTCTCTAGTTAAATATTTAAACACTTTGGTTAATATGTTGGTAAATCTCACATGCTTTGGAATCGGTGACCCCATATTGTTTCCCAATATCCTTGTGTCACAGTTAGACTAGAAGCATAGTTACCACATGTTGTTACTGTGGTCCAATTGCCCGTTCATAGTTAATAAGTGTCATGTAACTTTGAATTGATCTGGTATGTCATAGATTTGAGAATTTGGCACTAAACTTTGGCAACAATCACTATGGCCAGGAGACCAAGTTCCAAAATTGAATTGCTCCTCCGATGCTTGGCTTAGTAGGCATATTTCCTAACTTTCCAGAAAGTTTTTCATCTTTCTGTATTTTGACATGTCCCTTATGAAGTCCTTCTTTTGATAAAACATCTTCTAATCGACAAATAGCTTCATTCGCTGATGATGTTGGCTTACTATTCCATGCAAAAACTATATGAAGATAAACAAGCTTCTCTATTATCCTAACTTTTGCATGAAGAGTGCAAACATGCACATTTTTCAAGGGAATAGACAATACTAGCTTCCAATTTGGATTTGCATTTTCTCTAGTTATTCATGTACTTCTATTACATCTTTTGTCATTTTCATGCAATATAAACAATGATGTTTAGATGTAGTATCGTGAGAGATATTACACATGCATTTTAATGTTTTCAAATCATATGTGAAGTGCCATTCAACATTGAAGTCTCCAACTTTTGGAACATTGAGAAATCCTCCGTCTATATGGTCCTTAATGATCCTAGGGTAAGATGTCCTAGAGAATATCCATGAAATATATCATGATTCTCCTTCAGTACATGTCCAAAGAATAAAACCAACTTAGCTATTTAAGCACTCTCTTGGCACTTTTCCAATGATGCATCAAAGGACCTTACGTATATTGACCTAACTTGCTTACACTATAACTCAAATCTGGTCTAGTGATTGTCAAATTGATTAAGGAGCCTATTAGCTTCCTAAAGAGTGTGATGTCCTCAAAGGATGATTCATCACAATCATTAGTCATTTTACAAGCTTGTTCCATAGGGGTGTCAATCCCTTTACAATCTTTCATGCCAAACCTTTCAAGAATGGAACTAGCATACTTTGATTGACTTGTAAAAGTAGAATCACTTACTCTTATAACTTCTATTCCAAGTATGAACTTAAGAAGTCCTAGATCTACCATCTTGAATTCACTAGACAAGGAAACTTTAACATTTCTTATGCCTTCACCATCCTATCAATATGATATCATCAACATAAAGTACTAGAATGATGATCTTTCCATCATTACATTTGATGTACAAAGAAGACTTAGAAGTCACAAATCCAAGAGAGTAGAGAAAATCATGCAGCCTAGAGTACCAAGCTCTAGTGCTTGCTTCAAGCCATATAGGATCTTCCTTAAGTGGCGAACCTTGTCCTCCTCACCATCCTTGATGAAGCCCTCGGGTTCCAACATGTATATTTCCTCCTCCAAGTAGCCATTCAAGAAGGCATTTGTCACATCTATTTGGTAGAGATTCCACTTGAATAAAGTATCAATACAAATGATCATTCTAATGGTTACAAGTTTTGCTAGTTTCTTCATAATCTATGCCTTTAGTTTGAAGAAATCCCTTGGCCGAGAGCTAGCTCCTTTGATGCCATGGATTCCATTGATTGAAGATTAGGATGGCCCAATCTTTTATGCCAAAGCTCCACTTGAGTCAACTCATCCCTAACCATATTCACACTTTCAATAGCCACATTAGCATCCAACTTAAAGAGCCTTCCTTGCTTAATGCCACTAGCTATGCACTTATCATTTTTCAAGATGGAACACACTCCATTCTTGAAATGTACATCTAGTTCATTGTCCATTAATTGACCAACACTAAGCAAGTTTTTTGTAATGGATGGAACATACAAAACATTATCAAGATCTATCCTATTAGATGGTCCTAAGCATAATGGAATAGATCCTATGCCATCTATCTTGCATTCTTGATCACTAGCAGTGTAGATTGATTTATTAGAATCATTACAAGAAAGTAGATAAGAAAAATAATGCTTGTTGAATGACATGTGAGAACTAGCCCCACTATCAATCCACCATGTCTCTTGGCTTGATGTTGGTGTAGATGCTATCATCAAGGATGTGTTGAAGCCATCATCTTCCTCCTCCCCTTGTGCAAGGTCTTCTTATAGTTCCCACAAAAGAAACACTTTAACTTTGCTTTGTTCTTTTGCTTCCCTTTGGAGGTAGATCCTCCATCCTTTGCCTCGGCCTCCTTGCCTTGATCTTCTTGAAAGGATGAGTCTTCTTTTTGTCTTTAGATGTGAAGTTTGCTTTCTCATCACCATTATGAAGTGATAAGGACCCCATTCTTGTTTTGAGGTGTAGAAGCCTACTCTCCTTGGCCACAAGAACATTATGCAATTTTTCAACTGATAGAAGTTGGTCTTGAATAGGAAAAGATTGAACTAGTTCAGAGAACCCATCTCCTAATCCATTCAGAATTACTTGTACTAGTTCATTGTCTTGGATCTTCTCTCCTATAGATCCCAATTCTTTGTTTAAAGATTTTATCTTTAGGACATATTCTTGTCCATTTTCTCCACTTTCCCTCATGGTTTGCAAGATCAAGTTTTTTAGCATAAGCACTCTTGAAGTGTTATTGGATTCATAAATGTTCTTTAGTGAATCCCAAGCCTCTTTTGATGTGTGGTACAAGAAGCCACCTCCTTCAAAAGGTCATTGCTTATGTGTGACAGGTCCACGTAGCGTGTCGGCGTGAGAGGCACTAACTCTCTCACGAACCATATATGTTCGTCTCCCTTACTAGCAGAATTCTTGGACATCGATGATGTTCAATCAAATGGATGTTCAATCCGTTTATATAGATAGATAGAAAAAGGTTAAATCTAATATGAGATTACAAGAATGGCTAATTAAGCACGTTCTAACAGTATCCAGATTGTCTGTGGAGGGTGACGTCCTCCTTGTACTTTCTCGATCTCCTTTGTACTTTGAAGCATGAAGACCCGCCACCTTTCGGTCTTCGTGTATTCTTCGTCTTTCATGTCTTATTCTGTCTTGGTCCTCACCATTGAGCCTTTCTGGGTCCATGAACATTTCTTTATCGTGTTCAAGTATCCTTCAATCAACGAACATTTGACCATCGTCCTCCCAATATGTCGACGAGAGAATCATTGCCTCATTATATAGAGAGTAGAGTCCTATGCATGAAACCATGCAACTCCCATGCAGGTCAACTATAAATAGGTCTCAACTCTTCAAGCAGTCCTCCTACCTATGTATGTCACACACACATGCAATACATCATATGTCTCAATTAGAGTGTTTGGGTCCTCTCAAGGTAATTAGTCAAAAACAGGCCTTGACATGGAATTAAATCACAACGTGACCAACAATATTGAATACTGGAGGGCCAGTCTACCATATTAGGACTATTCCAGGTCCTTAACCGAATATGGCCATAACATTCTTCCCTCCTTAAACTGCTTCTATCCTTAAAAGCTCCTTAAGACAAGAAAGAATTACAGGAACAATTCCTTTAACTTTCAATAGTAACCGAGAAAACCATTATCCTTAGTCTGACTTTCATATCAAACAAGTACTCAGAGATAAACCAATTTCCAATTGTTAATCTCTATTCTGGAGTACAACTCAAGTTTGAAAAGTACATAAGCGATAAATTTCTCAACTAGGTTACACTCAACACAAGTTAGTGACATCACCCTCATGTAAAATGCTTACATGAACCACTGAGTAAAATATTTTCTAACTTGGGAAATTAAAGTTAAAGAAAAATAATAATTACAGTCTGAAATTATCCACAAACTCAGGCAAACAATTCATAAAAAGCTTCAAAGTACAACTATCCTTAAAATCCAATTCTAAGATATGATAATTCATTCAATTAGAATCTCTAGGAGAATCATTAAGATATAAAATGATTAAAACTCAACTCTGAGTATCCCAGATACTTTTTTGAGTTAAATGCTCCTGTTTCTAGCACCAAATACAAGAAAATAGCATTCATTCATCTTAATAGACTTGTCTGTCTCCTATGATAATTGGAGATCCAATCAAATAAAGAACTGTACTCAAGCATCTACAGACCGTAAACCATAGTAGAATAACATCTACTAAAATAATTAAATTCTTCCCAAATAGAATATTTATCTTGTGAGAATGTCTATGAAATCCATAGGTTCTCAAATAAAATACTGGAGTAGAGAGATTCAAAACACTGATTCAAATTTTTACTCAATTAACAGATCAAGAATTAATCATTACACTTAAGAATCATCACAATTCATTATAATCCTCTGACAACAATTAAGTATCTATTTATGATCCGTCAACCATAAATATTTAGATTCGTATGATTCGTCAATCATAATTTTCTAGAATCCAAAATCATAATCATTTACAACATATTGGAGTATATGTCCAACATAACTCAAAAAAAGTAAGAATCATTCCAAAATCTTGCCATTAAGAAAATACTAGATTTAGGAATATTCTTCAAACACGATTCTTTATTTGAAGTGCAAGATTTCAAGTTCTATAAACCACTGGTAATTAAAGGCTGAACGCATACTAAAATGACAATCATCTTCAACTACAAAAACTTTAGATTACAATCTAGAATCAAATCTAGATATCCAAAGTCCTACTCAATATCAATTCAGCTATTATTCTTGGATTCTATCCCAATAATACAAAATATCCAATGCACATAATTTTCAAGATAAATTGTAATGATTCACTAACCATGCATCTTACAAACAATATAATTCAAAACCATCAGTTTCTGGTGATTCCTCAACACACTGATTGGTTTACCAATTAACTTTATCTTGGAGTAATAAACTACTCAAGTTAATTGGGTATCTTACTCTGAATCTATCCGAAATTACTTTCAAACCAAATTTCATTTCTATACCACAACTGGTTCTCTTCCAAAAATTATGCAACCTACAGATTCCAAATAGAATTTTATCCCACCACTTCACCCCTCCTTTTAAGGAAATTAATTTTCCATATAAGTTAACTGGGAAGATGACATATGAAAATATCCAAATCCAAGAAAAGCCAGTAATAAGTGCTTCCACTAAAAGATTCTCTCTATTACAAGCAGGACTTTTTCCTCAAATATTTTCAATCCGAGTGACAGTACAATCATTTCATTGAAACCTATTTATGCAACAAAGATTCTAGACTAAATTGAAACACTTTTAACCTTAGAATTTATTTAAATTCCAAGTCCATTCCCACAAGTTTATATGACATAACAGTCTTTCAGAAGAATAACTTCATGCTGGAAACAATTCATATAAACTACTCTGATGTCTTATATTTGAGAAATTACTAAGAAGTAAAGGATTAATTAAAAAAGTGAGAAATAGATTTGAGGGCCTCTGATTTTGTAAATAATGAGATACCGCATTGGGATCTAGATTAAACCTCAACATTTTTCAAAATACCCCACATTTGATTAAACGGTTTTATTTTTCCCATATCGCGACTAGGTACTAAAACACACCATTGATCATCAGATATTTACAGTCCTAGAATTTCCTTTCCAAAATTACTGTACTGATGTCCCATACCATCAACTTTTCCTTCCTAGAAAACCCTTAACCGCCTTATCTGATATTCTAGAGATCCATTGATCATCTAGTTGTCCTATAATCCATATAGGAATATTATCTCTTGCTCTCAACACTGGAGAATCCATTTATTTGAATGACTTGCATGTCTATCATATGGATACCACAATCCACACCTGATCTTGTGATTTGAACAGAAGAATTAACATGGTTCAATATTACATTCTAATCCTTTCCGGTTAATGATAAGCTTCGAATCCCCCTGGATCCAAGAGCATTAACTCTAGGGACAAGCTTCTATGAATTAACAGATCCAATGTAATCCATGTATCGATTCCTCTTTTGACATCACAATTGAAATCCAAAACTGTGGATAGCTCAATGGTCACAAAGATATCAGTTATGAATTCAACTAAATGAATTCATACAGGAAATTAATATCCAGTATTAAGCAATTATTTACTAAGATAAACAAAATCCTAATTGTGATCCAGTATTAAGCAATTATTTATCGAGATTACCAAAATCCTAATTGCGAAATACATTTTCCGATCACTTACTACCACTGATGTCCACTCTTCTTCCCTCCTTAGAATTTTCAGCTCCCTAGTAATGACACTAGTAAATGTTTCAGATTAACTACTATAGGAAAAAATCTGAAACTATTTCATTTCTATCCTATACTCGGGCTAAATAACCAATATACCAAAAGTCATCTACTAGTATGAAAAACTACTAGTTTGTAGTGGGTCTCTTTCCTTGCCTAACCTCAACCCAAGATCTACAAATCTAGCATCAAAGAGTTGAAGTTAAAGTGTCGATTGTCTCACTGTCGAATTGGGAGAGTGTATATACTCCTGTTGGTACGCTTGTAGTGCCCGGTGGGACTTGGTGGTGCTGTCCTTGGTTAGCGTGGAACTGATGCCTGCAATTCTTCTTCTTCAAAGAGGTCTTCCTCTTCATAGCCCTCAGGCACTATGGCGTCGAACTGCTTTGGTGATTTGACAGCTTGCTCAACCAGAAGTGTGGCTGGTGCGGCTTCAGCTTGAGGTTGTTGGGGTAGTTGGAATGAATCTTCAACACCAGTAGTAGTATCATGGAATTGTTCGAATCCTCTTCCAGGGGATTGGAGTTCAAAGGGCGCAGGGCCAACATCAAACTGCTGCTTGGTATTGCTGTTAATGGCTCTTTTGAACTCTCCAAAAACGGTCTTGAACCAATTATATGGTTCCAGAGGGGCCCTATCTTGACATATGACTCAACTATCATGTGCAATATCTGAAAAGTAATGCGGTCTTTCCTGAGGTTGCCAACCATCCGAAAATTGTAAAGAAGTTGAACAGCGGCGTGTATGGCAGGCTCAGTAATGGCTTCTAGGAGGTAGTCATCATTGGTCCAATGCAAATCATTTGTAACGTCAATATAAGGCTTAATAGTTTGTTTGGCTTGCTTATGGTTTGGTGAGGCTTGGGTACCAGATGCTATCCCTATGGCAGCAAGGGCAGCCTTAGTCACGCGCACCTTGTGTGTGGCTCCCTAGAAAGTAATATAAAACTTGGATTTCTCCTCCTTCCAAGTACTGAAGGCAAGAGTGATAAAATCCATGTTGATTCTCCTGAAAAAGGCTCTCTCATGAATACCCATTGCAGTAAGCAGAGGCTCCACAACTGTCATCCAATGAGTGACCATGCTTGTGCTAGGAAGGATCATGATATCCGTTGTAGATGGGACATCACGATGGATAGTATAACGGGGCAACTAAGATGTATCTGTGGAAGACATGATGAACAAAAATGGGAAAAGTCGTATGCGCAAGTGTATAGCAGAAAATAGTTCAAAAATTTCTGAAGGCTTTGGTCACTGGTAAAATTGGCAAGAGCTTCGCTAGCACAAGTGAGGAATGACTCAAATTCAGCCAACTTATAGGTGAATTTGGAGGGTCATTACACTGAATACTAATTTGGCTGATCAGTTCTGAACAAACATGTGCAGGCTTGTACGGTACTGTGAAAGTAGTCTATAAAAATCTCAACGAGGATTTTTGAGGTGCTAAAACCATTTGGTGAACGTTTTCCAAGGTTGGTCCTTCGCCCAAGTACTGTCATAAATGCAATTTTTCAAGATCTGAACCTATGGCCAACCTAATTTTGACATATTAAGAGCATCTAGCATGTCAGCGAAGGTTTCTAAGGAAATTAAGGTGCTCGGCGAAGCTTCCAAAAATGGCATATTACTGATCATTTGCCTAACTTAAAAAAAGAAACTTTTTTTGGAAAAGAACCTTCGCCCAACTCAATATAGATATATATGAAGTGGATGTACAACCTGAAAGCTTAGCGAAGATTTCCAATACTGTATAGGAAACTTATGATCGAAACAATAATTTTATAAGTCATTTTCCATCAAAAATACTTTCCTTCCTCTTTTTCCATTCTGATGACTTTCTAACTTTTGCTCATCAGTCTTTCCTCTTTTCTTTTCTTTTTTACTGTCTTTTCCAAACAAAACTTAACAATTAGATATTGAAAACAAAAAAGGTGAAAAACAAATAAAGGTAAAAAAAATCATTTAGATCATGCTTGCTGAACTGGCGGAGCAGGCTACCAAAACTTGCATAATCGGCTGCCATTCACCGGAGTATCAAATCGTTTTCTGTCCAACTACTCAAGAATTACTACACCATAGTTCAGGATTTCTTTCACTTTATACGGGCCTTCACCGGTATATTTCAATTTTTCCTTGATCAGCTTGGTTTTGTACATCAATGCGAGATCTCCGTTTTTTAGATCCTTGTTGTGCAATCGACGATCGTGCCATGCCTTGCAGCGGGCTTTCTCTCCTGCTAACACATGAACTACCATCAATCGTGTTTCACGTAATTTGTGCAATGCTTCATGACGTAGTTGTAAAGACTTATCATCATTTAATCATTCTGTTGTCACTATGCGTAAAGATGGAATTATAAATTTAATCGACATGACAACATCTTGACCATAAACCAGTTGAAAGGGCGTTTGATTTGTACTACTTTTGTAAGCGGTTCTGAATGCCCATAATGCTGCATACAGTTTATGTTCCCAATCAGACCGACTCACTTCAACTGTTTTCGGCATAATAGTGCAAAGAATCTCATTGGAAGATTCAGCTTGGCCATTCCCTCTAAGATAGTAAGGAGTACTAAATCTGTGTATAACAAAAAAATCTTCCAATAGACACTTTATCGTTTGATTAACAAAGTGTGTACCTCGGTCACTGACAATCTCGATCGGAACATCCAAATCTGATAATAATATTTCCGTATTGAAACTTGGCCATAGATTTTGCATCAACAACTTTGACAGCTTTGGCTTCAACCCACTTGGTCATATAATCAATTGCTATGATAATGTATTGGGTCTGACATCCTTGCGCGACAGGATGAATAGGACCAACATAATCTAGTCCCCATTTTTCAAATGGTGTTTGCGATAAAACCGGATGCAAGGGTTCATAATTCTGTCTAGTAGGCCTTCATGTTCGCTGGCAAACATCACATGTCTGAATATAAATTTTTGTGCCCTTATGAAGTGTAGGCCACCAACCAAGTTATGGACTCAGCTCATTACATTCGCCTCGTCCATTTACATTTACTTTACTTTATGCATAAGCAGGCCTTGGGCTCTTTTTTATTCATTAGTGACACTTAGACTATATGGTTGGCCTTTGGCCTTATTATTCATTATTAGGCCATTTGGACATATTACTGGAGAATGGGGGCCTTCTTGGAGGGCACACTATTTTCCCTCCCAGTTGGGCCCTAGCCACCGGAAGCTTCCTTTTAGGGCTTCCTCTTGGTTATAAGTAGGCAAACTGTATCATTTGTTATTTAGCTGATGATATTGATCTCTCTCTTTAGTCTCCTTAATGTATCTCTTTCCTGCTTTCTAGGGTTAAGTCTTGCTTATGTGCTGCTTTCATAGCTTAAGTCTTGCTTATGTGATGCTTTCATAGTTTAGCTCTAGATCAGCTGTGGCTCTATTCGTAACTTGGTATCATAGCACTTTCCTGATTGCTGAATTTCATATCTGATTTTCCAGATTGGGTGCCCATTTTCCTTGCTAATTTTTCTCTCTTTGTTGAGGGCTTTCGTCTCTTTGCTTCAGCAACATTTAGCACAATTTGGAGGACCAGCTCCCATCAAAGTATTTTCCTTGGCGGAGCTTTAGCAGATAGTTAGCGGAAGTACTTCCGCTAAATTTGACGGCCGGAATTTTTTTTCTTTTCTTTTTGGGCAGATTATTTCTGGCGCCCAAGTTCCAACCCTCTATCACCCATTTTCAGCTTGTTTGCAGGCTCTCTAGTGTCCAATTCCCTCATCTCTTTCGTCCGTTCCTCCTTCCATTTTCAGCCCTCTTTTCACTTTTGTTTGTAGGCTGTCCAGCCGCTTCATACTTGTCACTTTCGTCCGTTTTTGTCTCCGTTTGCAGCCATTTTTCACACCTTCTTCGGAGGCTGTCCATCGCCCATCCGCAACCAAATTTCATGAAATTCTGACTCTGTTTGAGACTCCAATTTGTCACTTGCCTCTTGGCTTGTCCATCGCATTTTTACAGCCTTCATTTTCACTTTTTTCATTTGATGATTGCTGTCCTTTCTTAGTTGTGATAATGGTGGTTTTAATAGACTAATTTGGGGTGACGACAAGAGTCCGCTAGTTGACTTTGCGGTCCTTTGCGATGAAATGCGGTCGTATGCAGTCAAAATGCAGCATTTGAGAGAGAGAGAGAGAGAGAGAGAGAGAGAGAGAGAGAGAGAGAGAGAGAGAGAGAGAGAGAGAGAGAGAGAGAGAGAGAGAGAGAGAGAGAGAGAGAGAGAGAGAGAGAGAGAGAGAGAGAGAGAGAGAGAGAGAGAGACTGTATGTAGCCATATGTAGTCGTTGGCGAGGCCGTATGTAGCCATAGGCGAGACCCTTGCATTGCAGTTTGTGATTTGTTCACTTCTTTCAGATCGTTAGCAAGACTTTACAGTGGGTTGAGGTTCATTCACTTTGTCCAAAGCATTTAGGCCGCATAGGCACCGAGAAATAGAGAGAGAGAGAGAGAGAGAGAGAGAGAGAGAGAGAGAGAGAGAGAGAGAGAGAGAGAGAGAGAGAGAGAGAGAGAGAGAGAGAGAGAGAGAGAGAGAGAGAGAGAGAGAGAGAGAGAGAGAGAGAGAGAGAGAGAGAGAGAGAGAGAGAGAGAGAGCATTAATCTGATCTGATCGATGGACGATTTGTGGACTCATCCAGGTGCATAAAAGATGATGACCAAAAAAAAGAAAAATGACTTGAAGACCCATTTTCTTTTAATTTATTAGTCAATTTTTTGTCTATTCCTTCCACTATCATTATGGCACATTCACTTACCCCAAGTGAGACTACTCAAGAAACCTTATCCGATCAGGTTTGTCGCATGGATGAGACGCTTTCTGTCCTCGTTCTTCACTTCTGGCCTCGTTCTTCGCTTTGATACCGTTATGATGGGCTTTGCTACTCTGCAGTCACAGATTGATTCTTTACAACCTCATGGTCCTAGTAAAGCTCCTGTTTTTCTTTCATTTGGGCCTCCATTTGGATTTCCATCCTCTTCTCCTTCGCTTGGCAGTGGGGTTCATTATGCACCAAACGCACCCCCTGGCCTCCCACGTTAGTCAGCTCCTGCGCCACATTTTGCATGTCATCCAGCTCTTGAGTCACAATCATTTGAGTCACTTGCATCATTTGAGACAGTCATAGAGCTATTTGAGATAGTCATTGAGTTACTTGAGTTAGTTCATGTCTCGCATAGTGAGTTTGAGTCACATCTACAGATTGATGTTGCATAGGTTGATATTGCAGATGCTTCACAGGTTGATCTTACAGATACTACAAAGGTTGATGCTGATATTACAAATACTACATGCCTTAGTGTAGTTTCTAAGTGCTTTGTTACTGTAGCCTGCTTTGATACTATTGCATCCTTTGCTACTGCTCATGCTATTACATGCTTTGATATTGATGCTGATACTAATGATGAGTTGCTTGGTGCTGCTCCTGAGTGCCATGCTACAGATATTGTAGCCTATGTTCCTTATCACACTGCTTTTGAGTACCATGCTACAGATGTTGTAGCCTATGCTACTTATTACGATGAGTCACTGGTTGTTCTTTTAGATGACTTGCCTACTCATTCAGTAGTAGCAGTGCTACACATGTCACATGCTTCTACATTTCATGATGGTTCCTACGTTGGGTGTATCCCTCCGTTGATAGTTCCTATTCATATTGTATATGCAGATCTTCTAGATGCATATTTAGGCCAAGGCTTATTAGTTGGTGTTTCTACTATTATGCCTAAGTATGATGTTATTACATTTGTGGATCATGCTCATCTAGATGTTGTTCTATATTCATGGCTACTACGCCTCCTTTGGCATGATGACATTATATATTCATGGTCCATGAGGATACCTTACATTATTGTTGCTTTACACTCATGGGCACTATGGATCCCTTGGCATGATGACATTCTACATTCTTGGGCATTGCACATACCTTGGGTTGATAAACAGTTGTCTGTTCCAACTATTCTTTGTCAGGGTGATCTACCACAATTTCCTTGGCATTCATGGTTGTTGCATGATCTCTTTATACTTTAGGTTCCTTGGCATTCCTGGTTGCTGCACATAGCTTGGTCTTTGATGTTGTTTCAGAGTGGTTGTCGAGCTATGCCCTTTTGATGGTATTCTTGGGCTATTCGACTAGCTTTGGATATCTCATTTGTTGGGGTCCTGCATATCGGGTTTTTTTTATGGTCTTCTTGGGCTATTCGGCTAGCCCTGGATATTTCACTTGTTGGGGCCCTTCACTACGACATATTTCTTTGGCATTCCTAGGCTATTAGAGTACCTTGAGCGAGTTTTCTTCTCACTTGGTTTTCTATATGCATCTACATTAGTTGCTTATAGTTGATGTACAGTGCTTTGTAGTTGCTTATAGTTACTGTATAGTGTTTTGTGGAGTTTGTGTGATACTTTTGGAGTACATGCTGTGACGACTTATGTCCTCTCCGAGACCATCAGGGTACCTTGAGAGAATTCCTTCTCCTCTCTTGGATAGTTTTTGGGGATGTTGTCGCCATATACTTCAGTGTTGCTCATATGTGTTTTGATATTCATTCCCAACTACACGTGGATATTGCTCCGATGCTTGCTACTGATGTTGCGGATCATGTTCCTCATTCCAGTGCATTTCTTCTATTCCTCACTTGTGCGCCTGGTCTGTACTTTGGGATTACACTTGCGGCCAGTTCCGATGGGTCATCCGATTCTCCATCCGTTTTTTGTGTATCCTATGATGGATTGGTATGTTCATATGAGGCCTTTCTGGATGAGTTTTTCAGCTACAGTTTGTCAATTGGGGCCTCTACTATTTCTAGATTTGTTGCTACTATTTTCATGCATAATGTCTTTTTAGATGATGCATTGATTTCTTGGACCTTCTGGAGCTTTTGGCATGCTGCTCTTCTCGTGATATGGGCCTTGAGGGTACCGTATGCCATTGCTACTTCTCATTCATGGGCCCTATAGATACCTTGGGCTTTTGACCATGTTCGTGCATATTTCTCCATTTTAGCTATCCTTTGTCAGGATGATCTCCTTGGTGCTAGTCTTCTGATGCTGCTATCTTTTCTTGGGGCACCTTGCACATATGGTTGATGGTTACGTGTATTATGCGGCTATTTGCGATGAGTGTCCATCTCTTTTCCTGTTTCCTTATTGGCTTCTTGTTGCTGATGCAGTTTTACTTTCTCAGGCTTTTTGGATACCTTGGTATGCTGTCCCTATCTTTGGGCTGATCCTCTACTAACATGGGCATTACAGATACCTTGGCACTCCTGGTTGCTACTTGATCTTCTTCTGGTTCCTTGGCATTCCTGGTTGTTCCATATTGCTTGGTTTCTGATGACGCAACTGAGATGTTTCCTTCGTCGCCATGATGTTGATCTTGAGCTGTTCTCTTTCTTACCAGCTGCCATGCACCAAGTTCACCTTCACCATAGTCGACGTTGCCGACAGATTTAGTTTTCGATCCATTGGAATGGTCATCCTATTGAGAAGGCCACATGGGAGCCTATTGATGTCTTTTATCATACACCATCACTTGCGGATCAGGATCGTGCTCTTGCTGCACTTGTTGATTCCTCTACATCAGATGTTGTTCTAGTTGTTGATGCATCAGGGCTTGTTGCTACTTGATAGAGTTTCTTTTCGGCAGTTGAGTCTTTTTTTTTTGTGCTAGGGAGAGTTATGGACTCGGCTCATTACATTCGCCGTGTCCATTTACATTCACTTTACTTTATGCATAAGCAGACCTTGGGCCCTTTTTTATTCATTAGTGACACTTAGACTATATGGTTGGCCTTTGGCCTTATTACTCATTATTAGGCCATTTGAACATATTACTGAAGAGTGGGGGCCTTCTTGGAGGGCGCACTATTTTCTCTCCCAGTTGGGCCCTAGCCACCAGAAGCTTCCTTTTAGGGCTTCCTCTTGGCTATAAGTAGGAAAATTGTGTCATTTGTTATTTAGCTGATGATATTGATCTCTCTCTTTAGTCTCCTTAATGTCTCTCTTTCCTGCTTTCTAGGGTCAAGTCTTGCTTATGTGCTGATTTCATAGCTTAAGTCTTGCTTATGTGATGCTTTCATAGCTCTAGATCAACTGTGGCTCTATTCGTAACTAACAACCTGATTGCAAAAGTTTGTGAACCGTAATATCGGTAGAAAAATGTCCTTTGCCCATGCCATCATGTGTAAACATGATTAAATTTGGTATTTCATGCGGTAAAACACATCCACGTAGAATATTGTCTGATCCATGATGATACAATTGTCCTGCAATCAATTGATAAGGTTGAGCCTTATGAATCAATTGTCTCTTTTGTACTTTTGTCAAAGAGTCATTCGATTGTCCTAGCATCAGGTACTCAACAATATCCGCTGTCCACTCAGGTACTACTTCTACATAGAACAATGTAGCATCTGGTAATTCATCATCCACTTCAATATTAACCGGTGCGGATTCAATTCGCGAAACTTGGTCGGCTAGATGATGTTGCTTCCCCTTTCGAACCACAATTCGAAAGTCAAATTCAGTCAATAACAGTAACCATCTTGCAATATGTCCAGTATTGCACGTGTTGTTTACCAAGTAAAGTAAGAACTGGTGATCCGTATAAAATGCAAAGTGCGTTTCCATGAGGTAGTGCCAAAATTTTCGAACAGAAGTTCTGTTGTTGAATAGTTCCTCTCCGGATCTGTAAGTTGTCTGCTTGCAAATCATATATAGTCTCATGGCTGCGTCAAAACTGGTCCAATGCCATATTTTGAGGCATCCTTGTGAACATGAAATTCAACCGTCCAATCTGGAGAACGCAATATCGGTGCTGAAGTTAATGCTTTTTTTAATATTTCAAAGGCTTCTAACGCCTCTACTGTCCAAATAGGAACAAAATTTAGTTTGTATATAGGTCGTGCTAAATCCGCAAAGAAGATAATAAAAATTCGATAGCAGTTCGCATGACCCATAAACACATAAACTCCACAAATCGTTGTTAATGGTGGCAATTCTACAATAACCTTGATTTTAGAAAAATCTATGGCAATGCCACCTTCCCACGCACAACTCCATGGGAAACCCATATCTGGCATTTTTCTGGATTTAGGAAAATTTGATATTTGCGACATCTTTCAAATACTTTCTCCAATCAATCTAGGTGGTCTGTATCTATACTATGGAACCCCAGGCCATCCAAGTAAATTTCAAAAAATTTGTGTAGGTAATCTTTAAAAGCAAATTGCATTACTCTTTGGAACGAGCTTGGTGCATTATAGAGTCCAAACGACATTACTTTGTAAGCATAGTGTCCCACTCTATTGCAAAAGCAGTTTTGTGGCGATCTGTAGGTGCAATCTTAACCTGGTTGTAACCACTAAATCCATCCAGGAAGCTATAAGCTTCCGCTCCAGCAAGGCAATACATAATGCTTTTAGTAAAGGTAACGGAAAGTGATCCTTCCACGTCACTTTGTTCAAAGCCTTGAGATTCACACAAATTCTCAATTCTCCATTCTTCTTAGGAACAATGACAATCGGTGAAACCCATTTAGTATGCTCGATCTCATAAATGAAATTGACGTCAAGCAGTCTCTGAAGCTCTTTTTTTATCAGATCTGCAACATTAGGATTACAGCGATAGAATTTTGTAACCTTTGGAACTGCATCATGTACTAAAGGTATGATGTTCAATAATTGACGTCAAAATACCCTTCAGATCTTGATGAGTCCATGCAAAGAAATCTTGATACTTAATAATTAACATTTGGAGTGCTTAATATTGTTCATGATTAAGTTGTGATCCAAATTGTACAATCTTTTCTGGTTCTCCTGGTTTAGCAAGATTCATTGGTTGTGTCCTAGTTGGGCCATCGTAAACATCTTTCGATTCTGGCACCTGTTCTTCGGGTTCACGATGTGCTTTAGGTAACATGATAACCACATCATCCAGTGTATAACATTTAGAATGTTTGGGCATATCATAATCATCCTTGACTTTTTCTTTACCTTTATTAAGTAAGGGTGACACATTTTTTGAATCAATCTTTTGAGGAGAATTAATCCATTTCAGGACCATATTATAATGTTGCTTGGCTTGTTACTTCGTCATTGATCCTATGATCCTGTCTTCTTTCAATATAACTGCTTTGGGTGGTTTTATTGTTGGTTCATCAGGAACATTACGCACTCCAAATATGGTCGGATCGATATGATTTAGGATATGCTCATCAGTAACTTCTGCATTGTCATCATAAGTCAAGGCATGAATCATAGGAATGAGATCATCTTCAATCGTTGATATCCAAGCTACATTCAGCACATTCAATGGAAAAGTGATCAGTGTATCCAAGGTTCGATCCAATAATGAAATCTCGCTCAAATCTGATTGATTATCTTGTTGACACATATATCCTGTTGTACAATCAATTGTTGCAAGAGCTTCATTCCATTTGACAATATCTGTTTGAGAATCATAGTGAACTCCCAAATTTTTCTCTGGTCGGTCACAAGTATGATTAGTCATTGAGGAATCATCATCCTCTTTTTGAACCACTAGTTTGATAGTCCAAGTTGCAGGATCAACTTTGACTGCACGTTCTCGATTTTCAAAAGTGACTTTCCCGGTACCCCATTACGAATTACTTGCGCAACTCGTAACCATGGACGTCCCAATAGGACTCGGTAGTAATGATGAACTGTACTCCCGCAATTCTGATAGGTATATCTTCAATCATTCCTCATGGACGAACTGTAGTTTGATCAGCTAGCTAAATGGCAAAAGTTGCAAGCTTGATCTTTGTAACGCCCCATTTTGCACATAGCTTTGTAGAAATCAAGTTAACTCCCGAACCGCCATCTACCGCAGCTGTTTCATTAGGAAATTGTCTATGTTGTATCGGCAAGGTGATATTCTTTTGTTCACTTTTCCAAGCTGCTTCGACATGGAGTTCTTCATTAGATTCTTCAAATCTAGCACAAAAAAGTGACTCCTGATGAACTTCTGGTTTTGCTTGAGCTAACTTTTGCGCTAAGACTTCTTTTTTATTTTGGCACCAACTTCAGAAACTCTCCCAATGAAATATTAATCTTACTAGACAGAATATTCATGGGAAGTTCTGTTTGAGACACTTTCAATTCAGTCATCTTGAAGGGTTCTTCATGATGATGCAACTATTCATTCATATATGTATGTGAGTTTTTTGGTGGCTGCAATGGTGAAGAGCAAACTTTGGTTGTTGCCTTAGCAGCTTCAAGCTCTTCTTCTTCTTGCACATGTTTAATCCACTGCCTCATAACCTAATATCTTCTTTTTTCTGCATGAAGATTTGAATAGACTCCAGATGTTGTTGATATATCAGTTAATGGTATAGAATCAACAGGTACTGGATCTGCTACCGGTTCTTTCTGCTTTTGTGCTCTGGTGACCACCATCAAGGGTACACTTGGTTTATTCTAAGCTACTGGTCTTCTTTCTTTGATTGTTTGATTCTTTACTTGGATCTTGGTTTCTTGGCTTATCTAGGCATCTTTGGCTCTCAATCTTCTCCTCTTGAGGTTGATCTTCTCAAGGATGATATGCAAGATCTGCCCTTATTGTCATCGGAAGCTGGAGATATTCTTTTATTAGCTCAGGGCTGCGCATGAGCATCGCCTTCTGCCATTCTGGTTAAGGATGCAGAAGGGCTAGGACATTGGCCCGTGTCAGCTTCAGGAGCTCATCTAGTTTTCTTTGTAATTTGTAGCCGCCTCTTGTCATGATATCTGGATATTTCTTGACGAAGAAGACCAGCTGCTCTAAATCAGGTACTAAAAAAATCTTTTGGTACCAATGCTGATGTATGACTGCAGGGTCATGGCGAGTGTCGTTTGTGCACCCCAATCTATGAGTTGAGAGGAAAATCAACTTTTATCACCCAAAGGGAACCTATACACGAGAAGAGTATTTAATGTTGTAGGAGTATAACCCACTGAGTTCGACATGATAAGATTGCCCATACAAGCAGCATAATACCTCCTTGTCGCGTGAGGTGGTGAAGTGACACGAGGAGGAGAGGCAAAACTTGGGCATGTTTGAATTGATTTGGAGGGCGGAGGTGGTGGTTTAGGCCTGTGCAATTTATTGAAGATCCTTGTCAAAGGTGTGGTCTCTGCCAGTTCGGAGATCTAAATGAGGGAATGTGAGTTGGAGTTGTTGGTAGTCGACGGTAGAGGTTGATTCAATGAACAGAAAGTTAGAAATGGAGCAAGGATGGCAGACGGATGGATCTTGGATGATGGCATCATAGTGTGCCATGGCCACATTATAGCAGATAATGAGAGTGGTTGGATGACATTGGTGGTAGTTTTGGGAGTCGTGCGTTGCTCTGATATGACTGATGAGAATCGTGAGAAGAAAATTCGCGAAACATTCGTGACTCTCTTTCGAGATTCGGATGGAGTTCAGATGCGTTCGCTAGGCACTGCCAACTGAAACACTCCTACAATACTCTAGAGAGTAGTCAGATACTACTGATCTACGTTCATAAAATTAATACAACATTCGACTTCATTTCAACCAAGGTGCAGAATTCAAAAGGAACAAGAAAACTCATACATATGAAAAATAAACAGCATAAGCATTCGACATCCAAGATCAGACACAACCAAAAAAATAATCTATATTGATTTTCTCTGATTTCTTCAAGGCATTGCATGCGAATCCATGCAGTGCGTTGGCGTGAGAGAAGCGTGGCTCTCTCACGAGTAGTAGTCTCGCTTCACTAGCGGACAATTGGATCTTCTGATCCTATACAAAATTATCTTCTTGCATCCAGACAGAGCTTTTGTCTGTGTTCGTCTTAATTGCTTACTAGCATCAAACTTCTTTTGTGTCTCTTCTCTCTTAGTTACACTATGTGTATCATGTTCTGATGTGTGTCAAGTATTATCCAATAAGTACAGTCTCTCTATGTAAACCCAAGATTAGAGTGATTATACATCTACAACTAATCAGGGAATTACAAGAGTGGCAGATTAGCCACGACCTAGGAAGTATCTACTGACGTCATGCCATCAGGTCAGATCTCTATACTTATGGGTACTTGCGTGATCTCTAGTGGTACTCCTTGGAGTTCGCGGACATAACGGGTTTCGTTTCCACCGTTGGTTTCGCTTACCTCGTATGCTTTTCTCTCTTGCTAGACCGCAAAGGAATCTTGTTTGTGAATCCTTCGTGTTTGCAAACCATTCGTGTTCGCAAACCGTTAGTCTTCGTCTCTGTTGACTTTCGTGTTCGCGAAACTCTTCGTGTTTTGTGTCTCCAGATGTTCGAGTTCGCGAACATCTTTGTCAAGTGAAGGACTGAAGGCTAGCAAGGCTTTGTAATCAGACACACTTTGTTTTTCAGCTCCCTCTCAAAGCATGGTAGTTTTATGATCCCGAGACTGCTCCTTTGTCTATCAAAGAGCCCTTTGTCCAGAGCTTTAGTGAAGATGTCAGCAACTATATCTTTCGTTCCTATGAAGGTGGTCTGCATCATCTTCCTTTCAATCAGATCCACGATCAAGTGATACTTGATCACAATGTGCTTTGTTCTTGAGTGGAACAAAGGATCTTTCGTCAGGTGTATTGCATAGGTTTTGTCCATCTGCAAGACCAATGGCTCGTTTCTTGTTTCACCCAATTTGTTCAAGAACTGCCTTAGCCAAATTATTTTGTTGGCCATCTTCGCTGCTGCTACATACTCTGCTTCGTAGGACGACTAGACTACAATGGTTTGCTTCTTGCTAACCTAGAGAACTGTTGCTCCTGATGCGATGTTGCATCCACCTGAGACGTTTTTACAGTTGTCCCTGAGAGATGCCCAGCTAGCATCGCTATAGAAAAGCATCTTGATACCTGCACCACGACAATAACACAAGCCATAGTCCCTCGTTAATTGAAAATATTACAAAACTCATTTTGCAATCTTCCAATGTGTCGAGCCTGGATTCGTGCAGAATTGACTCATCCTGAATACTGCATAAGCAATATCAGGGTGTGTGGTGTCTGCAAGGTACATCAGTGAACCTATCAGTCTCCTGTAGGGTGTGAGTTGCATCTGTTCTCTTTCTTCCTCAGTCTTTGGACAGTCATCATTTGTTAGCACCGTTGCTGCGAGCATTGGAGTGTTCGCTCCTTTGCAGTTCAGCATCCCAAAGTCCTCTAGGATCTTCTGGGTGTATCTGGACTGGTGAAGGAATAACTTGCCTCCCACATACTCCTTTTTAATTTGTAAGCCTAGGTAACACTTGGCTTCTCCCATATCCACTATCTCAAAATGCTTCGAGATGTCTGTCTTTACTTCAGCAATTAGCTGCTCACTCCTGCAAAGTGTCAGAGTGTTGTCCACATAAATAGCCACTATGATGATCTGCCCATCTGTAGCTCTGACATACACATTGGAGTCAGCCAACAAAGGCTTGAATCCCAATGATTTCAGGGCCAAGTACTTCTTCTTGTATCACTGTCGGGCTGATTACTTCAGACCGTAGATGCTTGTATGCATTTTGCATACATAGTCAGGAAGTGAATTTGAGACAAATCCTGGGGGTTGATCCATGTAGATCTCTTCGTCTAATTTGCCATGTAAGAAGGTTGTCTTCTCATCCACAATGTGGATCTTGAGGTCAGAAGCTGCTGCATATGCAAACAACAGACATAGGGATGAATGTTTGATGACCGGAGAGAAGGTTTCGGAATAGTCAATACCGTATCTCTGAGAGAAACCCTTCGCTACCAATTTTGCCTTGTATTTTGTCACACTCCCGTCTGGTCCATATTTGAGTTTGAAAACCCATTTACGTTTGACAGTCTTGCGATTATGAGGTAATGGCTCCAACGTCCATGCCTGGTTATTCCTCATGGACTCCATCTCTTTGTTCATGGCTTGGATCCATTTGTCCTTTTTTGGACATTCAATTGCCTCCTCGAATGTCAATGGTTCGCCACTGAACCCGCATAATTCTTCTGATGTGGAAGCTGAGGTGTCTAGCACAAATCTTGTTGGCGCTCTTCGTGGTCTTGTCGACCTTCTAGGAGATCCTCCCGGAACAGCTATGCCTTTGCCCTTTTCTGCTCAGCTCAGTCCGGAACCATCTTGGTTTACTGGAACTGTGGCGGCAGGTTGCCTCTCAAATCTTTCTTCGTCTGATTCGTCGTCCGAATGGGAGACGACTCAGAAATCTTCATTTTTGTGTTCATCCTCTGCACCCTCTGACATTGACGACAGGTCATAGTACTATCTTTTCAAAATTTTATAGCTAACAGGGTCTTCGTTGGCCATTGTCCTGCTCTCATCGAATTTGACATCCCTCACAGTGTTCGTGTCTGACATGTAGATTATGTAGTATGACGAATTATTGTCATAACCTACCAGAAATCCCTGCTTGGCTTTCTCATCAAGCTTCTTGCGAAGCTTATCAAGAATATGTGCATATGTTGCACAGCCAAATATTCTGACGTGAGACAGGTTGGGCTTTCTACCCCACCATAGCTAATGTGGTGTCGTGTGAGGAACACCAGATTTACCTATCCTGTTCTGGATGTATGTGGCTATAGCTACTGCTTCAGCCCACAGTGCCCTTGGGGCCTTCGAGTATGACATCATGCATCTGGCTGCTTCCATTAGGGTCCTGTTCTTTCGTTCAGCAACATCATTGTGATGTGGTGTGTAGGCTGCATTTCCTTTGTGAATGATGCCACGATCATTGCAGAAGTCAGTGAAGCGATTCGAGATATATTCGCCACCTCGATCTGTTTTGATCTACTTCACCTTGTTGTCTGTGCATCTCTCAGTCCAATTCACATATCCTGTGAATTTATCGAGTGCTTCAGATTTATTATGAATAAAATACACTCTGGCAAACTTGTTATAATCATCAATGAAGGTTACATAATATTTTGAACCTCCTACTGAGATCACGTTGAATGGACCGCAGATGTCAGAGTGCACCAGCTCCATAATCTTTGTCATTCTGTAGGAGTCTTTGACGAATGGTGTGCGTGACATCTTGCCTTTGAAACATGCATAACAGGTGGTCGAATTGGTTGCATTCGAGATGATGACCCCTGTTATTGCTCCATGATGACTTGTCTAGTAGAGTGCCATTGAGTTCATGTGACAGAGTCTGATGCACCTGATCTGCAAGTAGGCGTACCATCAGATGATATAGGTTCCCTTTTCTTCTGCCTCGAGCAATGAGAGTGCTGGTGCTAGCATCAATCACGTTGCATGTTTCATTAGAAAACTCACTGCTTTTGCTATTCTTGCTACAAAGAGCAAGTCTTGTTGCAGAGTTGGCATGAACAGAACGTCTTTGAGTCATCTGTCTCTGTTGTTGGTGTTGAGCCAGAGTGAACCAATACCGTTCACTTGATGTCTGGATCCATCTCCACCAACTATGAATCTAGAGGAATCTGCACTTTTGAAATCAGACATGATTCATCTTGATGTCACAAAGTGCGAGGTGGCTCCTGAATCCAAGATCACCTCGTGTGTGTCAGACGTTGATGCTTCACACACATCTTCACAGATGTAGGCGGTTGAACAATTTTTGTTCATTCTTTCTTCGCCAATCTTCGAGCTCTCAGGCTCCTCGACATAGGAAGAACTATTATCGTTCTCATGTTTGTTCTGTGCTGATTTGTTTCTTGGGTTTTGGCGACAATCCATGACTGCATGACCCTTGTTATGGCAATGGATACACTCAATCTTGGGATTGAGCCAGCAGGTATCTACTGTATGCCCATCTCTTATGCATCTCGTGTAGGTCCTCTTGTCAACATCTTTTCGTTTCGACCTCCCTTTGGTCTTCCAGTTGCTTTTGCTGGTCCCCTCTGCTTGCTGATCACGATCCTGCCTCTGATTTGACTCCCTCTTAGGCTTGAACTGTTTTTTTGATTTTTCTCTATTGCCGTAGAGTGCTTGGTCAGAACCATCTTTGTGATCAAGTTGCTCTCTGGCCTCGACTTCCTCGCGAATCTCGACAATCGCCTTTTTGAGGTTCATAATAAAATCTTTTGCGAGCAGGGTTCGTGTCGTCTGGAAAGATCTGGGTAAGGCTCTCAATAGATATGTGAGCTGCTTCTCAGCTGATACTACATTCTCTACTCCTGAGTTGTGTAGTGATAGAAACAGATCCTTCATCTTTCTTTCAAAGAGGTGAGGTCTTTTCCATCCCACTGTAGATCCGTTAGCTGATCTTCCAGCATCATAATCTGACTTCTTGATTTCGTCTAAAATCTTGTGAGCGGTGCATTCCAAATCTCCTTAGCCGTGGAGAGTGTACCCAGGTCAAGTGTAACTACCTTCAATGGAAGATGATAACCATTGCTTCTTGAAGTTTGTTTTCTTGTTGATGGTTGATTGTCTGAATTCTTGGCCTCCTGGATTTGCTAGCTTCTCGGCTATGTCAGAATATAATAGGGTGGCTCTGATACCACTGTTGGGAGTCATGCATTGCTCCAATACGACTGATGAGAATCGTGAGAAGAAAATTCACGAAATATTCGTGACTCTCTTTCAAGATTTGGAACATTCGCGACTCTCTTTCGAGATTTGGATGGAGTTCAGATGCATTCGCTTGGCACTGCCAACTGAAACACTCCTACAATCCTCCAGAGAGTAGTCAGTTACTACTGATCTACGTTCATAAAATTAATACAGCATTCGACTTCATTTCAACAAAGGTGCGAAATTCAAAAGGAACAATAAAACTCAGACATATGAAAAATAAACAGCATAAGCATTCGACATCCAAGATCAGACACAACTAAAAATAATAATCTATATTGATTCTCCCTGATTTCTTCAGGGCACTGCATGCAAATCCAAGCAGCTCGTTGGCATGAGAGAAGCATGGCTCTCTCACGAGTAGTAGTCTTGTTTCACTGGCAGACAATTGGATCTTCTGATCCTAGACACAATTATTTTCTCGCATGCAGACAGAGCTTATGTCTGTGTTCGTCTTGATTGCTTACTAGCATCAAACTTCTTTTGTGTCTCTTCTCTCTTAGTTACACTCTATGTATCATGTTCTGATATGTGTCAAGTATTATTCAGTAAGTACGGGCTCTCTATGTAAACCTAAGATTAGAGTGATTATACATCTACAATTAATCAGAGAATTACAAGAGTGGCAAATTAGCTATGACCTAGGAAGTATATGCTGATGTCATGCCATCATGTCAGATCTCTATACTTTTGGGTACTTGTGTGATCTATGGTGGTACTCCTTGGAGCGCGGGGACAGAACGGGTTTCGTTTCCACCATTGGTTTCGCTACCTCGTCTGCCTTTCTCTCTTGCTGGACCACAAAGGAATCTCGTTCGTGGATCCTTCGTGTTCGTGAACCGTTTGTGTTTGCAAACCGTTCGTCTTCGTCTCCGTTGACTTTCGTGTTCGCGAAGCTCTTCGTGTTTTGTGTCTCCAGATGTTCGAGTTTGCGAACATCTTCGTCAAGTGAAGGACTGAAGACTAGCAAGGCTTTGTAATCAAAAACAATTTGTTTCTTCAGGAGTCATAGTAGAGGGTACAGAGTTTGTTATAGATGAGGTAGAGGGCTTCTGGGAGGGCGGTGACAGTTGGGTGGCAATGATTGGGAAGGGTAAGTGCGTGTGGGACTAGAATGTGCGTGGATGGGAGATGGAGTAGGGGATAGGTGAAAGTTGGCAACTGTTGGCTACAACTAGTTGTGCGAGCGTGTCTTTGGGAGGTGGTTTGAAAGGACTAGCTATTGGAGAGGTGTGGGTAGGTGTCTGGAGACCTAGATTTTCTAAGTGGGTGGCGGTGAGGGCGGTAAGAAGACCACCACAGGTGATCCGGGAAGGATGTTTGAAAGTAGCTTGCAACTCCTTCACTAGAAGTGTGGGCCAATCATAGGTGGTGTTCATTCCATCCATCATGGCTGTCATAACCACAACTTATTTGGACACGCGGTTAGGGCAATCGAAACTCATGAGGATGGTGGCTGATAGAAAGTCTATCGCCTCTCGGAGTTTTGGGATTTCTGATTTAAGAAATCAGATAGCCATCGTTTTGGTTTTCATCTCATCTTGATCCAGGAGAATAAAGACAAATATGTCGTGTTTGGTAAGGGCTCAGGTTTATGGTAGGTGGATGATATGTGGGAGGTTAAGCTCGAATGAATATAGTCTTGTCAAAAGTGGAAAAGGCCTTATGGACTACATAAAGGTCTTCGTTGAGGGGTACGCCCATGGTGTCTAGGCATTCATCAGTGCAAAGGGCTACAAGCACTTGCTTTGTAAGCATGGGAAGGATGGTGTATTACAAGGGTGCAAGGACGACATGGGGTCAACGGATAGATCGGGGAGATGTCTCTCTCTCAAAGTTAGAAACTTTTAAAAGTTCTAAGTCCTAAGTTATGTTGGGAGAGAGAGAGAGAGAGAGAGAGGGGGGGGGGGGTATAATTGACGAACACGAACGAGAAACGAACTCGAACAAGAAACGAACGAGAAGCGAACTAGAATAGAAAATGTTCGTGCGCAATGGAATGAATTATTTGACTATCTCCGTAAGCATGACTACGCCTATCAAAATGAAGAGAACTTTAGTGATAGAAATCACAGTCATTCTAGATTATGTAGCCAAACATTTAATGGATGAAGTGCTAGATGAATAATTTGTCGGGAATTGCAAGGCAAATTATCTGTCGCGAATGATTACTAGAAAGAGCAACTAGAAAGATCAGACAAAATGAAAAACAAGCATAGCAATATTAACACAGACCTCAATGCAGAACAAAGAGTTGTATCAGATTGAGTATATTATATATACAAGTTAATAATGCGGTAGAGCACAATACAATAGCGGACGAAACCACGTGCTCTACGAAGCTTATTTTGTCTGTAATGAGGAATGAAACCTCTTCACTTAGTCTCTTCTTATCTTGCTTCTCATCTAACTCTCTCTATATATTGAATACATGAATGGTATCAATATATATACATAATATTATAGGTGTGTAGATGTGGAAGTATAGAGTGAATGTGTTGTCTGTAGGAGATCGTGGGTGGCTGCAATCGTTGTCCAATCTGTTAGCGCAACTGCATGGAGTGAGTGTAAAAAGGGTGCGTAAAAAGTATATCCAACCAGGATGGTCTTGAGACCTTGGAAGTCCAATTTCTTCCTTGTGTCTTTTGGGATCTGCGCGTAGACAATGCACCCGAACACTCTTAGATTCTTCAAAGAGGCTTAGAGCCTGTCCACACCTCGTGGGGTGTCTTGTCTGAGAGGGCCTTGGTCAAACATCTGTTCTGGAGGTAAGCTGCAGTGGAGACAACTTCAACCCATAATCTCTTGGGCAACGATGCAAGTGATCCACTCCGGTTGTGGTTGGAGGGCGGGTAAGGCTTGCAGTTCTTTTCCCTTGATGGTCTGAGCTGAGAATGATAATTGCTAGCCGCTTCTTGATGACTTGTGGAGATATTTGGATAAAATTCATTGATGTTCTCCTCCACGAATTTCGGTCTTCGGAAGGCCCGGTTGGCAGATATCGTCTGTGACCCTCTGAATGATGTTGTTGGGCCCTGGCTGGTGGTTGCGCCTTGGCTCTGGTCACGCGTCTCAGTGGCCGCATCTATCTGCCCTTGGTCTTGGCCTTCGGGCCCTTGATCTTGTTGAAATCCCCCTGCTATCTACTGGTTCTGATCTTGGCTGGTACTAGCTTGTGCAGCGTCAAAATTAGGTGGCGGTGGAATTACCACATGGGAGGGCTGGGCCTTCGTTTCCATGTATTTCTGGCATGCCTTGAGAGCTTTCTTGGCCTGGGCGAGCTCTTGCGTTGCGCTTGTCCAATACTTATTGAACTCCACCTGGTAGCTGTTCAGGGTTTGGCTATAAATCTGCACCTGA
The DNA here is from genome assembly GCA_029204225.1 of Diphasiastrum complanatum. Classification (NCBI taxonomy): domain Eukaryota; kingdom Viridiplantae; phylum Streptophyta; class Lycopodiopsida; order Lycopodiales; family Lycopodiaceae; genus Diphasiastrum; species Diphasiastrum complanatum. The sequence continues at coordinate 53,050,775 of CM055097.1, forward strand.
CGTCATAGAAGATTCATCTCTGATTGGGAAAGCGGCCTTGTGTCTGGTGCAGATTGAGCTAACCAAACGAGCTTCTCATCTTGTAAGGCTTTAACCTCTGTCCCCAAGCGTGTGTTCTCTGCTTCCAAACGTGTAAGTTGCGTCTGGATGGGGGTAAGCCATTGGGATGCTTCAGTTTGAAGCCCCCGCACCTTTGTGGAGGCCTTCGTCAACGCTTTGGAGAGGCTTTGAATATATTTATTTAGGCCCTCCTCCTTCTGCTGCAACTTGGCAATCTCCTGGTGCCCTGCTTGTTCATGTTGCTGAGCCAGAATCAGCTCTTGCTGCAGCTTGGTGAGGTCTGCTCGCAGCTGTGTATTACTTGTTGCCAACTGTAGTACCCTGCTTTCCATAATAAGTTTGGCTACTACCGCATCCAGGATGTATTCTCCTAGGGTTTGGTACGTCGTCGTTAGATCCGTGGGAGCAACTGGTGCACTTGCACTGGCAGGGGCTTGTGTTGTATCGGCCCCGACGACTTGTGGAATTTCGTCGTCATTGTCTTCGATCAGGTTTTCATTTATCCTGATGCCATCTAGGGCGATAGGGTCAGCCCGATCTGGTGATGCTACAAAAACTATTTGTACAAATGCGTCATCAGGCAGTGGCTGGCTGCCCTTGGCAACCTCTGGCGAAGCGGGTGGGGTGTGAGAAACAACTGTGGAAACAAGGGTGAGGACGATTTGTCCAAACGAGAGAATGGGAGGAACAGTGGAGAACTGAAGGGCGGTGTGGAGTATGGAAGAATGTGAGGATGGAGCAGAAAGTGTTTGGCGTGGAGGTGAAAAATTGATAACTTCATCCATGCCAGAGTGTCGGGGGACAGTTGTGAATCAGAAGGATTGAATGTGAGAGGAGCAATGGTGGTGGTAGGAGTAATGGAAGATGCGATGGTGATGGATGGAGTAGCGGACATTGGAAGAGAAGTAGGAGTGGTATCATTAGAAGAAACGGGGATGGAGACAGAAACAGATGTTGATGGAATAGGAAGAGAAGTAGCAACAACAAAAATTGGAGTGGGGGGTTGCACGGAAGACGAAGTGGCGGTGGTTGATGGAGTAGTTAGTGCGGCAGTGGAGACATGTCATCGGGTAACCGGTGGAGATGTGGATGTAGAGGCAGCGCCACGCATTCGTTTGCTGGCCGTTGTGTTAATGACTGCAGGTTGGGATGAGGTAGATGCTTGAGATGGTGGGTAAAGGTTAGTATGTGGCACAAGGGTAGACAGGAGGGCTGAGCATTGGAACCGCACACTTTCGTCTCGAGAAGTGCACAGGAAAAGTCACACAACATGGGGCCTGTTGCGATTCGCTTACGGTTGTTGGGTTTGATGGAGTTTGTTAGTTCTCGAATAAGGAAGCTATGCCAGTCGTATGGCACAACGGAGGGGTTAGGAAATTTCATAAAGGATTCCACTATCTGACTCAGTAGCGTAGACTGGATTTTGTCCTTGCGAAATATTGAAATAACCATAAAGTTATTCAACAGATGCGCAGCTGCCTGAATGACGGGTTCCGTGATAGCTTCTATCAGGTAACCATTGTTAGTCTAGATGGGAATTTCTGGTGTGGTTTGGGTGACGAATGGTTTGATCAGAGCTTTGGCATGGCAATGGGAGATGGGTTGACGATCACCGGACATAATGCCAACTGTGATCATCGAGTTGGCGTTAATCCTGACCTTGTACGTGGTATCTTGGTACAGGAAGTGGAAACGAGCCTTGTCCTCATCCCAGGTGGCGTAAGCGTGAAGGGCGAGGCCCATGTTAATCTCATAATGGAAGAGCGCCGTGTAAAAACCCATTGCTTCAAGGAGGAGCCTGACTGTGTGCAGCCATGGTTGGATCAAGTGTCAGAGGGTAGAGGCCAAATCTGCGTGGCCTCGGGGATGTCACATTGGATCACCTGTTTGGCATTGGAGTCTTCAGAGGATGAGGAGGCCATGTTAGCAATGATGATTAGTGGTCAAAAAAGTCAAAAAAATAGAAAAACGGTGGAAAATGGAAGGAAACAGTAGAAAACTGAGAATAATGAGTGTTGGATGACAATGATTGTAGTTCATAGCGTAGATCGGTGTTTGATATGAGCAGATGACAGCTGGTAGGAAGTTTGGTTGAAAACAGAAAACTTTGTATTTTCAGTGGAAATTTCGGCAGAGCTTCACTAGCAAAGGTGACAAATGACTCGAATTCAGCCCTTATATAGCGGAATTTAGAGTGCGTATTAGGTGAAATTCACTTTTCCTTGTTCAGTTCCACCCAAATTTTGGCAAGCACCTTCTTCACAAGATTCTAAGACCTCATAGAAGTCTGAGAGAGTTCAGAAGGTGGTTTTACTGCTATGCGAAGGTTCTGCGAGGGTTTAGGCTGTCTACGAGGGTTCAACTCTCGCAGCAAGTGATCTCTCGCACAACTTGTTCCTGTGATTGGATTTTCAAGATCAAACCATGTAGGCAGGCTAATTTCACTGCTATGATTCCATTTAGGCACCTTGCAAGAGTTGCTAAGTTGATCTTGATGCTCTGCGAGGGTTCTGAAAATTTTGCTTATGGGAACTCTCGCATACACTAAAAAATGATGATTCCTCCATCATGAACTCTCATAGAGATTTTCATGGATGCATCTAGGTCAGATCTGGTGACTGTCCAATTTTCAAGAGCTATCTCCCAGGGGATCTCAAAAAATCATGAAAAAAGTGCTCCTTCAAATCTTCTAACAATCCTATTTTTGATTGTTATTGGGCATTCCAAGCATCAAAAAATGGGTGTTTCTTGATTCTTGGGCTGCTAGAGTGCTGTTAGGAAACTAGTTTTCTTGTTTCTTGTTTCTTGCTGAGTAGCTTAATCTTGTCATTGTTTTGTTCCCTGATTTTGGTAGATAGATTGTAGATTTTCTCCCTGATTCAGAACATTGATCTATACTGAGCTAGGACTGGTTGCATGGCTTGTAAATGCATATAGCTGAGTAACGTACCCGTCTCTTCTCACTGACAGGCTGGGAATACACGTTGTAATATGAGAAACACTTCTGCCTGGGAACCGTTCTAACAAGAAGATTAAATCTTAAAGAACTGTAACCAACGGAAGTAACAAAAAGAAGAACGAAACTAGTGAGAATCCATGAACAGATCCTTTTTTTTATACCAATATCGCACTGACTGCCTCAAACCGTAGATACTCTTATGCATTCTGCATGCATAAGTAGGAAGTGAGTCTGAGACATAGCCCGGAGGTTGATCCATGCAGACTTCCTCGTCTAGCTCACCATTCAAGAACGTTGTCAGTTTGTCCATGATGTGAGTCCTGAGATCATAAGCAGCTAGAAATGCAAACAATAAACATAGGGACGAATGGTTCACGACAGGAGAGAAGGTCTCAGCATATTCAATACCATATCTTTGAGAAAACCCCTTCGCTACAAGTCTTGCTTTATATTTAGATATATCTCCATTCGATCCGTACTTTAGCTTGTATATCCACTTGTATTTCACAGTCTTTTGCTTATCTGGTAATGGCTGCAACGTCCATATCTGATTCTTCCTCATGGATTCCGTCTTCTCGTTCATGTCTTGGATCCATTTGTCCTCCTTCGGACATTCAATCGCTTCCTCGAATGTTTATGCTTCTCATCTTTGTCTGAGTGTTCGTCCTCTGCTCCCTCTGTCACAGTTGGTAGATCATAGTATTGTCTTTCAAGGACTTCATAATTGACAGGATCATCGTTGGCCATCGTTCTGCTCTCATCAAATTTGGCATCTTTGACTATCTTCATTGTGTTTGTCTCTAGCATATAGACTCTGTAATACGATAAATGATTGTCATATCCTACAAGATATCCATGTTCTACTTTCTCATCAAGCTTTTTTCGAAGCTTATCAGAAACATGTGCATACTACACAGCCAAAGATACGGATGTGAGTCATATTGGGTTTTCTACCCCACCATAATTTGGTGGTGTCGTGTGAGGAACACCAGAATTTCTTGTCCTGTTCTGAATGTAAGCAGCTGTAGCTACACTCTTGGAGCCTTTGATAGGCCATCATGCACCTAACAGCTTCCATTAGAGTCTCGTTCTTTCTTTATGCAGCACCGTTGTGCTACGGTGTGTAAGATGCAGTTCTTCTGTGAATGATACCACGATCATTACAGAAGTCAATGAATCGATTCAAGATGTATTATCCACCTCAATCTGTTCTGATCTGCTTCACTTATTACCAATGCATCTTTCTGTCCAATTCACATACTTTGTGAGTTTGTCAAATGCTTCTGATTTATTGTGAATAAAGTAAACTCTGGCAAACTTACTATAATTATCAATAAAGGTTATATAATACTCTGAGCCTCCTACTGAGATCACGTTGAAAGGTCCATAGATGTCAGAATGTACAAGCTCTAAAATCTTTGTAGTTATGTAGGAGTCTTTAACAAAAGGAGTACGTGACATCTTACCCTTCAAACATGCATCACAGGTCATCGAACTGGTTACATTCGAGATGCTCACCCCTGCGATTGTTCCATGATGGCTTGCTTGATATAGTGCCATTGAATAGTCTCCTGTGCCATAGAGTATATGGCGAATCATCATGAGTATGATGTACTTGATCTGCAGGTAGGCATACTTGCGAGTGCTATAGGATTGTTGTTCTCCTGTCCGCTTTGAGCTTATTTGTTTCTTGGGTTCTGGTGGCAGTCCATGGCTGCATGACCCTTCTTACGACATTGGATACACTCAATTTTTGGATTAAGCCAACACAAATTGACAGTATGTCCTTCACGTTTGCATCTCACACATGTTTTCTTGTCTCCACTCTATTGTTTCGACCTGTTTTTGTTCTTCCATTTGCCTTTGCTGGCTCCTTCTGCTTGCTGATCTTGATCCTGCCTTCAATCTGACTCCCTCTTAGGCTTGGATTTCTTCTTTGATTTTTCCTTGTTGCTGTAGAGAGCTTGGTCAGAAGCATCCTCGTGATCAAGGTGCTCTTGAGCTTCAACTTCTTCTCGAATCTCGACAACAGCCTTTTCAAGTGTCATTGTAGGATCTTTTGCTAGCAGTCTTGTCTAGAAGGATCTTGGTAAGGCTCTCAACAGATATGTAAGCTGCTTTTCTACTGACACTGCATTTTCTGCTCCAGAATTGTGTAGTGAAAGGAATAGACCCTTCATCTTCATAATAAATGAAGTGAGGTCTTTGCCATCCCACTGCAGGTTTGTCAACTAATCTTCGAGCTACATGATCTGATTGTGTGGTCTCGTCTGAAATCTTGTGAGTAATGTATCCCACATCTCCTTTGCTTTAGAGATTGTAGCCAGGTCAAGAGCTAGACTATCCTCGATGGATGAAGATAACACAGCTACTGCCTTGTCATTCTTCTCCCTCCATTTGCGTAGCTCCTTGCCTATTGTTGTAGGCATCTTCTCAATGTCATCTACCCAGAGAAATAACCCTTCTCCCTTTAATATCAGCAAGGTCTTAACCTTGCATGCTAGGAAGTTAGATCCTGATGAGTCGAGGATTGTACAAATCTTGGATTGTATGCTGCTTATTGCAGCCATTTCTATGAATTGTGTTCTCACTTGTTGATGGTTCTTCGTTTAAATGCTTAGCCTCCTGGATTTGATAGCTTTCTAGCTATGTCAGACTATGACATGTGTGCTCTGATACCACTGATGCGAAAAATGTGGAATGCAAATTGCAAATATCAATCAGACTCTGAAATGAAACGAAGCGAAACTAGACGAAAAGAAGCGAAACGAGACGAAATTTGAACAAGTTCTGATATTGACATTGCTGAAGCAAAATCCAATTAATCATGAACAAAAAACAACTCGGATGGATTTCAGATATGATTGCTAGTCACTGCCGGCTATATCATTCCTACAATCCTCCAGAATGTAGACATACACTGCTGACCTACGTTTTAGATTAATACAACATTCAATAAAAACTGAGCCAATGTGCAAAATAGATGAAACAAGTGAGTGAGATACACAAGCGATAGCAGACTTTTTGTCAGACTGAGGGCTGAAGGCTAGCAAAGCTTTGGTAATAGAAATGTTTTGTTTCTTCAAGTAGGACACTGTAGGATTGGGGAGATTCGGGCAAGTCCAAGACTAAAAAATCTAGCACGAAACGAATTCCTGCTACTTTGGTGTGTACTTCCTTGGCTATGCATAACAGTTTTACACTAGATTGGTCAGTTAGTCGAATCGTAAAAGGAGCGCTTACCATGTGAGTAAGTCCCTAGTTGTGATATAGCTTGGAGGAGATGATGTTTACTCTTGATCCTCCATCGACTATGGCAGATTCTCATGAACATGCTTGGCGTCTATTTGGTGGACTGGTTGTGATCCCTCTGCTTCTGCATCCGGCACCAAATTGGTAGGGTGCACGTGGGTTCTATCACTACCTGGTCCATCTATGTATGTCTACAATCCTTCCTAGAGGGTCGGATGAGTCTTGAGTAGGGTGCCTAACAGTATCCGGACATCACCTCTCGACTAGAACAAATGTATGGTCCTTTTCTACCTCTTTGCTATGGAAAGGGATCTCCATACTAGAATGTTTGTGCGCATTGTGTCCTGTCTTATGGATGAATTGTAGCAACTTTGGATTCATGAGGGAGCGGGGGGAAGCGTTCGACCGTTGATCATTTTCACCCTCAAACTGTCTTGCTTTCGGGCTGCCTCTTTGAGTTGTTCTAAGGATTGGGCTTTTTTACCCGCTCCATAATGCGTCTAAGATTCCCTTGTTCAACTGTGGGATTTGGGTATTCACCTACGTAAAGAGAACCGGATGACCCACTAATAGGACTTGTAGTGGCGGATTTGGTTGACTCTTTCTCTAGTTTTTTCTGCGCTCTGGTATGGATGAATACGGACATCGTAGATGCCTTGGGTTCTCCTACCACACTCATTAAGTCCAGTGGGGCGAAAACCTCTCCTTGTTTCTCCTTCCTCAACGAACACGTCAGATATGGGTGTCCGTACCCACAACCACGGTAAAATGGTACAAAATTGCCTTGTGGCTTGTTAGGGCACTCGACAATCCTATGGTTCTCTCCACAGGTAAGTCACCTTGTCACTGTGCCAATGTGGCGAGATTTGGTGTTGGGCATGCTACTTAGTTTCGAAGGTTGTATCGACAGTCTGTTGTGTCATGATTGCTCATATTACATATATGGCAATATCGTGCGGGTCGCTCTAACCTCTATCTTAGTTGCGAGCATTCGTTTATTGGGTGGTTGCCAGCTCAGTGTGGACACCAAGTGGACTCTCTCCTTGGATATGCCTGGGTAGGTCCTAGTTGCAAGCCTTTCAGCTTCTGATCTATAGTCGACATAAGGTCGGTGGTGAGCTTTCTAAATTGCTCATTGCTCTAGGTGTGCAACTTCTCTATGGCGGATATGACGGAATCAGCACTATTGGCTGTAGAGGTGGAAGCATCATCATGTAGCTTATCCTTACATTTGGCTCTTCGTTCATTTTTGCGTTTTCTCTCTTGGTCAAAATTATCAAAGTCCGAACTAGAGCTTTTACTATTGTCGACTCTCGGCGCAGGTGCCTGAAAAGACACGTACTTGTCTCTTCATTTCATTTTCTACCTGATTTCCTTGGGTAATCCTGCCATGACCCATGTCAGAATGCTATGGCCTGGGACACTATTAGGATCACATCCACCACACAATCTCTTGATCCGTTCGATATAGTCATGCAAGGATTCGTTCTTGTTATCCATGCGGATACGTCCTAGTTGTAGGAAGGGAGGGGAGAGGAAGCAGGTGATTTTTAAATGGGTGATGAACTCGGCCTGTAAGATATTCCAATCTCGTTCATTTTGCTCAAGATTGAAGTGCCAATATTTCGCGGTATCGGTTAGGCACAAATTGAAGTATCTTAACAGCTCTTGAGGGATGTCGTCTCCATAGGCTCTACACGTCTAAGTGTACATGAATTGTCACGGATCTCCTATTCCATCAAACCTTGGGAGGTCAATTTTGGGGAAGTTCCAGATTGCATGAGGTACGAAGGGCCTTGGATTGTCCATCAGTGGTGGATCTACGTCAATGTGTTCGTGATGTATCTTGATAGGTACGTTAACAAACTCCTCAAGATCAGGAGGTAATCTCCTACCAAATTTGAGATGCATACACCGGAACGGAAGGCGAGGCTATTTTTGGTCTTTTTTTTTTTTTCCTTTTTTTCTCAGATATTTTTGTAGATCTTTTTTTGTATTTAGATGATCAGAGAATGGATCTAGATGTGAATCAAACTGAAATGAAATTGAACTAATATCAAGATGAAATTGGGATCTAAACAACATTGTATGGATGAAAAGAAGTGCAATTGCAAATCCAAAAGGCAATCGTGAAAGATCAAAAACTGCAAATGGGTTCTAATTGTCAAATACTTAGAGTTTTTTTTCAGCTTTATTTGATGGCAAGTAATAGGCAGTGGTGAGTAAACGCAAGTAAAGGTTGATTACTCGCCTAGCTACCTACTTGTTGTAAATGATAATCAAAACTGTCTATGAAGGTGGCGAGTAAGGTGGAGCAGTTGATGAGTAAAGGTGAAGTAACATGAGTAATCAAATCTTTACTCATTGGTATGGTACAAGGTAGATCATGTATTGTACTGGTGGTGAGTAAAGATATTGAATAGATTGAGAAAAATCTATGTCGGCAAGTAAATGGAAAAAAGACGAGAAAAAATAAAATTGGGCAAGACATTCAAATGGGCGAGTAAAGGTGAATAAAAACAAGTAAATGCTGATTACTCGTCGATCTCCAGAATGTTGACTTTGAGGTCCTTGAATGCTCTATGTTGATGACGAGTAAAGCCTATGAGGAAAAATGCAAAAAATTGGTTGGCGAGTGAAAACCACTGTTGGCAAGTAAACGCGAGTAAAAGCTGTTTACTCGTCGAGCTCACAAAATAGGCCTCTGGGTTTGCTCTACCAACTAGAATAGCGGTGAGTAGAGATAATGGCAACAAAGTGAAAAAGCCTTGAGGGCGAGTAAAAAATCTGTCAAAAAGAGAAAAAAAATCAGAGAAATGCAAACAAAAAATCCATCTCTAGGAGAGTTTAGCACCGTCTCCCCGACAATGGCGACAAAAAAAAAATGTTGGACCCTTTCCGTGCCTCCATAATCGGTGTGATCAAGAGGGCCAAGAACAGGTTTGAATCTTTAACCAGTTGAGTATCGATTGTAGTAATGGGCTTCGATCCAAAGGGGAGGGGATTAAACTACATGACAGAGATGGAAATCTGAGCCAATTAAGGGTGTCAAGCTTAGTGTTGGATCTAAAAGTGGAATGGCTTAGAGTGAGGGGTGAGTTTCTTACTTTTCTTCTTCTCTTTTTGGGTTTCTTTGTTTTGTTTGACCTTTTTCTTGGATCTTGGTTTCTTGGCTTATCTAGGCATATTTGGCTCTAGATCTTCTCCTCTTGATGTTGATCTTCTCAAGGGAGGTGGACAATGAAAGGAAAACCTACCTAATGGATCCTAATGATCTCTTCCAAAGGGATTTCTAACACCTATTTTGCTTGAGTGTGGATTAGTTTTAGAAACTATGGATGAAAGCAAGTGTAATGATCATACATGAATGTGATAGCTTGAAACATAACATGCATTTATCATCCACAATCAATCACACACAAAATAGGAGGGCTTCACATAAAAGTAAGAACGGAAGGAAGAGATACTCTCTCTCTCTCTCTCTCTCTCTCTCTCTCTCTCTCTCTCTCTCTCTCTCTCTCTCTCTCTCTCTCTCTCTCTCTCTCTCTCTCTCTCTCTCTCTCTCTCTCTCTCTCTCTCTCTCTCTCTCTCTCTCTCTCTCTCTCTCTTGAAAAGTGATTGCAAAATGGTGTCACATGCCTCTTTATAGACAATCCTAGGGTTAAGGTTTTTGGTTCACCCAAAAATTATGTGCCATACAAACTTGACTTAATAAAAAGAATAAAAACCAAAATGCATTTTAACTACTTGGGTCCTTTTTCACTTTAGGCCCATTAGAGCATTGATATACTTCTACTTCTCGCGCCATAGGCTTATGAGTACAGTGCACCTTGTACATGTGTCTGACATTACATTCTCAATAGATCTAAGTCTTTATGTCGAGTCGGCCATCTTTTTATTCCCGTCACAGTAAAATACGACGGTGAGGCACTGTGGGCTTTGTTTCTGCTCATTGGCCGGTCCGCGACTTGTCGACTTCTCTAGCATTGGTGCTCCCGGTACATATAGATCTTGGAGCGCCTTATCGGTGATTTGTTGACGCTCTTTATTGTAGTTTGGTGGCTTGACTCCGTTGCTTGATATCCGTTATGCTCATTTGATAGCTGGAATCAATTAGATTAAGAATCTTCACATGAATCTTCTAAGAGTGACCATGCTTTCTAGAGAAGTCATCATGCTATTTGATATTTTGATGTAAAAATTGGACAAATCAGTGCCTTACGGTGCCTTTTTTCTATTAAGGTTAAAATGCATTGGATTTAGTAATGGTTCTTTTATACTTAATTTGTATTGAAACTACATGAGTTTGATGTAATTAAAGGGGGTCCCAGTTTTCCTTGAGGAACTAGATTGACAATGATATGATTAATTGTGTGCTGGATGGTTTGGTAGGAATAGGAATTGCATTTAGTTTGTTTGCTTTGTGATTGAAGCTAGGAAAACTATAAAGGGAACTAGGCATGCAAAATGAAATTGAAAAGCTTCTATTGGTACTCAAGAGTCAAAATTGTTGACTTAACACATTGAGAAAAAAAAAATGTTACGACGAATGTTCTTGGAAATGAATAGGATGACATAAAAGAGACAAAAAGGACAATATCTTATAGGTTTAAGGCTTGTATTTCATTTTGAGAAAAGGTACCTTTAAACGAGTCACTTATTTGGCCAATTTCTCTCTCTCTCTCTCTCTCTCTCTCTCTCTCTCTCTCTCTCTCTCTCTCTCTCTCTCTCTCTCTCTCTCTCTCTCTCTCTCTCTCACACACACTCACTGACACACACACACACACACACACACACACACACACACACACATTTTTTAGTGCGGGAGTCACTTAAGGCCATAAAAATGACACTTGTTGAGATTGGTTGAGTTCTTAGTTTGGTAGGATGGATTCTTAGGGTTGATTTCTAGGTACTTGAAGATGCTTCCTCTTTTGATAGATTCAAAGACTGATCAATATGTAAAGCAAAGTGGGAGGATCGGGTTGACAAAAAGATAAACCTTGATATAATGTACTCTTAAAGAATTGTTACTTGGTGAACCAAAATTTTGTGGGTTTGCCCTTGAGTTTTTGGATAACTTTGTATCTTCCTAGCTCATTGGTGAATTGGCAAATCTAGATTTTGAGTTTTTTGTACTTATGGTGAGTTTGCCGAGTTATGACAATGTTATACTTTTATGATTTCTATCTGCTATGTTGATGGTGATCCTGTATTCTTCTTCGCCTAACTAGTAGAATTGTTGGTGAGTCTAGGACAACATTCAAGAGATTTGTTTCTAAAAAACAACGAGAAAAAAATGGATGTTCATTTCACAAAACAATGAGTAAATCGTTAAAGAGTGAGGTTTGGTAGACTTCACTTATCACACAACAATACATCACCAAAGAAATTACTCAAAATATGGAAAACAAAGCAAGTTAACAAGCATTCATCACAAAAAGAATTGGTAGAAAAAGAAATTGTCAAGGAAGTAGAAATGAGCCATTTGGCTCTATGACAAGGGTATCAAACATATTGAGATTCTTTTCAAACAAATATCTCAGGTGTGGTTGTAGCACAAGTGGCGGGCTCGATTCAACGAGGAGTCTTGAAAATGGTTTCATCTCTTTGTAGGTTGTATTCCAATAGCTTCAATTCATAGATTCTTTATTATATATGTATGTGTTAATCATAGTCGAATGCTCTTGTATTTCTTTTCTCTCTAAATCAGAAGTCGTTCTTATTCCATAGATTAATGTAGAATACTTGATGAAGAATGCATAGCTATCACAGACGCCTAAATTTTTCGCACTCTTCATGGTTGTCTACGACGCCTACATAAGATGTTCCACTAAGTTACATGAATGATCTAACTATCTAGCGATTTGTATGAATATTGAAAGATAAATCCTTAAAATTATTGTTTTCTTCTTGGGGAGAACCATTCAAACATTCCACAACGTTATCGAACATTCCCCAACAAGTGGTATCAGAGCAGGTCTGACTTATCTCTAAAGTTCACGATTATTGCTAGTTTGTATTCGTCATATCATTCTTTAATCATGGAAGGTTCAACCTTTGAGATCCGATTAATGATCAACAAGTTCAACGGTGATGATTTTACACGTGGAAGTTCAAAATGAGGATAATTTTGATTGAAAAAAATTATGGGGGAAGCTTTTCAATAGCCAAACCGACTGAACCTGAATTGCTGACCACTTGGGAAGTGAAGGATGGTAGAGCCCTAGCCATCATATCTCTGAATTTGAAAGATTCACAAATAGCTCATGTAGTTAATTGTTCCACTGCCAAAGAAGCACGAGACATTTTAACTGGTTTTTGTGAGACTACAGATGCCACCACTCGTCTCTTTCTAAGATAGAAATTCCTATCCCTTAGATTGAGTGAAGGAACTTCAATAAGTGATCATCGTAAAGATTTCAAACAGTGGCTAAATCAACTAGCTACAATAGGTTCTCCAGTATTGGATAAAGATGCCAATATGTCACTTCTATCTTGTCTCATATGGCATTTCAAGATTATTCATTGGTGTACTTTATGTATCCAGATGAACAAAGAATCTATTGTGTATAAGCAAGATTACATATCAAAGATATAGAGCTTTGTTTAATGCAAAACAATGTACTATCTTAGACCAAGAGTCTAATGATATTTTCTCTGCAAATAAAGAAGGGAACTTGTATATCTTGCGTAACGAATATGCATTGATGATGTGTTCTCAACAAGTTGCATACACAATTGGGAATGTAGAGTCATAATCTATTCTTGACAATGACACATTCATTATTCAAAAACATCAAACTTTCGTAGAGCGTCACAATCAAAACAAGCATAAACAACAAAAAAAGATGCCAATCTACCCACAATCCCATAGTGGTGCTAAGAATTTAAAAGAGAGTTCTATTTTGGGCCATTTTAGCTTCTTATTAACAAACTTGACTTTGGGCCTATGTCATTTTAGTTTAGGTTGACTGATTTCGAGCTTCTTGATGGTGGAGTGGTTTGGCTCCATGATGTCCTTTTGAGTGTCTTTGTAAGCAGATTCTTAAGAAGATCTTCACTTTTATCTCGACACTTATATTCTCTAAGTGATGACATGGTTGAGTGTTGTGTGTGCTAATATGTGGGGCCAAAATGAAAGCAAAGTGCAACATGATATGGATGAGCAAATAGGCAAACATGGATGCTGACTATAGCAGAGATCCAAGGGCATAGGAAGATTGGCGTGTGCTTGAGAAATGCTAGGGGATGCTCTAAAGCCGTTGTCATTGTTTGATGATGGCATGTTTGTGTCATGATATATGCTCATCTTGAGAATAACATACACTATGCTTGATGGAATAAAAATAATGTGATCTATACATTATAAAAAGGTTTGCCTTATGGCAGGGCATTCAAAATACTTCATGAAATGAACAAATATTGCATTTTAGAAGACGAAAACAAATACAAAAGACTTATTTTATTGCTTGGACTGAGGCAGGAGTGACACGTCACATTCTCACAAAAAGTTAAATTGTAGAATGCAAATCGTCAATTGCTTATTGCTAGCGTGACAAAACCCAAATCGTCACAATAGCTTACCGTTATCACGGCAAAACTAAAAATTATCACAACTCCTTATTAGCTAGTATGAGAGCAAAGCGAAAAAAAAACACCATGTGAGGTGGAGAAATCTTGGGGCAAATCCAAGAAAAAGATTTACCTTAATAAAAGAGGGGTGTGGCCAGCATATTGACATTCAATCTATAGCCCACTCACTTGGATGTCAGCCACGTGTCATGGCTGTAAATAGAACTTGGGCGTACGTGGCAAGATCTGAATGCTGTGTGATAGGATCCGACGGTGACCCGCTAAATTGAGAAAGTGCCATGAAGAGACGGTGAGAAAAGGGAAAACGAAAGCGAAAGCAGACGACGACGAAGAAGAAGAAGAAGAGAGAAAAAAGTGAGCAGAGCGATGGCGGATGAACAATAATAGCACGGAAAGTCAGACAGGAAATAGTATTCACATTTCTGTTTCCCCCCCATCCTTGAGCCTTGCTTGCACACGCAGTTGCGGCCAGCAGCTCTTTGGCGAGGCTCCTTCAACTTGTTTTATGTAAAAATGATGGTGGCAGATGAGGTTTGGAGTACATTTTCAAATGAGTTCGATTTACTAGGCTGAGGTGATTTTGGTAAGCTTGCAATTAGGTTTTCCATGTCTGGATTTTGCGTATTAGGTTTGGAATTGAAGAGGGTTGTTGAGTGATGGATTTTTCTGCTGCTTTGGCTTGGAAATAGACTAGGTGCTCCCAAGTTTCATACCCTCGCAAACCCTGAAACCAATGCAAGCTTTGGAGCTGCAGAATCCGGAAATAATATTTCTAGTGATAAAGCCTTTAGAGTTTTCTGAAGGCGTTCTGTATTGGAATCACAGACCAGGCACAACTAGTTTAGAGGAAAGTTTCAGCTGCAAAAGGTACAAGATGAAGTGTTGTTATTGGTATTAGTGAGTGATAGATTTTCTTTATGCTAAATGGGGAGCTGATGATAAAGACGGCTTTTGGTAACATTTTATTATTGAAAGCAACTAAGTTGCGTGATTTATCCGGCTTGTGTTTATCAAGCCCGGTGAAGGCAACTTTGTTCAGCAGCCATTCGACTTCCTATCCCATTGTACGGTCGTCAAATGCGATAAAGGGGAAAATTGGTGAGCAATTCCTGTTTAAGGAGCTTCAGGAGTTTCAATCTAGTCTTGAGAGCAACCAAAAATCATCTACCAAAGACATAAAAAAAAGAGGCATGGATGAGTGGTAGCGCCTTTGATCACAGGAATGATGTAAAAATGTTTGTCTCTGCTTGAACTTCAAGTTCTAGACAAAATTACTCTCAACTGCTTCTATTCTTAAAGAAGTACACAAGTTTGATGCTGGTCAAAAGGAATTGAATGTACGTTATTAGATCCAATTCTGATTAGATGGAGACACCCAGCTCTGATACTTGGCTGAACACGTCACTGCTGTGTCAAGCATCACAGCCTGATCATCATCCTCCAGCGCATCCTTATTCTTTGTATCCGTCTGATCTTTTACCATTGCATCCGCCGGGGCACCTTGGCCATCACATTGCAGAAAACGAACCTGGAGTTTGTGATGCGTTTTGCCAACCTTTTCATCAGACCCTTGGGCCCGACTTCCATGGTTCTTCACAACTTCAACATCATCAAGAACTCCCTTGTTTTGCTGATTGCCAGCCGTTTCCTCAAGTAATTGAACAACCAGGGTAAGCATGGTATGAACAAAATTAAATTCAAGCATCTGCATAAGGCTTGAGATATGGCTTCTTCTTCAATTAATGTTTATTTCATTACACGATTTTTTAGATATGAGGGCAAACGTGCATTTTTAAGCAGTAACCTTCATATATTCTCTGCTACTTTTCTGTGAGCTAAAGTTTTCATGATTTAATTGGAATAACTGAAATCGTGTCTCAACACTTTTGTTTGCACTGACTCCTGAGTCAGATTCAAATTAGGCATTTGCAAGGTGGTTCTTTTACAAACCTGCATACCTCCTGTGACATACTATAGGCCTTAAGCAAGTGAAGCTTTATTATTCATGAAAAATTGGGGGCTAGTGAGTGAATTTACATGCCTAGGAAGGTGTTGAGGGGAAGTCAGATGATCATGCTATGACAAGAGTTGGGAGCTTTTGTTGTCAGTCTTTGTTGTTGAATTTATCTTGCTCTTGTGCAGAAGCCGGTTCACGAAAGGAGCAGAAACAGCAGATCCTGCATCTGCACGCAAAGTCCACAAAGCAGATCGTGAAAAGTTGAGAAGGGATCGCCTCAATGAACAGTTCACGGAGCTTGCAAATGCTTTAGGTGAGATCCTTCTTAATGATGATCCTTGTACCTCTTTTCTCCTAGTAGCACCTCAACAACACAGATTTTCAAAAGAAGACAAGGGGATAGATAGTATTATCAACTCTTTGCCCATTGAAAGGCACAAGTTCCTCGAGTCATTATGCCATGTTAGGAGGAGATTGAGAATAACATGCACTGATACATTAGAAAGATTTATTGAGTGGTGATAGGAAAAGGGTCTGGAAGATTTATGGGTGAGTACAGGAGGGTGTTATACATTATTGAACCATTGAGGAAACTGGAGTTCAAAGTACATCGAGGAGTGCGAAGCCTTTTAAACAGGTTGGATCTTTGTCCTTTTTCCTGACCCTTGAAAGGTGGCCCATTTAGTTTCACAAGTAGGCGCAATTTGTGATTCTTGGGGTGGTGAACCTATAATTGAGAGACTGGCTATGGTGTTCTGCAACTTGTGTTACTCTTTCTTCATTCCTAGTGCATGTCTTCTACCCACTTATTCATATATTCTCATTTTCTGTGGTAGGGCCCGGATACTCGCCTAGATGTAAGGAGCCAAAAGATCCACCGGCCAACTGGGTGTCAGTTCCCTTGGGTACTTCTACACATTTTGCACTTGAGCCTGGTGGTGCTTCTACTTGTTTGCACATATACAGGTGCTTTTGGGCCTTCTATATCACACACCACGATAAGGAGATGTGAGGGGTATGGAAGGGCCTGCTTTAGTGTTTTTCTCTTTCAAAACGGGACAATCCGGATAAGGATAGCATGTTAGAGTTAATGTTCACATTAGTACCCCTAATGCTATCATCTAGGTTAATTAGGATTATTGGGTCATGCCTGCGTGCTAATTCTAGGGGCCCTTACCTATATTTAATAAAAGTCTAGTTAGACTATAGTTAGACAAGTTTGAGATTCTAGTGCTTGATTTGGAGCACTAGTTATTGCTATAGATAGGTGTTATTGCTTTTACCATATGCAGAGACATTAATTAAGCAATTGCTTTTAGATTGCGTTTGCTTTTGGCGTAGACCTAAGTCTATAAGAATGTAGTGCGGCGCCCTACCTCATAAGCAACGGGAAATAGTTGGAGTTTCCATCACTTGTGTTCTCTCTCATGTGTTTGGCTATTGTTTCATCACAATAGGATTGTATGATCAAGTCGGCTTTCTAACATGGTATCAGAGCGTGGTTCAAGATTTGAGAGAACAAGGAGGTACTCCAACGAACGGAATCAATTCATAAGAGATTGATTTGGCCATCATCTTTAAAGGAGAAAAGCAGGTGCAGGTGGTGTCCCTAGTCAGCCCTCAAGTTCGATCTTCATTCACAATAGTGGCAGTTTTGCGAGAAGCTCTGGCGCTACAAGGAGGAGCTGAGCTGCAAGGAGGAGATTATGAAATCTGTAGATTTCAGGTTGCTGTAGGACAGCAATGTGTGGAGACAATGTTTTTATGATCACAACATAGTTATGATCAGAACTGAAACTGTGCTTCAGATCTGATGTTGGTCGCTGGAGGAAAGGTCGGTAGCTGGAAAAACATGCCCACGGACCTGCAGGTGAACAGGTCAGATAGCTGGAAGAGATACCCACAGATCTGCAGAATACACCAGATCGCTGGAAAATTTTCTATAAATTTTCAGATTGCAGATCACTAAAGGTCAGGTGGTACTTGCTACCGGAAATCAGTGAGCTTGATCCTGACAGGTTGTAGTTTGCATGAGGGACAGATTTAAGGTGATATCGAGTCGCTCTAGCACTTGCAATTGAAGAGATCTGATTTATGATTCAAACCTTGTCCGCTGGTCTACAAAAAGGATCTCTTAGATATTCTCCTTTCCTCTTCCTAGCTCTAATTTTAAAAAGGTTTTGAAGTTTGTTTGAGTTTGTGATTTATTACCTTTAAGAAGTTGTGTTGTTCCTTCATCTTTTTCCTGGTTCTCTTCTAAGTCTCTACTTTTTATATTTAGAGTCTAATCTATAAAATTGTTTTTACTTTAGGTCGATTGATGCTCTACTTCCTTTCTTTTCAACTGTCAATTTTCGTCTCTCCTTTAGTAATTAAATAAAAATTCCTTCATGTATAGTTGTAGTCAAGTTTTTCTTGGTTGCGCTTTATTAGATAAATATTTCAATTTTCCTTAATGTCAGGTTTAGGTTCTTGTTCTTGATGGTATCAATGTTATAAAGTAAGTTTTATGCTTACCTCTTGTAAAGAATTTTGAACATTTAGCTCTTTGGTCATCCTTGTAATTTACCACCAAGAGTCACTTATGCAATTTCTATGAAACGTTTTCCGAAAAAATTTCATGTGATTGACTCTCTCATGGTCCAATTAACTTTGTCTCACCATGTTAGAGTCTGAACCATAATCACATGAAGTTTCTTTTCTTTGGGTCCTTTTAGGCTCAAGGGCTTTTTGGTTAGTTTTGTGAAAGACTTTCGGTGTGAGAGGAAGTCAAGTAGTGTTACTTCAAGAAGTCGCAGGCACTTGATTGCATGCTATTGTCAGTGATCTTTTGAGTGTAACAGGCGAACTTATTTAGGTACCTCACCGCTTCACAACAGCCTTGTTAAACAAACGAGGGGTGTGGTCAACACTAATTTTGACCTCGGACCAATAGCCCTCAGGAGGGCCTGGTCTTAAACAATTGCCTGACTACTCGAAATATAATCTTTGGCTCTTCTACTATCGACACTTCAGAGGTTTCTCTTCCATCCCTTTACCTCTTTGTTTTGCTAGTAGAAATGGTACAAATTAGAGAAAGGTTTAACTTTTTGTCTAGATGTAATTTGAATAAACTTCATAATTTTGGAGAAGGTCCTATTTAATGGTCTGTTTTTAAGTCTTTGCTTGTTAGTACTCATTATACGAATAACCATATTAGAATTTTGAATCGCCTTAGACGTCTTAGAGAAAAACATGTGCATTCCTCTAGGCCTCTTAGGCCAAAATTTTTGCTTTTGTACGTTTTCAAGAACATGTTCGAGAAGCTAGAAGAGTACATAGCTCTAAGTTTCCTAAAGAAGAATTAAAACCTTTGTATACTGCTATAGCCAAATGTGGTTTTGAGTCTTTTTGGGTCTTTCCCATTGAGCACATTGCTGGAAATTTTTCTAATTCAAAAGAGTTTTTCAAGGTAGCATGGCTTTGTGAACTTTTTTGGATGAGAACTCTTCAGTTCTTTTTTCCTAGAGGTTATAGTCTTGAGGGTAAGTCCAAGTTACGAAAGAGTAGAAACTTTGCCAAAAAGACTTCCATGTTGTGGAGAACCCACTCTAAACCTAAAAACATAACACCTTATGTTTGCCATGGTCTGAAAGTTTGGAAGCCCATATCAGAACATCTATCCCCTCCTCCAGATTGCTACATTCCACAAGCTGTGATCACACCTTCTCATCCCCTCCCTTCTCCTCGTGCTACTTTTAATACTTCTAACTTTTTGCCCCCTAGTAATAATGTCTAGCAGCATGAACACCAGGAGACAAACTATGCGGATTCACAAGATCCGCATACACTCGTTAAGGCAGCAGATGAGAAGGTATGGCAACATGCTATGCAAGAGGAGTACGACTCCATTCTCAAGAATGATACATGGGATTTGGTGAAGTTACCAAAAGGGAAGCGTCCTATTGGCTGTAAGTGGGTCTACAGGACCAAATACAAATCGGATGTGACCATCGAAAAGCATAAGGCAAGGCTGGTTGCTAAAGGCTATGCACAGAAGGAGGGCTTGGACTATGATGAGACGTTTGCACCGGTAGCTAAGATGACGTCTATCAGGTTGGTTTTAGCATTGGCTGCATTTTTTGGTTGGGAGGTCCATCAAATGGACGTGAAGAGTGCTTTACTCAATGGACAGTTGGCTGAAGAAGTCTACATGGAACAGCCACAAGGTTTTGAGGCTAAGGGCAAGGAAACCATGGTATGCAGGCTTAAGAAGGCCTTATATGGTTTGAAGCAGGGCCTGGTATAGTCGTATTGATGACTATTTTGCCAAGGAGCAATCCATAAAGAGTCAGCCGGATTGCAACCTGTTCGTGAAGGAGGAAGACGGGAACATTGTTTTGATAGTTTTCTATGTGGATGACTTGGTCATCATGGGTAACAATGGGCAGCTTATTGAAAAGGTGAAGGCTCATTTATCAAATGAGTTCGAGATGAAGGATTTGGGTTTAATCCACTATTGTCTTGGCTTGGAGGTTTGGAAAAAGGAAAACTGTGTGTTTATCTTCCAAGCTAACTATGCATGTGAAGTCTTGAACAAGTTCAACATGCAGGATTGCAAATCTGTATCCACGCCCATTGATACTAGCAGTAAGCCATCTAGAGATGATGGCACTCCTTTTGTGGACGAGACTCTTTATAGGCAGCTTGTGGGTAGTCTGATTTGGAGGTTTGGAAAAAGGAAAACTGTGTGTTTATCTTCCAAGCTAACTATGCACGTGAAGTCTTGAACAGGTTCAACATGCAGGATTGCAAATCTTTATCCACGCCCATTGATACTAGCAGTAAGCCATCTAGAGATGATGGCACTCCTTTTGCGGACGAGACTCTTTATAGGCAGCTTGTGGGTAGCCTGATTTATCTCACCACTACGAGACCAGACATTTCCTATGCGGTTGGTGTAGCAAGCCAGTTCATGAGTTCTCCAACTGAAGCACATTGGAAAGCAGCCAAGAGGGTTTTGAGGTATGTCAAAGGGACAACTTGCTATGGGATTGAGTACACAGATGACAGAAAGCTTCATCTTGGAGGCTTTACCGATTCGGATTGGGCAGGTGATAGGGATGATCGAAAGTCGACCACAGGTTACACTTTCAACCTTGGTTCAGGGGCCATTTCTTGGTGCAGCAAGAAACAGCCCATAGTTACCTTATCATCGACAGAGGCAGTACAGGGCAACGACAAAAGCTACCTACAGGAGACTTCTTGGGGAGGTGCAGATTCCATAGGATCTAGGAGTGCAGATTCCATAGGATCTATTCTTCAGTGTGACAGCCAGAGTTGCATCTAGCTTGCCAAAAATCTTGTGTACCATGCTCGTACGAAGCATACTGAGGTGGATCAACACTTCTTACGAGAGAAGATAGAAAGCGGAGAAATTCAGCTCGAGTATTGTGATACCAACGATCAAGCAGCAGATATCTTTACTAAGGCACTTAGTAGAGAAAAATTTGAAAAGTTTCGTAGCATGCTAGGTGTTGGTATGAACAAAATAGCCATTGAGGGGGGGTGTTGAAATAAATGCCTATTTTGCCCCTTAAGGCTTGTATACTTGTAACTTGTAAGTTGTGCATAAGACATGGGGGTAAAACATTTATGTACATATTACACCCCACTTGCGCTAATTAGGCAAGTAATAACAAGTAGGTTGAGGACCCATGTGGGTTCTAGAGCTAGAATTAGCAAGGCACCACCTCTATACATTACATGCTAAATGTAGCCCAAAGTTTGGAGGGATTTCCACGCCCTACTACTCTCTGAATAATCATTCAAGTTGTGTGAACTTTGAAGTCCTCTCTCTCTTGCTTTTGTGTTCTACTCCATAGCTGGTTTTTTCAAGCTTTCATAGTGTGCTTACTATGCTGTTATGATACTCCATTGTCACGCTGCAGATTTTGGAGGCCGATACTTGTGGAGTTACTAGAGGGCAGTTTGTGTTAGAAAACCGACTTGATCATATAAGTAACCCAAGACAAGATTCCTATTGTTGTTAGACAATAGTCATACACATGAGAAAGAACAACAATGATGAAGAGATGTACTCCAACTATGTCCCACAAATGAGGTAGGGCGCCAGCCTACATATATACTTTCTCTAAACTATGTGTAAGGTAAAAAGCATAAAGCAAATAGCAAAAGACAAAAAGCTAATTGCTATAATCACTACCTATATTGGGTAAACACCCAAGATGAGTTTCTAAGTGATAAAAGCAAATCCTATTCTAGTAGTAGTGCGCCCACCTACATGCCTCACTAAAAAACGAATTTACTCTAAATAGTAATGACCCTAAAATATGACTTACTATGGATAGTAATGGCCCCTATAATAGCACGCAGGCATGGCCAAACTATCACTAATCAATCTTGAATGATAACACTAGGGTTACTAAAGTAAACATTAACTCTAACACTCCCCCTTAATGTTTACATTGTCTAGCCCCATCAAATCTCATATATCAACACCCACTTTAGAAACCTGTACTTTATAAGTAGTTGGCTCAACTTGTGTCAATTCCTTGAATTGAACCCATTTCAATTCTCTTGGTACTCTCATAAGTTACCACTTGTGATGAACTTTGGCATTCCAACCACTCTCTCCAAAAGTATATCATCCATGAACCAAACCAAAAATGCAAGTAAAAGAGCATCCCCAATAGAAAGATGAATGTATACAATACTTCCTCACACAAAGTAAATGATACTCTCCTTCAAATACTTTCTCACACAAAGTACTTGACATGATCTTTTCCATGGAATCTCCTACCTCTATCTCACACACAGAGTCACTTCCAAACAACTTTCCAACCTAGAAAGCATTTCATCATGATATTTATTCTGACACTTTGTCATATGCAAACTTGGTGTACGTCCATCTTCAACCATGTTGTCTTTCTTGAAGCTAAACAACAACCTGTACTGCTGATTTTCAACGGCTAATCAACTACCTTGGCTTCCCAATCTTATAACAGAATCTACCACATGACAGAACATGAACTTGGATAGATTCTAGAACTTTTCTCCAACTCAAAATAGAATTGATCTTACTTAGTACCATAGTTGCAGCGCGATTCTGAATCGCGATCCCGATTTGCGATTCGAGATTTTCCCAGAATCGTGTAGAATCGATTTTTTTTTTTTTTGAGATTTTTTTGTGCAATATGGGTATCAGATGAAAGCTTTGATCGAGGGGAATATGATTGTGTAGTTTGCCGACTGTTTCAGGTGCAGGATGGTCCCTTTATGCTAAAGCTGCATCCCATATAAAAAAAAAGAGAACACATTGGGGCATTCCTAGTGAACATAGCAGGAATCTCCCTTTCTTTGATTCTCCCTCTCTCTATCTCTCTCTTTGATCACGATTCACAACAAACGGAACTAAAACCATGCTGAACAAAAACCTAGCTGAATTATTTTGAACTTTAGCCTTAAATGAAACAATTTTTGACAAAACAACCATACTCTCTCTCTCTCTCTCTCTAACCATAAATCATAAACCATAAAACCGAAGTTACTGAACTAAAACCACAAAGAACAATACTGAATCACGACAATGCTGTGAATAGGATCATCATAATATATAATATCGGGCCACATGGCACCAAAAAGGGGTACAATGATGTTCCATGAACGTAATGAAAACTATATAACTAAGGCTCGTCAGAGTCATGGTAGGATAAATCATCCGAATCTGTGGACTGCAGGTCCCATGGGTCCGCAGATGAATCAAAACTGGAGGGAGCCATATGCCGTGGTGTGGCCCTGGCTCTGCTGTGTGCGCTGGATCCCTGCTGCGTGCCCTGGCTCTGGACCATTCCCCTCCCCCTGCCTCTACCTCTGCCTCTGCCTGCCTCTCTCCCCTCCTCTGGCCCCCATCTGCCTGCCCCCAGCCCTGTGTCTACTCCGTCGTGCCTGTGTGTCAGGTGGCTGTGACCGTACGCCGTGGGATGGCCCTACCCACTGTGATGATGCCTGGCCGACGGCTGCCTGTGATGCTTCACTCCTGTCTACAAAAAGAGTACTCACCCCCCCCCCCCCCTCCTAGAACCTCTAGGTCTCCCCCTAGGCCTACGTGCAGGAACGGCTGGCTCCTCCTCTGTCTCTGCATCAGGGTCCACCAGCAGGTCAGCCAGGTCATCCCCCTGTGCCTCCGCCCACATCTCCTCGTCCTCCTCTGTATCTCCCTCAACCCACTCCTCCTCCACATAGTCTGCCTCGAGCATCTCTCCACCCTCCGAGACCTCGTCATCTCCCTCCTCAGCCCTCTCCCTCTGCCTCTCTGTCTTCCTCTGCCGTCGTAAAGCCCGTGCGTCAGCCTGTGCCTGTCTGTAGAGCTCTCTATGGATCTCATCATCCATCTCCTCCTGTGTGGGTGGTGCCCGAGGAGCAGTAGCTATCGAATCCACCAAGCAAGTGTTAGGGTCCACCTGCAACCAAAAACAATACATTGTTGTCAGGCAGGTATTGTGCAACTCACTGCATATTTTGAAAGCAAATCAATTCATCAAAGCATACCAAGAAAAAAGGGGTGATGATGTGCCTCACCTCGAGCATCTGACCCTCTCCTCGTGTGCGCCTCAGGATACGGCCGTTGGTGTTCACAAACACCAACCGCCTACACTGCTCGATGGACAACCTGTTCTTCTTCTGCGTGTGATACAAGGCCCAGGTGCTCCAATTCCGCTCACAAGCTCCTGCTGAACAGTCCTGTGAAAGGGCTCTCTCAGCCAATCGCCTCAGGTCACCTGTGCTGCGCCCGTGGATGCACCACCATGTATCGGGCCTCAGCTGATCCTCCCTCCGCCGACTCTGCTCTCCATCGAAAGGAAACTGGAAGCGCTCAAATGCGAGCAATTGGCTTGCAATGTTGGCCAGCATCGGACCTGTTGGCAAAAGGAAAAACATGGCAAATGTAAGACCCCTCGATCTCAGACACTACCAATGAGTACAATACTGCAGTAACATTGCTACCAACCGATTTCTCACACGTACCTGGTCCGGGCCATACGCGCTCCGTGTACTCCACCCATCCCCGGTGCAGCTCCGGATCGTCCCTCTCTCGTGTAGAGCGCCACAAGGGGTGCAACATGTGGGCTACGGCGTGGATGGGTCGGTGGAAGTAGTCCCATCTGGCCTCCTAGATGAGTGAGATCTCGCGCCTCCTGCAGCAGACAAATTACAACAATCACTAAACCATAGCATAAAAGAAACGCATCAGACTCGAGTGAGAAACAACTAACTAGACACTGAAGATTCATACCTGTGCTCGTCCAAGGCTGACAACAGAACCCTCTCGCCGATGCGGTCCATGAACTCGTAAATGAGACCGAGGGTGCACCCCTCACGGTCTACCAGGCGCAGCACTCTGTAAATGGGTAGTAGGATCCCACTAATCTCCTCAGCAGCTCTCCAGAACTCGTCGCCGTACACAGTGGACTGGAAAAATGCCGAATGGGGGAGATCTGTAAAGTCCCGGAAGGCCACGCTGGAAACCATCCGCCGCAATGCGTCCTTCACCACCACCAATGGCTCTAGCACCAAGAAGTAAAACGCAAAGCGCGTGGGTGCGGGCTTCTTCAGATTTAGGGTGGAGAAGGTGCGGAACAGGGCCAACACACGCCTCTTCCTGGTGACAAAAGTGACCAGGCGCATGGCCGTAGAAGTGATCTGCAACACAAACACCCAGTAAAAAAGTTTAGACAGTAGTTGAGATGTGGTTAGCAGCATCGAAGGAAGAAAGCATAGCAAATAGAACAAACTATACCTATCTGATCCATGGAAGCGCACACAGGTCATGGATGAGCAAGTCTATGCAATGTGCAGCACAGGGTGTCCACACAATGCTGGGGTGCTCCCTCATCATAATCTCGCCCATCTGCTTGCAATTCGAGGCGTTGTCGGTGACAACCTGAACCACGTGCTCAACTCCGATGTCAGCAATAACATCTCTAATGACCTCCCATATGAAATCGGCTGTGATGGCGTCACCACCTCGAGTGGCATCCACGTCACGTAGGAATACTGTGCCAAGCGGGCAAGAAACCAAGACATTGATGACGGATTGCCGACGAATGTCGGTCCATCCATCACTCAATATCGTGCATCCATACCTGCCGCAAAACACCCATTAGCTACATGCAAAAATTGTGGCAAAGACAAGTTACTTACTGCTGCCAAGCTGAGCGAATGGAACTCAACTCCCGCGTGATGGTCTCCTCCTCCTGACGAAGCAACCTGCCTCGTAGTGCCTCTCGCCTGGGAGGTGTCCATGTAGCATCCACGGCCGCCATTTGTGCACAGAACTCCCTGAACACCCAAGTGTCAGCAACAGCAAAGGCAATGCCGCACTCGTAAAAGAACTGGCCACACAGTCGAGTGCAACGGGCATGCTGCTCTCTCTGCCAGCCGCATCGATCAAGGGTCTGCTACCTGGGCCTAACCCCTCTCTGCTGTGTATATGGTGCTCGTGGTCTAGCATGCCCAACGGATGGCTGATCCGTGGGTGTGTCACTCTCTTTGGCAACATCTGCCGAAGCATGTGGTGCATCTGCTGCCGAGGAGGAGGGTCGAGAAGCACCCGTTGCTGCTGAACCAACATGCTCATCTGATGGTCCTGCTGCTGCTGCGGATGGAACTGAAGGTGCTATACTAGGCCCTGCACCTGAACCATGCTCTGCCCGTGCTGTACTGGGCCCTACAGCTGTACAATGCTCTGCCCGTGATGTACTGGGTCCTGCACCTGTACCATGCCCAGCCCGTGATGTACTGGGTCTTGCACCTGTACCATGCCCAACTCGTGATGTACTACGCCCTGCAGCTGTACCATGCCCTGCCCGTGATGTACTGGGCCCAATATCCATGGTAGGCCCTGCCTGTCTGCCTGTGAGCCCTCCTGCATGCCTGCCTGTAGCTGCTCTTGCTGCGTGTCCTTGTCTAGAACCCTGTGATGTAGTACCGGGCCCGTACATGGTAGACAACCTCTGCAGATCCTCATCAGAAACCCTGGGGCAATCAGATATGCCCAATGTCCGCCCATTTGGCCCTCTGACCCGCAACAAGTGAGCCCTAACCCTGGTGAGTGATCCCGTGAAGTGACCACTGCAATGCAAGCATCTCCATCTGCGAGTGCCTGAGCCATGGTGTGTGCCCACATCCCCGTCGGTAAGCTCAACCTCGGCCCAAAGGCCTCGGTCCCGCACTGGCATCGTATCAACACGACCCTAAACATGCAAACAACAAATAATCAGGCAAACGTTCAGTAGAAAAAAAATACATTGCATTGAACAACATTCCACAGAGCTCAAATAGAGCTCAAAATACCAGAGCATACATCAGAACAATTCCAGTTCACACATTATATCAAGTGCCAAAGAAGAACATGAGATTAGGGCGTGGGATAGAATAATTTCTGTATGAGGGATAACAGACGACTGACGTTAGCGTCAGAGTCCCTGCAGCCCCTAGCAGATGTTTGCACGATGGTCCACGCCTCAACCCTAAAAAGTATGGAATCAAGGCATGAAAATTGAAATTTGTGATACGAACGTAGACGGGCGGAACGGAGGTCATAGGAGTCTGTGCAGGCATGTGGAAATGCATTCTAGGCTCAGACATCACCTCACGCGGTTTCCAACAAGTCATTCTGTGAAAATGGCAAAAATACACAAGCATTTGGAATGTGGTGTTCAAATCTCGCTAGGCGTGTCGTAACGGCTGAAACTGACACTGTAGGAGTCACTGTGGGCGTGAAGAAAGGTGGTCTAGAGCCAAACTACGCTCGATTTGGTTGCCTACAGCTCAATGTCAACAATTGCAAAAAATCAAGCCTACACTTACCAAATATCGAAAATTGGTCGTTTCGCTCTCCACGAAGCTCAGACCCACCCGGCACCGTGCACACCACCTCCGTATCGTCGAGTAGATGCCTGCCAACTATTCACTTGCGAAGATTGGACGCCCACAGCTCTCAGAAAAATCTGCCACTGTTGTAGTTGAAGATCAAACTTGAGAGCTGGCTAGGGACACCACCTGCACCAGTTTTTCTCCTTGAAGATGATGGCCAAATCAATTCCTTGTGAATTGATTCCGTTTGTTGGAGTACCTCGTTCTTTCGAATCTTGAACCACGCTCTGATACCATGTTAGAAAACCGACTTGATCATATAAGTAACCCAAGACAAGATTCCTATTGTTGTTAGACAATAGTCATAAATGATGAAGAGATGTACTCCAACTATGTCCCATTACAAATGAGGTAGGGCGCCAGCCTACATATATACTTTCTCTAAACTATGTGTAAGGTAAAAAGCATAAAGCAAATAGCAAAGGACAAAAAGCTAATTGCTATAATTACTACCTATATTGGGTAAACACCCAAGATGAGTTTCTAAGTGATAAAAGCAAATCCTATTCTAGTAGTAGTGCGCCCACCTACATGCCTGACTAAAAAACGAATTTATTATAAATAGTAATGACCCTAAAATATGACTTACTATGAATAGTAATGGCCCCTATAATAGCACGCACACATGGCCAAACTATCACTAATCAATCCTAAATGATAACACTAGGGTTACTAAAGTAAACATTAACTCTAACAGTTTGAAGGGAATTCACAAGGAACAGTTCGCTAGAAGAGAGCTAAGATAGCTCACTGATCTGTAAGGATTATTCAGGGTGTTCTACACAAGATTGTTTGCTGAGGGAGAGCAAAGACAACTCTGAAGGAGTAGTACTTGCTGGAGTTTGATGGAAAAGACAGTCAGGATCGCTAAAACTTCATCAAACTTGATCATTGGAGCGAACTGGAAATTGTTCACTGGTTGAGCTGAGACTGATTGCTGATTCATAGCCAGATTATAGCTACTAATTGTTCGCTGTGTTTAGGAGCTTGAAAATCAGAAGGTGAAAAATTCAAGGGTCAAATCAAAATCAGGAGAAGAAGATTTGAAGTTTGAACAAGGCTAAGTTCAAAGGACAGGAGTTCAAAATGTGGTCAAACATTTGAAGAACAAAATTCACAGGCAGAAAATTTGAATCAAGCAGAAATTCGAAAGTGGAGACTTCAAAGGCCAAATATAAACCTAGCTTGGGTTACATGCAAGGATGCATGTTATTGGCTGTGGTTAGTTAGAGATTTCTAAGAGAAAACTGGAGTATACTCAAGTGGATCGCTACAAATTGTCGATTACTGTTGGAAGTAATTGGTATATACATGCAAGAAAGCATGAACATGTACAGATTGCTAGGATAACCAGCAATACGACTAGGGTTGTTTTGCTATCAGGGTGCAAGGTGGAGAAAGGATCTGCAAGAGTAATTAAAACAGTTTCGTCGCAAAGTGGAAGGGCCAACTCATGGGAAAAGGAAAACTACATGAAGATGGTGAGGGAGATGGTAGAGGAATACAATGAGTATCATGGTGTCGCTGAAGTTGCAAAATCAGCTACCAGCCTACATACTGAAGCAAGGTTACAAGTTGATTCGAATCGGGCCGATTCGACCGGTTCGAACCAATTTGAACCGGCCAGGCTGGTTCGAACTGGAAAACGGTTCAAACCGAAAAAAAGAAGAAGTTCCAAAACTTTTTTTTTAAAAAAAATCCGGTTCGAACCATCTCCAAACGGTTCAAACCGTGGTTCAAGGTTCGAATCGCGATTCGTGCAACTTTGTCCTGAAGGAAGGTCAACTTCAGAAGTTCTAAGATTGGACAAGGTTTTGTTGAGGTTGGAATCGACAAAGGTGCAAACTCTTAAGAGGGAGTTGCATGAGAAGTATAGACTATGAGTCTATATAAGGTAAATCGATGTTCAAGGGGATGTGTTCACAATTTCTTATCATGGTGGCAAATGATAAGTTCGTTGTTACAAGTGACAGGTGTGGCAAGCTGTGTGGTCGACATTCTATATTGTATCGGTTTGGTTTCTATTCAAGTCATAGTCACTTGGTTATGTTGTAGAAACTTTCTTGTCTATCTAAACTAATATCACTTGAGATTTATGATTAATTGAAGTGATTATTTGTTGTGGTTGGCAAGTATTTCTTGGATACCATGCAAGTCAGAGTTGATTGTTCATGTGGTGATACCAAGTGAGATCAATTCTACTAGGGAGATATGTTTTGAGTTGGAGAAAAGTTGTTTCTTTAAGTTCTTGAATCTATCCAAGTTCATGTTTTGTTATGTGGTAGATTCTGTTGTTTCCAATCAATGTTTCATGCACCGGTTCGAATCGGCCGATTCAACCGGTTCGAACTGGCCAAGGCAAGTTCGAATCGGCCATCAATTTTTCATTTCCCGGGCCAATTTGAAATTTTTTTTTACTCGGGAACTGATTTGAACAGGTGTCCAATTCGAATCGGCCAATTCGAACTGGACCGATTTGAACCGCGATTCCTTGTTTGAATCGCCGATTCGTGAAACATTGTTTCCAATGATAAGGTCGTTGATTAGCCGTCGAAATTCAACAGTACAGGTTGTTGTCTAGCCTAAAGAAAACAACAATGTTTATTTCTATGAATTGACAGGTTATTGATCAGCCTCTTCTTAAGTGAAGCTGGTTTTTTCAAGGAAGATGGACATACACCAGTTGGGAGTTTGCATATGAAAAAGAGTTAGGACAAATAGATGTCATGATGAGATGCTTTCTAAGTTGGAAAGTTGTTTGGAGCAAGTGACCCTATGTGCGAGATAGAGGCAGGAGATTTTATGAATAAGATAATGTCAAGTACAATGTGTGAGAAAGTATTTGAGGGGAAGTATCGGTTACTTTGTGTGAGGAAGTATTGTATACGTTTATCTTTCTATTGGGGATGCTCTTTTACTTGCATATTTTGGTTTGGT
This sequence comes from Diphasiastrum complanatum, assembly GCA_029204225.1. Taxonomy (NCBI): domain Eukaryota; kingdom Viridiplantae; phylum Streptophyta; class Lycopodiopsida; order Lycopodiales; family Lycopodiaceae; genus Diphasiastrum; species Diphasiastrum complanatum. The sequence goes on from CM055097.1 coordinate 53,081,473, forward strand.
TCATGGATGACATTTTGTTCCATTTGGAGAGAGTGGCTGGAATGCAAAGATGAGGTGTACATCCAGGGGGAGTAGTTCAACTAAGTCCATCAAGTTCATCACAAGTGGTAACTTATCAGGAGGATTGAAGTGGATTCAATTCAAGGAATCGACCCAAGTGGAGCCAACTACTTACGAAATACAAGTTTCTAAAATGGGTGTTGATGTTGACATTTATAGATCTATTTCCTACTTATTGTTGTCATGATGGTGTGGTAATCAAAGAGGATGACGTTTTCTCTATGAATGTTGGTGAGATCCTTTGTGGTAGCTTGAAAGATGTTCAAAGAGACCACGGGAGTAAATCTTCAAGCAAAGTTCTTCAGTGGGAGTCAAAGTTCTTTGATTCAAAGGAAGTCAAGGAATCGGGCGATATGTTACACGGATGGTGGTCACACATGTACACCAAAGGGAGGATACATATGCACACTCGTGCTTGCATAATTCTTGACATTGTGAACATTAAGGGGGAGTGCTAGAGTTAATGTTCACATTAGTACCCCTAATGCTATCATCTAGGTTAATTAGGAGTATTTTATCATGCCTGCATTGCTAATTCTAGGGGCCCTGACCTATATTTAGTAAAAGTCTAGTTAGACTATAGTTACACAAGTTCGAGATTTTAGTGCTTGATTTGGAGCACAAGTAATTGCTATAGATAGGTGTTAGTGCTTTTACCATATGTAGAGACATGAATTAAGCAATAGCTTTTAGATTGCTTTTGCTTTTGGCATAGACCTAAATCCTGCCCGCTTCATTGTTTGGGGCATTTGGAAATACAGTGAATATCTCTGCACCAGTAACACTTGCTAGGTGATCAGTTTCATGCTCCCCTAATTTGATTGGCATAAATCCAGACTAATTCACCATTTGGAGCATCAATGTGGTGTACCAGTAGCACGTTGGCTACATATGATGCATTATGTCGGCTGTGGGTATTATTGCGCGGTTTGAACCTGCAGATTATAACGTCATTTGATGCGTTTTGGTTTGCTAAGTTACAAAGATGACAATACGTCCCAAATCACTTTAGACGTTGCATCTAAGCACACTCATTTGCTATATGATTCCTTGTGCAACGAGGACACCATTCTCTCTTCTGGGGTATGTAGGGGGTTGTGAAGCTTTTGGACCAGTTTGAACACTTTTGAATACTCAATCAACAGTGGATATGAAATTAGAGGTAAATGTTTTCATCTGCTTTTGATGCTCTAGCTGGAGCTTCGTAAAGGCGAGAGTGGTAGGTGTGCTAGAGAATGTAGACATGGTTTCGTGAGTCCCTTGATGGGTCCTTTTCACAACTGTTCTGTCTGCCGTCGCAATCGCTCAAAAGAGTAGCCAAGCAAGCAGGCATGCTCCAAACACTCCAGGATAATGCTTGAGATCACCAGCAATTTGGCATAGCAGGTCTCGATGTTTAGGTTCAGAAAAAAAAACGGACCTGTGAATGTAGAATTTGTTAAGCTTCGTATATCGTGTGATAAGAAGTTGAGGAAAGCTAATTTGGAGCAGACAATTGGTTTCTGCTGAGATGGCCAAAGGCCAGTATTCTATAGTTTGTAGATATGGTGCTTTACCTCCTGCAAAATAATCCTAGTGGGTGCTCTTTGATTGCTGAGCTTCAATCTGAGGATTTTGTAACCTCCACGTCATCGATGATAACAGATGCTCTGGTTGTCTTGGTAGGTGATAATTTTTGTTTTGTAAAGATGCACTGTACTTTGACAAGTAATTTACGAAGAATCTGGATTCAAAGGAATCTAGATTTTTTCAATTGGATGGAATATTGGATCTGGTTTTTCATTCTCAGCAAGCATTCCTCATTTCCACAGGTAAGTCTTCCATTGTACTATGTAGGCATATAGTCCTACACCTTTTGAAAGGAAGGGTGGGAGGGGTTAGAAGAGAGTTAACACTATGGCTGCATATGGGAAATCGTTTACAACAATTTGAATTTGTGAATCTCAACATGAAACTTAATTCAACCAGAGGCAGCTATGCCAAGTAAGGTGAATATTTCTTGCTGCTAGCATGTTTCAGCAGATTCAGGTTTTTATTTCTGAAATTTGTGTGAAATAACTTACTTAAGAGTTTATATCACACTCCAAATCATCCGATGAGCCTTACACAGAGGCATTGTTATCTTGAATAGAGTTCAAAGGATCATTTTTTGCAACCTTTTCAATTGCTGTTTGAGCTTACAGCATTCAATTTCAAGCTGGTCAGATAATTTGCGAGAGTGAGGCAACCAATTTTTACATTTATCTAAAATTGCTGCAAAGGTCCACTGAAAGGTAGGCTGTGAAATCATATTCCTCATTATTTTTGTCCCTTGGTTCAACTGAAGAGGCCAATAACGCCACCAATCATGAGAGTATGGGTGGATGGAAATGGTATTTTTGTGAGTCAGCTGTTACCTTCCCCTGTAAATTAAATAATTGTATACATCTCATGCAGATCCTGACCGACCAAAGAATGACAAAGCGACAATTCTTGGTGATTGTGCTCAAGTTCTTACAGAATTGCGAGCTGAGGTGAAAAGGCTGAAAGTTGACCATGCGACTCTCCTGGACGAATCTCGTGATGTAAGCATATTATCTCGTGAAGATCTTGGCTGAGTGTTCTAGAGCGTGACAGAATTAGCGGCGCAAGCATTCTCCACACCTTTTAGACAAAATTTGGATGCTTACTGCTTCATTCCTGTAGGCAATATCTCTTTTCTGAGGTTTTTGGTTGATGAGTGCAGCTGACACAAGAAAAGATTGAACTTCGAGAAGAAAAAACAACTCTGAAGAATGAAACAGAGCAACTGCAGTGCCAACTTCAACAACGGGTACGGTTATTGCTTTCATGGACCGGAATGGACCCATCTCTTATGATGGGAGCAACAACATTCCCTTATCCTCTATCAGTACCATCAGCAGCCTCTGCTCCACCCAATTCACAACAAACTTCTGGACAAACTCAATTGCAACCTCCCGTTGTGGCACCAGCACCGTATATTCCTCTCCCTGCTCCTCATGGAGCATTTGCTATGCACCCTGGTCTTCCAGCCTATGCTATGTTTGGAAACAGACCTGGTAATGCTAACATACCTTTCTTTCCATATCCACCATATCCACTTGCACCAGTACCAGTTGGTTCACATTCTCATGTAGAGAGGCCTTTTGCGCAGTATCCTTCTCCGTTACATCCGGTTCCTGGTTATGCACTTCCAAGTCAACCTCAAGAGGGATCTCGGCCTCTCACATCCATTCAACCCCCAGAGCAGCCAACTCATAGACCATGCCCTTCAGCAGCACCCCCAACAAGTTCAACTGACGAACGAGTGCATGATCAAAATAACATCAGCCAAGTTTGCAACCGCGTCCAACAAGCTGAGGGAGAAGATCAGGAGACTGCTAGCCTACTTCCTGCTTCAAGCTGCAGAAATGATACATTGCATCAAAAATCTGCAGATGGCCTGATGCAACTGGCGCAGAAGATAGACTTGCAACTACAAAATTCAGTGTCAGCAACTTGCGATGAACAAAGAGAGATTGTGCAGGTTGATTATTTCATGATGTTCTTTTGAAACTTTTTTGACAACTGTATATTTCTTTAAACTGTTCTTTTCCTTCTGTTGTTTCCTCAATAAGCAAACAATTACTAAATAAATAGCTGTTGTCATAGCAGGATGCGAGTGTAAGCTCTCCTGAAGTGAAGAAGGAAAAAGCAAAGAGAGCTGGGGGTCCATTATCCATATCATGCTCTCCTGTGCGAGATATGTTCCCAGCTTATCTGAATCAAAACACGGCCCCTGTTAGCAAAGTGAGTGAAGACATTGGTTAGGGTGATGCAGATTGTTCACAATGTCAAGAACCAGGCCTACCTTCTCAGCATGACCCAACACTGAGGCCACCAGCAGCTTAGAGAGAGAAAGGGGGGCAATTTTTATAATATGTATTTTGAAATTACCAGTAAAGCAATTTCCACAATTATTACCACTTCTGTTTAGACGTGGCTTCTCAAATGGTTGTAACTCTTTACATATATGTGCTTTCTCTGTATGTTTCAACTTTCAAGTAAGTTTTCAAACTGATTCAGTATATCTATCAGGAATGCTTTTTCTTTAGTAAGTGTGTAAGCAACTTGAAAAGTCAGTCTGTGACATTCTGCATTCATGCATTCTAATCACAAGCATTAGAGTAGTGTTTGGAGAAAGTACTTAGATCTATTATGGTAATTGGTTTGTATAGTTTCCAGCTTTTGGTTGACAAATAACTCCCTTGTTTTGAATAGTTTTACTTGCACAAATTATGTATAATATGTTCTAGTTCAGCTATGTTGCAAAGTGTATCAAGCACCATACTTGCATCACATTCTGGAAAGAATGTGTTTGCAGCACGTTTCTCAAAGATTATGCTAAAAATATATCCTGAACATTCAGGAACATCCTGTTTTGCAATCAAAAAAGGGTAGTATTGTAACAGTATTTTGAGTTCCAGAACAGATTTTTGAAACATGTGGGGGATTGTTGTGCAGGTGGTAATTGTTCATATCTTAATAAAATAGGTCTCTCAGTTACCTCAGTAAATGATTTATTCAAGACTGTGCTCCTAAATGATGGAGCTTTACCACCAATTTTCTTAAAGTTTTCCATTAAACAATTCTGGAATTGGAAATTTATTGCTGTTTATTGGGAAACTATACATAGCTAGCGTAAAACATAATTGAACATCTTGAATGCACATACCTGCTCTTGTGAAGTGTCTAATAATGTTATAAGGTATTTTTCATGCTACACGATGAGTGCAATTAGTATTCTAGAATTTTGGGATAGAACATGCAGCCAATGGCTCATGTTTTGGCATTCTCAATGCTTTTTCCTTTAAATCAATATCATTACATTAAAAAACTGGTTAGAGCATGCATGCATCTATTATTTCTAAAGTCGTGCACGTTTGCATTAAAAAAATTGCAAGATAAGAACATCACTCTTACTTCTTTGGCCTTTGATTCTGGAAGGCTAAAAATGATTTGAAGTAGTTAGTTGTGTTGGGACTTTGATTTACATTGGGAACACACAATTTGAGGTCAAGTGCAATACACATGAATGTACGTATTCAAGTTTGAATTTGGATTTTTTTAAAACTAAGAAACTAAGTCCAACAAAAGAAAGCCTATCTATGTAAGTACATAGTCGTTTCTCTACATTCATGGAGTTGAATCTATCTATTTTGGTTGATCTTTTTGAATACTCAATCCTTGTTTTGTATGCATCATACTTGCATATAGTGTTTCGAAACGTGTTCCGGAATGCGTCCCAAAGTACATTATGGAACACGTTGCAGGATTTTGACCCGAAATGTGACCTCGGAATTGGTGTTTCTTTTGGCAATGGGTGTTAGATTGCAAGAAAATTTATGGGGGATCTAATGGTGACTTTTTGAGATTTTTTCAAACACTATAGGGACCTTGTGAATCTGGCACAAAGGTTCATAGTATTTTAACTCGTCCAATCTTAGCCTTGCCAATTGATTTCTTCTCCATATGAGTCTTGACCTTACCCCTTGTATTTGGCAACAGCTCAACCACATAATTTTCCATCATGTCCATCCAAATTTCAAAAAATTCATCATTATAGCCATGTGGATATCATATTTTGAAAGCCCTCCAACAAGCTACACTCAACAGTGTCTAAAAATCTGCCAAGAATTAAAATGATACAAGTTTCAATTTTCTTTTATCCAAGCCCCAAGATATATGCTTTGAAGAAAAGACACCTCACGTGTAGCATAAAAAACATTTTACACGCATATTTTGATTGCAAATTTTTTTAAAACTTAGATTTTTTTTTTTTCCCAATTTAATGGCATTAAACCAGTCATTATGTACGCGCGTGCGCACACACACACACACACACACACACACACACACATTAAAGAAAAAAAATTAAAAAACATTCCGAGTTCCGGAGGGGGGGGGTGATGTAGCATCCTGGAATGGCCGTTTTGGAATGCTACCCCCTTGAAACGCATTTTGGATTTGAATTTAAAATTGCCCTTCTGAGAAGGATGCTAGAGGGCGAGGAAAAATTAACCCATCTACTATGGATGGCCTTAAAAACGGTCGTGTCTGGGCATAATCGGGCTCTAGAGGGCTGACAAACATGAGATGTGAAGGCTTCAAGAACTTTGGGACTTGAAGACGATGTCCTATCAATTAGCTGGGGAGTGTGAGTAGAATCTTTCAATTGCATTATCCTTTGCTCTTTAGGATTGCAACCAACACAAAAGAGTGTGGCAAGCCCACCTCCTCCTTCCATGAAAGCTTTGAAGGGATGGAGTTTTTTTTTGATGGTTTGAATAAGCAGGACAAGTGTAAGCTCCTTAAAAACATTAAAGGGTTGACTTTTACAAGTCCATCAAGAGTCTCAAGGAGTAGATGAGAGGATGAACACGCGATTGAAAATGCACAAGCTAGGAGGGGTTTTGTGAACCCAAGAGTTCATCCCATTATTGTGAAGATTTGACAAAATCTAGCTTGATCATTTTGCAATTTCATGTACATATTGATTTCACACGTGTGGAGCATGTTCCCACGTGTGGAGGATAGGCGTAATCACTTCAGTTCATTTATGTCGAGCTTGAATAGTCAATAGGCCTTAAACTTAAGGTTTGGGGGTCCTCTATAAAAACCACTCATTCTACACTTGTTAGTAATCAGGCCAAATTTAGATTTGGATTAGCTCATGATGGTGTAAGTTGCTTACACTTGGCTTGATGGTAGAGGGCTAGTGACATTGCACTTGATATTCTTGTATTCCTTGTCATGTCTTTTGTTGTCTTCATGCAGTACAAACAAGGATGCTTAGAATTAGCTCCATGGGATACGTTGAACATACATTTTAATGATCTCATGCTAAATGCCATTCTATGTTAAAAGTGCCAATTCTAGGAACATTGAGTGGAATTCCCTCCATGTAATTTTTGATGATGGCAGGATATGACATTCTTCTAAATATCCATGAGTGAAGACATGATGTACTTCATTTTTTCTTGGTAGTTGGAGACGTTTTATACACTCTCGTATCATGACACACTTGAGACATTCTACTCCATTCTCTCTCATGTTTGCTATTAAGAATAGTGGATGAGCGCATGAACCATTAAGCAGCTTTGCATTATTCATTTGCAATATCATGCAATAGAGCCCTTTAATATGTATCTCAGAATGCAACATAGAACCATAGTTGCACTACGTTTCAAAAACGCGTTTTGGAAATATGGAATTTTTTTTCAAAAATGTTTTTTTTTTTTTTTTGGTTTTTTTTCGTGCAATATGGGTTGATATAAGGTGAAAGCTCTAATTAAGAGCATAGATAATGTGTATTTTGCTGAATGTTTCAGGTGCAGGATGGTCTAGTTAATGTGCATTAACTCCCAAGTTTACGCTTTAACTCCCAAGGTGCATTAATTAAAAATCATGATGCCCCAAAATTCTCCCATGACCATGCTGATTTTCAAATCGATTCTCCTAAATCTTCATGTTGAACACAAGTTCTTCTGAACCTCGATGCTTGTCATGTTTAGTCTCATTCTGTTGACAACTTTTTTTTTCGTTATCATTATTCTTTTACAATTCTTGATCTATACATTTGCAGTCTTTTGTATTTTACTCATCAGCTTGAACTCCGTGTTTACTTGATAAATCAATCATTTGCAAAAAAAGATTGAATCAGTGTCATTCTCAGTGTAATATACTAAAGAAGATTAGAATAGTTGTGGTACTTATTAATGCTACAAAATACATGAAGTAGTATCATGTGACAACAATGAATTGAAAAAGTCACAAGGTATGTACAAAAATGCTTAAGATCCATAAAAAATGAATAATGAAATTGATGCTGCAGCATATGCTGTCAGATAGGGAAAAGCTGGAACACAGCTTTAAAAAAGCAGCTGTCATTTTGTAGAAGGTGATTTGAGCTTTTTAGAAAGTATTCTTAATCTCAGCTACAGGTTTGAGAGCAAAGTATGATCAATTGCGTACTTGATGCATTCATAATTTTCGGAAAATCCTTTGCTTGGCCATTGTTTACACAAGTTAATGTCAAATATCCCTTGTCAAATGAATTCTGTTTCAGCAGAACAAACTTTGTCAAAAAACAGAAAAAGAGCTGCATTTGGGAAAAAGAGCATGTCCTCTGAAGAACAAATCCCTACAAAGACACAAATGCAAGTGAAAGATAGAAGCTGAGCTGCCTCACACCATAATGACAAACCTACCTGGCAAGCTACACCGCCATTGTTGCAATGCCATCGAGATGTTGGTATGCAATTCAGGTAATGGCACCAGCTACACTTTGTATTGACATCAACTCCCTTAAACAGTAGGATAATGGCTACAGCATAGCTGCATAGAACATACACTTCTAAGAGCTAAATAATATGTAACTGCATTGAGCATCAAAAGCTAATTGGAGCTTTGAGCACAATTTATCTAAAAGTATCATAACATTGACAATTTTCCATTTCCAAATAAATCTCCTGAAGAAACAATCTTGTCTATAAACAGCAAGATTTTCAGTAAAACAGTCTGTTTACAATATAAACTCAATGAAAAACATAGATGAGCAACTAAAGAGCTATTAAAAGGAAAACTTACCCAGCAAGTAGCAGTATAAATGCTGCTATCCAAAGGACATATTGATATTTCGTATGCTTGGACTTAACTGGTGCTTCAACGTCGGGCCTTGCTGAGGCCCAATGAGCTTTCCAACCAAATTGGGGCTTTATCAATATTACAAACCCCAAAAGGAATCCAGAAATGAATCCTCCAATGTGCGCAAAATTGTCAATGTGTGGAAGCAGTCCCACGGCCAAGTTAACAATAATGATTATTATCAACGTAGAAAGTGCTGCACACTGAAACAGTCACAGGCAGAAAACTTTCAGAATCTGAATGAGAAACTGGAAACAGTACGTAATACATCCACAATTATAAACAATCCATCATGGCATGCTTCAAAAGTCTTAGAAGCTTCCTCTTGAGGGGAAACATAACCTAGATCACTATTTGATTAATGATATCAATAAGAGTCCAAACCATTTGTTACTAGTTCTATATCTGACTTGTCCATCATCTCATCTTTCTCAACGAAATAACCATTGAAACTTGAGCTGATACCAATATCAAGAATTGTATTGAAACCATACACTGTTGCTAACATGCATAACTGTCAAGTATGAAGCCAAGTCAATCACAAACTGGTACACATTTTTTATCGACTTGATTGATATAGCAGACTGCAGTCCCCAGAGACATCCATAGAGGAGTTACTGACCAGCTCTATTGCAGAAAAAGACTGCTAAGCACTTGATAAGCTAGCAGTCTTAGGTTAGCTTGAAATGGAGGGAAAACAAGAATTTCTGTTATGTAAATCCTCTTTGAATATTTTCCAGTGCTAGCAAGAAGAAAACTTTCAAGCTTTAACATATTCTGTCAAAACAGTTTGTGAATCCCGTCTCAACGTGCATGGAAGTCTTGTTTAGGAAAACTAAACGCTAATTTACAATAAGAAAAATCTGTTTTGAAGTGACAAGGATCCTGGATAACCTTGTTGGAATATACTGTCCAGTTAGTGAGAAGCTCTGAAAGCATTGCTCCTAAAAGGCCAAAAAGAGCACCGGAGGCTCCAACAGAGATCTGATTTTGGATGAACAATGCTGATAATAAGCTCCCTCCAAACCCAGTAAGGAGATACAGAAGACCAATCCTGACTGCACATTAGTTCAATGAAATTTTTTTTTTTGGTAGAATGGAGAATGGATTACAATAAATAAAAACTATTCTGCATGCAATAAACCATAAACACAGAACCACACCACATATGCATGACACACCAGAGCAACACTGAGGGATGATTGATCGATTACTAGCTGCTTTTCACAGCATATCTTTGTCCCTGTAGCACATTAAATCGATGCCTGGTGGCCTCTAACCTTGCTTTTTATAGTTCATGTTTTGAAGCTCAAATTGAAAACAATATGCCAAGTTGCAATCACTTTAATTTTCCCTTAGTTTACAAAACAACCTTAAATATGGTTATACATTCCATTTCAAGACAACAGTGCATAAGTACAGCATGTGAAAATATAAAAGAGTGTGATACAGAATATAAACTCACTAAAGCCAAATTCTTGCTCCAAACGAATTCCAATAAACACCAAACTAAGCATATTAACAAGAAGGTGGAAGACTCCTCCATGCAGCCAGATACAGCTTACAAGACGCCACCCCTCATGCTGCTTAGTTACTCGATTTGACTCGAGGGCCCCCACATTTAATAACCTACACAACAAAGTTTGGATTAGATTGGCTCCTGCTTTAAAAACGAAAACAAACCTGTAAACAAGTGTTCCAACTTACCAGACTTAAAAAGGGTAAAAAAACAAAGAGGCATTCATAGTAATACTATTTTTCTCAAACGATTAGACCAGCATAGTATTTTACTAGATACCCTCACAATGGTAAGGCATCATAAAGAAACCTGCTACTGCACCACACTCTCATAGCGCAATTGGAAAAGGTTAAACCAAGAACCATAGTTAAGTCCATATTGGCGACTTATCTGGTCATAAAATGTTGTAGATAAGAGGATGCATACTGAGCTTAAGGAATTATCTTGAAGCTGTACTAGTGGAGCTGAAACAGTATCTTACCAACATGCCAAAAGAAATAAGGTAGACTTCACATGACATTATCTACTTGTGAGATTAGAATATATCCAAATTCACAAATTTACTTGAGAGATCAGTGATGTCACAAGGTAAAGCTTAGAATATAGTATACATGCTACCAGAAAAGTAAAAGGACATAATAAGCAACAATATAGAAATAAAAATAAATAAATCTTAGCCAACCAACTTATGTCTCATCAACACCCAGACATAAGTTGCTATCTAGGTTTTAAACAGATTCTCTTGGGTAGACCCCATGCTGACTAAAAAGCAAGTGATATTTAAAAAAGAGAAATTTAAAATAAAAAGAAAAAGAGATGATATCATAGGATAAAAACAGGAACCATAAAACGTAAACAAGAGTTACCAAGACATAAACAAATTACAAAACAGTAGAAACAAAGCGAACTCCTTGGCTGCCCCCACATACCAAAATCTAAAAAACCAAAGATACAATTAAAACAATCTGAAAATAATTCAGCCCTTTTTCATGATTTTCTTAAACAACTTAGGGATTAACAAAATTGCTTAATTGGTTCACAAAAGCATCTATCGTACCATAGGAAAGTCAATCACATGAATTTTTTTGGAATAAATATCTATAGAATTTGCGTCAATGACTCTTGGTGGTAAAATAGAAGAACAACAACCAATGAGCCAATTGCACACGACTTTGATCTAATCAAGACCAAGAACCCAAACAGCAAGAAACTTGAAACAATATATTAGATAAGAAGCAAACTAGAGAACCTCAGTGCAGCCACACAAGGAGGAATAATATACTAACCAATATTAAAAGATGAAAAGAAAGCAGAAGTTGAACTGAAGCATGTAAAACATTTCTATAGATTACACGTTAACTAAGTAAATACTTAGAAGAGAACTAGAAAATGATAAAACGACAACGTCATTTCTGAATGAGCAATAAATACACGATTGGTAAACAAGAGGAACAATCATGACGGAAAATGCCCCCAAAGTCAATTGTGTCTTACGAGAAACTCAAAATATGTTTCTTGACAATTGCATGAAAAATTGAGATCGAAGAATGAAAACAAGTAAGAGTATAGTTTAGGAGCTGCGTCACATGTGAAAAATGCTTGAGAGTCTATACAGATTAAAAAAATGATGTTTCTCACTAAAAACATCTCAACAGGCTAATAGTTTAAACTAAACGTAAGAAGTTGACATACTAAGCCTTACAAGTAGTTATGTTCTTTCACTGAAATAAACTTTATGCTATCATGCTAATGGTGAAAATCAAGATAATTAAGCTTCAATATTATAGTTCTGCAAAGCAAAGGGAGATCATTGTTCTTACAAGTCCTGAGGTAAAATCACACGAAGCATTTAGAAAAACCTTGATGCTAGGGAACAATCAGAAGAAAAGTGGTAAATTGGCAAAACACTCAAATCGTGAAAATCTAATAGTAAGCCACATGAAAGACACTGAAACAATGGATCAACATAAGGTAGCATCTAAGAACTTTGTGCAGCACACTACATAGGTCTGAATCACCAACCGCCGCTTACAAATGACCTAAATAACCTTATCAACCCTCTTTCCAAAAAATACGAACAAAAGTCCACACACCGACAAATAATCTTGTAAGCTTTATGTGGTGCAATACTACTCACGTTTCAGCGGACGGTCCAAGTAAAGGATTCTCTTTAAGTGGTTCAAATGAAAATCTCCCAAGAAACTTGGCTATGCATCCACCATTGATGGAATTCTTGGGGCAGTTGTTGATGCCCATTGTGATGATGAGCATTGCCACATTCGCAAGTACAATAAGAGGTATTAGCCAGAAAATCTTCCAGCGCTTTGGACGCACTGACTCATAAGTTCCCTGGGGAGGGAATGGAACTGGGTGAATGGTTTTCCTGTTACTCCTCCTCGTCAACGAACCCGATCTCTCAAGATCATCGGTACCCATCAAATTTACTCGGAGAATGATGCCCAAAATCAGGAAATTCAGAGCAGATTTGAAAGTTCACTCGCTATTTCTGCAACAAATCAAAGATTGACTGAATCCCAGCTGAGAGGATCGATCGGATGAGCCCCTCTGATATCCCAGCAAATTAAAGCCCTCAAAAGAGAAGGGGGATTGAGGGGTAATCCCCAGCTTGTTCACAAATCCCAGCCTCCACTCAACATTCCGGAAAGCACGATCCACCTTGATTGCCTGCAACCCAATTCAGTCCAGGCTCTTGGTCGAACTGGGCATCCATCAAAACTCCACCTTGGCAGAAGCAGCGTCTCCGTCAAATCAGATTCAACTCCGCGGACAGGTAGACCTCGCCTACGCGTAAAGCGAACGACATGTGCACATCTCAAGAACCGCCGGTCCGTTGCTTTATTCACCGGTTTAACCCTTATCTACTCAAGAACATTTGTTTAGATGAATTTATTGTAAAGTATTTAATTGTATTCCTATTTGCATACACGAGAATATAAGTACCTCCATGTATGTATAGTCAACACACAACATATAGATTTTCATCTCACCAACTCCTTGAAAAGTCAATTTCATTGAAGTGACAACTTCCCAAGAGATGGCCCAAGCTCCCCGGCCCACACCCTTCTCCAACTATTTCTTTAGCTTCCCCACCTAATTGTTGTGGTAAATCTCTCAAATTTAACATTTAAAAAATGCAAATTTTAACTTTACAAAACTTTTTTCTTCCGTTATCCAATATGTAAAGCAAAGTTGTGTGTGATCTTTAAGATCACCTTTTTTTTTTTCGCTATATGTTCTCATTTGTGTGGTAAATTCAAGTTGAACGGGATTAATTCATTGCTTATTGGAGGAATTCTCCATCAAGTCTTGATAGATGTAATAGATTGGAGCAAGCGTCTCACATTATTGACCCTACTGGAATAATTAGTCATCTATGTTGAGTTGAAGCCTTTTTTAGTCTTTGTCACTAGGTTGATAAACTAGCATGGATGCCTTTGAGGCAAGGTATTGCATTCAATTGATTGAGACTAGAGGTTTTAGTCTAGTCGTTTGACACTGTCCAACCATGGAACAACCAACTATACAAAGGAGGAGTAGGGTGTGACCATACGTGTCTAGCATGTAGATGTCCAACCACTAATGGCTTCAAGCTATAAAATGTGCCTACATTTGAGACGGAGTTGCATCCGTCCAAAAAGAGTAAGCCAAAGAGGAGCACCTGGCAAAAACTCTAATGATCCCTCATAGCATGCTTAATACAAGCTCTAATCTTAGTTGTTGTGCAATGCTTAATACGAGCTCTAATCTTAGTTAATATCACAAAATAGAATAAAAGGTACCAATCATCCCCCATTGCATGGGAGTTGGATAACAATTGTTGTGTGATGCTTAATACAAGCTCTAATCTTGACTAATATTGCAAAATAAGATATGTCAAAGCATTGTGCTCCAAACTTGGCTTGGCCTTCCCATCGATGGTCAAATCTATCTATTGTACTGAGAATAGTACCAATGCAAAAGTTACCATTGGTGCAACAAAAAAAAAAGTATATGTGTGTGGGATGGTGAGAGTTACGTACATGAAAGTGAGCTTTAGTTGTATGAGCAACAAAAGTTTTGTAAAAAAAAAAAATTGCTCAGTGTAGTTTTTGGCTAAACGCTTCAATCTCATACTAACAAAACTTACTATTTGCCCGGAATTTCTGTTTGGGCTTAATACCTCAAACTCAATCCCACTTGAAGGTTAAATAGGGGTGTGGGAGATAGCTATTTGCGCCCATTAGTGTACAACAAGACTAAATAATACTTCATTCTTTGAGACATTAAAGATGAAGTTGAAAAAAATGGCCAGTTGATTGACATCAAGCACCTAGATAGCTACTTAAAGTGTATTATCCCAATTTAGCAATGAGTATACTCGGTTCAACCAACATTTCATTGAACTTCAAGAGATTAATGCCAAACATCCATCACATTACAATCAAAATGAACATAGTAAAAAAGCCAACCAAGCATTTATATGTAAGGTAATTGATTATTAGGTGAAGTCATTTCATGATTCAAATGGCGACATGGGAGCCAACTCAACTAGATAGCATAGTGACATGTAGACAATATGCACATGATATGCTAATAAAAGTGGCCCACTAGAAGGTTTAAAGTTAATCCTTCAACGTGGACCTGACGCTAAGGCAAATAAAAAATAAATCAACTTTTTGGAATGTGGAGACAAAACTTGCTCAAAATTGTAGATGTTGCATTATATTAGTAGATGTATCAAGATTCTAGCTTTTGCGTATAGCTGTTACTTGATTCAATATTTTGCATTTTTTGAGAAAACCCTAAATTTTATAGGATCTCTTGATTTTGAAGTTGTTGGACTTTTCAAGAGTGTGACTCAATCTTAGGTGTTAGCAAAAGTTCATCATATTGTGGTTAGATCAAGTGTGATCAAGAAATCAACAATTCTATGTGCTAGGATTTGCTAGAATAGAGAAAAGGAGAGCCTAGATTGTTTCCAAATATTTGTGATTTATTCTTGTTATCATTTGTTTATTTTCAAGAGACGTACAACAGTTTAGGATTTTGAGAAATATAAGAAATCCATGTCAAATTAGAGTTGATTCCTGCATCTCATTGCCATATTAATTTTTGAGTCAACTACAACAAGACTGAAACAAATTTAGTTAAAATTTGCTCAATCTTTAGTCCAGTCGCATGTTCATTGTGTTTCAACTACGTGTTCCACATGCCGATCCAATCCTGAGCATGAATAGTTACAAGCAACCACATCCCCAGCAACAGATTTTTTTTTTGGGGGGGGGGGGGGGGGAGAGAGAGAGAGAGAGAGAGTGGATCTGCTTGGATCCACTGGAGCAGTTACGCTGCCAGCAACAACACCAGCAAGATCGACAGCCAAGGTCACAAACCCAAAGTCGACAATGACAAGGCTAAGAAGACAGATGGGCAATCCAAAGCGACTCGATCAGAAGAAGTATCCCAATCACGACGAAGATCCTTCAGAAAAAGAAAACACAAGCATTGGAAAATCAGTCTCCTTCTTCAACCGACCTCTTGCCATACTTCTGCGCCCATTCTCATGCCTATCATTCACACCATCTACCGTTGTCACCACCACCCTTCCTTCCACCTGTCTGTTTATTATCAGTTCATTGTTCTTTTGAGAAATTTCCAGTTTTGATAGTCTTACCGAAGCACCTGATGGATCATTGCAAGTGTCTTGCGGAGACTAACTGCCACCTACAATGGATGATTAGCCAAAAGAAGACCTACAAAAGCAGACGAAGCAGCTAGAAGACATCAGAATTAAGCAAAGAAGCTGAGGAGGAAAGGACAAAACTTAAGCAACAGATGAGTCAGATCAACCTTGATCAAAAGAAACCCTTTGGAGCAATGATAGTTAAATCCCCTCGTATGAAGCCCAAAGAGATCCAAAAGTAATGGATCAAAAGAAAGAGCTATAGAAAAAAAGAAAGATGAAGACAACCGTGAACCTACAAATACAGTGAGCTCCTCACCCAGCAAGTGGTGGCCAAAGCTTGACATTGCAAGGGTCCAAGGATGCAACTGTAGAACTATTAGTTCCTTCACCCTACCACCAAGCCTTCATCATGTTTCCTCACCATTACCAAATCGTCCACCCAAATCTGTTCCTACCACCAAATTTTTGTTGATGAGTCCATCCCCTTGAGACTGATAATCGAAGTTTGTGTAACCTGCAGATCAAAGGTTTTCCTCGAGACTGGAACTTCAATTGAGAGAAGAACTATGGAAATGCCTAGGAGCAAATGGAGGATACAGACCTCCCAGAAGTTAGAATCTGCCAAGAAACCAAAGATGAAATCGTCAATGGCAGATACAAGTGACAAAACAAAGAGACACATGGAAAGCATTTGAGCATGCAAATTATGAAGCTGCTGGGAGCTCTCCAATTTTTAGAATGTCAACCACATATAACAATAAGACATTGATCCAATTGTGGCAATTTGTAAAAACAATTTTTGTGATAAAGACTGGCGACAATAAGCACTTGGTTTTATGTAAGCGAATGAGGATCTACGCTTTTCCAAGTGACGATCGAAGACGCCAATGCATAAGCGGAACGACATCATCCAATATGAGTTGTAGTGGGTCCTGCAACACATTAGGGGTGGGATGATGTTGGCTAATTTGACAAATCCCCAAGATACTCGGACATAGCAACTCAAGAGCATCTCTCACCTTAGACCGAGGAGGTCTCCGAGAAGATGAGACGAACGAAGACTGAGAGCTGAGTATGAGAGCCGAGAAATACTAGTAGTAATGACAAGCAAGAACTGTGTAAGCCTCATGGTGAATCCCGAAAGATGGAATGACTATGTAGGAACTAGTATTTCTAGGCAAATGTAATAAATGCAAGTAGACCCCTCTTAAAGAAAGTAGAAAGCCACCTTTTGATGGTGACCTTCCACTTGTAATTTGTGAAATGTGGAAATTCCACTAGGATGCCACCTAAGGAGGTCTCTTGCTTATTTAAGAGACTCCCTCTTTGTGAAGAGGAGCTTTTTGTGTATTGTATCAACTCCATGCTGAAATGAGAAGAGCCTCCATGAGTTAGATGCATCCATTGAGCTCCTCGATCATGATGGTTTTCTTGAGTGATTTCCCTATGATCATGCCCTTCCATTCATATCGTGTGTGGTTGTGGATTTAGAGTGGATTAGTTTTCTTGCTTTTCTATTTGTGGATTAGATGTCATTTCTTGTTTGTGGATTAATGTAGGAACCAACATTCAAGTAAACTAAATAGGCTAGAAATGTGGCATAAATCTTGCATATCCTCCAGCATTCTAGTTCTTGATGTTCTTGGGATGTCCAAGAATCAAAAGACAGGTTGGTTTCTTGATTCTTGGACCTCTAAAATGCTATTTAGTTTGGTTTCTTGTTTCTTACTATGCTTTTCAATCATATTTAGAGTAGTTTGTGGTTTTGCAAGTAGATTAGCTCCCTAAAATTTGGTTACAGCCTTAGGATCTTGAAAACTGAGCAACTATGCTGCATTGCAAATCCGACTTTGTTCACCATGGCTTGCTTCGTAACGGAGTTGATTGTTCCATTGGCAAGTGGTTATTCATAAAAAACAAGTGTCGAGACCTTGCAGTAATCCTCTGATAGGCTGGATGATTATACTACAATGTTTGTGGCCGTAGACATGCAAATCTAAATCTGTGTGCAGGTTCAGACCCGTCAGATCTGTGTATGTCTGAAAAGGAAAATTTAGTATTTATATTCTTCTTAGGCTCAGAAGCTAGGCTACATGGTAGAGCATCTGAGGCTGAGGAGAATCCGTAAACAGTTGCTAAGATCCATTCTTGGGATTCTTTGTGATTTTATGGAGAATTGTCCTTGAAGGCCAATTTGTGATGCTTTTTTGGAGCTTTTTCTTGTGTAGATCAAATCTTTGGTAGATCTGAATTTTCAAGTAAGTGTACTTTCATTTTAGGGTTCATTAATGATGAAATTAATGATGCATGCCGGTTCTCTCCAATGATTTATGATTCTAGGCTATGTTTTGGTCAAAATTGCTTGGTTTTTCATGCTTTTTGGCACAAAATAGATAGTAAGAACCAAAATCCAGCAAGATCAGATCAATTAGATGGTTGTAATTCTATAAATTGATTTGCATGAGTTATAGAAAGAGTTGTATGTCATGGATTTCCACTTTATGGTAATGAAAAAACCGGAAAATAGCAAAAAATCATCATTTTTGCTTGTTTTTTTTCATAAAGTTGGATAGTAGGTGGTTGTAAAACACCATGTAGAGCTTGTAAAGAGGTGGACCAAAGTCTTTTGAGGCTTTCTAGGTGGCAGGTTGATGTGGCAAGCATCTTGTTTGCTTGGTCTCCCTCTGTACTGAGCTTTACAGCACCCAATTTGGTGTCATGTAGCCAAAGTTATGATCATATGAAGTTTTGTAGTTTTTTGAGTAAAATTGGCAAAATTTTGAATTGTTCTGATTGCATGCCAGTCATTTCCCTAATTTGTAGTACTGGGTTTGCATGGATAAATTGCATGTTAATTCTCAGTGTGATATTGACATGCATGAGAGATTTACAATCGATTTGAGTGGTCATACGCATGTGCTCTGACAGTTGGGTCACAACTCAGTGTTAATGGTTGACAAATTCTGTAAAACTGAAGTTTACGTAAAAAATTCCGTAATGACGTTTATGACTGATGTAGTGTGCTTTGCATGCCAATTTGACATTGGGTTAGTAACATTAGGAATCGGACAGTGTTTCAATTTCTTCGATTCCGATTGCCTTTTGAACTAACAGTATTTTTGTCAGAATTTTTGAATTACGTAAAATAAAACAAATTTTGAGTTTTCCGGATAAAATCAAAATTCCGGTCATTTTTTCATTATCTATGAAATCAGTTCAGATTAGTGAATTGATTAAACTGAGTTTATCAGTTAGAATTGATCACAGTGTTTTCACTAAGTCTAAATTATTTCCCGGTGATAGATAAGTTAAAATTAACAGAAGAAACTGCAATGAATTGTCGACAGTTTTTACTGTGTTGTCATTTTTTAACTTTGGAGTTGAGAACTCCCAGATTGAAAATTAAAATTTTGATTTTTTTTTTTTGTTGAATTTCCATTTGATAATTGGAAATCAGTTACTTGTCTGATAAGTTTTCTAATCGATGTTGATCGATAGAAATCAGTCAAGTGAACGTTTGTGAAAGATACTCGTTAAATTTGAATTAAAATTGTAAAACAATATAAAATGACCAGACTGGATGAGTGGCAATAATATTCTTTATTTAGTCAGTAAATCTGATAAGATACGGTTCAAGAATTACTGAAATCCTATTGCTGGGATTTCCATACATGTAATTTTATATTTTAAGTTTGGATAGGTTTTGTCAATATTAGCGAAGTAATGCCAAACCAGTCAATAAAAAAAAAAAAACAGTCCAACTTTACTGGAAATTTGTAATAATAGAAATTACATCCAACTTTATTGGAAATTTGTAATAATAGAAATTACATAACAGATTTCATTTCCAGTAAAATCTTATGGTGAATTATATTCAGCCCAAGTATAGGATAGAAATGAAATTGTTTTGGACTTTTTGCTACAGTAGTCAGTTTTTTAAAACAACGTCTTCTTGGTACCTTAGATGAAATAGATTTTTAGAGAACTGAAAATTCTAAGGAGGGAAGAAGAGTGGACATCAGAGGTAGTAAGTGTGATTGGGAAATGTATTTCACAGTTAGGATTTTGGTAATCCCTGTAAATAATTGCTTAATACTGGTTATTGATTTCCTGGTTAGAATTCATTTAGTTGAATTCGTAATTGATATCTTTGTAACCATTGAGTTATTCGCAATTTTGGATGTCAATTGTGAGGTTTAGAAGTGGAATCTGATACGCGGATTACATTGGATCTGTTAGTGGACTGAAGCCTGTCCCTAGGTTTGATGCATCAGTAGGGGTTTGAAGCTTATCATTAACCAGAAAGGATCAGGATGTGATATTGAACCATGTTAACTCTTCTGTCTAAGTCATATAATCAAATGTGGATTTTGGACATCCATCTGATAGGCATGCCAGTCATCCAAATAAATGGATTCTCCAGTGTTTGGGAACAAGAGATAATATCCTACATGGATTATAGGACAACTAGATGATCAGTGGATCTTTAGAATATCAGATAAGGCAGTTAAGGGTTTTCTGGAAGGAAAAACTGATGGTATGGAACATCAGTAATTTTGGAAAGGAAATTCTAGGACTGTAAAGATCTGATGATCAATGGTGTGTTTTAGTACCTAGTCGCAATATGGGAAAGAAGAAAACCATTCAATCAAATGTGGGATATTTTGAAAAATTTTGAGGTTTAATCTAGATCCCAATTGGTATTTCATTATTTACAAAATCAGAGGCCCTCAAATCTATTTCTCGCTTTTTTAATTAATCCTTTACTTCTTAGTAATTTCTCGAATATGGACATCAGATTGGTTATATGATTCTTTCCGGCATGAAGTTATTCTTCTGAAAGACTGTTATGTCATATAAATTACTACTTGGGTGAATAGACTTGGAATTCAGATAAATTCTAAGGTTAAAATGTTTCAATTTCTTAAATAATGGAATATCTCTGTTGCATAAATGGATTTTGATGGAATAGTAGTTTCTATCACTCAGAGTGAAAATATTTGAAGGACTTGTGTAATAGGGTGAATCCTTTAGTGGAAGCACTTATTACTGACTTTTCTAGAATTTAGATATTTTCATATATCATCTTTCCAGTTAACTTTTATGGAAATTTATAATTTCCTTAAAAGGAGGGGTGAAGTGGTGGGATAAAATTCTATTTGGGAATCTGTTGGTTGCATAGCTTTCGGAAGAGAACCAGCTAGGGTATAAAAATGAGATTGGAGGATTTTTTTTGAATTCTCATCTAAAATAGTACATCAGTTGGCAGTGAACAAAGCTCTATAGCCCTGATCTATGATCTTGCTAATAGATAATAGGTTATTTGTTAACTTGGATACATAAAGTACACCATTAAGCTGCCTAGTGATGCCATTAGAGAATTGTAGTCAAATAGAGCCTTGGCCTTTGACTTGATGTGAACTGGAGTCACCGAAGAAGATATATTTTGATTCTGTAGTTGTGAGTGTAGAGAAGAGGTCTTTGCATGGCGTCATGTGCTGAGAAGCACCTGAATCGAGATACCATTGATGGGCATCTCTATTGGGTTGATCTTGTACCATCAACGCTTTATCATCATCTTGCGAACCTCTGACTATGTCAGAGTTGCCTTCTTGCTGCTGCTGCATCTTCTTCCTCGCTTCATTGTGCTTGAGGACGTGACAGTCTTTGATGTCGTGATTGGTTCTTTTTGCAGTATCTACAAAATAGCTTGGTCTTGTGCTGTTGTTGTTGTGGTTGTGATGCTACTGGCTATTCTGCCTTTGTCTTCTTATCCTTGAAGCCTTTCTTCTTCTTGGACTTGTTTGAGTAGAGTGCCATGGATTTGGTACTCGTTGTTGTAGACAAGCTTTTCCTCCTAGCTTATTCCTGCAACAATTGTTGTCAAATTTTGGAGAGAGCTCGCAGGAGTATTGCTAGAAAGCAGCACTAAATTGTCGTAGGAGGATGGAAGACTGACAAGAAGAGACATGGTAGAGTCTTCTTCTGAAATAGGCAAACCTATTGTAGCCAGTTGGTTTAGCAACTATCTGAGCTCATTCAAATGGTTGTTGACTGAGGTGCCTTCACTCATACTGAGTGTCAGTACCTTCTTCCTCAAGAAGAGACGAGTGGAAACATCTGAGGTCTCGTAGATGCTTGTAAGGATGTCTCGTGCTTCTTTGGAGGTGGTGTTGTTTGATACATGAGCAATCTGAGTGTCCTTCAGATTCAGGGATACAATGGCCAAGTGCTTTGCTATCCTTTGCTTCCCATGCTAGAAGCAGTTCAGGTTCTGCCGGTTTGGCTATTGAACCGTTTAAGTATCCCCAAAGCTCCTTCTCGATCAAGATCATCCACATCTTGAGCTTCCACATGTGGAAGTCATCTCTGTTGAATTTGTTGATTAAGCAGATTTTTAGAGGTTGAACCTTCCATTATAATCGAGTAGCAGAGATAAAACACAAACTGAATGAACCAGCCATATAGAGCTAGAATGTATTAGGTTCTATTATAAGTCCTAGACTCTAGTAATCCAATAAACCTGGCTCTGATACCACTTTGTGGGATGTGAGAAAATGGAGATTATCAGTTCTGATACCACATCTGTTGATGTTTTGGATTGATGTCAACTGATGAAACAAAAATTCTTATTAACAAGATCATGGATTACTTAGAGAATGGAGTTTGCAACTGGAAGATCTTGTATTGTTTTAGCTTTACATTTACAAGATTGCTTAACTATCTAATTAGAACAGTTGTTATTGCAGCGTGAAGATGTAGACGGTCTGTACTTGGAATACTATGTATTTCTGCAGAGTGTTGCCTGTGTAGTATCCCATGTAAAACTACAGTGTCGGGTTTTTTTGCCTTTTTGTTGCCTGTTAGAAATTGCATGTAAAAATGCAGTGTCACTTTTTGCCCTAATTGTCGCCTGTCAAAAACTGCATGTAAAAATGCAGTGTTACATTTTTTGCAAAAAGTGTCGCTTTTCTGGAAGTGTCTAAATGGCCCAAAAACAACTTACATAAGTGTCGCTAAACACTTAGTTGCTCAGGAAGATAAAAAGAAGCGACAGTGTCGGGTGTCGGATTTTTCGCCTGTGGAAAAACCTAAGTAAAAATGCAAACTATAGCGACAATCTATTCAAATATATAGACTGTTGAAAAAACAGTTCATTTTCTGCAGGTTTCATTTGAGAGAGTAAAAATCAGAGAAGAAAGAAGGGCTGTTGGGATGAGTAGGAGTTAGATTAAATTCCAACACCATGATAGTAAGGCTCATCAAGATGGTGCTTTGGCAAAAGCACTTGGATAGTTATTGCCAAGGTGTTCTACTTCTCATCAATTTTTTCATCTTGTTCATTTGAATGATCTTGTTTCATCAAGTAGAAGCAAAGATGGTGCTTTGTTATGTGACTCTTCATTGAAGACTTCAATTGGATGTATCTCTTATCAATGGTGCTTAATAGGAAGATTGCAATAGTTGATACTTTGGGAATCTTTAGATCTATATGCTTTGTCAATATTCCTTTGCATGTAAGGAGTAAGGAAAATCTCATCTCTATCAAGAGGATGATGATAAGATCCTCATATCTATCAACAATCCAAATGCATGATGGAGAGAGACCAAGGCTTGAGGAGGAGTCATCCCAACTCAAGGTGCCAAGGAGATTTCCAAGAGGCAAGGCCGAGTCTTTGTGGCTCACATTTCATGGGAAAGAGAAGCAATTTTCAGGTGGTATCTACTCCAACACATCCACTTTTTCTTCCCTTCTATCATTTGATGTACCATCTTGCTTTGATGAGATTTTTACATCTCAAAGTTGGAGTAAGTCAATGCTAGTTTTGTATGATGCCTCTTGTATGGACATATCTGATGTTATTAATGGCTTATATCTGGTTCTAAATCATTTAGAAATCAAGTGGTTGTGACCTCAAATGTATGCTCTTGGATCTTGTAAGAGCAAGAATGAGATAGTCATTCATAGTGTGAAAAATCATGTTTTTTCATTTTGTGGGGCAATTTGCGAACTTCTCATGAGATTAAGTGAATCATCCACAAAGGACACTTACATCCTTGAGCAAGTATGTAGCCTGAATAAGATCAAGATAGCTTTTGATTTCAAGATTACTATCATGCAAAAGTTCATAGTTCAAACTAGTCAAACTAGTATGCAAAATCTTGATAATCAACACTTTTGCCTATTTTGTGATCTTGATCTTCATGGTCATTATGAGGCACGGAGGCCTCAGATTTCCCTCATCATGGTGCAGCTATTTTCAAGGAATTGGAGCTTTCAATCCCAAGATCTTCTTCAAGCATGGAGGGAACAAAAGGAAATGGTGGAAAATTGGTGGAATGTTCATCAAGGAGATTGGCAATGGATTTCTATCAAAACAATCCTCTCATCGATTTGGTGAATTTGCTGCTATCAAGGGTCCATTGGTTGGCTTTCACATCATATTCATACCAAAGGATCCACTCAGAAAGTATCTCAAGTTTTTTGTTTGACCTAGTATCTCATCAAGATAGTTTTCGAGGAGGAGTGTGAAGATTTGACAAAATCTAGCTTGATCATTTTGAAATTTCATGTACATATTGATTTCAAACATGTGTGGAGCATGTTCCCATGTGTGGAGGGTAGGCATAATCACTTTAGTTCATTTATAGTCAATAGGCTGTGAAAGATTCAACTAGTTTCATCACATTTTTGCTATATTTCCATATTTGGCATATTGAGGCCAAAACTTGTTTTAGACTTAGAGATTGACTTTTCAAAGTTCATTAGTCTAAATGTCATTTGAATAAACACTTTTTGAAAGTGTGGAAAAGTTAGAATGCGAGTTTGAGTAGATTCAAATCTGAATAGTTGGGTACATTGAATCTAGACCCAAAATTAGTAGGGTTAGTGTTTTGGTGGGAAAGCCAAGTGGCCAAATAGGTTTTGGACCTGCTATAAAAGGATGTAACTCATGGAGAGAGCTATCTTCTCTCTTATCTATCTCATTTCATGCTTATACATGGTTCTCTTGGGTTCTACTATCCATTGGTGCACTATCTTGGTTATTGCTTGCAATTCTATGTGTAGAATGATCTATATTTGCTATTTTTGGATCCACACGTGTGAAATACAGTAGCTTGCTGGTTTTGTATGGACAACAACAGTACTTTACCATTTCATTCAACTTTGATAAGGTTCTATTAGTGTCTGCATCTCATTTTGTGTGTAGATACTGATTTTTCTACATTGGTGAGATTGGTAGTGTATTTCTCTTTCTAACCAAAAATCATTCAAGTAGATTGGATCATAATGATCTAAAATCTTTTACATGGTATCAGAGCTTGTGTTTCAGGTTATGAAGGAGGAAATAAGATCTATCAATGATCTGGTGAAGATATCAAGTCTAGAGCATGCTAGAGAGGATTCTACACCAAAATCGAGTTTTTTTGCATTCGTAGATTGGATCTTTTGTAGATCAAAACCCTATATAGGTTTATAAATTTGATCAATTCCGATTTTTGAATCCACACTAGATTTGGCCGATTTTTGGATCATTGGATAGCCTAAGTGGTGGCTAATAGATTGCATATCAAATTTTTAGCATTTGCATGTAGATTTGGAATAGTCAATTTTTTGTGATTTTAACAAAACCCTAATTTTGATTGGATCTCTAGATAAGTGAGGTTGCTGGACTTCATTTGAGTGTGTTTTATTCTTAGGAAGTGGCAAAAGTCATTATATTGAGGATAGATCATAAGTTGATCAAGATTCCATGAGTCTATGTGTTTATTTGCTTGGTATAAGTGCTAGAAGAGAATTTTTGAGATAGTTTCAAATCTTAGTGATTTCTTTTGAAAGCATTTGTTGTTGTTCAAAGGAGTGCTTTGTGCATTGAAACAGGTTGAAAGAGAAGATCAAGTCATTGCTACATGACAACCTCAATTGGAGTCATGTTGGAAGCCAATGATAGGCTTACCTCAAGTAACTATTCATTGTGGGAAGTGAGGATGAAGTCACTTCTTGAGATGAATGATGTTTTGGATATTGTTGTAGGTTTGGAGGAGAGACCAGCAACACAACAAGATCAAGTGAGGTATGACAAGAGGGCCAATATATTCAGAACTTAGCAATTGTTTTGAATCTGTAAGTAGGATCACGCGCTTATCAGCGCAATTGTATTGTGATCTGATCATTGTGTTTATAACATTATTATACAGATTTGCTATTGTTCTACACCATCACATTCTTGTTGAATGATAATAACTCTCACTCCTGTTACACAAACATTATTATAAGAGAAATGTATGGTTGTCTCTGACGCCTAAATTAGTTTTACATTCTCTTCATATTAGATCATCAATATTAGGAAGATTGCATGGCTGTCATAGACGCTTAATCGTTTCTTGCAATCTCTCCTTCACGACAGTCTACGATTTCTAGATTGATAATTTGATTCAACACAAAAGAACAACTCGTAAACTCCATTCTCTAAGTAATCCATGATCCTGTTAATAAGAATTTGTGTTTCATCAGTTGACATCAATCCAAAACGTCAACAAATGTGGTATCAGAGCTGATAATTTCCATTTCCTTGCATCCCACACATGGAACATAGATTGAAGCAATCCAATTGCCTTCTCTTCCTTGAGATGATCCAAGCTCCTCTTGACCATATGTCCACAAGGATTAGCTTCCAACTTGAAAAGCTTTCCACATCTAGTCCCTCTTGCTACCACTTCACCATCCCTCTTAATCAAGCAAGCATATTTTCCAAAGTCAACTTGAAAGCCATTATCAAGAATTTGACCAACACTGATGATATTCATGGTGAAATTAGGTAGAAAAAACACATCATAAAGAGTCATAGTGGATCCAACACCAAATGGTACACTACTAATTCCTTCTATCTTGATTCTACTATTATTAGGAATGAAGATGAACTTTCTAGATTCATTGAAAGGTGCAAGATGAGTGAAAACTTTTCATCTATCCACCATGCATTTCCATCTTCAAAATTAGAAGAAGAGTACATTGACATCATGAGAGATTATTCCTCATAACTCCCTTCTACCTCACCTTCACTTCTTTTAGAAAGATTAGCTTGCTTGAAGAACTTTTTCTTCTTGAAACAATCAGAAGCAAAATGTCCCTTCTTACGACAAAAAAAAGCACTTCTTATTGGATTTGCAACTTGTTGATGGTTGTGATGAATCCTCATCACTATCCTCCTTGGATTTGTCCTTGGAGTGTTGATGTTGCCCTTTGTCCCTTCCTCTTGGCTTGTCTCCTTGTAGCCAATCTTGGAAGCTCCTCCTTGATTGCATATGATTGTACAATATTGTCAAATTCATCTCTCAATCCATTACAGATCACTTGCACTAACTCTCTTGGGTTGAGATGGTCTCTGTATGTAAAATAAAATAGGGCTTAAGGGAGTGTTAAATTTGGTAGGCCCAGTTTATTTCTCAATTTTATGTACATTCACTTTTAGCAGTTTTTAATTTTCAGCTTATGCAATTGTGTGTTTGCCTTGTTTACGACATGTTTAGATACTGGGTTAGGCATCTCGTAACGGGGACCGTTTTACCATGCAACGATACCCCCTAGAAAAGTTTCTCTACATATGTTTCATTTTCTCTCTTTTGTAATATACAATCTCTAAGAGTTTCTTTCTGTCTATGTGATTTTGATGATTGATAGCTTGTGAGATTGCCAGTAACAAACTACAGGTAAGATCATTTACATGATCATATGATTTGTGACTTGCATTCCCAGTGAATGCCTATCTTCTAGTAAGGGAGGCTACTGCACTTCTCCTTGAAATCTTGAGTGACCTACGTTGTGGAGACCAATTCTGCAAACAGAAGCCAGAATATGTATCCCCGTCGACATGGACTCAAAAGTCTGATTTTTTATCATATTATCAGCTAATTTCACCCTTGAGTCGGATCTTTTGAAGTATGAAGCGGGTTGGTTATAGTGCCCACCTCGATCTTTGATTTGAAAGTCAAATGCTTGGCGCCCCAATGTCTTCTTAATCAGAATCTTATTTTCCTAGAAAGTGCTCCTGTATTAAAGTCATATATTTATGAAAACAACGCAAGGTGTTGAAAAAATGCCTATTTTTCCCCTTAAGGCTTGTATACTTGTAACTTGTAAGTTGTGCATAAGACATGGGGGTAAAACATTTATGTACATAGTACACCCCACTTGTGCTAATTAGACAAGTACTAACAAGTAGGTTGAGGACCCATGTGGGTTCTAGAGCTAGAATTAGCAAGACACCACCTCTATACATACATCCTATGCAAGCAAGCTCTCTATGAAGATCTTTCACTCTCAAAACATAATTTGAGGCACTCTTATCACTCTTTTGGTAGCTTTGGAAGATTTGATTCCTAAGAGTGAGCAACCTAGAGGAATTCTCGGCCTCATAAATGGACTTTAGTGTGTCCAAAGCCTCCTTGGCCGAGGTGCATGAGCCCATCTCCCTCAACATTTCATTGGATACATTCATCTTGATGACATATAGAGCCATCCTTGACCTCTTCTTGTACTTTTGAACTTCTTGGAACACTTGTGGCACCTCCTCAAGTCCTAGCACAATATCCATAACATCTTGGAGTACCAAAATTGACTCTCACCTTCCAAATGGCATAATTAGAGGTGGTCAATATCTCACCTTGCTCCAGTAGTATGGAACCCATGGAAACCATCTTCCCTTGAGAAATTGAATTGCAATGGATCCAAATACAAACAAAAGTGTTGCTTCTCTCTCAAAGAAGGATCCAATAATGGTGTCCTACCAGCTCAAACTTGAGATCTTGCAACCAAAAACTGAGACCAATCTCACTAGCTATGTCAATCTCTCTCAATCTAGGTCTAGCTTCTCTCCAAATATGAAGCACAACAAATTTTTGAGCCAACTTTTTCCAAACACATTTCAAGCACTCAAAGACTCCACAAAAGATTCAAATGCACTTGATTTGCATGAAACTATGTGGCTACGGCTTCAAAACACATCTCACTTAAACTAGATTGGCAAGCACAACCATGAAATTTTTAATGAAACAAGCTATATGTGAGTCAAACTTGATGTGTCCAACCAAGTTGGGTGCCCTACCCACCTCATTTTGAAATTCTATAACCTCATCAAGACACATCCAATTGACATGAAATCAATTGTACAAGAAATAAGACTTCACTAGTTTTCCAACAAGCTATCACACACTAGATTTGGATCTACCTTGGAGAAACATCAACCATTCAAATTTTGGTGATCTCACACATGACTTAGCAGTAAAGTCCTGTACTCAACATGGATCAATCCAATGTGTTTTTTATCCAATTTGACCCAAAAATACCCTTGATAGCCATCGAGATCCAACTACACCTCCAAAAAGTAGTTTTCAAGCCCAAAATCTCATCACACTTGATGCATGCAATCAAACCTTAGGTAGGCTCTAATACCATGTGTACTTTTCAAATGTGTGAGGACATCTCAAACAATGTGAATGATCTTGCACATAGATCTAGCACCAACAAGATTGAATCAATGTAGCTTGACAATTCTAAGGCAAGAGCACACTAGACATGCATCATACATTCACCACTCATCATACCCATTCAAAGGCAACTTTTGATGGAAAAAAACTATGGTATTGGCTTGCTCTCGGGTAGAGAGAGAGAGAAAAGGTACATGTAGCTCTCAGGTAGAGAGAGAAGATGAAACAAATTATAAGTGTAGAATCACTCAATCTCTCCAAAAACTAAGTGTAGAATCAGCTCTCTCTCACTCTCCCGTAGTAGCTCAAGATCCAAGAGGTGTGGAAGTGGGACCTCTCTAGAATCACCTCTTACGGCCCATAATCATTTTTCATCGAGCGATATCCTCCATAGATCCACCTTGGACCTAATCCTACAGTCTATGCTGTGCCTATGCGCTAAACCCTGTCTCTCAAACCACTGGTTTCTCTGAAGCACTATGAACAAACTCGGGTGAGGGCGCGCGAGGCCTCCACCACCTTCCTCCGCTATCCCATTTTCTTTCATTTCTCTCTTTTCAAGCTATGGCTGAGGCATATTCAATCATCATCCCTTGCTAGTGCACGGCCACCCACAGCCATCTGCCAGCTGGACCACTTACATGCCACCTCTTACATTGATTGGACCATTTTGGTGCATCCTTCACTATGATTGGTCCATATTGACAAATAATAGTAGCAACAAAGTTAATAATAGGTCGTCTACGTGTGTCAGACCAACCATCACACACAATCGTGCACCCATATTTTACCCACTTATCCTTTACCATTTGCAGCTCCCTTGTAAGCAATTTTGTCTCCTCTCGCAGCTCTTTCACCCTAATAGCCTCATAAGAAGGGGCTTTCACTGAACCACCAACCTCTCCTGCAGTTCTCAACATATTTTGAAAATATCTGCTCTTGACTACATTGAAAGGAATTGCATTTGCATAAATTTTTTTTCCTGCAAGCAAATAAATTTAATTTGAAAAGAAAGTAACATCATGAATAGTCAAAATGGTGCATAGACCATGTGCTACAGATGATGAATATAGGCTCTCAACTTAGATGGCTAAAGCAGGCTATGACATGAGATTTCAATGACGTCTTGGTAAGAGGAACCAATACTAAAGTTTTTGAGGAGCGCTGAGGACGTCCATGTCTTCGTCTATGACTCCGACTCTTACTCTGTCTGGCATGCGATCTTCAATTATGTGCAGTCATAGTGCATCTAGATGCGCTAGCTATAGGAGTATGTTGTGTTGTACGTTGTC
The DNA here is from genome assembly GCA_029204225.1 of Diphasiastrum complanatum. Classification (NCBI taxonomy): domain Eukaryota; kingdom Viridiplantae; phylum Streptophyta; class Lycopodiopsida; order Lycopodiales; family Lycopodiaceae; genus Diphasiastrum; species Diphasiastrum complanatum. The sequence continues at coordinate 53,112,200 of CM055097.1, forward strand.
TTTGGTCTCTATGACGGTCATATATAAAAGCATCTAGGTCCTCATCATTGGGGACTATGGATATGACCATTGTCTTTTTCTATAGAAGTTTGTACTATGAGGCTATGTGTCTTGATGGTCGAACCGAATATGTTGACCAAAGTCTCTTCGTAGTAAGAACATCTCACATAGCATAAGAGCAACACATCATCATAATCGATGAGAGAGTGTAAGATGTTTGAGTTTCTGAAAAGGAAATAATTGTAAAAGTTCTGTACTTAAGGACCATAATGGATCTACAAAAGATCCACAAGAGTGATTGGATACTTGCTTAACAATCTATAAAAAAACTAGACACAAAAAAGTTGATCTAGATTGGCAATTTGACAAACAACAAGCATTAACAATCAAAAGCATTGATCAACATTGAAATCCAAGCCTACACGTGTGTACTATAGGTTGTAGTACGGCCTTCAACCTGAGAAATAAGTAGAAATTGATTTGGTTTCATTTGGATCACAAAACTCAATGTACATAGTGAACTAGCTTGAGATTGCCAATGAGCTCCAAAAATATTCTGCCATCTTCTCACTATGGGAGCTTGAAATACATAGCAAATTCGACTTCCTTCTTGAAGTTAGGTGGATTTTTAGCATGTAATAAGGAGGTTAACTTACCCTTCTTGCCCTAAAATGAAACCCTAGCCTAGATCCTAGAGTTATGCTTGGTAGGTTAGCTAGTTGGTCACATTTTCACCTTAAACTTAGGTGTAGGTCCTACAAAGTATGGATGACCACCAAATAGACATGACCAACTCTCTTGACTTGACCTAACCTACATTAGGAGTGGGTTTCCACGTGGCATTTTGGCCATACTTGTGTGAAACCCAATTATGTACAAAATTTACACTATTCTTCATGGTTTTTGATCAAGCTAGATTTGCCAATTTTTGGCAATTCTTCACACTCCTCAAATTTAGCTTGATCTATCTACAACTCTCTTCCTAGATGAATGAATGCTTTTAGAAGTGTCTAGAAAATCCAGCTACAAACAAGGAGCTTTTGAGACTCCAATATAGAATGATGTCCATGAAGGATCTTTCACCACCTCTTAAAGGATCCCTTACAAGATGTTCCACAAATGTGTCTATATACATGTAGCACACTTCAAAAAGTATACATGATGCCAAGCCTTAAATTCCAAGGCATTTTGTGCACTTGAAGATAGATCAATTAAACTTTTAAGTGCATACATAATGTTGCCAAAGACAACTTGCCTTGCTTGATCCATATGATTGAGCCTAGCTCCATCTTGATACTCAAGGTTCTTCTTGGAGTCCTCGGGCTTGAGCTTTATCCTCCACTTCACTTGACTCCAAAACATCAATGAATTGAATAAGGTGTTGATCCAAAGGTGCTTCTTCAAGTCTACAAATCTTCCACTCTTGAAAGATCACATTTCCACCATTGACAAATTCTTTGGTGGAAAACAAGTAGATTCTACAATCTCTACTTAAAGAGCAAAACACTACCATTATTCCTATTATTGAAATAGGATAATTTTTGGTCCTTACATTGGAATGATCATGCACAAAGCATGTGGACACAAAGATTTCCAAAGCAAATGATGTTTCATCTTTTATGACTCTATTCAAACTATTACAAAAATAGTTATCCAATGAAATTGCTTTATCAACAACAAATGTAGATGTCAAAGCATCCCATTTCATTGTCTTGTCATACAAGGTAATAAACACCATGAATATTAAAGTTAAGAAACAAGTCACCTCATGTCTACTAATACTTTCCAAAAAGTATTCAAAGATAGTAGACTCTCCAATGCTCACCACCCTTGCAAGATGCACACTTGAATGGACAACTTGCGCAATTTGATGACTCGGCAATTGTCATTGAGGACTCCCTTGGAACTCTCATGCTTTGAGGCTAATCCTCAAGATCTTCCTCCTTTTGATGCTCCTCCTCAATTCAAGCAAGATCACACTTTGCCAAGATCTCCTCTTGAGTGATCTCCTCCTTTACCAAGCTCACCCTCTCAAAAGCAGCACTAGCTTCCAACTTAAACAATCTTCCATGCGTAAATTCCTTTGCAATGCAGACATCATTCTTCAAGATGAAACAAACACCATGCTTAAAGTGGACATCCAAACTACTTTTTAAGAGTAGACCAACACTAAGCATATTCTTGGTGATTGACGGTACATAAAGGACATTTTCTAGATCCATGCATTTTGAGGATTCTAGACACAAAGAGATGGTGCCAACACCATCTACCCTACACTCTTTATCATTTGCAGTAAAGACAAATTTTTTAGCATCATTGAAAGAGTGTAAAGTTGAGAAAAAGTCCTTTTCACAAGACATGTGGGAGCTAGCCCCACTGTCGATCCACCAATTGTCTCTTGAATTGCTATTGCTTGTTGGTGAGGATGTAGATGCCAGAATACATCTACTTTCATCATCCTCCTCCTCCTTTGCAAAGTTTCCTTGTTTGTCCTCCTCCACTTGTGCTCTTAGCCTCTTGTAGCATTCAGATGCATAATGCCCCTTCTTTCCACAAAAGATGCATTTCTGCTTTGACTTGTCCTTTGAGCTTGATGCATCATCCTCTTCTTTGGCCTCCTTTGGATGCTTCTTCTTTCCATTAGTCTTGTTTTTGCCCTTGAATGAGAAATTGGCTTTCTCATCACCATCCTGCAAAGACAAGGAACTCATCCTAGATTTTGCATGGAGCATCCTACACTCTTCAGCAACTAATACATTGTGAAGTTTTTCTATAGTTGGCAAAGTGTCTTGGATGGCAAAATTTTGGACCAAATTTGCAAAGTCATCTCCTAGACCATTAAGCTCCATCATGAATCTTCTCTCCAGTGGAAGCCAACTCCCTATTTAGAGACTTGATTCTGAGTACATAATCTTGTGCACTCTCCTCACTTCTCCTCATGCTTTGCAAAATCTGATTTCTAAGCATGAGTACTCTTGAAGTGTCACTAGATTAATAGATTGATTTTAAAGACTCCCAAGCCTCTTTAGCACTAGTACATGTTGATAATTCTCTCAACAAATCATTGCTCACATTCATCTTTACACAATGAAGTGCAAGCCTAGATCTCTTCTTGTATCTAGCTAACTCATGTGCACCTAGAGGTTCATCTTCATCTTTAATCAAGAACTCATAAAGGTCTTGGAGCACCAAGAGTGACTCCATCCTAACCTTCCAAATAGCATAATTTGTAGAATTCAATCTCTCACTAGCTTCTAGAAGGTATGCTCCAGCAGATCCCATCTTACTAGTGACTTCTACAAACAAGAAATAGATTCGATTGACTTGAAACTCAGAAAGGTCTCACACTTGTAGTGTTTCACTCAAATTTGATTTCTAATCCAACAAATGGACTTATAATCACAATTCTATCACTCCCTCACAAAGCTGGAATGAAGATAAGATGAAGTGAAAACTACTTTCAAACAAATCGTGCCAAGAAATGGATTTGATTGCCTCTAGAAACTCACTAAGGTCTCTCTCTTGTAGTGTTTCACTCAAATTAGATTTCTAATCCAACAAATGGACTTATAATCTCAGTTCTAGCACTCCCTCACAAAGTTGGAATGAAGATAAGATGATGTGAAATCTACTTACAATCAATTCTTGCCAATTTTGGCTATTTTTGGACAATAACATGACTAAATCTCCCACACACATTTTGATGTACTTTCAAGACTTGTAAAACAAGTTTAGAGGACCTGATTTCAGCCTAGATCAATTAGATCTCACGACCCTAAGTCAAATCTAATCAATGGCACTCAATCTTGGTAGCTTATCCTAAGATTTCCACCAAAAATTACATCAAAAGCTCACAAATTGAATTTCTTTGGATCATATGAATACCATGCATTAAATGCAGGTTCGGAGGTGCCCACACATGTGGACAGTACAGATTTGGACCACTACCAAGTTTGGGATCAAATCTCCTCACCAAAATCAAGATTCTAGCTTGCCCTCTCAATACTAGTTTTTAGCACCAAACCTGCTAAAAATGGATTTGCATGATCAATGGCTTATGCTCTTGTACTTGGATAAAGTTGGTGTTGGTTGCAATGCCATGCCTAGTGGTGCCATACTCCATCCTCCTTGGTTTTTACATTATACCATTCATTGCCTTACCATCATAGTTCAAGCATCTCTAGGCATGCCATCGCAAACAAGATTCCCCTTATCATGTGCAAATACACTCTCTATGATTTCTAGCTTAACTTTGAATGCTTGGCATCAAATCGGTTCTGATGTGTGAGCGGTGACTTCTACCAATTGGCACATGGATTGAACTTAATTTGGAATCTCACAACACTAGATTGGGTTGTGCTCAACGCACCAACTTACTCTAGTGCCCAATCCCCATTGCCAAGTCCTTTCATGTCAATTTTGAAGTCACTTTGATACAAGAATCTACCTTTGAAAGCATGTAGCTAGTGACCATGGTCACATGGTCCAACGACCTTTGGTGGGCGAGTCCCAATGGCGGGCAAGTGACCGTCTTCTCCCTTGAAAGACGAAAAGCTGGGCACCTTTTGTTCTCTTCCATCGGAGCAAAGCGAGCGAGGCATCGTGGGTGGTAGACTTTCTCATAATCTCATCTTGCTCCTGCTACTCTTCTTCTTTTTCTGCTGGTGCTGGTGAGTTGAGCTCTAATTTTCCATTGTCTTCAGACACTTTGGATTTGGATCTAGTCTTTTTTCGTTGTTTAGGGTTTCAATTCCTGTTGAGCATCTTAGCATTTCTTTTAAAACTTCCTTAAGAAGATCGTTTCGCGGAAAAGATTTCTGGTGATGTTCTTTGCTGGTTGGCAATGGGCTTATGTAGCCTTGCAATATGAGGGAGGGTATAGTCATTTGTATTTGACGGGTTTTTTCTTGGGGTAAATGGATCGGCTGGTTGAATCTTTTCTACTTTAAATGGATCATGGGTGTGTTTTTTTATCAGTTATTCTAGCCTTTCTTGTATGCATTCTCTCTCAAATTAAGAAGTGTAAAGGATGTGCTGTCGTGTTTTGTGATATGCAGGGACGTTACTTTTTTGTAGCGTTAAGAGGTTAAGCTTAATCACCAAACCCTAAATGGCTATGGCTGCTGTTGCTGTTTCTGCACCGCCTTTCTCACATGTCCCGTCTACGGGACATCTGCCAGCCATCACTGAATCCCTTGCAAAAGCAGTTGATGTGCGTGATACAAATCCCTATGAGGCGATTTTCATTGTGCGACAAGTACTCCAGGATCCGTTGGCGACAGCAGAAGCGCTCCGGATCAAAGAGCAGGCCATTTCCCTGCTCTCTGATCTTTTGAGCCAGGAAAAAAAGGCCGAGGAGCTGCGTAGCCTGCTTACAGAGCTTAGACCTTTCTTTGCATTGATTCCAAAGGCTAAAACCGCTAAGATTGTAAGGGGCATTATTGATGCGGTGGCGAAGATTCCAGGGACCTCGGATCTTCAGATCACCCTATGCCGGGAGATGGTGGAATGGACACGGGTTGAGAAGCGTACATTTTTAAGGCAAAGGGTGGAAGCACGTCTTGCTGCGCTTCTCATGGAAAGCAAGGAGTATTCTGAAGCTCTTGCTCTTATTACAACTCTGGTTAGAGAGGTAAGAAAGCTTGATGACAAGTTACTGCTCGTGGATATTGACTTACTGGAGAGCAAGTTGCACTTCTCACTGCGAAATTTACCTAAAGCTAAGGCTGCTCTTACAGCAGCCCGAACAGCGGCAAATGCGATTTATGTTCCTCCTGCACAACAAGGAACCATAGATTTACAGAGTGGTATTCTTCACGCAGAAGAGAAGGATTACAAAACTGGATTTAGTTATTTCTTTGAAGCTTTTGAGGCCTTCAATGCTCTTGACGACCCTAGAGCAGTTTTTGCTCTCAAATACATGCTGCTTTGCAAAATCATGATACACCAGGCGGAAGATGTTGGAGGCCTTATCTCTTCAAAGGCTGGCTTGAAGTACACTGGAGTAGAGCTCGATGCCATGAAGGCAGTAGCAGTAGCTCATGCAAAGCGTTCTCTCAAGGATTTTGAGGAGGCTTTGAACTCTTACAAGGAGCAGTTGGAGGATGACCCAATTGTTCATAGGCACCTCTCTTCCCTTTATGACACACTTCTTGAACAGAACCTTTGCAGAATTATCGAGCCTTTCTCTAGGGTCGAGATTTCTCATATCTCAAAGCTCATCAGTCTCCCAATAGAGGCCGTGGAGAAGAAATTGTCTCAGATGATTTTGGACAAAAAGTTTTTGGGGACTTTGGATCAGGGAGCTGGTTGTCTTATTATTTTTGATGATGTTAAACCGGATGGAATTTATCCTGCCACTTTGGAGACCATCTCAAACATCAGTAAGGTGGTAGATAGTCTGTATCTCAAGTCTGCTAAAATCATGGCATAGGGGAGTAACTAAAGATGAGCTAAATGGATCTTATTATTATGATATATTGTACAACTAGACAAGGTTGTACTCAAAGTTGCAGCGTTCTATCACTGGCTTAAAGTTCTAAATCTTGACATATGGTCCCAAGGACATGTGACTTTCGAAGATTGGGTATTAGAATTGATGGATATAAATTTGTTTGTTGCAGGAAGGAAGCGAAAATAGGAAGCAGTTTTTTTTTGGGATTTATCTGTAGCTGAGTGTATTAGAGCAATGCTTTTTTCATTTAGGAATAAACACTCTTTTTACTGCAGATTGCGAGCTTCATATCAATATCTGTTTAGCATTTTGGAATTTAACAGCTTATATGAATTCTTGTTCTGTTGTTAGAGCCAGCTTCAAAGTCAAGCTGACAATTTTCTAGAGATTTTTGTACTATTCTTTTTTGGATGCTATCTATGTTCAGGTGGCTAGGATGAGCCAGATGATTACCTTTTCATTAAGCCGTGAGGTTTTTTTGGGATTTTTCTGTAGCTGAGTATATTAGAGCAATGCTTCTTTCATTTAGGAATAAACACTCTTTTTACTGCAGATTGCGAGCTTCATATCAATATCTGTTTAGCATTTTGGAATTCAACAGCTTATATGAATCCTTGTTCTGTTGTTAGAGCTAGTTTCAAAGTCAAGCTGACAATTGTCTAGAGATTTTTGTACTATTTTTTTTGGATGCTATCTATGTTCAGCTGGCTAGGATGAGCCAGATGAGTACCTTTTCATTAAGCCATGATGATCCTCATGGCATTTAAACAAGTGGCATTCTCCTCTACACTGTCAAATCAGTTGACCTAACCAACCCACATATTGCAGGGTCTCAGTACCTGAAAGTACTAAATCTGCAAACTATCTCAATCAAGTATATATCTGTAAAATTGGTATAGTAAAAGTAAGGAAGAAGTGCATCAAATAGAGTACACCAGGTTGAAGGAGTTTCAGGTTGCCAAGACGTAGTGTGCAAGGACATTTGGGTCTGAGTTTGAACGTGTCACGAGCATGGAGATAGCTTTTTGGAATGCAACTACAAAAGATTCAGCCTGTGAGGTGTCTCTCTCTCTCTCAAATGATTGATAATACCTATAAATAGGTACTCACTTTCTGTTTCCTATGTTTCATACATGCGATGCTTGCTAGGAACGCGTGCCAAGTTCGTATTCCTTCTACTATTTGTATCCTTATTAATCTGTAATTAGATTGTAACATGTGCATAAGTACGAGAACTATAGTCTGAGAACCTAAAAGCATCCTGGAGAATGTCAAAGAGAAATTTTTACCCAGCGAAAAGGCTGGAGGAAAATCATCTTCATTTAAATAGCTTAATCTTGATTCGTGATGACAGTTTTTTACTTAACATGGGTTTTTTGACATGAAGCAATCGCTTCCATAAAAATGAATCTCTGCAAGAATCTTTGAATGCTACTTGGAGCACAATATTTGCACAAGTGTAAGTTTGGATTTGCAATTGTGGACATGCATTTATTCACCTTTGAAACTGCTTGGCAGTTTATCTAGTATTAAGTTACCAACTATGTGCTACCCCTTACCATGGTATTGACAAGTAACTCTAGCTAGCTAACTTGTTGGGAAGAGTGGCAATGATCAAAGTAATGGGTGGCTATCAATTTCAGTAAAAAGCTTGGCATCGAAACGTGTTGCAACCAAACTTGAGTCAAAGAAACACATGCCATCCAGATTCCATTTGGTTACAAAGTGTCTTCAATGTTTTTTTGAAGTTAATTTTTTGAGTTTGGAGCACTTTTGTGTGGTGTAATCTGCGCACAGTTGTAATTTGTACACTTTTGGGTGGTGTAAGCTGTGCACAGTTGGGAATTTGTGCAGTTAGGATTATTTGAAGTATTTGCAAATCAGTAAGTGGGCATGGTATCTTATTGCATTGCCATATGACCACAATGCTTCAAAATTGTGAGCAGGACATGAGTAATTTGATTGTTTTCCAAGGTTTTGTCTTTCGTAAAAAGAGTTCTAGACTTAAAGGCTTAAAACCTGAAGGAGATCAGGAAACTTTGATTATCACATTCATCCTATAAAACATTATATTGGATGTTGGATGCAAATTGATTGGCTGTCCTTGAGACCATTGCCACGAACTTGAATGATTAACATGCCGCTCCACGTAAGGAATCAAGAAACGTTCGCTACAAGAAGCTCTGAAAGCAGTAAGACCATCAGTCATTCGACTTTGACAAGATGTGTGCAATTTTTTAGTGCCTAGCGTTTGCTAATTATTGTATTTTTTGTGAGAGTTGATGAATTTTACTGAATTTTACTCAAATGTAACAAAGAGCTCCAATCATTTGAAATAAAGTACGTGTTCATGAAAATTCTTGTTAAATACATTATGATATCCTTTTTGGTGCTTATTGTAATGAGTTAGTTTGCTTCTAGCATTTCCATATCAATTCCAAGGATGTATTTCTTGTTAGCCTCATGGCAGAATCTGCTTTAGAAATCTTATTCACGACAATGAGATATCTTTATTGGGGAGATAATGTCATCCAAGTCAATGAGCTTTTTCTTGGTTGCAATAGCACGAGACCTTATAAAACAACAATTTCACATTCATAGCTGAATTGCAGCGAATCACGATCATGGCTCTTCGCGAATCACGATTCGCAGGGAGAATTGTTGTTTGAATTTTTTTTTTGGATCAAAGCTGTTGTTTTACAACAGTAGGGCTGCGCCTCTTTGGGAGAGATGGGTTTCCAAGTTTCTTGGTAGTTGGCGGATTGCGGTGGTTGACAGATATCTACTCGGGGATTAGGAGGCACTCTTCATGCTGGCAATTGCGTTTGAGTTGCACGTGGGGAGAAATTGGCAAAAGAAGCTTTTTTGGGGAGTTTAGGCTCCTCTTTTTGCAAATGACTAGATTAAGTTGTAGGCAACGGATTTGGTTGGTTGTTTGTTCTAAACCACCTTTCTTCGGGCCCACAAACATTATTACAACATTATTTTTAGCTTTATCACTCACAATGAAAGATGTGAATGAATCATCTAAAATCCATGTGTTTTTTTGGCTCTCTTTGTGAACTTATTTTTAGGTGATTGATTGAGGTGTCGGTTGATGCTACACCATGTTTCTTCATACCTATAGAGACTCCTACGCTATTAGCTTTGCATGTTATCATTTGTAATGAAAGTTGCCAATGCCACACCCTAATCCATGTGATGTGTTTTTGGGCCTCATTGTGAACTGATTCATAGGCATTGGAATGATGTACAATTTGATGCTACATTATGTTTTTTCATGCTTAGAAGAATGCTTGAAATGTTTGTTCTGACGAGTAAAAAGGTATGCGATGTTTCCAACTTGAATGCGTTGCTTAAAAGCAAATTTTAGAGTTTTCCTTGGATGTCGTGTTGCCACAAGTTTTGAGAGTCATTGTAAAATGGTTCAATGTGGAATTATGCATGCAGATGTTTAGGGGTTGGAAAATGTATTGTGTTTGCTTGTTTGGTTCTTCTCTTGTAGGATTGATTCCATATTGATAGGATGGTGGTTGCTAGTAGGGGTATTTGGGCAAAGGTTGAGCTCACAAAGGGCGACATGGGTAATCACCATCGTTGAGGTACTCACAAATGGAAATGTTTGCATTGTGGTGGGATCTTTACTGGATTTTTCACCAGGGTCAGGGCTCATTTATTGCGGCTTAGAGGGCCAGATGGGCGACATTTGGGCAAAGGTCCTTGCCCCAAGATATATGATGAGGACGCCCAAAGATTGATGGATATGTATGGGGCATGGTCTATGTCCTATACGTGATGTCATGCCCACATTTGGACTGATTTTGGATTATTATCTCGTAAGGAAATCAATAGGTCCAGTGTTTGGGAAACTTTTTTGAGGTTTCCCTCAAAAATCCCATATCTTAAGGAGTATTCCGGCTACTACTAGGGGATATGCTTCTACTTTCCGGTTTCCCCCTATAAAATCTCAAATTTATCATGTAAAAAATCCTGCAAAATTTTGTAGTTGTCGATTTTTGGAAAAAGATGTCGATTCCATTCCTTAAGAATGCCGGCTTTCCGAAACATTGAATAGGCCTACCTCGACTTATAAATTAATTATGATTATCAGGAGTTGAGGCTCTAATTGAATTAGTGTCATAATTAAGGGTTGAAGGCCTAAAACTCAAGATGGTGGATTTGTATGCTTCTAATAGTGACTCATGGGAGAAGTGGATGAGCATCAAAGGACGTTGTAAAATTCATGACATGTTTTCTATCAAACATAAAGTAAGATGAGTAACGGGAGATATGGATGACGCATTTACATGATTGTAGCTTTAAACAATGGCAATGTTCCATTTGCATGTTGCTCTTTCGATGGAATGCACTCCAATTATTAAGAAAAATGCGAAAGTTGTAGAGAATGCTGCTGCAATAGTTAGAGAATAATCAAATGAATATAGATTTGTGGGTGGATGGATCAATTTATCCTAATGATCCAGCTACCAATTTGTGTCAAATTCGTCTCACTTGATGTGGATGAGACACATGTACAGAAAATTTTAAGAGAAATATATTTACAGTTTTTTATGGTTGTTCTTACTTGTTTGTTTTCCTTTTATTAATTCAGGTTATGATTCATTCATCTTCAATTTCTACGATCTTCCGACATGTTTTTTTTTCATAGCCTTGGTCTGCCTTGCCTTTACTATGGTTTTTTTTTTGGATAAGTTCAGAATGATGATATGATCGAACCTTTACCACAACCAATCCAAATATGTGACATTAGTTCACTTAGATTCGATGGATGTTCCAATATCTTTGCATTTTATATGCTCTTCCTGCCTTACTCTTATCTGCACAAGAGAAATTGTTTTAGTTAATATATTTTATGAAACTGATTCACTTAGAAATAGAAAAAAAATATATTTTTATATGGCATAACGTATCTTTACACCATTCAATCGAAATTGATAGTACTGAGGTAGATCGAATTGCAACATGTCTAGTTCTGATCGAATGTGATTGAGACACCAATCTTCCTCGACCCCAACCATTGCAAGAATGTTGTCATTTCTTTTCACTGTTATCTGAAGTTGCTCTTGAGGGTTCATACCAAAATCTTGATCAAGTGGCTTTCAAACTTTTCTGCATTTAATCCAAAATTATAAAATAGAGCAGTAAAGTGAGCATTTGTTTTTCGATGTGATATCTAAATGTCATGGATGAGTAACATACTCTGCACTCAACTTGTTGATTCTGTTTTGTATCCCAACCATCATCCAACAACTCGACAATTATTTCAGCACTCAAGTCCCTACAAATAAACATTGTTTTCGTTCTCCGAACATTGCATTTGGAAAAAAAAATCAACAAAAATAGTAAAAGGTAGATACCAACTTAATCTATTATTCTTTGATCCAGTGCTACATTTGAATATACTCTGAATATCAATATATAGCCTAGATCGAAAACTTTTTGAAATTGCTGCCATTAGAGAAAATTTTGATGTCAAGAGGGCCCTTTCAAAAGATGTTTTTTATTTTTTTTTCAACCTTTTAGGCTTTCTTTAGACCAGTAGGAAAAGCACATGTGTACTTCTACGTTACGTAGAAAAGCTACCCAAAAATCTTGGGCAAATTTTTTTAAAATGCATATCTAAGATATAGAATGCAAAAGAAAATTAATGTTGCTCTGATAAAAGAAAAAACGTTAATACTATATCTTGATAAAAGTGCAAAGGGGGGGGGGGGGGGAGGCGTTTGTTTTTTTGAGAGAGAGAGACTCGAGAGGAGGGGCAGGGTGTGCCCCCTTCGGGGCACCGGGACCAGTTCGGGGCCCAATGTCTCGAAGAGGGACACCTGGCCACTCGGCCAGGTGTCCTCCCCTCAACCCCATACTTTTGAAAGAGAGGTGTGCTGGCACATGGGGGCCAGCGCACCCCCGAACTCTCTGGTGCCCCAGAGGGTGCGCCAGTCTACCAGCTGTGCAGCTCGCTCCCCCCTCGCGCATTCTGCATGGCACGTGCCTCGAGCAATCCCCCATGGCCCGCGCACTCCTCTTTTTACTCCCTCGAGCGTCTCCCCTCCTCCCCCTCGCGGACTTCCTCACGGCACATGCCTCGAGCAATCCCCCACAGCTCGCCCCCCGAGCACTCCCTCCCCCACGGCCCGCACACTCTTCTTTCTTCCCCCTCAGGCCGCTGGCCCGATTAGAGGCACAACTTCCCAAGGGGGGTCAAGACCCCCCCTACATAGTATAATACACAAGAGGGGGAGGGTGTAGGGGGTTTTGGGGAGCGCCAGGTCAGCGTGCCCATTCGAGCCAGTGGCCAGAAGTGGGCAGTGAGCCCTCCTCTCCCCCCCGCTCTCTCTCTCTCTCTCTCTCTCTCTCTCTCTCTCTCTCAAAAATACCACCCCTCCCCCCCTTCCCTTTCTCTTTTATCAAGATATAGTATTAATGTTTTTTCTTTTATCAAAGCAACAATAATTTTTTTTTTTTTTTTGCATTCTACATCTTAGATATGCATTTTAAAAAAATTTGCCTCCCTATTTTAGACATTTATGGTTAATTTTTTTTTACTTTGTTTTACTTGGCTGCCCGAGTTATAAACTTGGGCAGCCTATGTGGCAATCCTTATAGGGCCCTTTTTAAAGCTTAATTTTCTCTAATGATTAGGAGAAATCCATTCCTCACTCGAAAAATCTGGTAGAGGATATGGCTCTAATCTACCAACTAAACCATTTTTATCAGGAAAATAGGTGTGATCATAAAAAAAAACTCCCGACTCTAAAAGTGATTTTGGAGGATGACCTTTATATTGTAAAATACCGATACCCGAATGTATGACATTGATTATTCCTGCAATTGATTGAACTATTTGCCATTCAACGAAATTTGATGGATACAAATATGCAAAACCAACAAAAAAAACTCAAGAAAAATATAATTTAAAAATAATGCTAACTCCAAAGAAATTAAATTTGAAAACTTACAATTGCATTTCCTTCTATCTTTGGATCCAAATCATGAATGTTGAGCTCATTGTGAAGATAAGCATGCTGAACTAAAACTTCCGTGATAGATTGACCGGTAGGGGATACTTTAAAATCCATTATCCTGTCTTTCCAAGAGCTTCTATATATGTTATCCGATCTTTTTCTTTTTTGGAATGAGCCTTTTGCAGAGGGATGCATCAAGATCCATTGATATTTTCGATATATTCTTGGTATCCATTGATCTTCTACATTTTTTTTCATTGCAAATATTGATTGCATCAATGGTTCCTCTTGGTCTCCGATTATGTGTAGCCATTAGTCGAAAATACGAGTACGCAAGCTGAGAACGGAGAGAATGTAGAGATTGCGAGGTAAACCTAAGAATGACAATCCAAAATAAGAGATAGAATGAAGAAAATGAGAGGTGTACCTATAAATGACAAAAAGTTCCTAAACTACAAGGATTAGTTAACCATAGTTTATGACTATTGACGTCAAATGAGCGAACAATGACGGGCAACATAAGAGTATTCGGACAACAATTGTGGTCCAATCACAATTGTTTGTTCTGCCCGACAGGATATTTGAAAATCACGAAAATTTGGCCGGGAAAGTTAAATACAATTTCCGTCCGTCAACCACTGTTACAGTTCGTCACAGATGGACACCATTCATTGGGACATATAAGCATTGAAAGCGTGCAAAGTCAAAGACAACATCTTGACAAAGGGCCTCTTACTTGTCATGTGGGAGCTAGCCCCACTATATATCCACCAAGGGTCTTCAACTCTTATGCTTGAAGATGAGAAACTTGTGAATCTTCATGAGAGTTCTCCTCTTCCTCTTGGCCTAGGTTTGCTTGACGTAGAGATTGCTTCTCCTTGAAGCACTCCGAGGCATAATGCCCCATCTTGCCAAAAAAGTAGCATTTGATCTTCGACTTATCCTTCTTTGGCTTGCTCGAGCTTGGACTTGAAGATCCTTCTTGATCTTCACCTTTGACTTGGTTCTTCTTGAATGTAGCACCCTTGCCTTTGGATTTGGTCCTGCTCTTGGTGAAAAGACCCTTGTCATTTCCATCATTGAGTTCCGAGACTAGTTTGAGTCTATGATTTGACTCATGAATGCTATTGGCATATGATTTTTTATGATCATTGAATGAGATTGGAGTTGCAGGTACAATACACAGGCGGCAGCAGGCCGTACATTCATAATTGTGAAGAGTTTTGGAGCTAATTCATGGAGTTCAAGCCAAGATAAGCTAGGAATCAATGCATTGATTAGTAATCTAGCTTCTAGATCTTGTTTGGATCTTAAGTAGGTGCCTTCTCCATCACTTATAGGATCAAATGGGTTCATTTTGCTGCATTTTTATCATGGTATCAGAGCCTTTCCAAGAAATGAGCTTCACTTCATACTAGAATCATAGATTTTGATGCAATTCAAGCATTGATTGCTATTTAGACATAATCTATGAGTAGTACCTTCAATCCTTGATCAATATGATGAAGAGGGATCTAATGGTTTTTGATTCACAGGCTTTTTAGCTTCAAAATCCGAGTTGTGGTCATCTCTTATCAATTGGATCAAAATAGCAAGGATTTTGCACTTTCCTCATATTGATGCTACTCGATTTGTGGATTCTATCACAAGGAATAGTTTTCAATCAATCAAAAGGAAGGTAGATTCTTATCTTTGGTACTATAATAGGTCGTTCTTAGACTTATTGAGATCTTAAAAATTCAATTTTGGGATCAGCCCAAAGACTGATAAGTGCTCATCAAGTGAATGCAATTCTAGTCAAGATTGTATTCAAGTTTGCTTGATTTGTGAGATAGTTTGGATTGATTATTTCATGATGATTCAACCTGATCTTGTAGGAATGATTTGAAGAGGCATTTATGTGCATATGATTCCTTTTGGTTCAGGTTAGATGAATTCACCCTCAAGGAAAATCTCGATTTTTGCTCATAATTGGATGGAAATCCCATCACATATTTATACATGTAGAGCTCGGATCTAAGCATATTAGGGCTTCTATGCATTCATCATAACCTAACCCTAACATCTAACCTAAATATTCATTTGATCCACCCTAATTAGGGTTCAAGGTCTCGAGATCCCAAAACAATGAAAAACATGTTATTTTTAGCTGCTAGAATCTCTCTAGCCTATCAAAGCACTATTTGGACTCATTCCAAAGGTGCCACTCCTATGCCAGGTTAGGAATGAGACTTACAAAGAGTATCTTATGCTATTTGGCACTTGTGACAAGCCACAACATGACCATAATACAATTTACAAGTACTATGACCAAAATTGGTCAAGCTAGCATTGTGAAATTTTAACAAGTGCTTGTAGAGGCTGCAAGCTGCTTTATAGTAGTATAGCAAAGTAATATTGTTAAGTTTAAAGTCTCAAAATTAAGCATAGTGTGAACAAAAATAAGCTTTTGGCAAAAAGCTTGAAATTAACCCAATTTATAGCATTCTTATTTACTTGTTTTGCATAAACTGTAAAAGAAAAGAAAAAACAGGAGAGGACTAGACGTTTGTGATAGTTACGAGCAGGTTTTTAGGCTAACTTTGTAGGGATAGACAATAAACCATAAAAGTAACATGATTTTTTAGTAGTATTAAAGGTTAAAGTTGTTAATAGGCAAAATCGCCCTGCTAGATATAATCAAGATATTTGTTTGCCTTTTCTTATTGCTTAATTGCCTTGCTGGATGTGAAGCTTGCAAAACAAATTTGGAAGATAACTTGTGAAGAGTTGCATATAACTTACATCCAAGCTGTAGTTTTGTGGGTTGGAAACATGATCACAAGGCATGAGGAAGTGTCCTTTAGGAGGGGAAAGGAGGGGGGGGGGGGGGGGGGGGGGGGGGGGGGGGTTAAGTACATATCGTTGAAAAAGAATTCGCTTCTTCTCTCGAGATATGACTGGTATCTCCCGATGTGGGAGGACCAATCGACTTGAATCAGTTACTACATACTTTAAGTAAAGTTTTATTGGAACTTTACCAAAGTAACAAACAATACAATTACCAAATGCAATACCTTTTTAATCAGTTACAGTCGATCAACTCCAACAATTTGGGCTATCAATCTGATATGTTTACTAGTGAAAAAAAATTCAAACGTCCCAAAGTTGTTGAAGATTGAATAAATCGATGGTCAAGTTATTTTAGCCTGCACAACGTTTCAGAAGAGAGATGCATATAATCAGTCCTCTTGTTTTTGGAAGGCAAAGCTTCTTCATGGTGGAGGGAAAACTATCTTCAAAATTGGCAACCTGGGCCGGATTTCTTGAAGAATTTCAAAAGGCCTTCATTGCCATTGACAACTCAAAAATGTATATTATATTGATTAATTACCGGATGGGCAATTGAGAATTGGACATCTATGTCCAAAAAATCATCTATTTTCAGGCCAAAGTGCTGGTTTTTAATTGCAAGTTGTTGTAGTGGTGGTAGTTTGTGTTTGGACTACCCGCCGACTTTCAAAACATGTGTAAGCGTAATGTTCTCCATATTTTGGAGGATGCTATTTGTGTGGCAAAAGCCTATGATGTTCTCGCTTCACGAAAGAGCGTGTACGACCAAATAGCCCTGAAATCAAAGAATGACAAGCCTAAGAACAAGGGGAAAAAATATTCTGATGAATTGGATGCCGTGGCTCACCAGAAGAAAAATAAAAATAAAAATAAGAAGAAGTCGGTAATTAAAGTCAAGGTGTGGAAGCTAGCAATTAAAGAAAATCTTTGCTTCTTGTGCAATAAACTTGGGCATCAAGTGAAATAGTGCTCCCCAAAAGAAGAACAAATCATCGAGCCTCATGATAATGGAGTTATTTGCAAGTAAATTTCAAGTTGTTTTATTAGAAAACTGTATGTGGGCTTGTAATCTTAGTACTTTATCTTCAAACCTAAGCAGTTGTTTTGTATTAGTGAAAAATTTTCAGGGAAAGACGTCAATGTATTACTTGACTTTGAAAGCACTCACAATTTTATAAATTCTCGGCTTGTAACCGTGCGAGTGATTGTCCTAATTCCAGCCTTTGCATCATTCGATAAGTATAGGGGAAGGCCCTTGTCCCCGTTTTAAGGCCTCGGGCTCGAGGGCCCACGCCCTCGAGCCCAAGGCCTTAAAATGGGAAAGGCTCGAGGTCGGGGGCCTTCCCGGACGTAAAGCAAGTGAAAAAATTTTCACTTCTATAAAGGTCTAGAAAATAATTACCTCACCCCTCGAAATTTACCTCCCCGCCATTTTCTTTTCACTTGCTTGCAGACATTTTTTTCACTTGCTTGCAGGAGGAGGTCGCGCATCGATGGAGGTCGTGGATCTGTAGCGATGGAGGTCATCTGTAGCGGCATTCTATAGCGTGCGTCTGTAGCGGTCATTTGGTAGAATGTAGCGGTCATCTGTAATGGCCATCTGTAGAGGTCATCATGCCATCTGTATGCCAACTTAATTACGATCTCTTTGAACGTGCAACCCAAATATACTCTGCCAACTTGATGAGTTATGTTCGCTGCCCTACAAGCACAAGAACATGTATTTTGTTTAAGTGAATACAGACAAATCCCGAAGTAATCATGAACGTGCATCAATCCATTTCTGATGTGTCTTGATGTCTTTTATCTGAATACCGTGTTTGCAATAAAGGCTGCATGAGTGTGCATAGATAACATACTCTGTATGTGTTGTTGTGAATCACACTGCGTTCAGTATGATCGGCGTAGGAGTATTTGCAATTTAGCGAAAACGGGAAAGGGCGGGCACATTGCTTTGATGTTATTCGCTTGAAAAATGGCATCCAAAACTTGAGATGAATCTGGGGATTTTTGTAGGATTATATTGAAAACATCGTCCGCAGGCTCTCTCCCCCCCCCCCCCCCCCCCCCGTTAGTGACATACGAGCATACTCTTGATAAGCTTTCTGATTTGTTAGAATCTCAAGGATTATCCTTTAGAGAGAGCAATAAAGATGACGTGTTGGAGCCTGACTTTTCTGTCTACCACTTTTGGGCTGCAGATGAAGCTGAATCGGCCTCTGTAGTCGGGACTGTTACATAAGGTAGTCATTTTTTTATTACAATAAGTGAAATTGTTTTTACATTAGATAAACTTTTTTTACTATGGTAAAAACTTCTGTGATTTTTACCTCCCTGCAAAACAATTTTTTAAGAGTAAGGTTCCTCGTACATATGGAGTTGTTACAGCTGTCATATTCTTACAATTAAAGTTATTACTAAATATACACTAAATTTTTTTGGAGTGCTTTAAGGGGGGGGGGGGGGGGGGGGGGTCCTGCTCTGAGGCCCTTCCTCCCCGGAAGAGTGTGCGCCCGAGGGCACACGGTCTTCCGTGGGCGGAAGGGCCTCAGAGCCGGCCCTTCCCTTCCGTGAATTCCGTTTTTACATTTTTTTTCTTTTTTTTTTGACGTAAATTTTTTTTTACATGCACCTTCCGGGCCTTCCTCCCCGGAAGAGTGTGCGCCCGAGGGCACACGGTCTTCCGTGGGCGGAAGGGCCTCAGAGCCGGCCCTTCCCTTCCGTGAATTCCGTTTTTACATTTTTTTTCTTTTTTTTTTGACGTAAATTTTTTTTTACATGCACCTTCCGGGCGGAAGGTGCATGTAAAAAACGTAAAAAATTTGTCAAAAAAAAAAATTTGCCCCACAGATTACGTTCTGTGAGGCATCACCATTTTCTTTGTAAAAATTTAAAAACTTATTTCACGTCCAGGTAACAAGCCAGATGGCTCAATTGGGCTCCCCATAGTCGAATGTGTTATGATTTTAGAAACATCTGGTAAGATATTGTGGCTAAATCCACATGTTTCCCATCGTGGCATTGCAATAGGTATCCAAAATTTGAAGCGAAAATGGTTGCATTCTTATATATATCATGATGTCACACATCCACCTCACAAATCCTATAGATGCAAAATCCTTTAGATAACTCAGCTTATACCCTTTTGTTTTTTGATAGATGGCATCTTTTCCTTCTGTCAAATCAAACCATCTTGTTGAGTAGAATCCGTGATCATATTCCTCTTTTGTGAGTTCAATAGAGCGATGGTCTGATTCTTACCCCAACCACCATTTCGTTGCAAATATCTGTTAGTAACATCGAATTATCTTTATATTTAATCATGGTAAGTCTCAACAATTCCGTGCCTATCCTCCATTCTTCAAGCGGAATCTCAGTTCTGGCTTTCGATACACGATTAGATCCCATTTTTTTTTGTACATAACGCACCAGTCGTATGAATAATCTGAAACGTTGCTGTATAATCTGAAGAAGAATAATTCACGCAAGAGAATCAGTAAATCGCTGCAAGATCAACTATAATAGCGCTAGAAAGGACAGTCAAGGAAGATGGCGATAGTAACAATTAGAAGAAAAGTTCTTAGTCACTCTAAATCTTCATGACATTCCCATTTTAATAACTTAGTATAGCTATTTTAGTATAGCTAACATTCCCATTTTAATAACCGCTGGAAGTATTAATGGTAGTCGTACAACAACCGTTAATATGAAGGATTGGAGAAATATGAGGTAATATCGGATCGGATCGAATCGATATACTGCAAAGGGTTGAAACTATTCTATGGGTTGGGTCGAAAATATGAAGGATCGATTTTATTCGAACGTGGCCATCTTCACGGCTGTAATGTATTCTGCTTCATAGGATGATTGAGTTATAATAGTCTACTTCTTGTTGACCTAGAGAATTGATGTGCCTGTTGCAATGGTGCACCATCCTGAGACACTTTTATAGTCGTCCTTGAGAGATGCCCGCATCACTGTAGGAGTGCATTTGGAATCCTGCATCACGAGAGTAACACAGTCCATAATCCTTCGTCTGTTGAAGGTACTGTAAGATCTTCTAGTGTGCTAAGCCTGGATTCGTGCTAAATTGACTCATTCTGAACATGGCATAAGCAATGTCGGGGCATGTGTTGTCTGCTAGATACATCAAAGATCCGATCAGCCTCCTGTAAGGCATGTGCTGCATCATCTCCTGCTCTTTTTCTGTATTTGAACAATCTTTGTTTGTCAGGACTGTCCCTACAAGCATTGAAATATTTGCCCCTTTGCAATCTGTCATCCCAAAATCATCTAGGATTTTCTGGGTGTACCTTGACTGATGAAGGTATAGCTTTCCTTCATCATAGTTGCGGTCAATCTACAAGCCTAGATAACATCTGGCTTCTCCTAGGTTTGTTATTTCGAAATGGTTCGAGATCTCATTCTTCACTCCTACAATCAGGGCTTCGCTTTTGCATAGTATCAGGGTGTCGTCCACATACACAACAACAATGATGATCTCCCCATTTGTGATTCTCACATAAACATTGGAATCGGTTGTCAATGGCTCGAATCCTAAGGATCTCAAGGCTTGATCTTTCTTCTTATACCATTGTCGTGTTGATTGCTTCAGACCATAGATACTCTTGTGCATTCGGCATGCATAGGTAGGAAGTGATTCGGAGGTATAACTTGGAGGTTGATCCATGTAGACGTCTTCATCTAATTCATGTAAGAATGCTGTCTTCTCATCAATGATGTAAATCTTGAGGTCGTATGCAGCTGCATATGCAAATAGCAGGCATAAGAAAGCATGTTTCACCATTGGAGAGAAGGTCTCAGTGTAGTCGATGTCGTACTTCTGAAAAAAAACCTTCGCTACAAGTCTGGCCTTGTATCTCAAAACATTTCTATTTGGTCCATACTTGAGTTTGTAAACTCATTTGCATTGCACGGTTTTTCGTTTCTCTGGTACTGGTTGCAGTGTCCATATCTCATTCTTCTTCATGGATTTGATTTCTTCGTTCATGGCTTGGATCCATTTGTCCTTCTCTGGACTGTCGATGGCTTCCTTGAATGTTTGTGGTTCGCCAACGAATCCACAAAAATCTTCGAATGTAGAAGCCAAGCTGCTTGGCACAAATCTTGCTGGCGCTCTTCGCTCTCTCATTGATCTCCTAGGAGATTCTTCTGGTACTGCAATGCTCTTGCCTTTGTCTCTTTGGCTAGATCCGGAACCATTTCAGCAGGCAGGCAGGCTTGTGAACCCTTCTTCATCTGATTCATCGCTCAGTTGATGTGGAGCTCGAACATCTTCGTTTGACTGTTTGGGTTCTGATCCCTCTGTCATGGTTGGTAGGTCATAATAATGCTTTCCTAGGACTTCATAGCTGGCAGAATCATTGTCGGCCATTGTTCTGGTCTCATCAAACTTGAGGTCTTTGACAATCTTCACTAGATTCGTTTCTGGCATGTAAATCCTGTAGTATAACGAAGGGTTGTCATATCTTTTATTGTATAATGAAAGGACCAGATCCTTCATCTTTCTGATAAAAGAGGTAAGGTCTCTACCATCCCATCGCAGATTTGTTAGCTGATCGTCAAGAAGCATGATCTGGCTGCGTGATTTTGTCTGAAATCTGGTAAGCAATGTATAACATCTCTCTTGCATAAGAGAGTGTCGCGAGGTCAAGTGTCAGGCTATTTTCGATGGATGATGACAACACGGCTACTGCCTTGTCGTTCTTCTCTCTCCATTCTCGTAGCTCTTTGATAGTAGTTGTAGGCATCTCTTCGGTGCCGTCTACCCAGGGCCATAGCCCTTCTCCCTTCAATATGAGAGAGGTCTTTATCTTCCATGCTAGGAAGTTCAACCCGGCTGAGTCGAGGATTGTGCAGATCTTCGACTATATACTGCTGATCGATGCCATTGTTGTAGATTTGTTCTTCAGCTGTTCTTTCTGGTTTCTTGTTTTGAATGCTTGTCTCTCTGGATCTGATAGCCGTAGAGACACCGCAAGGAAACGATTATTGTTATCAGATGACTGCAATGGTGAAACATCTTCACGATCACAGCACATGGATGGACAACGAGAAGTTGCACGGACTACTACGACGAGCATCCAGAAACTGTTCGAATTAAGTCTAAAGTTGTTCTTTTAATCATGTAGTTTTCCTTAGCTTTGTCACTAGTCACACCGTAATGAACAAATTCAGACATGCAATTTCATCATCTTCATATTGATCATCATCAACTTGATATTGAATGGCACAATTGCTCATTTGTCATTTTCCCTTACATTGTGCTACTTTTACTTCTTGAAATAATCATGCTCCCAATTTTCAAGTTTCAACTGTTGTCTTGAATTTTCTCATCTTTGGCCTTGATGCCAATTATCAAGATTTGTATCATCATTCAATTGGTCAATATCCTGTTAGAGGTCAATAGGCCTACCTCGACCCGTAAGTTAATTATGATTATGAATTAATGGATGGAGGCCTAAACTTCGGCATCCTAGTCTTTCGTCCTTGGAGGAGGTCTTCATAGTGGTGTCAGAGCCAAAGCTAGGACGAATTGCTCGATGGAAGCACACGAAAAGGAATCCAAGAATTGAGGGAGCATCATGCATGATGGGGTCTCGATTCTTGGAGAGGAGAGCGAAAGTTGGAGCAAAGTATTGGTGGTTTGATTCACTTTGTTCTTTTTCCTATTTTACGATTTTTTCTTATTGTTCCAAGGTAAGTGCACTATCCAATTTTGCAACAAGCGTTGTGAATCATGCTCTTGAAATATGGAAATGGACTGAATCAATTAGGTAACCAAGTTTTGTAAATTTTTGTTGACATAGGTTATGTCACAATTCCTTTCGCACTTTTCATTGAATGTAAGACAGTTTGTTTCAGATTGTGTTGTAATTAGGTAACCACAAAATTGCTGTTGCACTTTTCATTTGAATGTAAGACAGTTTGTTTCAGCAATTTAGGGGACATATCCGTTGCCTTTGAGCAGATTACGACCCTTATCTTGAAGCTGAAAATTATGCATTTAAAGAACGGATAGCTTGTGCTTTCAAAAAGGGATTTCAATGTCTTAAAGCTTTTAAAAGATGCTCTTAAAAGGTGAATATGTCCGGTTGGATGTTGCTGGTATTTTCAGCAAGCTTCAGTTTCTTGGTTTTCAAAGACAAGGATTCGTGGTCTTTGCAACCGTAAACATCTATAATGATTGCATTATCGATGTGTTGTGAAATCCATTATGTAGAGTTGCTGTGAAGCTGTTATAAAAACTGAAAAAAAAAGTTTCAGTAGCTGAGTTGATCATGCTGATGAATGTTTTATTAGCAGCTTTTACGAAAATAGAACAGTAGGACTCTATTAATCCTTTTAAGTCTTTTGGTAAAAGAAACTCTTATAAACACAGTTTCCATTGATATATCCTCTAATTTGTTTGAATCTGTAGACAGTGAACTATTAAAGAATGGAAGAAAATGCAGAAACAAGGGTCTTTGATGGTGATTTGCATCGAAATCTTTGTAAACAGCCGTTGTGGTGTATTTGTAATCATTAACATT
This sequence comes from Diphasiastrum complanatum, assembly GCA_029204225.1. Lineage (NCBI taxonomy): Eukaryota > Viridiplantae > Streptophyta > Lycopodiopsida > Lycopodiales > Lycopodiaceae > Diphasiastrum > Diphasiastrum complanatum. The sequence continues at coordinate 53,136,022 of CM055097.1, forward strand.
CCGTAAACTTGTTGCCTTCATTTTCCTTGGTTCGGAAGACAGTTTATGGAGGTTTTTTTGACATTTGCAACCTGCAAAACAAGTTTTAATGTGGACGTAAAATCAGCAACTCTGGTTCTTGTGGAAGAGAAGTAAGCTTTGTACAAAAAAAATGCATTTATGGCTCTTCTCCCACGCGCTGCAGTGCGCGGTTGCCTGCTCCTCAGAACTTGCTTCAAACCTCTATGGCGAATTAATTGCAACTTTGATTGCACAAAATTCACCACGTTACTAGAGAAATTCTAGTTGGATCACAGTAGCAAATTTGTTCTTAAGTGGAAAAATTCCTACGCATTTTTTTTCCATTTCTAAATCTACAACTTTTGGAATTTTTGGGCAAGACCAAACAAATGAACAATCAAAATAAGACCACCATCGACTGATTTTCAAATCATGCCAAGGCTAGCGTTGCTTAATAGAAAAAGAAAAATGTGTCAAATGGTTGCAATTCTTTGATTACAGAATTATGAAATGCTTTTCTCGGCTCGAGTAGTCAAAGAGTTAAAGACATAACAATTAACTAGCATCTACCTAATCTTATGTGCACACATATGGAAAGGAACATGCATTGGAGATTCAGTTTTCTTTTACTATAAAGCTTTTGTTATCTCATTACAAGTTGCTACTTGCACCTCGCCTTGGTAGGCCAAGTTAACGAACATAAAGAAGAAGATGAAGAAATCTTACCTGCTGCTAGATCATGTTTTCTAACTATGTAGATGGAAATATAGTAGTACATTTAAAAAGGTTTGCACTATTGTCTACATTTGCACACTTCTTACTAAAAATGTTAACTTATTTGTAGGTAATGACCTCCTTGATATCATGCGAACCTATGTTTTTAATGATCACATTTAGGCATTAGTTGTAAAGTTTGAGACCTTTACATCAGACAATGACAAACAAGACATGCATCAGCCCAAGATGATAGGAGGAAACATGTTATTGAATATTCACAAAGTGCTTCACTTGCAAAATTGATTGCTAGATATGGAACACTTCTTGGTCCTTTGGCCAAGCATTTTCGACGCTTCTCAAGTTATCTCAACATCCTCAGGGTAACAACTTCTTAAGCTCATGAGAGAATAAAATCATTTTAGTGGTCCAGGTGACAAACCTTTCCTGCAACATGGACGAGGTGAAACATAGAGTTTGAAGTGACAGACATCTATTTACATTTTCACTACTTCTTTTTTGCCTAATGAACTTTTCTGTTTAATTGGCACAATTAAAGATCAAGAAGTGAGTATTTTATTGGACAGTGGTTCAACTCATAATTTTATTAATTCTCGTCTTGTGCAGAAACTCAGCTTGGAAACTGAAGCCAACAATCATAGATATAAAGTATCTAGCTTCAGGAGCAGAGTTGGAGACTTGGAACGTAAAAGTCCCGAAGCTCCTAGTTTTGATGCAAGGACACACATAATTAGTTAATTTTCATGTAGGAGGGTGATAAGGTAGTTACATTATTTGCGAGTAATTTTGTACGTCCATTGGATCAGACAACCTAGTAAATCACCATGGGGCGCTCCTGTTCTTTTTAAAGCGAAGAAAGATGGAGGTTTTCGGGTGTGTGTGGATTACAAAGGACTTAATAATGTGACTATCAAAAATAAATATCCATTACCCAGGATGGAATGACCTTGTAGATCGCTCGGGTGGAGCACGATATTTCACCAAGATAGATCTCAAGACAGGGTACCATCAAATAAGAATTAAGTCGGAAGATGTCCAAAAGACATGATTTTCTACTAGATTTGGTCATTATGAATTTTTAGTGTTGCCATTTGGATTAACAGATGCTTCAGCAACATTCTAGCAAATGATGAACGATTTATTTCGTCCATATTTGGGGAAGTTTGTGGTTGTATTCTTAGACGACATTTTCGTTTATAGTAAATCCTTGGTGGAACACGCAGAACACTTAAAAATCATCTTGATGAAACTCCGTCGGGAGTTACTCTACGCTAAAGAGTCCAAATGTGAATTCTTTAAGCAAGAGTTGCTTTATCTCGGTCATAAGATCACAGTAAATGGGATCAAGATTGACGAGGATAAAATCGAGATTGTGATTGAGTGGCCAATTCCAGGAACTGTGAGGCAAGTAAAGTCATTTTTAGGTTTTACACTTTTCTTCAAGAGATTTATTGAGGATTATGCTAAGTTAGCAGCACCGCTTAATAATCTGACAAAAGGAGTTGTTAATAAAAAGAAAAAATGGAATCAACCTAGTCCGCCTATTGTTTGGAATGAGGAATTGAATTAATGTTTTGAGAAACTTAAAACAATGATTGTTTCAGCACTCGTGTTACAAATTGAAAATCCAGATTTACCTTGTGTCGTGAAAACGGACGCAAGTGATATTGCAGTTGGAGCGGTTCTATTACAAATGGATAGGCCACTAGCATTTGAGAGCAAAAAATTCACTGGTCCTAAGTTGTGTTATACTACGCAGGAAAAGGAATTGTTTGTTGTAATCCATGCACTTAAAACCTAGAGACACTACTTGTATCGTAGTAAGTTTGTAGTGTATACGGGTCACTAGCCTCTTAAGTATTTTTGTAATCAACATGATCTTCGGGGGAGAAAAACTCGATGGGCTGAATTGATGCAAGACTTTGATCATGAAATTCGTTACATAAGAGGCAACTCTAATCAAGTTGGAGATGCTCTTAGTCGGATCGGTGAATTGAACGAGTTGTCATTCACCCAGATTTCTACAGATCTATATCTTTCGCTGAGAGAAAAATATGAATCAGATTCCCATTTGGTTACATTTTGAACATTGTTCAGGCCGGAAGAAATGTGGACAATGTTGAGTCAGAAACACAGGGGACTCAACTAACTAAGACAGATAAGAAGATTGTGGAACGGTTCACCATTTGAGATGGATTACTATTTCGGAATGGGAAAGTTTGCGTACCTGATGATGATGAGCTCAAACGTGAGATTTTGTTTGAATGTCATGACATACCCCCTGTGTAGGACATCTCGGTATTCACAAGACTCTGGAATTGGTTAAGAGAGAATTTTATTGGCCAAAGCTCAAGCCATATGTCGAGTCATATGTTGTTAAATGCAAACCCTGTCAAATAGCAAAGGCTGAATGCCATAAGGCTGGTGGTTTGTTGCATCCATTGGATATCCCTGATAAGAAATGGAAAAGCATATCTATGGATTTTGTAGTTGGACTTTCAAAGACCCAATGGCAAAATGATTCTATTTGGGTTGTAGTGGATCGGTTAACTAAGTTAGCTGCATTCATACCAGTCAAGTCAACTATAAAGGCTTTTGATTTAGCCCAGATCTTTGTTGAGTGATTATTTCAGTTGTATGGTCTGCCAGGTGACATTGTTAGTGATAGAGATCCTAAGTTCACAGGTCACTTTTGGTCAGCAGTATTCTATACACTTGAAATTTCTTTGAGTTTAAGTTCTTCTGATCATCCTGAATCAGATGGCCAGACAGAAAGGACTAATCAAACTATGGAAGATATTCTGAGGACGTATGTTTCTCACAGACAATCTCATTGGGAAGATTATCTCCCACTGGTTGAGTTTGCATATAATAGTAGAAAACATTCTGCTACAAGTTACAGTCCTTTTATGCTTATGTACGGTTTTCGACCTAGATCTCCAATAAATGTTGAGACTAAGTCTGTTAAGATCTAGAAGGTTGATGTTTTTTGCATAATATGCAAGAAATGTTGCAAGTGGCTAAGGATAGTATCCGAAGTGCTCAAGATAGGGCTAAACACTATACCAATCTTAAGAGATCTCCAAGAGATTTTAAAGTTGATGACGAGGTATATCTTAGGATTCCAAAAGATTCTAAAATATTACATATAGGAAAGCATTATAAGTTGTCTATCCGTTATTGTGGATCGTTTAGGATTGTACGTAGAATTGGTTCTTTGGCGTATGAACTCGATCTTCAAGGAAAATCGATTGCACACCCAATGTTTCATGTAAGTTGTTTGAAACTAAGTTTACATGATGGTGATACAGTTGGATCGGATGAGGATTTATTCCATTTGGAAGATTTGTTGCTTAGTGAACCTTTTGGAACCTGAGAAAGTGCTCAAAACCAGAGATAAACAATTGAGAAATTGTTCTATCTCTGAGTGCTTAGTTCGGTGGAAGGGCCGTACTGATGATGATGGTTCGTGGGAGAGAGTTGATAGCATAAAGAAGAATTTCTCAAATTTTACTTTCTAAGGATAGAAACAGTTTAAGGAGGGAAGAATGTTATGTCCATGACCAGTACATAGGATACAATATACTCCTAGTCTTGGATACATGGTACTCCAGTGAAACAAGCTGTTAGTTATGCCACGTCATACGGGACGTGACTCGAAAGTAACTAATATCCTTGTGAGGCCCAGAACACACTAAATGGAGTTTAGACAACGTACGAGGGAGTGTATGCATGTGTAGAGTTATCAATAGCATTTCTATGAATAGTTGGTCCATGCTTAGGACTCTATTCTAGGCGAAGGGAACTTAGGGCTATCCATGCCTATGTGCCCAGAATGCTTTTGGCTCTATATATTGGGTCCAAACTCGCCCTACTCCTCATCATGGTTTTGGATTCATTTCCAGGCTCTCACTCTATATTCATGCTTCTTGTTTCTTGGCTTGGGGGTGAGGCTTCTAGAGTTTGATTGGATGCTTCTACTTGGTTGGATGGTTTCTCCATAGTGTGTTATCAATGTGTTTGTGATTTGTAAGCAAGATCTAAGGAGCTTCCCTTATACATGGTTTGTCATGATTAGGCCAAAATTCAATTATGATGTAACTCAAGTTAGCTAGGTTGCTTACACATGTCAATTTTAGGTTTGATGAGTGATGCACCCTATGTGGTGACAAAGGCCAAAGGGTCCAATCATAAGAGAGAGATGTGTTGTAAGGGTCCAATCAAAAGTGAGGGATGTTGCATCACACATCCAATAGGAATAGAGAGGCTATGTCTAAGGGGTCCAATAAGGATCAAGCATGGATCTCCATGTGTTTCTATATGTACTTTCATGCCCTTCATTAATGTAAGAGAGATCTATGAGTTTTTGAGTCAATTTGGAGATTTGCCAATTTTGCTTGTATTGCCTTCTTTCTCTAGATGAGCCTAGAAGTGGTATTTTCTCTTTCTAACCAAAGAGAAGAGCTTGAGTTTATTTCATGAAGTCTTCCACACGTGTGAAACACCTTTTGGTAATGAATGAATGCATGTAGAATGGTCTTTTTGCCTTAGGTCTTGTCATTGATCTTGGATTTCAATCAATAGGTGATCTATAGTGCATGAGCCAAGCTTAGGAGATAAATTTCACACATTAGGGCATTCCCATGTGTAAATTTTCACATGGTATCAAAGACTACCTAAGTACTTGATGCATGTTTCATCCAAAGTTTCAAATTTTTTATGAAAATCAAGATCTAGAGAGTGTTGATTGCGTCTTCGATGCTATCTCAAGCAAATCTGGATCAAGAGGGTTCATTATCATAATGATTGAATCATTTCAGGTACTATACGGAACTCCTTGCTCATGCACATATGAAGTACAACCAAGTTCATTTGGAAATTTCTCTTCCAAGTCAGATCCAAATTTGGTGCTAGATAGCTTGTTTGAAAGCTAGTTTTGTCTAGTTTTTTGTAGCAATTTGTTTCAACCATTTGGTAGAGCCAATAAATAGCTATAAGCTTTTGAATAGGGTTAGGTAGGGCACCTAGACATGTGTGGACACATTTGGTTTGATTATATCTTGCTAGTTTGACCAAAAATTCAAGAAGAGGCTTGCCAATGTCATCTATTTGAGATCTTGTCATTGATCTTGGATTTCGATCAATCGGTGATCTATAGTGCATGAGCCAAGCTTAAGAGATCAATTTCACACATTAGGACATTCCCATATGTGTGAATTTTCACATGGTATCAGAGCCTACCTAAGCTTTTGATGCATCTATCGTCCATAGTTTCAAAATTTTCATGATCAAGATCTAGAGATTGTCGATTGCATCTCCCATGCTATCTCAAGGAAATTTGGATCAAGAGGGATCATTATCATAATTATTGAATTATTTCAGGTACTGTATGGAATTCAGTGCTCAGGCATGTGTGAAGTACAGCCAAATAAGTTCTCTTCCAAGTTAGATCCAAATTTGGTGCTAGATACCTTGTTTGAAAGCCAGTTTTGTTTAGTTTTTGTAGCGATTTGTTTCAATCCATTTGGTAAAGCCAATCAAAAGCTATAAGCTTTTGAAGAGGGTAAGGTAGGGCACCTAGACCTATGTGGACACATTTGGTTTGATCATATCTTGCTAGTTTGACCAAAAAATTCAAGGAGAGGCTTGCCAATGTCATCTATTTGAGATCTAGTCATCATTTTGAGGTCATAGCCATTTTCTTTCATACAATTGGCTTGTATTTGAGTGATTTGTGGACTCTAGGAGTGTTTCACACGTGCCAAATATAGTTTGACCCAAACTTTGCCTATACTCCATCGATTGATGAGAGGTTGATCTAGGTTGAGAGAGATTGGTAGAGCTAGTGAGATCCATCTCACATTTTGTTGCAAGATCTTGCATAGGAGTTGGTAGTACACCTTTCAAAGATCCTACAGTGAGAGAGAAGCAACATTTGATTGTCTAAATCACAAGGAGTATTCACTATTACATGGCATCTATGGGTTCCTTTCTATTGGAATCTAGTGAGAGACTAGCCATTTTGGTGCTCCAAGATGTGATAAAGATTGTGCTAGGACTTGAGGAGGAGCCTCAAGAGCTCCAAGAGGTCCAAAAGTATAAAAAGAAGATAGCTTACTCTTTCTCTCTCTCTCTCTCTCTCTCTCTCATAAAAAGTATAAAAACATGCAATCCCAATAACAATCAGATCCAACAACTAGCAAAACTCAATAAAAGCATGAGAGATGGAGGAAAAGTGATAGAGAGCAAGGACATTCATAAATCCATTTCACAAGAGAACCAATTTGCTTTATTGAAATGAAGATATGTACATGTGTAGGAACTCGAGTTGGTCCTTTTTTATAGTAGAGAGGAGGACCCTGGCCTCTGAATCCTATTGGTCCATTTTTTATTCAAACTTAAATAAGAGTGGGAACCATCCAAATTGGAGGGAAACCCAACTTTATTCACTAACTTGACATTTAGGCCCTGCGACATTAAAAGTCCCGCAAAAAGGTCTAAAGTCCTTTTATTGACTTTCTAATTAATCAATTAACTATGTGATCATCAGGTTGGACTTACGCACGCAGGGTGCCAAATCCCTCTCACTTATTAACTAGGGTTAGGGTTGCCTTGGGATCCACAAACCCTCCAACAGTATCCCCCACCAAAACTGGTGGCGGTCCCACGACACCTGCGAGATGAAGTTACTGTGGGCTTTTATTTGCTTCATGTCAAATCTTTATTAAATGATACTGCACCTTCTCCATGAAATCGAGTCGGGCAGTGTTGAAATCTAAATGAGATTCGCCACTCCATTTCTTTCTTCTTATCCAGCATAAACCAATAGGAGTATCATGCAACTGTTCGATCCTCTTCCAAAGGATTGGAGCTCAAAGGGCACAGGACTCTGGGGCGTGACAAAAACTTCTGAGACCCCAAGGGGGTCGAAATCATTGAACATATCCATGAGATATTGAGTGTTTGTAGAAACAGCTTCTGTGTGTGGGGGTGAGGCGGCCTAGGTAGCTGTGATGGAAATGGTAGCCCCAATGGTCATAGACTATCCGTGAGAGGAAGCAGAGGCGAGGGAAGCATCAAAGGCGAGGGGAATAGGTAGTTCAGCGCGAATAGTAGTAGGGGGTGGAAGCTCAGCTGAAGATGTTTGCCTAGTACGACGTCGTAACGCGGAAGGCGAGTCAGGAATGACGATCTCGCTGTATGGACGATGTTGACTATGTGAGTTGGATGCCTATTGAGATCACTTGGCCGGTGCTTCTTCATAAATAGAGAGCACAAAATCCATATGAAACCCATGGATTTTATTCTCAAGGTGAGAGGCTGCTAGGAGTGACAACAAATGGCCAGCAACAAATTGCTGCTTGGTATTCTCTTAATGGCTCGTTTGAGCTCTCCAAAAATAGTCTTGAACCAGTTATATGGTTCCAGAGGCGCCTTGGCTATCTTGGCATGAGAATCAACTATCCTATGCAAAATCTGGAAAGTAATACGTTCTTTCCTGAGGTTGCCAACCATCAGGAAATTGTTCAGGAGTTGAGCAGCGACGTGAATGGCAAGATCAGTAATGGCTTCTAGAAGGTAGCCATCATTAGTCCAATGTAGATCATTTGTAACGTCAATATAAGGCTTAATAGCCTGTTTGGCTTGCTTATAATTTGCTGAGGCTTGGGTACCAGATGCTATCCCTATGGCAGCAAGGGCGCCCTCAATCATGCGCACCTTGTGTGTGGCTCCTTGGAAAGTAATATGAAACTTGGATTTCTCCTCCTTCCAAGTACTGAAGGCAAGAGTGATAAAATCCATGTTTATTTTCCCTGAGAAGGATCTCTCATGAATACCCATTGCAGTAAGTAGAGGCTCCGCAAGGGTCATCCACTGAGTGACCATGCTTGTGCTAGGAAGGATCATGATATCCGTTGTAGATGGGACATCACAATGGATAGTATAACGCGACGACTGAGATGTATTGGTGGAAGACATGATGGAAAGAAATGGAAAGTAATAGACGTGAGAGTATATCAGAAAACAGTACAGAAAGTTTTAAAGGCTTTGGTCACTGAAAAAATTGGCAAGAGCTTCGCTAGCACAAATGAGGAATGAATCAAATTCAGCCAACTTATAGGTGAATTTGGGGGGTCCATTACACTGAATACTAGTTTGGCTGATCAGTTCTGAACAAAAATTCGCAGGCTTGTTCAATACTATAAAAATAGGCTATAAAAATCTCAGCGAAGGTTTCTGAGGTGCTAAAGCCATCCGACGAACGTTTTTCAGGGATGGCGAAGGATGAACCTTTGCCCAAGAGGGTCCTTTGGCCAAGTACTGTTATAAATGCAACTTTTCAAGATCTGAACCTATAGCCAACCTATTTTTTACATTTTAAGACCATCTAGCATGTCAGCGAAGGTTTATGAGGAGAATAAGGTGCTCGGTGAAGGTTCCCAAAATGGCATATTGCTGATCATTCACCCAACTCAAAAACAGGTACTTTTTCTGGAAAAGAACCTTTTCCCAAGTCAATATAGGTATATCTGAAGTGGATGTACAATTTGAAAGCTCAGCGAAGGTTTTCCATACTGTATAGACAACATATGACCAAAACAGTAATTTTATAATCATTTTCCATCAAATATTATCTTTTTGAAAATACTTTCTTTCCTCTTTTTTCATTCTGATGACTTTTCTGACTTTTGCTCATCAGTCTTCTCTCATTTTTTTTTACTGTCTTTTTCAAACAAAATTAACAATTAAGTAGTGAAAACAAAAAAATTGAAAAACAAATAAAAATAAAAAATCATTTGGATCATGCTTATTGAACTGGCGGAGCAGGTTGCCAAAACTTGCATAATTGATTGCCATTCACAGGAGTATCAAACCGTTTTCCATCCAAGTGCCCAAGAATTACTGCTCCATAGTTCAGGATTTCCTTTACTTTATAGGGCCTTCACCGATAAATTTCAATTTTTTCTTGATTAGCTTGGTTTTGTACATCAATGCAAGATATCCTGCTTTTAAATCTTTTTTGTGTAATCGATGATCGTGCCATGCCTTACGACGAGCTTTCTCTACTGCTAATGCATGAACTGCCATCAATCTTGTTTCACACAATTTGTGCAACGCTTCATGACATAGTTGAAAAGACTTATCATCATTTAACTGTTTTGTTGCTGCTATGCATAAAGATGGTATTTAAAATTCAATCGGCATAAACCAGTTGAAAAGGTGTTTGATTTGTACTACTTTTGTAAGCGGTTCTGAATGCCCATAATGCTGCATGCAGTTTATGTTCCCAATTAGATCGACTCACTTCAACTGTTTTCATCGTAATAGTGTAGAGAATCTTATTGGAGGATTTAGCTTGGCCATTCCCTCTGGGATAATAAGGAGTACTAAATCTGTGTATAACAAAAAAATCTTCAAGTAAAACACTTTATCGTTTGATTAACAAAGTGTGTATCCCGGTCATTGACAATCTCGATCGAACATCCAAATCTGATAATGATATTTTCATAGAGAAACTTGGTCGTAGATTTCGCATCAGCAACTTTGACAGCTTTGGCTTCAACCCACTTGGTCATATAATCAGTTGCTACGATAATGTATCGGGCCTGAGATCCTTGCACGATAGGATGAATAGGACCAACATAATCTAGTCCTCATTTTTCAAATGGCGCTTGTGATAAAACCGGATGCAAGGGTTCACAGTTCTGTCTAGTAGGCCGTCGTGCTCGCTAGCAAAGATCACATGTCTGAATATAATTTTCTGTGTCCTTATGAAGTGTAGGCCACCAACAACCTGATTGCAAAAGTTTGCGAACAATAATATCTGTAGAGAAGTGTTCTCCGCCCCTGCCATCATGTGAAAACATGACATGCGGTAAAACACCTACGTAGAATATTATCTGATCCACGACGATACAATTGTCCTGCAATCAATTGATAAGGTTGAGCCTTATAAATCAATTGCCTCTTCTGTACTTTTGTCAAAGAGTCATTCGGTTGTCCTAGCATAAGGTACTCAACAATATTCGCTGCCCACTCAGGTACTGCTTCTACATAGAATAATACAGCATCTGGTAATTCATCATCCACCTCAGTATTAACTGGTGCGGATTCTATTTGCGAAACGTGGTCGGCTAGATAATGTTGCTTCCTCTTTCGAACCACAATTCGAAAATCAAATTCAATCAATAACAGTAACCATCTTGCAATACGTCCAATATTGCACGTCTTGTTTACCAAGTACAGTAATGGTTGGTAATCCGTATAAAATGCAAAGTGCGTTTCCATGAGATAATGACGAAATTTTTGAACAGAAAAAATCATGGCTAACGCTTCACATTCTGTTGTTGAATAGTTTTTCTTCAGATCTGTAAGCCGTCTGCTTGCAAATCGTATTGGATAGTCCTTCTTATAGTCACCTGGCTGCGTCAAAACTGATCCAATTGCATATTTCGAGTCATCAATGTGAACATGAAACTCAGCCGTCCAATATGGAGAATGCTGTATTGGTGCTGAAATTAATGTTTTATTTTTATTTTTCAAAGGCTTCTAACGCCTCTACTGTCCAAATAGGAACAATAGCCAGTTTGTATATAGGTCTTGCTAAATCCGCAAAAAAGATAATAAAAATTCAATAGTAGTTCGCATGACCCATAAACACATAAACTCCACGAATTGTTGTTGGCGGTGGCAATTTCACAATAACCTTGATTTTAGAATAATCTGTGGCAATGCCATGTCTCGATATCGCATGCCCAAGCACAACTCCATGTGAAACCTATATATGACATTTTTCTGGATTCAGTGAAATCTGATACTTACGACATATTTCAAATATTTTTTCCACTCGATCCAGGTGGTCTATATCTGTACTATGGACTCCTAGGTCATCCAAGTAAATTTCAAGAAATTTCTGTAGATAATCCTTAAAAGCAAATTGCTTGACTTTTCCTTATCCTTTATCCAATAAGAGTGGCACATTCTTTGAATCAATCTTTTGAGGAGGATTTTCCCATTTCAGGACCGTATTATAATGTTGCTTGGCTTGTTTCTTCATCATTGACTCTGTGATCCTGTCTTTCTTCAATATAACTACTTTTGGCGGTTTTATTGTTGGTTCATCAGGAATATTACGTACTCCAAATCTGGTTGGATCCATATGATTTAGAATCTGCTCATCAGTAAGTTCTGCATTCAACATCATAAGTCAAGGCATGACTCACATGCTTGAGTTCATCTTCAATTGGATTTGGGATAGGTTCCATTGATATCCAAGCTACATTCAGCACATTTAATGGAAAAGTGATTGGTGTATCCAAGGTTCAATCCAATAATGAAATCTCACTCAAATCTGACTGATTATCTTGTCGACACATATATCATGCGGTGGTACAATCAATTGTTGCAAAAGCTTCATTCCAATTGACAGTATCGGTTTGAGAATTGTAATGAACTCCCAAAGTTTTCTCTGTTCGGTCAGGAGTATGATCCATTGTTGATGAATCATCATCCTGTTTTTGAACCACTGGTTTGATAGTCCAAGTTGCAGGATCAACCTTGATTGCACGTTTCCGATTTTCAAAAGTGATTTTTCCGGTACCTCAGTTATAAATTACTTGCGCAACTCGTAACCATGGACGTCCCAATAGGACTCGGTAGACATTTGGTGCTTCTGGTAAGTCCATTACTACGAAAGTAATGATGAACTATACTCTGGCAATTTTGACATGTATATCTTCAACCATTCCTCGTGGACAAACTATCGTTTGATCAGCTAGCTTAATGGCAAAAGTCGAAGGTTTTATCTTTGTAAGGCCCCATTTTGCACATAGCTTTGTAGAAATCAGGTTAACTCCCAAACAACCATCTATCACAACTGTCTCATTATGAAATTGTCTATGTTGTATCAGCAGAGTGATATTTTTTTGTTCACTTTCCCAAGCTGCTCCGACATGGAGTACTTCATTAGATTTTTCAAATCCAGCACAAAAAAGTGGCTCCTGATGGACTTCTGGTTCAACTTGAGTTAGCTTTTACGCTAATACTTCTTTTGCTTTTGGCACCACCTTCAGGAACTCTCCCAATGAAATATTGATCTTACTAGACAAAATATTCATGAGCAGTTCTGTTTGTGGTGCTTCCAGTTCAGTCATTTTGAAGGGTTCTTCATGATGATGCAACTGAGCATTCATATTTGTATGTGAATTTTTCGGCGACTGCAATGGTGAAGAACAAACTTCGGTTGTTGCTCTAGCAGCTTCAAGCTCCTCTTCTTCTTGCAAATGTTTAATCCACTGCCTCATATCCTGATATTCTTTTTTCTGCATGAAGATTTTGATAGACTCTAGATGCTGTTGCTATATCAGTTAATGGTATAGAATCAGCAGGTACTGGATCTGCTACCGGTTCTTTCTGCTTCTGTGCTCTGGTGACCACCATCAAGGGTACACTTGGTTTGTTATGAGCTACTGGTCTTTGCTTGATTGTTATCAAATTTATAGGAGTTGTAACCGGTGGTAGCTTTGGTTTTGCTGGACAGTCCTTGTAGTAATGCCCATAATCACAGTCACGACAGAATGGTACAAATTTTTCTTTATTTGGACATTTTGCAGCTCTATGATTTTCTCCATATGCAAAGCATCCAAGTGATGCTCTGGTCCAGTTTCTAGATGCTTGTTGTTGCGTGACAACATAAATAGCATATTGTTCTGAAGATCCGCCTTCTTGATCATTACCATAGTTCCATTGCTTGGGACTTCTGTAAGGTTCTGGTTCCATCAAATTGGCAGGAGGAGCGAGGTGCTTTGGTGGGGCATGTAAGGCTAACCGTTCCGGGTATCCAAGAGCAGATTGTCGAGGTTTAGCTACCAGATTTCCTCCATAATGTGGCTCTCGATATCCCATCTGGGCATACCATTGCTGAATTATCTGAGGATTGAAGTTGCAAAAAGCAGTCTCATGATCAGACGAATTACACAAATGACATATACTGATTTCCATTCATTTTTTCAATCGAGAATACTCATTCACTGTGTGATTTCCTATACAAATAGAACACTAGACATTTTTCCTGGTAGAAAAAGTCTTTGCAAACTTCTCAGGTTCCTTGTTTGCTTGTCCATGGAAATCTTCCAATGCTTTGATCTTCTCATCAAATAATGACTGCAACTTTTCCATCTATTTTTGTTGGTTATTCTCGAGTTTCTCGAACTCATTGAGCATCACTTCTGCAGTAGCGTTGACATTCGTTGATGCAATAGTGGTGGATATCGTAGTGGTCTGTACGGTTGTATAAGGCAACATACTGATATTCGGCTCATCATCTAAACCTTCATCCTCCTCCTGAATTGCATCATCCATAGCATTTTGCAAAAGTGCGTACTCATTATGACGTTTTAGCTCATGTCTGATCCTTTTAGGTAAACCTGACAAAAACCACATAATCATGGCATTTTCGTAAATCAGCTTAGGTTCGCACTCAGATCTGAGGCATTTTACCCCCCTTTAATGTAGTCTCGTACCGTTTTCCGCTTTCCCATTTTAATTTTACTTAAAAGTAGAAAAGGGTCTTCCATAAACTTTCGAGGTCTGAACAGTGTGATAAGGGCTCTTTTAACAGTCTCCCAATCTGTACGCCTAGTTTCATCTTGATTATAGTACCAATCTTGTACTGCGCTTGTTAAGGCCATAGGAAAAAGCTTAAGTTTATCCTGGGAAAAAATTTTGCCATAGACTTCACAAGATTCAGAATAGATCTGAAGAAATCAAACTGGATCTATTAATCTATTGTATTTGGGTAGATCCAAATGGGGTGCTCTTCTAACAATAATTGGATTGACTTTCTGAGGAGCACCTGCAGGAGCAGCTCCAGGGGCAGCTCCAAAGGCAGCCATCTTCACAGATTAAATCAAGCAGACAATGAGATTGGATCTAGATTTTCAATCAAAACTATCTCAGATCAGATCTGCTAGATCTCTTCCACTTCACAATAATTAAATTCCTATATCGTGAAAAAGATTTTGAAATTCAACCAATTGATACTTCTCAAACATGAAAGATTCTCATAATCAAAATTAGACTGTATCAGATTTGACCCAAAATTTGATAGGGATTTGATCTGAAAAATCAAAACCTAAAATAGAATTGGCAAAGGTTTTCTAGGTAAAGATTCACTCGGCGAAGGTTCAACAATGCTGTTTATGGTAAAAACTCTCTGATAAGGCTTTTTTGACAATCACTACGGAATAACCTTCGCCGAAGTCTCAGACTCAAAATCTAACACAAATAAAACTAGGGTAAAACCGACGAAGGTTTTGGGCACACAAAAACATAATTTCTAAAGTTTGGTAGGGTAAAGATAAAGATTTTTTATGATCTGGATAGGATGAATGTTCGTCGAACTCAAAAATAGTATTTTACTATAAATAGAATGATCTGAAAACTCGACGAAAGTTCTGGCGAAGAATCAAGAGTAATACTAGTATTTTTGCAAAAAAGAGACTTTTTTTTGACAAAAATATGACAATATGACAACTGATCCTCTGAGAAACCTTCTATTTCTGGTATTATTCTTCGTCGACCTGGTAGTAGATAGATCTGAATCACACCTATGCACAATGAATTGGACGAAGGTTCTTTTTCTATATTTTTAGGGTTTTGGTGATTTTTTGGTGTTTTTTTTATGGTTTTCTGATATTTCTAGAAATATGCTGGGAAGCCCTTCAAACTGAAGGTTTTGTGATCAAAAGCGAAGGTGCCTACATCTCAGCAGACGTTTCCTGAAAGAGGACAAAAAGCTATCAACTCTGATGACGACTTTTGCCTCCTTTTAATCCAAATCTGACAGATTTGATCGATTTTTGTTTTTTGTTTTATATCTCAGATCCAAATGGATCTTAAGATTGGTGATCTGAATAGCTTTCCCTATTCCACAATCAGATTAGATTTCAAACAAGCAAATCCACTAAAATTAAGCAAAATTACTCCCAAACTAACCTAAATGCAGATTTAACACTATCCATGCCACAACAAGACGCCTAATGCAAGCTAACCATCCAACAGACATGCTGCAAACTGAAAAATTGGCGTAGCTCCTCGGCAACAGCGCCAAAATTGTAGTGGGTTTCTTCGTTCCCATGAGACTGATAACATAGTTCAGATTTGAGCATGAATGGAAGATCCACATCTAATTCTAATATCCATTAATACTAAGCATTAACACTACATCCATTAACACTAGATCCACAATGAAGATAGCTTACTCTTTCTCTCTCTCCCTTTCTCTCTCATAAAAAGTATAAAAACATGCAATCCCAATAACAATCAGATCCAACAATTAGCAAAACTCAATAAAAGCATGAGAGATGGAGGAAAAGTGATAGAGAGCAAGGACATTCATAAATCCATTTAACAAGAGAACCAATCCGCTTTATTGAAATGAAGATATGTACATGTAGGAACTCAAGTTGGTCCCTTTTTATAGTAGAGAGGAGGACCCTGGCCTCTGAATCCTATTGGTCCATTTTTTATTCAAATTTAAATAAGAGTGGGAACCATCCAAATTGGAGGAAAACCCAGCTTTATTCACTAACTTGACATTTAGGCCCTGCGACATTAAAAGTCCCGCAGAAAAGTCTAAAGTCCTTTCATTGACTTTCTAATTAATTAAATAACTATGTGATTATCGGATTGGACTTACACATGTAGGGTGCCAAATAACTCTCACTTATTAACTAGGGTTAGTGTTGCCTTGGGATCCGCAAACCCTCCAACAGGTTGCTTACACATGTCAATTTTAGGTTTGATGAGTGATGCACCCTATGTGGTGGCAAAAGTCAAAGGGTCCAATCATAAGAGAGAGATGTGTTGTAAGGGTCCAATCAAAAGTGAGGGATGTTGCATCACACATCCAATAGGATTAGAGAGACTATCTTTAAGGATAATCAAGCATGGATCTCCATGAGTTTCTATATATACTTTCATTCCCTTTATTAATGTAAGAGAGATCTTTGAGTTTTTGAGTCAATTTGGAGATTTGCCAATTTTGCTTGTATCGCCTTCTTCTTCTAGATGAGCCCAAAAGTGGTATTTTCTCTCTCTACTTGAGGAGAGGAGCTTGTTGGGACTTAGTTTATTTCATGAAGTCTTCCACACGTGTGAAACACCTTCTGGTAATGAATGCATGCATGTAGAATGGTCTTTTTGCCTTAGATCTTGTCATTGATCTTGGATTTCAATCAATAGGCGATCTGTAGTGCATGAGCCAAGCTTAGGAGATAAATTTCACACATTAGGGCATTCCCACATGTGTGAATTTTCACAAGTCTCATTAGATCTTAGATTAGCATGGAAATCAAGCATAAAAAAATCATGAAAAATCTTTGTTATTTTAGCATGCATAGTCTTACCAATCTCGATATGTCTAATTCTCAATATCTTGGTAACATGATGTTGGATCTTTGTGATCCTTATGAGTCAAGAAGGACTCTTAATTTTCTCATGGAGTTGTAGCTTTTTTCAAGCAAGAGGAGCTTTGGGATCAATTATGCTCTTAAAGGATGAAAGAAATCAATGACAAAAAGTGCTCAAATGGTGGAAAGCTCTTCTTGATGCTTGGCAATATTTTCAATCAAAGAAGCCTTGTCATGGCTATGGTGATCTTGATGCAATCTCGGGCTTACTAAGTTGGCTGGTTTTCTCAACAAATGCATGCCAAAGGATCCACTTGAAAAGCTATTTTTGGCTACTTAATGTTTGGAGAGAACTAGCACGCTTATCAAGCTATATTTTGAGGAGTGTGAAAGTTATGCAAAATCTAGTGGCTTTGTCTGACTGTCAGCTCTTCCGCTTCCACAAACAACCTCTACTTTACTGTTGTGTTTGCCTACTATTGTTGTAGTGCACGCACCAAGGGAATCAATCGACCATTGTCTTCGTGTAGTAGTAGAATCGTTCCGATCCAATTGCTTGACCTATCCAATTCACGGACTCTATTTTCCCAACATGGTATCAGAGCTATTCTGATTCTTCTACCTGATACCTATAGTGTATTAGAAATTGTTCTATATCAAAGCTATTTTCATAGCTTGATAAGCTTCCCACAGAATCTGATTCTATCATCCAATAGAATAATTGTCTTCTTGTTCTAAAAATTGTATTAGATTTTCACTCTTAAGTCATTAATAGTTATTATTGCCACTTAGGCTAGCTTTCACATGGATTCCCAAGGGAAAGCCAGTCCCATCATGGACAAGCTCGATGGCTTCAATTATCATTTGTGAAAATTTTAGATAAAAACTATGCTAATGGCTAAGGAGATGTATGATGTTGTAACAGGTGCAGAGACAAGACCCGAAGCAGATGGCGCTACAATCTCCCGATGGAAGATAATGGATGGAAATGCTTTTGAGTTGATCATCCTCAAAATATCAAACACACAAATCAGCCATGTGTCTGATGCTCATACCTCCAAGAAAGTCTGGGACATCTTGAGCACCCTCTATGTAGTGTGTGACATAGCTTCCAACGTAGCTTCCAAGCTACATCTCAAGAGAAAATTCTTCTCTCTCAAGATGACAAATGGTGATTCTCTATAGAATCACATCAACCAGTTCAAGAACCTGCTGAAGCAAATGGCCGTTGTCAAATTAGTCATAGATGATCAAGACACAGTAATGACATTACTTTCAAGCTTGCCAAGTTCATACGACAGCTAGCTTATGATCATCATGACACACCCAGAACTGACTCTATCAAGAGTCATCACAATGTTGCTACATGAAGACACCAGAAGGAACGAATCCTCCAGTTTCTAAACAGCCGACTCTCACACCTTATATACCAATAGGAGCTTGAATAAGCAGAAGACGAAATGCCTGAAGAAACTGAAGCTAAATGAAAAACCAGCACAAAATTATAGATCTAGGACACCAAGTAGAATTAGAATCTGATCAATGTAATATGCTCGATAGGATAGGCAAGATCCTAGCACTCAGAAGGAGGCATGGATACTTGTACAGATTAAGTCATTGCTTTCCTGCTTCTAGTCACGATCTTAATACTTCGGTACAGATCAATAAAAATTTACTTTGGCATTATAGACTTGGTCATTTGAATCATGCTTCTGTATTACACATGTCTAAGCAATCTATTATTCTTGATCTCGACTATCCAAATAGGAAAGTCGAATTACTTGACTGTCAAGACTATTTAGTCGGTAAACAAGATAGAAAACCATTTAGATCAAGCCATCAACATATTGCTAGACGATTATTAGATATTGTACATACAGACATATGTGGCCCAATGCAGATCCTTCACTGAAGGATGCAAAAGTATCTCATCACTTTTATTGATGAATTTTCCAAAAGAACAATGGTGTACTTTAAGAAGAAATCAGAAGTTTTTAATTGCTTCAAAATCTTCAAGGAGCGTGTAGAGAAAGAAACTGGTAAGAAAATCAAAGCCTTGAGGTCCGACAATGGTGGAGGATATATCTGTATCGAATTCAAGAAACACCGCCAGAGCCAAGGCATTGAACATCAGCTTATCACTCCCTATTCGCCTCAGTGAAACGGCTTAGTCGAGAGGAAGAACTGTACCCTGGCCGAGTAAGCTAAATGCATGTTGGCACATGCATCTTTACCGAAGAGTTTATGGGTTGAAATTGTCTCCACTACAGCTTAAATCTAGAATAGATGTTCGGGCCAAGGCCCTCTCAGGCAAAATTCCACATGAGGTTTGGACAGGATCTAAGCCTTTAGTGAAGAACCTACGAGTATTCGGATGCATCGCCTACGTGCAGATCCCAAAAGAGACAAGGAAGAATTCGACTTCCAAGGTCTCAAGACCATCGTGATCGGATACACTTCCTCTGACAACACTTACAAGCTATATGACTCCGATACCCAGTAGATTATATTCAGCAGGGATACAGTCTTTATCGAGGATCAGTTCATCGACTTCAAAGACAATCTTGGTAAAGTTCCATGGGAACCTTCAACACCTTCCTCCGACATGACAATTTGAGCCTCTCATTGAAGCATGCCAATAGTCGATCAGCTATTCGACAGTGAGTCAGAAGAAGACGTTGTTGTTACTCGACGACAACAAGTCCAAGGATTGGATCATTAGTTGACACTACTTCCAGGAAGATTAAACCAAGTGCGCTCACAACCCATGAGATATATTAATGAGTCTGCCTGTCTTTTAATGCAGGAATCGCAAAGAGACACTTAGCCAACCAGACTTTGATCTCTGGAGAGAAGCGATGGACAGAGATTCTTTCTCTCTGATCAAGAATTAAACATGGTCATTAGTCAAACCACCTACTAGCAGCAATCTATTGATTGCAAATGGGTCTTTAAGATCAAGTATAACGCCAATGGAGGTATTGACCGAAGGAAGGCCCGACTAGTAGTGCGAGGATTTGCTCAGATCACCAACATCGACTACAACAAGACTTTCAGTCCAGTAGTCGAGCATTCATCGATCCGAGCTCTCCTATCATATGCTGCTGCAACCGACCTCGAAGTGCATCAACTCGATGTACAGATAGCTTATCTCAACAGAGTCATTGAAGAAGACATTTATATGCTATAGCCTGAGAAATACATTCTCGAAGGTATGTGTGATGCCCACGACTGGATGACATGGCCCAGGTAGGCTGTTGAGGTGTCCAGTGAGGTGTCACAGTGCACTACTAGTGGTGCATGGGCCTTGGAAGGTATAAGTATACCTATTGGGCTTTCACTAGTGTATCCTTGATTGTGAGGCTGGTAGCCGTATGTTGTTGGTGTGATGCCTCACTGCTCTTTGAGATTGATCCATAACTTGGGGGCTAGATCCATTCGATCTAGGTTTGGTTGGGTTGGTTTGTCCACCATCCATTTTCCTTGTGTTGATTGTGATTGGCATGCTTAGAATAAGATCCTTGGTTGAGGACTTTACATTGGTATCAGGCTAATTTTAAGCACGTTTTGCCATTGATTTGTGCTCAAGATGGAATCCCGAATTGTGCGGGGATTTTTTCGTTGTGTGATACTGAATATCAACATTGTTTGAGGAATTGGTGGAGTAAGCAACAAGTGGTGAAATTTCGAATTCCTCTTCTCGAGAATCACTTTTCTGAGGTGCAATCGATTGTGTGGTATGTGCACTACCAATTATACAATCGATTCGGTTTTTAAGCACTTCAAATCTGTGTTTAGGAAGTAGACTTAGATTTTCTTGATCCACTTATGTTGCTGATTACTTAATTAGGAGCACTTTTCTAATAGCAACGGTTTCAATTAGAGGTAATGATGGGTTTTAGGATTTTTTGGCTTTTACATAACAGTGGTTTATGGGATTTGTTTGCCTTTTTTGCCTTTTTATGGAACCGGTTTTGCTTTAAAATCGGCAAGAAAAGCAAGAATAGATGCAAAAATGGACTAACCACTTGCTGTGAGTGTTGGTGGCTTTTTACAGGATCTGCATGGTGGTTTTTTTTGGATTTTACAAGTTCATGCTGTATTTTTTAGCAAATTAACAGTGTTTTGCAGGTTGTGTGAGCCAGTAAGGCCATTCTTTGAATGGTATGGGTTACAAGAATGCCTATCCTGTGATTAAGGAAAGGCAATATGCAAATCTGAGTTTTTGGAAAAATTTGGACAGCATCTACCTTTTTTTTCAGCCATAAAGAAATCTATTTGTTGTAAATCTATAAAAGAAACAGGCTTATGCATTTGTGAAAGCAAAGTAAGGCTAAGCAAGCTGAAAAGCTCCCTTAATGTAACCTCTTTCTGCAAAAGACAGCAATAAGGATGGTTTTTGGCTTCAAGGTGAAGCTAAAGCATGTAAAAACGCTGGTTTCCTACAGAAATGTAGGTTCATGCATGAACAAATATAAAGTAACAAATTAAGCGCCCTAAATGCAATCAAGATCTGCAAAAACAGCAAGCAGAACTTTTGATAGCTTCAAGAATGTAAAAGGGAAAAAAAAAGAAAAAACTAAATAGTCTCCTAGATTGCCCCTGGCCGCGCTGTGTGGGTGCCCCTCCTTACCCGACCTGCATGCACATAAAGGAGATGAGAAAGGAAAAAATATATATCCATCTTCCTAGCGCTGGCCGCCATCCCTCTCTCTCTCTCTCTCATCTTCTAATAGGGCTCGGGCCAGGTCGCGACCCCGCTGGCCCGAGCATGCATTACTAGAAGAGAGGTAGGTAATGGGGGAAGGGGCCTATGGCGAATTAGAGTTTTTTTTCTTGTTTTTTTTGTTTTCGGTTTAGTCAACTTGGACTATGGTTTTTTCAATGCACTTAAGGTAATTATAAAATTGTAGTGGCCTAAAAATTTGTATGAATTAGATTCTGATACATATAGTGATTTTTTCGGCATATTAATTGCACAAAATCCATTTTGCAATAATCATTGGTATAAATTCTATAAGCACGTTAACGTAAATTTTTTCAATTTTTTCGGTTTTCATATGTAAATGGATAGAATAAAATTCTAGTGAGCGGGGGGGGGGGGGGGGGGTGGCAAATGAAAATTCTCTCGACATCACTCGACCGTGATGACCCCCTGAAATGTTAAACACATGGTTGCAAATCTTGGACCACGGTATGTTGGAATTTCATCTAGGCCAAAAACAGAAAAAATCAAATGCAAAATCTATTCAATCAATAATTAGCCATTAAAAAATACATTTTGGGCTACCAACCGGAAGTTTTTTCAGGCAATTAAAAGCCTTGAAGTTGTTGATGACTGGATAAATCGTTGGTCGAGCTACTTTAGCTTGCACAACATTGCACTTTACTTGGCTGAATGGGTTGGATATGTTGTTCAATAGGGGCTTCTAAAACATTTATTGAGTTCTTGAGGTCTTTATTTATACATCTCTCTCACTGTATCACGATCTTGCTCAAGTTTGGACTTGCCCACCTATGTCTAATTCTATGTGAATCCACAAGTTAAAAATACCAAAAGGTATACATGCTCAAGTTTGGACTTGCCCACCTAGGTCTAATTCTATGTGAATCCACAGGTTAAAAATACCAAACGGTATACATGCTCAAGTTTGGACTTGCCCACCTATGTCTAATTCTATGTGAACTCACAGGTTCAAAATACCAAAAGGTATACATGAAACGACTGCGTAATTGGCATGAGGAGTGATAAAGGACAGATGTCTCATTTTCATAGGCTCTGAACAGATGTGTTCAGAGCCATAGCGTAGGGTTGAAGGGCCAATTACGCTCGGTAGCATGCCATGAGCAGACCTGCTACCATGTAAAAGCAGCCTTCAACGCAGTTCACCGCAGGGCAGCTCAGTGCGTGAAGGCTGCTTGTTACACGGGGTAGCGGGCCTGCTCACGCCCGCTACCTAGTTCATAATATAAACATGCCATCACTATAACCACCTAAATGGCTAGGTGTGACAATTTTTTTGCTAGATTGAATGTGTATGTTAGTTCCCATAATGTGCCAAAAAAGCATAATTTGCCAAAAAGGAAACTTTTGATAGTTCCAAGTTCATTTGTATGCTTAACTAAATTTCAAGGAGAATGGAAATTAAATAATCATAAAACATATAAAAGTTTTAGAATACCATTTTTAGCCAAAGTTGCAAAAATCATATTTTTGATGAGCATAAAGAATGAACGATGCAAACTAAACTTGATTGAAGGTTGATGGTACATATTTAAGAGTAAAGATGGATTGAATGGCCCAAAAATAGCACAAATCCATTCATGAAGTGAGGTATTGGCCATTGGTCAAACTAGTCCTCAAAATAATCCTCCAACTTTGGTGAGCCAAGGATTCTTTAGTTTTGACCTTGTACATTATATTATTTTGACAAACTGTCCTCCCATGGCCTTTACCTGAAGCTACAATTGAAATGTCATCCTCATGGCCTTTGCCTTCTACAATTGATGAAAGAAATTTAAAGCACTCATGAGGTTCTATAGCAATTATTATAACAATTTGGGAAAAGAATATGCTTTGCATTTGGCTTGAATAGAGTAATCCAAGTACCACACTAAATCCAATTGCTACTTGTTTCTGAAAGCTCATTCTAGTGAGTGATGAGATGATAGATCATATCATCATGTTTATGTACCGATGTGTAGTACAATCAGGTCATGCCAACTAATTTCAGGCGTAGGTCAATGATTCCACCGTCCGAAGTAATCAACGTAAGCTTGACCAGAATTGTATTGATGGAGTGGAGGTGTGGCATGCCCCATAGATGGAAGCTGATTATAGTACACGAGATAAATTTTCTGATTGATTGACTGCTTTCGATATGTTATAGTCTGAAGAACCTGACAGAATATCCATCTGCTGGTTTTGGATGAGGGAGGTATGTGGTTTTCGCATCTGGGTCGATGGGCTCCCATCTGCAGCACCTCAAATAGGAACATTAGTCAGAATGTTTACAATTTTGCTGTTGAAGCACAGATTTATTCATGCTATAATTGTTACATTCCAAGTATTCGTTACAGCAACACTTAAAAGCACTATGCAATTTCTGGCAGATCTGCACCTCAAGAATCATCAGCACTAAGTAATATTGCAATGATCGTAGCTGACATTTGGGATGTCTTAGTGCAAGCTCAACGCAAGTATCGTCAAACTTGCATTCAGCCCAAATGTCTAAATAAGAGCAAAACCATTATTCTAAGATCAACTATGCTGCATATGATATGCAGTGTAAGGTGAGGGGTTACCTGTAGTTTAGAACCAAGTGATGTACTATTGCTGATATTTCTAGCTTGGCTAAATCTGAGCCAGGGCAACCTCTAGCTCCTGCTCCGAACGGAGTGTAGGCACCTTGCGTGGGTCTGGAATCCTGTTTTAAACCAGGAAGATTATTTATTACCTTCAATATATTGTAAGAGTTCTAGATTTGATAAGAGTGAGAACGTGAGACGTAAGTAAGCTATCTAGAACTCATGCATGACGTAGATTGAGGTGTGTGAGACTGCTTACAATCCAGCGATCAGGGTTGAATGTGTATGGATCTGGGAATGTTGCTGGGTCAAGGTGAATTGCTCGGAACCAAACTTGGACTGCCCAGCCTTTTGGAATCGTTGATTCTGTGAACACAAATCCCGTCCTTCAGCAGCTATATATGGCTTCTGAATTGTACAGCAGCGTTTAAGTTTCTACAGTTCTTTCTCATGCAGATAATTTTACTGATGAAGATGAATTCAACTTTATCCTAACCGTTCAGCTCAACATCCTCCAATGCTCTTCGAAATGTAAAGGGAGAGAGATTTACTATCCTCAACGTTTCATCTATCACCTGCAGTGAACCATTGACAAATTAGTTTCATCCATATCCGCCACCTGGATAAAACTTGACGCTACACTCCCACAGGTATGTGGGAGAAAAGGATCAGAATAGTTAAGCTTTACCAGCTTACCCTTGGCATGTAAGTCAGTGCTTTGAAATCGGAGACGGAAAGGCTTCCAGTACGTCCTTTTAAATCATAAATCTGCTGCTGTTCTTCCTGCAAGCCATTATACGCAAGAAACAAACAATTTAGTCCAGTCTGGCAACATGTACACGTGATGCATGGAGGTACCAGAAAATCTACACATAAATTGGTTTTTCACAGATCATGATGAAGGCGCAGTTAGGTGGAGAAGGCCGGACGGCGCACACCTTGAGCTTATGTAACGCTTGGGGATGCTTTTGAAGAAAGTACATGATCCAGACGATGGCGTGGGCACTAGTCTCGTGCCCAGCAATCAGGAAAGCCAAAATGGTGTCGATGATTTCGTCGTCTTCCAGCCCTTGGCCGTCTTCATCTTTGCTTCTCATCAGCGAGTCGAGAGCATCCGGATTAGAGGGCGCTAGAACACTCGCCCTTCTTGCATCCATAATCTTTTGCAAACGCAGTTTGAGCTTTCTCCTAGCCTATCATCCATCACAAAACGGAGCGATCAAACAGTTTGATCTTCAAGCATCGCAGTAGAAGCACGCAAATCTGAAGCATGTTGCTTAGATCTTAATTTGATTCTACCACTAACCTTGAGAGCGCGATTGAATGGAGTCCCTGGCAGATCAATGGCCATGTTACGCATACCCTGATTGAGCTGGTACACCTCCGCTCCAAAGACGTCGGCTTCCTCCCCAGGCTCGTAGCTTAGGATTATCTTAGCGATAATATTAAAAGTTAGCTGCAAAATGCAACACAGTACGTGACGTCAAGATGAAGAAGATTTGATCATCAAAACGTTGCTGCAGTCAGAATTGGATCAAGAGATGTGATGCAGCATGTTACGTGCCTTGAGGATCTCTGGGAGGACGACCACCTCGCCTTTGTCCGCCCAAGCGCTCAACGTTTGCGTGGTCAGAGTCCGCACTTCGGAGAGCGTGCACTTGAGAGAGTTCGTATTTGTGATGGATGTTGTTGAAAGGCGACGAAGCCGCCTGTGAGCCTCTCCAGAAACTGCCAAGAAGGATCTTCCACCCACCAGCTTCTTTGCAGACTCGGGCCATCCTATACCGAACAATCTGTCGTTCATCAGCACTGATTTTACCAGCTTTGATGTGGTGACACAGATGGTAGGTTGTCCAAACAAGTGTGTTCGAAACAATCCTTTGGAGCTGCTACTGAAATCAGAGCGAAATCAAACGATAGATGGGTTGGTGTTAGCATTTTTTATGGTAGTTGAATTAGTACTATATAGCAGGATCTAGTAGACGTTGTAAAGAACCAGTGTGTAAGATTCGAGTAGATTATATGAAATCAAAGTCCATCAGACAGTTTCTGACGGAAGAATAAACTCACTGATGATCTTTGCTACTTTTTTCATGCATTCTAAATAGTTACGATCCTAAGTTGCGAACTGTAGAGCTGCTGCATGATCAAAAGAAAATTTAGAGGTGATATCTAGTCTCACCTGCTGGTTCGCTTCCTCCAGAACAAATCTGGCCTGCTTCCATGGAAGCACGTAAGAAACTTCAGCGTCTCCCCAAAAAGAGGAAGTCCAAGACTCCCTGGTGGAATCGGACCAGCTCCCGGCTTGAGTGATGGGTAATACTTCACAACATTGAATGCCAAAGTCAGTGCATATGCCAAACAGATTGTCACCAATCCACTCAATGCTGTGATCAACAAGTCCATCGACATGAACGGCCTCTTAGTAACTATACGATCCGGCACTCAAATAGTGTCACACTTGATGATGTTGATGATGACTACAGAGCTTCTCTGCCTGAACCAGCTCTCAACAGAAAATTATGTCCACTGCTGTTGTTTGTTGATCAACAGCTGCAGCTGCAAACCAGCAGAGAACACCCAATTACAAGCTTAAGAGGGCATTGAGGACTCTATTCAATATAATGAAATGGCTGCTTGTGGCAGATAATAACTGCAGGCTGCTGTTGTGACAGTAGAGCTCGAGAGATTTGCAGTGCAATGGTGAGGTCCTTTTATAGATTCAATTGTTATGTGTGTTGGGTAAGCTGTTGTAATGATTTGCTTTGAATTTGTCAAGTCAAGTCAAGTCTCCTAGGTGAAATCATAAGAGTAACAACATGCAGCTTTTTTGGCTTTGTATTTAATAAAACCATTACATGGCATAATTGCATACCTGCTGATAATATTTTAAAAAATACGTGAGTAATAAATACTTACTATTTTTAGAAAGTCACATAAGGTACTTATGGCTGTGTATTTAAAAAATACTACAAGTGAGTAAATCTTAGACTTCTATTTTTAGAGAGTCAAATAAAAGTACTCGCCACTATTTTTAGAAATTTGGATAGGAGCCTAGATCTCAAACTTACTAATTGAGAGAATGGCAAACATGTGAAATGTACATATGATGGCATGCTTGTGGAAAATTTCTTTTATTAACCTAACACAAAACCTGTTAATAAAAATTTCCATAGGCTTTTTAGCAAGTCATGGGCCAAAAACCTACTATTCTACTTGGAGAAGGCTCAAACAATCTCTTTCAATAAAGCTTAAATTTTTATACATAGCCTTATAATGCATTTATCTTTTTTTTCATTAGGATTTCAATTGATTCAAATTTTGGCTAATGCAATATTAATATTAAAATGTTAAATTTGTAGATTTTGGTTTATATTAGAAATAAATAATGATTAAGAAATACTTTTATGTTCTCTGCATTTAACAAGAAGTAAAATGACATGCACTTTGTTAAAAGTTTATTATGAGTCACTTAAAGAATGTATTAAAGCTTAGAGCCAAACTAATTATTTTTAAAATATTAAACTAAAAAAATTTAACTACTAATTTATATGAAAAATGAAAACCTATAATTTCATATTGCTCATAAGGTCCTATAAGGGCTCAAACATATAGGATATGAGAACCTACAAAAAGTTTCTTAGTAGGTGAATTAAAAATTTGGTACGCTTTCTTCTATGCATTGCAGGTTTTTGGCAAGCACTGAATTGATGCCCAAGGCCTTCGTATTTTCAAAAACAAAAAGTTTAATGAATTAAAAAAACCTTTCCGGTTATTATGTCAGGGGAAGGCCTTATATTTAATCTATTGTGATGATTTGGTAAAAGCTTGATTGTATTTTGCTTATGCAAATTCAAGCATGCATTACATATAGTTTTAATTATCTTAAATTACAATCTTCGCATTTTTGTTTTTCTATCTTTAATGATGCAAATGTTCTATTTAAGGCAAACCATTTGTTCTTTTATTGCAAGTACAATAAGTTTTTCAATGGCATTTGTATTTGATTTTTGATTTTTTCAAATCAAATTTTGGTAACATGCAAGAGTCATGAAAGGATTTGCCTTTTTTATACACATTGTTTTGTGAAAATTAAAAAGTTAATAAAAGTAAAGGGATAAGTCATAGGTGGTTCCCTAGGGCTCCCCATAGTTTCACCCCATTTACTACCAAATGTTTTAGCACAATGCCAAGTGCCACACACCAGCCATAGCTCACTTCCTATCCTCTCATGATGGTTAGCTCTAGCATTTGAGCCAGGACACCCTCCCTCCAATCTCACTCCATTGCATTGCCAACTCTCACATAGTTTTAACTAATCATTCACTCATTGGAAAGCAGATAAAAGAGTGATGAAGTATATTCAAGGAAGCCTAGATCACATCTTATGCTATGATGGAAATGTTATCGACCCAATGGTCCTTCGAGGGTACTCCGACTCAGATTGGAGAGGAAATGCCTCAACCAGAAAATCCACTTCTGGGTTTTGTTTCTTTCTGGCAGAGGGACCAGTTTCAAGGAATTCGAGAAAGCAGAAATCAGTGGCACTATCCTCAACCGAAGCAGAATACATCAGAGCATGTCAAGCTTCAAAGGTAGCTATCTGGATTAGATTGTTACTTCATGACTTACATCTCACTCAGTTTAATGCTACTACCATTATGTGTGATAACGTGAGCTATATTTCATTGTCACTGAATCCTAGATTTCATGGCAAGTCAAAAATCTTTTCCCTAATTAAATGATATTGGATTTAATGACCGAAGTGTCCTAAGTGCACGACTTCATCGACAACTTCAACAAGTCACTATTTCCAAACAGTCTACAGAAATACACTCTCTTTGCAACAATATGTAGAAATGAACTGTTTGTCGCACAGTTCGCATTTCCAAAATGCGACAATTCCGTCCACTTCACCAAATGAACTGTTTGTCGGTTTTTTCACATTTTTCTTAAATGCAACAAAGCAATCTACTTCAACGATCAACAGTTTTAGCTACTTCGGCAATACGCGAAGTATGCAACAGTTGGTTCACTTCGAAGTTCGATTGTTCCACTTCTTCAGGAAAAATCCGAAATATGCAAAGTGAGAGACCGAAGTATATGAAAAATGCGACAATCTGCGACTTCGAGTCATTTGCATGAATAAACTTAAACCAATAAATGACCACAAAGAGAAGAAGCATCAAAGATGAACGTGGCACAATTTTAGGCTATTCCATGATGGGGCAAGGGAGTGCGAAGAACGTGAATGGACAAGAGAGCAGGAATATTGCGGAACAACGATATCAATAAAAAAAAACCATAAACGAATTGCTTACAATTAAAATGATTGTATCTTTTTTTTGTACAATCAGCTGCTAGATGCAAAAATAGTCTAATAGAAAGCTTATGCTAAATATAATCACAGCTTTAAGAGTTCTTATTACCCAACAAGATCTTAAAAATTAGTTTATACTCACAAAAACAAGAGTACAGTCCACCGAAGAGATAAGAAATGGTTTGTGTGTGTGGTATTACTGGAAATCAGATTCAATATGAAGTTTAATTCTAAAATAGATGGAAGAGTAGTATGATATCGCGAGTTCCTCAAGCGTCAAAGACACCATCGTCTGATCAGAAGCAAAGGAGTCGTAGACGTCCGTGTTCTGATCAGAGTGAGTAAACAAGCGCGATCAAACATCGATAAAGTGCATTCAATTACAACAAGCATTCATCTATGTTATACACAAATAAAAAACGCGTTGCTGCTATATTACACTGAAGCACAATAAAATAGCAATTACAACAAAAAATGACGGCGTAACTAGGAGGCTCAAATCATATGTCTCATGGACGGAGCATCGCGTAGAGTGTGCCTGGATGATCCATTTATAGATTGCATCCATGTACTAATTACAATAAATGTTTGTCATCTAATTAGGCAAGCCGTTGTACTTGGAAGTATTGGCTTGAGATGACAACTATACATAGTCAACCCGTAGGGAATGTTGACGCGGACGAGGATGCTGCAAATTCTCTCACTTCGCATTTTACATAAAGGGCTTTCTCTCACTTTGCATTTTGGGAAGTGGTTGAGAACGTTCCTCGTTGAAAATAGATGACTGTTGCTTTTTTTTCGCTCTTCGGGATTTTGCGAAAAAGCCGACAGTGCCCTTAAAAAGGTGACACTATTCTTTAAAAAGCCAACGATGCCCTTAAAACAAGTTAAGTTCTTCAAAATAGCTGAAAGGAAGAAGTTCAAGGCAAGTGTCACTTTTTGGAAAAAGTCGACACTGTCGCATTTCGGGGAAATACAAAAAAGTCGACACTGTCGCAAAAACTTGAATTTGTGAACTATGCTAAAGTGTCACTTTTCGAGAAAAGCCGACATTGTGTAAATGATAGTTTATTTCTGTAGACTGTAGCGATACTTAGAGTATTTCTATAGACTGTTGCGACACTTAGTGTATTTCTGTAGACTGTTGAAAAAGTAATGTAAATTTCCAAACTAGTTCTAAATGCTAGTTTTTGGAAGTCCTTGAAGATGGCCAAGTCTTCAATGACTTCAAGAATCAAACTTAACATCGGAACTTGAAATTACGACAGGATTGGTTAGCCTGTCCTGGAGATCCCGTTGGACATTCTTCAAATAATTTTGCTGTCTAAGTTGTGATTCCTATAAGTATCAGATGAGCAGACGTAGAACCAAAGTTGGTTTCACTTGACCCTAGATCAACCATCAATGAACGTGCAGGAAGAATCATGAAACAGAAATGGTTATTCACCAAGGAGACAACTGTGGGCTTAATTTTCAACAGTCCCCCTTAAGGTCACGGTTAATGCCTTGGTAGCTTCGTCAGATTCAGCATGTTGAAGAACTTCTGATGCTTGTTCCTGGGAATCGCATTGGTGAAGATGTCTGCGACCATTTCTGTTGTGGAGCGGTATTGAAGGATCACTTGCCCTGAGAAGACTTTCTCCCGAATGAAATGATACTAGATTTTTATGCGCTTGGATTTGCCATGAAATCTGGGATTCGATGATAGTGAAATACAGCTCAAGTTGTCACACAGAATGGTGGTAGCATTGAACTGAGTGTGATGTAAGTCATGAAGTAATAACCTGATCCATATAGCTTCTTTTGAAGCTTGACATTGCACTTTGCCTGTGTCGAAGAAAGCGCAACTGATTTCTGCTTCTTTGAGTTCCACGAAATCGGTCTCCCTGCAAGATAGAAACAGAACCCGGAGGTAGATTTTCTAGTAGAGACTGTTCCTCCCCAATATGAGTCGAAGTAGCCTTGCAGGGCGAGTGGTTTGATAGCATTTCCATCATAAAATAAAATGTGATCTAAACTTCTCTGAATATATCTCATCACTCTCTTTAATGCTTTCCAATGAGAGATCATGGGATTAGACATGAATTGACTTAACGTGCTAACAATATATGCTAAATCTGGTCTAGTACACAACATTGCATACATCAAAGATCCTATTAGTGAATGATAAAGGTACTTCGCTATGTCGATTACTTCACTATCAGAATCAGCACAAGTAGGTTTAGTCAATATTATACTTGGATCCATTGGAGTATCAATTGGTTTGCAATTAGACATATGAAAATTTTCTAAAATGTCTTTTAGGTATGTCTGTTGGCTAAGATAGATCTTCTTCTGAAGTCTATTTCTAGTAATGTGAATTCCTAGCAAAGAATGGACAGCTCCTAAATCAGTCATGTCAAATTTCTTTGACATATTACTCTTAGTAGTGTGTAGAAGAGAAGTGTCATTAGACAAAATAAATGCATCATCTACGTAAAGAGCTATGTGAACTGAATTGGTGCCTATATTTCTTGAATAAACATTACAGTCAACTGAATTGTTTGCAAATCCCAATTGAATGAGATAAGAGTTGAGTCTATCGACCCATGCCCTTGCGGCCTGTTTCAGACCGTAGATTGCTTTGTGCAGGTTGCATACTTTGTGCTCTTGGCCTTTGACTTCGAATCCTTTCGGTTGAAGGGTGTACAACTCCTCTTCGACATTGTCGTTGAGAAATGTTGTCTTGACATCCATTTGGTGCATTTCGATATCTTTCACGACTGTTAATGCAATCAGAGTCCTGATTGACTGCATCTTGACGACAAGACTGAAAATTTCTTGATAATCCACTCCTTGGACTTGAGTGAATCCTTTAGCCACCAGTCGTTCTTTCCATTTAGCAATGGAACCATCAGAGTTGATCTTCTTCTTGAAGATCCACTTGTTGTCAATAACTCTCTTGTGAGTGGGTAAATCGACCAGTGTCCATGTCAAAAGTGAGTTGTACTCGCTTTCCATATCTTCTTGCCACTTCACAGCATCCTTGGAGTTAATTGCCTCGGCTAGGCTCTTTGGTTCTTCTGATGAAGTCCAGAATGATTGAGGTGTGTGCCTCTCAGGAACTGTCCGAGTTTGTGAGGATCCGAGGACGTTTGGTTGACCAGGATGCGATGATGCTTCTTCTTGAATTTCTCTAGATCTGCTCGAGTTAGCTTGGCCTGGTCAGGTACTGTCGGTTGTTCGACTTCTGTAGTTGTAGCTGCAGGTTCTATAGAAGGAACATCATCGTTGGAAGAATCCATGCTACATAAAATAGGATGAAATTACATAGCATTTTTTATCAATGGCTGTTTAAAATCATAGTATGTATGTTCTTGAAATATTACATCCCTAGAGACAAATACTACATTGGTGGATGAATCATAAACTTTATAAGCTTGATGTTCATCAGGATAGCCAATGAAAATACATGTATTTGTCTTATGATCTAGCTTTTTCCTAAGCTGTTTAGGAATGTGAACAAAACATATACAACCAAAGATTTTTGAATGGCTGACACTAGGCTTGTGTCGATGCCAAACTTCATAAGAAGTTTTGTTGTTGACGGCTTTGGTGCTGGATTGATTCTGTAAGTAACAGGTTGTGGCAGTAGCTTCTACCTAGAACTTTGCAAATAGATGTGATTGATGTAGCATGGATTTGGCTGAGTTGAGAAGAGTTTGGTTCTTCCTTTCTGCAATCCCGTTCTGTTGAGGTGAATAGGAAGTGGTGAACTATCTTTTAATACCATGTTCAGCCATGTAGCAAACATCTCATTAGAGAGGTATTCGCCGCCACCATCAATTCGGAGTGCGTTCACTTTTGTAGACGTTTGTGTCTCAGCCATGGCCTTGAATCTCTTGAAGCATTCAAAGGCTTCAGATTTGTGCTTAATGAACATGAGTGTAGACCATCTAGAATAATCATCTATGAAAGTGATAAAATAGATTGCATCTCCTAAGGATGGAGTTGGCATTGAACCACAAAGATCACTATGTACAAGATCCAATACATGCTTTGTTTTGATGGAATGTGATTGGGAAACTTGCTTCTAGAGTGCTTCCCATTGATGCATGATTCACAAAAGAAAGATTTCCTATCTAATGAAGAAGGGAGATACAATCCATCAACTAAATCATTACAATCACATGCTTCAGTCTCGATCATCGAGAGAGGAAGAGTTTATGTATTTGTGAGAGGTTGAAGAAGTGAATAGATTGTTAAGGATTATTCTCTCTTATCTCTGTTCTCTGCACTGTTGAGTGTGAAAGATCCTGAGTTTACTAGCAATCTCTACTGCATTACAAGAATTACTCTCTGGTCAGACAAACTCTCTAGCGCATTACAGTCGTTTGTTGTATGTTCATAATTATGCTCTAAAGAACTGTCTTAAAACTATCTTATTCGTCTGTTGCGAACACTTTCTTTTCGACTCGAATAACGTCTACATTTGGTATAGTCTAGCACAATCATTGATAGAATTGTATGTATACATCTAAGATGACAGTCTTTGTTTGAAGAATTGAGTCTTTGTTTTGTGTTCTTGCTTGTAATTGACATAAGTTTCTAACGTACTCTAAAACTATTTGTGCTCTTTAACCATAACCTTGGACTTAAGTTATTGAGGACTTTTGTCTAGAACCAAATAATTCGCGAATACGATTAACTAATTGTCTACACAAACACGAATACATCAAACATTTCTCAACTCTCTGTTGACAAATTAATCAACCAAAGTGTAGTACTTCTGTACTACTCTGATAACATCTCACTTGTAGAACGCATTTCATTCGATTTGATAGAGGCAAGACTATTGTTCTAGAATTATTAAGACTACACACTCCAACACAAGTAGTATTGGTTACTTTCTAATGTCTGTTGACAACCAGAATAACTCTCGAATCCACTTCACTTGAAATAAGTCATAATTGTACCAAATACAAAACTTTCAAATGCTATCCCTTGAGGGTTCGACATTATTTACTACAAAATCTATATTAACCTTGTTGGTATAGTACGACATATACCAATTTTTGGCACCCTTGCCGGGGATAGCTTCGGAAAGTTATAAAAAAATTGACACTTCCATCTCCATTCCTAGTGTATGTCAGATAGAGAATCCTAATTAGAACAATATTGTAAGCTTATAAAGGAAATTTTACGAAGACAGAGTGAGAGTGCGAGTCAAAGAAATCTCGACGAGATCACTGTCTAGTTAATTGAACTCTTAATTAGCTTCGGTATGGAGGGTCCTACGACACGTTTCACTTCCATTTCAAAAATCAAGTATGATTATATAAAGGGACTACTTCAGATGATGCAGATAGCTATGTCTCACAATTTGAGTCAATTGCTAATGCAAATAATGAAGGAATTGACGTAGACAAACTACGAATCTTTCCAAGTCTGCTGAGAAAGCAGGCACGCATATGGTACAGTCAAGCTGAACCAGGCCATGTAGGAGCCTGGCTACTTCTGAAAGATGTGTTTTTGAACCAGTTCAATGAAATTGGTTATAAATCCAGAATTTTCGGACGTCTGAACAATGTTCAGAAGAAAACTAAAGAATCCCTTCAACAATATATACGAAAGGTCAAGAATCTTATAGTAAAACTAACCGGTGTATATCCCGTTGATATGCAGATCGAATGGTTTTTGGCTGGTTTACCACCAAAGATTGTTCGATATTGTAGACAGGGGGATGTGACTTCCTTAGCAGCAGTAATAGCTAGTGCTGAGAACTTTGAGACCTCGAAACTAGCACGAAAGTGATGCTCAACTAAAAAATCTCGTAAGTTTAAAACTGATTCTAGTGATAGCGAAGATGATTCAGATACTGAATCAAGTTCCAGTTCTTCAAGCTCAGAGTCTAAAAGCTGTGATTCATCGGAATCAAAAGTTGATAAATGAGATAAAAGAAGTAAACGACAATCCAAACAGAAGGACGACACGAAAACTATTGAGGATAAGTTGTCAACTTCTAAAGTTGAAAAACTTTAGAAGAGTAGTACGGTTGACCTTAATAAAAAGTTTAATGATTTGAAAGTGCACATCTCTGGAGTTGCATACAAAAGACCAAAAGCTTCTTCTTCCAACTTGGGAATGTGGTGTACGAAATGTGGATCTTCTGGACATTCTAAGGAAGATTGCACCATTGTGAATGTAAAATACATCGAAGATCCTGCCCAGGAGGTACTCTTTATTTTTTGGAATGATACGACTACTAATTATATTCAGGGTACTACAGCATCAGCCCAGCAGGATAGACCAAAGTTCGCACCAAGACGACACAATCCTCCTGAATTTGTTGGACCAGCAATGAAGTCACAAACCACGACAATTGCTACAATTGTGGAGAGCCAGGACATTTTTCACCTGACTGTCCTCAATCACAAAAGCCGATTGGATATGTACCACTATGTTCGAACTGTAGGAAGCCTGGCCACAAGTATCCTGACTGCCCTCAGCCGCAGAAGCTGCGACCTAAGTATCAATATGTAGCAACACCAGCTACTGCAGACTCGAAAGCAAAAGCTTCGACTGATGGTGTTGTGTAGAGAATTGATATTATTGAAGGAAAATTGGCGAAGACAGAAGACCAGTCTTGGTCAATTGATGTAGAAAAGCTATTCAAAGTCACAACAAGAAACAAAGGCTCTTCAAAAGAAGCAACACCATATTTTCTTACTTATGGTATGCATCCTATTTTATCTATTGGATTTGAGGTGACAACTTTTCGTATTCAAGCTCAACGAACAGATGCAGAATGTATTAACAAAAGGTTGATGACTATTGAAGAACTATCTGAAGCTCGTGCAAATTCACAAAAATTAACGGAGGAAATCTAGGAACACCAAAAGAAAAAGTATGATAGTCGTATCAGGAAAAGTGATCTTAAAGCTGATGACTTTGTACTAATCTATGATAGTCGACATCAAAAGTTCTCTGAAAAACTTCATATGAGATGGCTTGGACCTTATAAAGTAATAGAGGTGTTCGATAATGGTTCTGTTCAACTCCAATCACTTGAAGACGAACTATTACCGACATGAATTAATGGATCCAGATTCAAGAAATATTATCTTTGACCATAATTTTTTTCTCATTCTTTTCTAGGATCATTTTGGAACTTTTCGTGACTTTTCTCCTATTTTTTCTAGAATTGTTCATGAATTTTCTACCACTTTCTAGCATTCTCTTTCTAGTATTTTTCTCCAACTTTTCAAGAATTTTTCTAGCATCTTTCTCCAATTATGAAAATTTTCGAGAAATTTTCTAGCATCTTACTAAAAATCTTTTTGAGACTTTTTTGCGAGTTATTTCTATCATCTTTTTGAAAAATTTTCAAGACTATTTTAGAATCTTTTTGAGAATCTTTCTAGACTCTTTCCAAAATCTCATGGAACCTTTTTGAGAATCTTTCAAGAATTTTTCAAGACTCACCAAATTTGTAAAAAACTTGTTATAATTTTCGCGGATCGTTTTCAAGAATTTTTCTAGCATGTTTTTGCGAATCTTTCTAGAATCTTTCTAGTATCTTTTTGGGAATTATTCAAAAATCTTTCTACAGACTTTTTGTATCCATCTATTTAAGATGATGGACACATTAAATTTACTCCCACGTGTTTAAACGGTCTTACCATCATTAAGACTGATCTGTCAAATCATATTTTGAAACTATGAGCCATGCACGCTATTAATAATGGACATGACAGATGTCACGTCATCATCCTCTCCACACTGCCACTGCATATCATAGTCATTTTCTAATTTTCTCCTCACACATTCTTCTTGTATTTTTTATGCTTTCTTACGTTACTTACGATCACTATCTTTTCCATCAAGCATTCTATTACAACTTGTTGCGATCTGCGGAGCTTTCGTCAATTATTCGACAAAATGGCTTCTGGATCCAGCTCTTCTATTACCTGGAAAGCACACGCAAGAATCCGGCTGGCATCAATACAGCCCCTTCTGAATCAATGCAGGTTGGAAAGCTTGAAAGCGGAACCTTCAGTCATCCTTTATGAAGTCAGTACTGAATTCGTGAAATCCATCCACTCAATATCTTTGTTAAAGGTTCCAACAAGTGATCAAAATTTAAAGAGGGAAGCAATAATTGAAAAGTAGCATTAGTTTTTAGTGAAATTACTATTTGGGTAAAGCAAGGTTTGTGTCCCATTGAACATCACAATTAGATTAAAACCTACATGAGTTTCATGGCTCTTTGAGTGTTAGGCACTTAAGGTAAACTCAGAACCTTGGATTTGGTATGGACGTACTTCTATTGGCCAAAAATGAAAATTCTTATGGAGTCTTATGTACTTAATTGTAATTATTGCAAATTGACAGACTAACGAGAAATTTTGTTGATCTCAAGATGATTTAATGATGATGTAAAAATGTTTTTTAGTCAGTTGTTATGAAATTATTATCTAAAAAAATCTAAGTAACAAATCTTTCAATTTGAAACTCTTCAACTTCTTGATGACCAAAGTGATGATGAAATTCAAAATTTTGATCAAGAAGTATTCGTAGATAGTCAAAGTTTTACCTAGGATAAAGAAGACCATATTTTACAAAAAAAATGTAGATATCAATCATTTGGAAGAGCAAATTTCAAATGTAAGTGATGGTCAATTGGATGAGCAAATGATGATTGATTGGATGAGCCAACTTTTGAAACATGTGGTAATCAAGGGGTTCAATTGGAGGGCGATTGACTAAAACTTGATGGTTAATGCAATTTTGAGCTATAGTCGCCCATAGTCCCCGCAATCAATCTTCCAACATGATACCCTAGACAAAGTCCAATTCCTTACTGAAGACATTATGACCATCAAAGTTTGGTACAAAATCTACATTAGAGCTTTACACCAATGCACCATCAAGTTGTTGAAGTTGTTTAGATTATAGAGAGAGAATCAGTGCATCTATTGATCTTTTGAAATGATGATTCAATGACATTGGTGCACCATGATTAGGAATTGGATGGCTATCTTAGAAATTCAATCTATGAATCATTTTACTAATTTAGTTTAAGAGCAATTGAAGATTTTTCTATTATTGATAATGATTTAATGGAACATGGAATATTTTATGGTGATATTACCAATAATCAAGAAGTTTGATTATTCCATAGAGATCTTATTCATCCTAATATTCTAGACTTAAAATTTCTACAAAACTATCCTTAATGAGTCCATTTTACAAGAGTTTAATTTGGATATTGTCGGAAAATATTATTTTAATGGGGTCTAATCAGAGTTTAATCAGACCAATATTTAATTCAGACCATGCATATTATTCAATCTATCTCAATGTGAACAATGATTGAAAATATTTTCTCAGTCAAGCAAAATTCCTTGGGAAGTTGATTACAATCTATGTCTTAAATCAATATCAATTTCTTTGGGAAGAATCATCAGTTTACATGTATGAATGCAATCATTCTATTATTGAGTGGTATTAACAATAATTTTCTATGAATGACAAATTAAAATAGTCAAAACATCAAGTTCAAGGTTCAGTTTTGGAGTTCTTTATGATGTTTCAAGCAAATTCATAGATAGCTATTGATGCGGTACACTCGAAAGCATAGCCAATTTAAATTTCAAAGTTGCCAAATCAAGTTCTAATAATAATGAGTTTATCTATGGATTTATTTCAATGGATTCAATGATGATTAGCCAAATTCTAATGAAACCTTGTCCAAATTTGAGAAATTATACTTTGGTCAACAATACCTCTAGAGATATGTCTCAACATACATCCAAGTTGTATCTCTAACATAAACTATCTTGTATGAAGGATTTATATGTGATCAACAACTCATAACTACAAGTGTTGATGGATCAATTATAGTATTGTTAATTAAGATGATCAAACAACATGAATTGCTTAATGTAGGAATTTTTTTTTTAAGTAGGGACAATGTTATGTATCTTAAATACATAAGTGCCCAAAATGCATAACAATATCCATTGTAAGTTTTGTTGGGGGCCTGAAAAAAATAATCACCTTTAAGAATGAAGGCGGTTTCCTCTTTAGACCGCTCAAAACATCTAAAATTAGTATAACAAGCCAAAAATGGTTTAAAGTAGACTTAATAAAATAATAAGGTCTAATTGTTGAACTTCAAGATACTTATGTAGAGCTTATTCATGGGCTTTTCCCATAAGTAGGCACTCGACATCATTTTTAGAATCTTTTGGCTCATTTGCATTTGAGTGAACTTCTCGCTCCATCTTCTCTTCCTCTTTGTAAATATGAGCCCTGAGATTTGACCTTGCTAGGTCTCATGTGCCTTATCACATGAATCCATGTACTCCACACTCTTAATAATGGAACTCATGTCCTTTTGATGTGAGCTTAATGGTAACTAGTGGTTATTTGCTAGATTTTGTCCTCGTCAACATCAATGTGATGGTTGCCTCTATGTCCTCGCTTGTTTAGCATTGATTAAGAGGTTTTGCACATGACATAAGTTAACATAGTTTATACTATTTTATCTTCACTTTTGTATCCATAAAAGCTTTCTTATTCTATCCTTTACATCGACATTTACAATCTCCCATTCCATTGTTTCAACATCACGAGGTTCCACGATTACACTGAACATCCATGTGGTGAGAGACACATATCTATAATTAGCAAAATGATTTAAGTTAAGCTCATAATGCTTTCCTACCTTCTCTTCTCTCGCTCCCTCCCTCTATTCTTGTTGCCAACCATCAATATTTGTTAGAGTTATTAATAGTGTAAGAAATATTCTGACCTTTGTGGACAACAAGTCCAATATCTATATTAATGGTTTCCTACAATTCTTTAGTAGCCTTTCTTTTTATACAACAATAATTGTGATACATAACATGTCCATGCATGGTTTTCAATGTTATTTCTTGTCTTAAAACACATAGCTAGTTATGTTGAATCTACCCATATCCATTGAAATGGAACTTTTTCTCAAAAGTAGGCACAATTTTTCATATTGTGTTACTTATATATTTGTATAGAAATACAAAGTACTACTCATTGTTTTTCATAGATAAATTCACAATGACTTCGGATTTTCACCATTATGAAATAAAGTGTTGAATCTCTTTGTTTGAAGATCTTATATATGGAGTCAGAAGATGTTTAAGCCACATAACTTGCTACAATGCTGGTTTTGCGCACAAAATTGAAATGTGTGCAACTTAATGAGGTATTTTGTCACCTTTCAAATATCAACCAAATTAAAACAACCCTATAGATAGTAAGCTCCAATCAGATTTAAGTTATGTACATGTCATGTTTGATGTATAAAATTCAATACAATTTTATTGCTACTCTTTTTCTTCTCTCCATATATAGTAATATAATGTCATTATTTATTCTTGTGTGTGTGTGTGTGTGTGTGTGTGTGTGTGTGTGTGTGTGTGTGTGTGTGTGTGTGTGTGTGTGTGTGTGTGTGCGCGCACACACACGTGCATATAGTATATATTATGTATGTAGATATACATATACTCACATACATATATGTGAAAACTGCTTTAGCCAAATAGTATTTCATCATTGCAAAGAATAGTAACAATCAAATAAAAGAATTTGGCATATGCTTATATGGATAAATAGTATGACATATTTATATGGACAAATTTTCATTATGTATCTAAGAAAAATGTTTATCTAATTCATGTATATTATTCTTAAAAATCATGACAAAAAATGAGTTCTACTTTACTAATGCATCAAAACATAAACAAGTTAGTTACTAAAATAGTGACTATAATAGGTAGTAATGGAAGAAGTAAATGTAGGCATAAAATAGGTTCAACAATCATCATCAATGCTACCTTGAATCCTCAAGAAAAGATAACATGTGACATCATCACAAACTATCCTTTATTTACCTACCTACTAGATGTGTGTGTGTGTGTGTGTGTGTGTGAATCAATCAATCTCTCTAACCATACATAATCGCCATCTCTCTCTCTCTCTCTCTCTCTCTCTCTCTCTCTCTCTCTCTCTCTCTCTCTCTCTCTCTCTCTCTCTCTCTCTCTCTCTCTCTCTCTCTCTCTCTCTCTCTCTCTCTCTCTCTCTCTCTCTCTCAATTCCTTCTATATGACATTTGTAGTTGTGAAATTTCAAATGCATTCTATACAACGTTCCAAAATCATAAATGAGCATATATTGAATCCTACAGTGTTAGAGTAAGAGTAAGTTGACAAATTAGACTAGGAATTTGCAAATAAAATAGCATCCCTTTCAAAAAGCCATTATGACAAGGAGCTCAATTTGAAAATTCATGGCCTTGAGAATGAATTGGAACTTTTCTTTGCTTAGCATTCATGCCATTCATGCATATAACAAATTACAACTTGATTGTGGTTAACAACAGCTTTTAACATTAAGTTAGAAAATCTCATATATGGTTTAGATATCATAGCCCAAAGCCATGTGCTAATATAATGCTATATATGTGTTTGCCATGTGAACTTGACAATGCTTTGCAACCACCCAGATTCTACGCCAACCATAGCAAATCTTCTTGCCATGTAATTCCTAAATTCAACATTAATTTCGCATCCCAAAAGATTGTGTAATTAGAATACTAGATTTTTTCAAAACTAGCAAATTTTCTAGTGATGTCACATGTGCTTCAAATTTACTTTGGGTTATGATCATCAAATCTTAATATGCATGTGAATAGCTATTAAAAATACATTATGTTTGTGAAAGTTTACAATGAAAGGCCTACTTGTTTCTCATCTCAAGCACACATTATGTTTGAAATGATTAAATTTGAGCACTTTGCACATTTAACATTTATCACTTAGACTAGATATTTGAAAATTACAGTATGTCAAAAAAGATTCAAAATGTACCATTCAAATATAACATTTATTTAACAATCACGCAAAATGGAACACACAAAGACATATTATATTTTGGTAATGTGTGTGTGTGTGTGTGTGTGTGTGTGTGTGTGTGTGTGTGTGTGTGTGTGTGTGTCCATTTGTACATCTGTATTCACATGGTACAAATATACATCTTTTCTTTGATGATTTGAGAAAAGGGACAAGCCAAGTTCACAAGCAACCTAAATAGATCATTGTCTATAGAAACCATATTTTTATCAAGAATAATAATTCCAAATTATCTTCTTGACCATACAATCTTGGTTATTGATGTTAGCTTATAATCATGAAAAAATTAACTATCAATATTTTATAAGTTAGTGGATAATATTTGCATTTGTCATAGCAACTTATGACATCATTACATTCAAATATCATGAGGAAGATGGCACAAATATTTTAGAAAGATTGATACTTCCGACACAAAGATTTTGCATGGATTGGAAGTTCTTCAATTCTATAACTAAAGTCGTATGGTAGTACATAAACTTAAACATTTAGTACATATATTTGAATCAATTTTCAAAGCATGGTGATATTAACATCAAAACCATACATGTAAATATAGAAATAACAACTTGTCGACTTTTTGTTGTTGATTTTTTTTTAAATCGTTTTTATTACATTTTCTCCTTGCTCTTATAGTCAATATACCCAAACCAAATATATTATTTAACAAATGTTTATTGGAACAAATGCAAAGACAATTATATATTGTTTGACTTTTCATATATGAACATTTGAAGAAATTTTTTTAAAAAGAAAGTGAAACTTTGAATTTTTTGTCATAGTCATTTACCCTATGTTATTTTATTTTTGTACTAAGATTAAGAGCACATATATGGAAGACGAGCTTTTCATAAAAAAAAAATTTCATCATGTTGAAACACCAACTCAAGTCTCAAATCATCATCATCCACCTTCACAATATTCTTGAATTCAATTTTAAATGCCTCTTCTTGATCACTGTTGTCATGCCTATGATTGGACCAACCTCGAATCTGTAAGGAGGTCAAAAGTCTAGGTTGACCTATGAATTAATCATGATTATGAGGGGTTGCGTCTTTCATGGTATTAAATCATAATAAATGGTTGAGGCCTAAAATGAGTGATGGTGGATTCATATGGAACTAGTAGTGACTCAACAATAAGTGGAAAATGTGGCCCAATTAGCTTAATGTGTCCCGATGAGGTGTCCCATATCACTCCTAGTTGGCGTAGAGATTCGGAGGGTATAAGCATACCATAGGCCTCTCCAAGAGGAGAACTTAATTTACGAATTGTAGCTACATATTGTTGGATTGACATCTCTCCTACCATTAGAATTATTGCCTTTGGTCCAAAACTTGGGGGATAGATTTGTTTGATCTAGATTGGTTGGGTAGGTTTGATCTATCATTCGTTCTTGTTGTGTTAATTACCTTCAACATCCTACTTGTGACATTAAGTCATCTATCTTGAGGTTTGGGGGTCCTCTATCACAAACCACTCATTGTACACTTATAAATAAGTGATTAGGCCAAAGTTTGAGTTGGATTATCTTGTGATAGTGTAGGCTACTTACACGTGGCTTGATGGTAGAGGTCTAGTGACATAGCACCTCTTGATTTCATTTGTCAATTTGGACCAATCATATTGTAAGATGCACCAAAATGGTCCAATCATTGTAAGAGGTGGGAGGTGGTCCAATCAAAGTAAGAGGTGATTTTAGAGAGGTCCGCCGATCATTGTACTCCATTACCACTCTTTGGATTTCGAGCTACTATGAGTGAGAGTGAGATTGAGTCCACACTTAGTTTTTTTATGAGAGATTTGGAGGTTGCATGCTCCAACACTTAGATTATTTTTCACATTCTCTCTCTACCCGAGAGCTTGATGTAGAATTCTCTCTCTACCTGAGGGCAAGCCAATTTTATACTAAGCTTTTTCACCCAAAGTTACCTCTCATTATGTGTGATGAATGGTAATTGATAGATGCATGTGTAGAGTGCTCTTGCCTTGTATTTTTGGAGCTAGATTGCTTGTATCTTGTGAAAGGTAGATTTATGTGCAATCACACACATCTTAGGAGATCATTCACATTGTTTGAGATGTCCTCACATGTGTGAAAAGTACACACATTGGAGGACTTGATAGCAGTATCAGAGCATTAGAAAAATATGTGAATGTTTTGCTTGATTCTAGAAGCACTCACAATTTTATCATCACTTCAAGCTTATGCACAAGCCAAAAAATGATAAAATTGTGAGTGCTACTAGCATCAAGCAAAA
The DNA here is from genome assembly GCA_029204225.1 of Diphasiastrum complanatum. NCBI lineage: Eukaryota > Viridiplantae > Streptophyta > Lycopodiopsida > Lycopodiales > Lycopodiaceae > Diphasiastrum > Diphasiastrum complanatum. Next base: position 53,180,990 of record CM055097.1, read on the forward strand.
CAATCACATCTTTCCCTAATACTTTGCCACTAACTTGAAACAACTGATTAGGATGGAAATATTGTGTGCTAAAATTGCAAGTACATGCACAATTATCAACTAAATTGACCTCAAGCATACTTTCAGGTATCTCCATAGTCATATTGCTCAATGATTTTTTTTCTTATAGGGGCACCATTTAGCACAATGCTCAGGTTTATTCCAGAGACTTATATGTTGGAGGCGGGATGCGAACGGAGGAAGAAAGAAGAAAATGGTTACAGAATGACTCTCCTATTATTATGGGCTGCTATGAGCAAGAACAGTGTAAAGAATGTAAATGCATAAATATGATAACAGCTCAAGCGTTCTAACCTACAGGATCGTGAAATAATTCATACCCAAACAAAAATGAGTACAGTCCACCGAAGAGATTAGATGTTGTGTGGTATTACTGTGAATTGGTTTTCAATATGAAGTTCAGTTCAGAATGTAAAGGAGTGATAATGCAAGTTCCTCAGGCGTCAAAGATAGTCATCGTTTGATCACATACTAAGGAGTCATTGACATCCGTGATCTGATCAGAGTGAGTGAACAAGAGTGAATAAGTAGTAAGAGTGTAATATTCAAATCACAACATTATACATCTACGTTAAACACAGATGATAGAACGTGTTGCTTCTATATTACAATGAAATCTTGAACAATACTAAATACGTTACAGCCAAAAATAGAGGCGTAACTTGGATGCTCGATATCCTTCGCTCTGTTGGCAGAGCATTCTAGAAAATGCATGATGAAGATGTATTTATACACCGCATTCTTGTAATTTATTACAATAAATGTTTAGCTATCAACTATGTAAGTCGTTGTACTAACACCATTGCGAGTCGAATGAGAAACTTAAAAGAAACTTCTGGAATATTCTCCTAAATTCCCTCAAAAAAGTGTCTTAAATTAGGGTGTTTTCAAAAACACCTTGCTCACGCATAAAACATCTTTGAAAAATGATAAAAAAAAAAAAGGTGATTTTGAACATTTTCAAGATTTTTGAATTTTAAAAAGACAACAAGTCACTTTTCATAATGAAATTTAAAATAAAATAACAAAAAGTTGAAACATATTAAAATTTGCTCTATTTTCAAAAACATGCATTTCGACACAATAAACTATACACAATAATGTCTTGATTTCATGCATTTTACAAAATTAAACGGTAGTCTTTCGCAAAATGTCCAGATATTTATGTTTCTTGCACTAATACCAATATATACAAAAAAAAAATTATATGGAACTTTCACTCTCGTAGCCATCTGTACCCCTCGTAAACCACGAAGCAAATCCTAAAGATGTTGTAGAAATGGCTTTGTTAAAAATAGTGGGTCCCCATCCATTTGGCTTGTTAAGCAGTCTAAAGAATGGGCATAAAAAAATACACCAACTATGCATTACATGTGATATTTCCAAATATCTTTCTATACGGTCACTGCCTAGACAAGTGTAATGTTCCAGTGTCATGAAATCTCCGTGTGATCTTCAATTGCATAGAAATATAATTTCCTATTTCCCTTTGCCTCAAAAAGTTGTAGACATGGGTTCACTCCTTTTTTTCTTTGCTGCAAAAAGTTGTAGACGTGTGCTAAATAATTAGATTACTAGAGCAAAACATAAAACAGTAAATACAAGACTCTGCAAATAGAAATTTGGATCTAGATAGCAACGTTGTTGTCATATCCTATTTATTTGCAAAGATGATATAACAAGATACAGTCTCTTCTACAACCAATTTGTTTGCCTTCTTAGCCAAGGTTTCCTGGAACATTATGCATAACCATCTAATCATTAGTAAATGAAAACACTCCCTCTAGGTATAATCTGAACTTTTCAAAAAAACAATATGAATTGACACATCAATCAAAGGTAGCTTCAATAGGTCAACCATTCCAAGTGCTAAAGCCATTAGAATGTAAACATGATACTAAATTGGCTGATATCTCAATTAAATGAATAGACTACCTAACATATCCTATAGAAACCATGAAAGAAGATGCTCCAACTAAATACAATATATACAGTTGGTGCTTCAACTCGATACAATGTATCGGTTGAAACACCAACTCGATGCAATGTCCACAACTCGATCCAGTGCATCGGATTTTATAATAAGTAAAAAAAGTTTATTATAAAATTCGATGCATTCCATCGGAACACACCAACTGGATATGGTGCATCAGAATTCAGATTTTTTTTTTCAATTTTTTTTGTTTTTTTACATTTTTAAAAAAAATTCAATACGCCTTTTTGTTAAGGTTGAGCATAAAAAATCTAACAAAAGATCTTCATTGTGATCAACTGAATACGGCGTATCGGATTTTTGAAAATATATTTTACAAAAAAATATCTTTTTTTTAATTTTTTTTTGAAAAAAAAAATCCATATTCCGATGCGCCGTATCCAGTTGGTGTGTTCCGATGGAAAGGTATTGACATAGTGTATCAAATTTTCTATTGAATTCTTTTAAATTGACCTTAAATTAGAAATGTTGAATGACGTTTTGACACAGAGTATTGAAAATTCGGTTACACTTGTCATTATATGAGAAGTATTTTTTATTTTGATTTGTTTAACACAAATTTTGATATGTCGTATCGAATTTATGGTTAAAGCAATCGCTTTCACAATGAATTCAATACACCGTAAAAAAAAATTAACGAATTCAATAAGGTCTGATTTTCTTGTTAGTTGTAATCTTACTTTTGATCCTTATCCAAAGTTGACCTTCTAGAATATGGCTAAAATCCAAAGAGCTAGTCTCCTAGAATATAGAAATATTCCCTACAAAATAGGATCTAAGGAAAATGGTCAACTCTTATCGTCTAGAATTATATACACACATGTGAGCATCCACTTGCCATGTGGGAGCATTTACTCATGCACATGCAAGGAAAAGCTAATTTCTAGGTGACTAGTCAACTTGACTAAAAACTAGTCATATCATGTTCACACTAACTAGATTGATACAAAATCAAATTAGATATATACAAGTATGAAAAATACTTTCTTTCACAGGTGGGAACAGGCTCCGCACGTGTGAAATCAGATCATGAACATTGTTCTAATGATTGATCTTTATTTACAATAAACAATGTCAAGTGAGAAGTGACAATTTTCAACACTCCTCCTCACTCCTAACTTGGCAAATCTAATGTGCATCTATCTACAATTCCAAGAGCATATCTTAACTTGAAAAATGGATCTTTGGACAATGGCTTGGTTAAGATATCAGCTACGCATTTGGATGATGGTACATGATGTAGTTGCACCAACTTGAATTGTACCTTCTCCCTCACAAAGTGATGAGCTATCTCAAGATGCTTTGTTCTAGCATGGAAGATAGGATTGGAAGCAATTTGTTGAGAAGCTTGATTGTCACAAAATATGTAAGGGATCTCCTCGGCCTCTAGCACATGTAGCTCCATCAAGAGTCTTCTTAGCCATAGGAGCTCTTTGGTTGTTGAAGTCAATGCCTTGTATTCGGCTTCACAAGAAGATAGTGAGATAGTATTTTGCTTTTTGGAGAACCAAGATATTACTCCTCCACAAAGGAACGTTGCAAATGCACTAATGGACTTTCTATCCATCTTGTCACCTGCAAAATCTGAATCCGAGTAGGCTCTCAAGTGTAAGTTAGATCCTTCATAAAGTATGCCAAAAAATCTAGTACTAGAAACATATCTAAGCACTCTCTTGGCACTTTTCCAATGATGCACTGAAGGAGCTTGCATGCTTTGACTCAACTTGCTTACACAAAAGCTTAAGTCAGGTCCAGTGATGATTAAATAGATTAGGGATCCTATAAGCTTTCTAAAGAGGGTGATGTCCTCAAAGGATGCTTCATCACCTTCATTAGTTGCTTTCACAACATGCTCCATAGGGGTGTCAATCCCCTTACAATATTTCATACCAAACCTTTCAAGAATGGAAGTAGCATATTTAGATTGACTTATGAAAGTACAATTGCTACTTCTAGACACTTCTATCCCAAGTATAAACTTTAGGAAGCCTAGATCTACCATCTTGAACTCACTAGATAAATCAACTTTTACTTTGCTTATGCCTTCATCATCATTTCCTGTCATAATGATGTCATCTACATAAAGCACCAAAATGATGATCTTTCCTTCATTACATTTGAAATATAAAGAAGGTTCATAAGCACTTAGTACAAAGCCATGGGAATAGAGAAAATCATGCAACCTAGAGTACCAAGCTCTAGGTGCTTGCTTCAAGCCATAGAGGCTCTTCCTTAAGTAGCACACCTTGTGAAAATATCATAAAATTAAAATAATATTTAACTTAGAGATTCAAGTTTTGGGGTTTGAGGTAGACTAGTCTAGTAACTTTCCAAGTTGAGTCAAGGTGGATTTTTAGTCTCCATAGTGATGTGTAAGTCTAGAACCTATCAAGAAGCATGTGAGGCTACTCTTGTAGGTCAAGGATTCTCAAAAAGAGAGATTCTCAAGTCTTATCCATTTCTCTTTTTGTCATCTAGTAGAGAGGTAGAGGCAATGTGGCATCTAGGTTGCTTTCTCTCTCCACGAGTTCTAGAAGGCCTCTTGTATTATGAATAAGGTGGCTTTTGTACCTCAATATTATACTTCTTCAAGTAAAGCTTCCATTTGATCCATTGGAGGTGTAATGATAGTTAGATTGTGATGAATGCTCTTGCCTTCTTGCTAACTAGCTTGCCAATGTTTTCCATCTCTTTGTTTTTGGAATAGAAGCTAGTTTAGTGTGCAAACATTCATTTCCTTGATCCTTGTACTTGCAGCTAGTTCACACGTGTGAAAAAGTTCTCATGGTATCAGAGCTTGATAAGAGAATACACATCTAATCATTGCTTTATCAAATGGAATGAATTCTCATCATTGTTGATGAAATTTTGCCTCTTACTAGCACTCGATTTTGAGATAACTAGATCCACTCTTATCATCACTTATTAACATATCTTTTTCTCTGATTTCAGAGTTGTACGGCCTACTGTAGTAGCATGTGTGAGGCCTCTAATCGAGATAGAGTGGCGGCTATGTTATTTCTCATCTCTTCCATCCATGTAGCATATGAATAGGAAGCTAATCAAGGCTAGTTTGTGATGCAAGTGACCTCAAGAGGATTTGTGGAACCTAAGGAGAGTTATTGACATTCAAGTGAGGCATATTGAAGAAGAAAAACAGAGTTTTACATGCTTGAAGGCTGTACTATCTAAGATCCCTTATTTGTAGGACATGATCTAAGTCTTATTGCCTTTTCAGATTCGGATTTTGCAGGTAATAAGGTGGATAGAAAGTCCACAAGTGCTTACACAATATTTTTGGGAGGTAATCTTGTCTCTTGGCAATCTAAGAAGCAAGACACTATCTCTTTATCTTCATGTGAAGCCGAGTACAAGGCTTTGACTATCACAATAAAGGAAGTCATTTGGATCAAAAGACTACTAGTGGAGCTCGAGATCATTCAAGAGGAGGAAATACCTTGCATCAAATGTGATAGCATCTCGGCCCAATATCTTGCAAGTAATCCAATCTTCCATGCAAGAAGTGAGTTAGCACACCACTATGTAAGAGAAAAAGTTATGGATGGTGAGATTCTCCTTGAGCATGTATCAACTTCAAATTGTTATGCAGATTTGCTCACCAAGCCTCTAGCTAAGAAGGACTTTGAAAAACATAGATCAAACCTTGGCTTGATCTCCAAGTCCTTAGTATTGTAAATATTATTTTCATTTTAAGGAGGAGTGTGAAAATATTGTAAAATTAAAATAATATTTAACTTAGAGATTCAAGTTTTGGGGTTTGTCCAAACTTGAGGTAGACTAGTCTAGTAACTTTCCAAGTTGAGTCAAGGTAGATTTTTAGTCTCCATAGTGATGTGTAGGTCTAGAACCTATCAAGAAGCATGTGAGGCTACTCTTGTAGGTCAAGGATTCTCAAAAAGAGAAATTCTCAAGTCTTATCCATTTCTCTTTTTGTCATCTAGTAGAGAGGTAGAGGCAATGTGGCATCTAGGTTGCTTTCTCTCTCCACGAGTTCTAGAAGGCCTCTTGTATTATGAATAAGGTGGATTTTGTACCTCAATATTATACTTCTTCAAGTAAAGCTTCCATTTGATCCATTGGAGGTGTAATGATAGTTAGATTGTGATGAATGCTCTTGCCTTCTTGCTAACTAGCTTTCCAATGTTTTCCATCTCTTTGTTTTTGGAATAGAAGCTAGTTTAGTGTGCAAACATTCATTTCCTTGATCCTTGTACTTGCAGCTGGTTCACACGTGTGAAAAAGTTCTCACACCTTTTGCTCCTCACCAACCTTGATGAAGCCCTCGGGTTGCATCATGTAGATTTCCTCTTCTAAGAAGACATTCAAGAAAGCATTTGTCACATCCATTTGGTAGAGATCCCACTTGAACAAAGTAGCAATGCAAATGATTAATCTAATAGTTACAAGCTTAGCTACAGGTGCAAACGTTTCTTCATAATCCAATTCTTTTACTTGAAGAAATCCTTTAGCAACAAGCCTAGTCTTGTACTTACTAATAGGTCCATCTTGATTGTACTTTATTCTATAAATCCACTTACATGCAAGTGGTTTCTTCCCTCTTGGAAGATTTACAAGATTCCAAGTATGATTTTCTTCTAGTGCATCATACTCTACTTGCATTGCATCTCTCCAAACTTTAGATCTATATGCTTCTTCAAAAGATGATGGTTCTTCAAGCAATGTAGCTAAGAAGGAGTAAGAGGTAGAAGATGTAGAGTCTTCCTTTTGCTTTCCCTTGTCCACATAGGTGAGCCTTGAGGGCTCAACCTTGCTTCTTGGTGATTTTCTCGGCCCCCTTTGACTAGGATCCTTGTCTCCATCCTCGAGTTTGTCAAGATCCTCAATGCACAATGGGTTAGATCCATTAGACAAGCTCTTAGCAAATTGTGACTCATCAAAAAGTACATCCTTGCTTACCTTTACTTTCTTGGATATAGGATCATATATCCTATAGCCCTTGCTATTTTCTCCATAGCCAACAAAAATCCTTTTGAAGGAGGTAGCATCTTCCTTCCTTCTTGTCTCCAAAGGGATGTGGACGTAACAAATACATCCAAAGATTTTATAATCTTTTACTTTGGGTTTCCTGCCAAACAAGGCTTGATAAGGTGAGATCCCATCAATAGCACTACTAGGAAGTCTATTACACAAGTAATTAGCACATGTTATAGCTTCTCCCCAAAATGAGATGGTAAGTGATGCATCAAGTCTTAAAGACTTTGCACATTTACATAGACTTCTATTTTTCCTCTCGGCTACTCCATTTGTTGGGGGGTGTAGGAACAAGTGTATTGTAATTTAATGTCATTGATCTCACAAAAATCTTTCATTTTATTGGAGTTGTACTCTCCTCCATTATCACATCTTAGTGCTTTGATGGAAGTATTAAGTTGCTTCTCAACTAGAGACTTGAACTTAATGAAAGCTTCATAAACAAGACTTTTCTTTGATAGTAACTCAATCCATGTGAATCTAGTACAATCATCTATAAAAGCTACATACATCAAGGCACCTCCATTACTTGCATGTGAAAAACTATGTACATCAGAATGTATGAGATCCAAGGGAGAGGGAGATCTTGATGAAGATCTCTTCTAAGAAGATTTGTGTGACTTTGCAAGGCCACATGCCTCACACATCTTTCCACACTTCTTGAAAGCTCTTGGTAGGCCGAGAGCTAGTTCCTTGCTTGCCATTGACTCCATAGATTGAAGATTACGATGGCCTAATCTTTTATGCCAAAGCTCCACTTGAGATAGCTCCTCCCTAGCCAAGTTCACACTTTCATTTGCAACATTAGCATCCAACTTGAAGAGCTACCTTGCTTAATGCCACTAGCTATGCACTTATCATTTTTCAAGATGGAACAAACTCCATTCTTGAAATGTACATCTAGTCCATTGTCCATAAATTGTCCTACACTAAGCAAGTTTCTTGAAATGGTAGGAACATACAAAACATTATCTAGATCTATCCTTTTAGATGTGCCTAAGCAAAGAGGAATAGATCCTATGTCATCTATCTTGAATTCTTGATCACTAGCAGTGTATATTGACTTCTTAGAGTCATTACAAGATAGAAGAGTAGAAAAATAATGCCTGTTAAAAGACATGTGGGAACTAGCCCCACTATCTATCCACCATGTGTCTTGACTTGAAGTTGGTGTAGATGCAACCATTAAGGATGTGTTGAATCCATCCTCATCTTCTTCCTCTTGAGCAATGTTCCCTTGATCTCCATTTGCTTGTTGATTCTTCTTTAAGTAACATTCCGAGGCAAAGTGTCATTTCTTCCCACAAAAGAAACACTTGAGCTTTGCCTTGTTCTTCACCTTGCCTTTGGAAGTAGATCATCTATTCTTCATCTCGGCCTCATTGCCTTGATTCTTCTTGAATGGATGTTGTTTCTTCTTGCCTATGGATGTAAAGTTTGCTTTCTCCTCTCCTCCATTAAGTGACATGCCTTCCATTCTTGTCTTCAGGTGTAGAAGTCTACTCTCCTCGTCCACATTAGCATTGTGCAACTTTTCAATGGATGGAAGAGTGTCTTGAATAGCAAATGATTGGACCAAGTTGGTGAGCTCATCACCTAGGCCATTCAATATGATTTGTACTAGCTCTTGATCTTGGATATTTTCTCCTATAGCACCCAACTCCTTGTTAAGAGATTTGATCCTAAGGACATACTCTTGTCCACTCTCTCCACTTCCTTTCATGCTTTGGAAAACTTGATTTCTTAGCATGAGGATTCTTGAAGTGTTATTGGATTCATAGATACTTTTTAATGAATCCCAAGCCTCTTTGGATGAGGCACAAGAAGACACCTCCTTCAAGAGGTCATTGCATACATTCAACTTTATGCAACGGAGAGCTAATCTTACTCTCTTCTTGTATTTGGTTTGTTCTTGGGGAGTTTGAGGCTCTTCCTCAACTCCTTGAACTATGTCAAAGAGGTCATGGATCACTAGGAGTGATTCCATTCTCACTTTCCAAATGGAGTAATTTGTGGAAGTGAGTCTCTCACTTGATTCCAACAAATATCCACCCATGGATGACATTGTAAAATGAATGCTCTTCTAAAATCACAAAGATTTCTGAATTTGTAAAGATCTATGAAATGCCCACTCTCACAAAAATTTTGCTTTACACTTTTCTTGGAGATTCACTTCAACTAAGGATCTGAACAAATCAGCCTCTTAGATCTTATTTTAGACTCCAAAAGGAAATGCTTCAATGATCCAAAACTCTATTAGGTCATAGGCATTAGCTAGAGTGAATCTAGATCATTACTATGCTTCAAAAAGCACTAAAAATGAACTAGAATTGTGATTTTAGGACCAACAAACACAAAGTAACATGAAATGAAAGTTGTTGTACGGTTTCACACGTGTGAAAGGTACATACACAGCCTCCAAGTCGATTTGATCCAAATAGAAACAAGCTATCACTCTAGATGAACTCGCCCTCAATAGTATTGGCCAAAAACAAATTTTGCCAATGATCTTTGTAAGTTTTATGATTCAAATGATCACTCTCTTACTTAGCTCTGATACCATGATAAAATTTTAGTTTAAAGGACAATAATGATTGTACTTAACAATCATAGAGAGTTATTGGTTGCTTAATCAATGGATCTATCAAGTTCTACACATTAGATCTTGATCTAGATTCATTACACTTAGATTTAAGCAAGAGCAATGGATCAAAACTTCATAAATTAGTGAAAGCGGCCTCACACGTGTGGAGTATTGTCCACAGTACGGCCTGCACCTAAAACAACAAGTACTTTGGTTCTTGATAGCAATCATTCATAGAAATCACAATTCTAATGACTAGAAATCTCACAAAAGTGTAGAATGCAAAAGTCTCATCAATCTCATTAGCAAAATGATGATCATTTTATGGATCAAGTACATCCACGAGTCTGGTACAGTACTGCAGGTCTTCACACGTGTGAAGAGTGCCACATCACTCAGATCTATCCATTTGATCCATCCTTGATCTTTATCCAAAGTTGACCTTCTAGAATATGGCTAAAGTCCAAAGAGCTAGTCTCCTAGAATATAGGAATATTCCCTACAAAATAGGATCTAAGGAAAATGGTCAACTCTTATCTTCTAGAATTCTATACACACGTGTGAACATCCACTTGCCATGTGGGAGCATTTACTCATGCACATGTAAGGAAAAGCTAATTTCTAGGTGACTAGTCAATTTGACTAAAAACTAGTCATATCATGTTCACACTAACTAGATTGATACAAAATCAAATTAGATATATACAAGTATGAAAAATACTTTCTTTCACACGTGGGAACAGGCTCCACACGTGTGAAATCAAATCATGAATGTTCTAATGATTGATCTTTATTTACAATAAACAATGTCAAGTGAGAAGTGACGATTTTCAACACAATGTCTTTTAAAAATATATATTCAATGTGACTTTTTGAAGTTATGTGATATTAAATGAAAAATGTTTTTATAAATTGCATGAAGATGCTCACGTAGCTCATTATTATCATTAAATTTGAATATATTTTGTATCTATTTGTTGACCAAGCTACAAATATAACTAAATTTGAATATATCAATAAGATAGTTCAATATAAAAAGATGTTTGCTTGATATTAAAAAAATACAATACATAATTATGTTATTAAAATTTATTTTGTCATTTTTGTAAATGTGAATACAATTAAAAAAAAATAGACAATATTTCGTAATTAGCAAATTAAAAAATTAGTACAAAGTGAAAAATTATGTAGGTTTTTGGGAGATTTTGAACATACTTTTTTTGTTGGCCTTCTTGATATAACAAAAAAACATATTTTTGTAGGTTTATATTTTTTCACATGTTTGTATTTTAAAAATATAAGAAAAATACGTCATTTTTCATATTTGTATGCACAAAAAACATGGTTTTTGTAAAATGACCTCTTTTCTGTCAATTTTGAAAGATTCGTTAAGGAAAACCTTGCAATATTTCTTATTCAACTCGCAATGTTGTTTAGTCAATAAGTGTTTGAACTACAACGACAATTGTACAATGTGTACATAAGTCGAATAACTCGAAGTCGCTGGAATACTCAAGTTTGTCTTGGACTTCGGTTGGATATCTCCATAATCGACTTTGGTCGTATACTTTGCATTTTTTGCATTTCTTCGGAAGTAGCTGGAGATGTTTTCTCATCAAAAATAGACACCCTTCGCATTTTCGCATTCTGCCAAAAAACCTAAAGGTGGTAAAAAAATCCCAAGGCGTTGGAAAAAACTCGAAGGTGCTGAAAAAAAACCAGAATGTGTTGAAACTGATGTCGAAATAGACTCATTTTGCTTTTGTAGCATTTTGGGAAAAGGCAAAAACGCCAACAAACAGTTCATTTGTTGAATTGAACTGAATTGTCGCATTTTGGAAAAATGCGAAAAAGCCGACAAAAAGTTTTACTTCTTCGAAATAGATGAAAAGAAGTTACTGCCGGAAAATTGTCACATCTTTCGAGAGTTGGAAAATGCGCACTATGTGACAATTAGTTCATTTTGCAGACTGTTGTAAACATAGTGTTTTTCTGCAGACTTGTACAAAATCCTGATTGGTTGAAGTCGTTGAAGCTGGCCAAGTTTTCCATGATCTTCAAATAACTAAACTTGACATTCGAATGTGAAAAGAAAACAGGAATGGTTACCCTTTAGTCACTACCCATGGATGAAGATCAGTTGGAAGCCTGATGCAGTCGTTCTTCGAATAGTTCGGTTGTCTGAGTTCTGTGATTCCAAGGAGAAAATTGTGGACTTAATTTCCAACAATCACCCTTAAGGTCACGGCTGGTGCCTTGGTGTCTTTGTCAGGTTTAGCATGCTAAAAAACTTTTGATGCTTGATCCTGGGAAGCGCTTTGGTGAATATGTCTGCAATCATTCCTGATCAATGTAGCTTCTTTTGAAGCTTGACATGCTGCGATGTACTCTGCCTCGGTTGAAGAAAGCGCGACTGATTTCTACTTTCTTGAATTCCATGAGCTCAGTGCCCATGTCAGATAAAAGCAGAACCCGGGGGTAGATTTTCTGGTAGAGACTGTTCCTCCCCAATCTGTATGCTAGATCTGGTCTGGTGCACAGCATGGCATACACTAAAAATCATATAAGTGAATGATAAGGGTACTTTGCTAAGTCGAGTACTTCACTTTCAGAATCAGCACAAGAAGGTTTAGGCAATACTATATATGGATCCATTGGTGTGCCAATCGGTTTGCAATCTGACATATAAAATTTTTTTAGAATATTTTCTAGATATTTCTGCTGGATAAGATAGATCTTCTTTTGCGATCTATTTATAATAATGTGAATTCCTAGCAAAGAACGAACAGTGCTAAGATCAGTCATGTCAAATTCTTTTGACAGATCACTCTTAGTAGTGTGCAGTAAAGAAGTGTCGTTAGACAAAATAAATGTATCATCTACGTAAAGAGCTATGTGAACTGAATGGACACTTATATGCTTGGAATAAACATTACAGTCAGCTGAATTGTTTGCAAAACCCAATTGAACAAGATAAGCATTGATTCTTTTGAACCAAGCCCTTGCGGCCTGTTTCAAACCATAGATCGCTTTGTGCAGCTTGTACACTTTGTGCTCTTGGCCTTTGACTTCGAATCCTTCCGGCTGGAAGGTATACAACTCCTCTTCGACGCAGTCGTTGAGGAATGTTGTCTTGACATCCATCTGATGCATCTCGAGGTCTTCTACGGCTGCTAAAGCGATTAGAGTCCTGATTGACTACATTTTGACAACAGGACTGAAAATTTGTTGGTAGTCCACTCCTTGGACTTGAGTGAATCCTTTAGCCACCAGCCGTGCTTTCCATTTTGCAATGGAACCATCAAAGTTGCTCTTCTTCTTGAAGATCCACTTGTTGTCTATAACTCTCTTGTGAGGGGGGAAGTCGACTAGTGTCCAGGTCTGGTTCGTCAAAAGTGAATTGTACTCGCTTTCCATAGCTTCCTGCCACTTCACGGCATCGTTAGAGTTGATTGCTTGGGATAGGGTCTTTGGTTCTTCTGATGCAGTCCAGAAAGATTGAGGTATGTACCTCTCAGGAACTGTTCAGATATGTGGACAATCGGTTGACCAAATTACGATGGTGCTTCATCTTGAAGATGTCCAGATCTGTTTGAGCTAGCTTGGTCTGGTTTGATGACAGGTATTGTCGGCTGCTCGGCTTCTATAGTTGTAGCTGCAGGTTCTGTAGAAGAAACATCATCATTGAAAGATTTTATGCTATGTAAAATAGGATAAAATGACACATCATTATGTATCGATGGTTGTTTGAAATCATAGAATGTATCTTCTTTGAAAATGACATCCCTAGAAACAAATGCTACATTGGTGGATGGATCATAAACTTTATAAGCTTTGTGTTCATCAGGATAGCCAATGAAAATATATTAACCATAAGATTAACATAATTGATCTACAAGTTACAAGTGACATTTCAACAATATCTTCTTTTGTCTACTTCCTCAATATCATGTTGTGAAGAATAGGCAAAATCTAGTTTGATCTTTTGTAATTTCATGTACATATTAAAATCACACATGTCTAGAGCATTTTCCCATGTGTGGAGGGTAGGCATAATCATTTTATCTCATTTATGTTGAGTTTGAATAATCAATAGGCCTTAAACTTGAGTTCTAGTAAGATAGTGACATTTGTCACATGATGTTAGGATTGAAATGCATCTATTTAGCCCAATCGCATTTAGAGGCATAGATCACAAGGATAATCACTTTAAGAGGTGCATTAAATGTGGACCAATCATGTTCATTGGTAAACATCATGAGGCCCAATCAAATTGTGAGGTGGAGATCATGGAGTCCAACCATGATGAAGGAAGACAATAAATAAGGTCCAATCATTTTAGAGTATTTCCTCTTGCAAGAACACAAGCTAGCACTATTTTTGATAAGTTCTCTCCTTTTTACATAATATTGGAATGATGGTAATCAAGTTTGATGTGTGTTTTTGCTTCCAACACATTGTTCTTTCTATGTTCTCTCTCTACCCGAGTTTATGTGCTCTATTTTCTCTCTCTACCCGAGAACAATCTATTTTGGGACTTAGTTTTTCATCAAGTAACTTACCAATATGTTAATGATAGCTTTTGATAGCTCTTTGGTGGATAGATGCATGCTTGTGTGCTCTTGCCTTGAAGATTGTCAAGATAGATTGGTAGCTACAATCAAGAGATAGTTTCATATGCAATCACACACTCCTTAGAAGATCAATTACACACTTTTGGTTGTCCTCACACATGTGAAAAGTACACATGGTATCAGAGTTGCCTAAGGATAGATGACATGCATCATGCTTGATGAAAATTGCTTAAAAAAACAAGGTTTTGAGAGCTTTTTTGAACATAGTTTGCTATCAAGGGAATTTTTGGGTCAAATTGGATAAAAAATACATTGGATTGATCCATGCTGATGAGTACTGTACAAACTGTATGGCTGAGGCACATGTGAGATCACCAAAACTTGAATGGTTGGTATTTCTCCAAGGTAGATCAAAATCTAGTGTGTAATAGCCTGTTGGAAAGCTAGTGAAGTCGTGTTTCTTGTGCAATTGATTTCATGTCAATTGGATGTATCTTGATGAAGTTATTGACTTTAAAGTTGAGGTGGTTATGGCACCCAACCTGGTTAGACACATCAAGTTTGACTCACATATAGCTTGTTTCATAAAAAAACCTCATGTTTGTGCTTGCCAATCTCGTCAAAGTGAGATCTAGGTGTGTTTTTGAAGCCATAGCCACATAGTTTCATGCAAATCAAGTGAATTTGAGTATTTTGTGGAGTTTTGGAGTTCTTTACACGTGCTTGGAAGAATGTGGATCAAAACGTTGTTGCCAAGATGTGATGGATATTGTGCTAGGACTTGAGGAGGAGCCACAAGTCCTCCAAGAGGTCCAAAAGTACAACAAGAGAGCAAGGATGGCCCTACATATCATCAAGATGAATGTGTCAAATAAAGTGTTGAGAGCGATTGGCTCATACACCTCAGCCAAGGAGGCTTGGGACACACTAAAATCCATTTATGAGGCCAAAAATACCTCTAGGTTGCTCACTCTTAGGAATCAAATCTTCCAAAGTTACCCTAGAGTGATGAGAGTGCCTCAAATTATGTGTTGAGAGTGAAAGATCTTCATAGAGAGCTTGCTTGCATAAATCTCAACCAAGAGAGTTAGTGCAAGTGATCCTTAATGGATTGAGAGATGAATTTGACACTATTGTACAATCTTATGCAATTAAGGAGGAGCTTCCAAGCTTGGAGGCACTACAAAGAGTTCTCATTTGTGAGGAGTGTAGGCAAGAGAACAAGCTATTGAGGATCAATCAACTTTTTTTGAAAGATGGTGGAGAGGAGAAAGAATTCTTCTCAAAGGACAAGCCAAGAGGAATGGGCAAAGAGCAATATCAACATTTCAAGAATTGTATTGACAATGTCGTCCACTAAAATTGTATTGACAACGCAAACCAAGGAGCGTGGAGGAGGAAATTGATGTGTTTCTTGTCCAATTTCCCCACGAATCCTCACGTGACAGATGGCACATATCCTTTATTGCCACAGATATCAAGGGCAATGAGATCGCATGCCTTCCGGCACTGGCTCCACAACCTACATGGCGACAGCGCACCTTTGAGAAAACTTCGTTGACCATCAAGGCAAATGTGACCTGTCCAAGGCAGCTGCGGATCAATCCCCACTATGTCCCCATTCCACGACGATATAAATGGGCGCAATGCGGGACGACTTTGGACCAGATCACAATACGCACATTCAACTGGCCAAAGATATATTCAGAACACGGGTGGGGAACAGACGTAGACGCCAAAAAGGCTCTAGTCCAACTTTCCAAGCAATATATCAAATCCCATGATCCCACAGTCCGCGCCGCAGCCGAATTCGCCCGGGACTTAGAGTTTTTGTTGCGAGTCCCCACCAAATGGGACAATTTTTTGCCAGCATTGTTTTTTGATCCCAACACAGCCCTGGTGTCGAATAAAATTGAAGACCGACTCCCAGTGGCCAAAGTGTACTATTCTTATGAGAATGAGAGTAATGCTCCACAATTAGCATTAGAGATGCTAAAATCAGTTATATCATCAGATTTGATGTCTTCTCTGAAGGAAATGGACCGCGGTTGAATATAGTGTGTAATAACCTACTGATGTGAATAAAGACATCCTCATCTTTCTCAGTTATCTGTTGTAGGTAGATCGAAACAGCCTTGGGTCGCGCCCGCGGTAAAAATCACACCAAGGCGCGACCTAGGCCTCTTTGACTTGGTCAAATTGACCCAGGTCGCGCCTTGGAGCGACACAAGACACTTTGACCCGGTCAAACTGGCCCTGGTCGCACCTTGGCTTGAAAATCATGCCAAGGCACGATCCAAGGCACTTTGATCTGGTCAAAGCGACCCTGGCCGCACCTTGGCATGATTTTCACGCCAAGGCCTACAAAAACAAATAGTTCTAAAATATGCTCTCATTTATGTATATTTCTAACAAGTTGGTGCATTCGCATAATACTAAAATGGAAATCTCTGCATTCACATCACATAAACCCAAAATCAGATATTAAACACAAAATCTTCTGTATATTAATTTTGCATTTGTACAATGAATTTGAATCCCAAATGGACGTTCAAGTTTACTATCTCCTTAACCTTCTGGCAAGGTGGAGATCCTTAGATAGCGTTGTGACTCTCTTTCTATGCACGGCACATATAAAGGTGTCTTCAAAAAGCTATGTCGCGTACATTTCCAAGGCCTCTTGAATTGCCGACACAGCCTCTTCTGTAACCCTAAATCCCAAGGAGTATTTATCTATTATTTCTTTTACAAGTCTCACCATCGGGGCCCTGGGTATCAGAAATCTGACAAATTTCTGATATTTTTTTATTTCCCCCAATTAGGAATTCTACACTTCCTGTGTGGTCGAGGAAGTGGCAGCTGCATCCTAAGCAGCTCATTTCTAGCCCAAGGTATTGCGCGTGGAGCCGGCTTGCCACGCTCTGGAGGCCTGCTTGGGCCACTTGCACTTGCGGTGGCGGTGCAGCGGGGGTGGTGACGGCGGCGGTGGTGGTGGTGGCGGCGACAGCTGCGATGGAGGCGGTGGTTCACGTGGTAGTGGAGGCTCAAAATTCCTAGCAGGCCCTTTTCTTGCTGGTGCATTGCACCGATTTTTTCTTTTTGGCTCTGGTGGTGCTGCCTCATCTCTGCGTGCATACCATCAATGGAAAGCATTGTGCTTCATCCTCGATGGTCGTGAACCCGGGTGCCCTTGTCAGAACCGACTAGCAGTGACATCATGGGCCCCGTTATAGGCCGCTGACTTGGAGGTGACACGGTGGGTGCAGTATCACCTGAATTGTCGAATTTTGTTGTGTTCGTTGTCGTCACTGGTGGAAAGGGGTCGAAGAACACATTAGTGAAGCTACCGCAAGCTCCTGGTCCATGAATGTCATTGTTTCTTCCCGCTGACTTGGCGTGGAGAAGGGCTTCTCTGTCATTGCTAACCTTCAAACAAACCTGATTAAAAACCACGATTATAATGGAATCAATAAGATGCATATCATAAAACATTAAATTGAAACCCTAACAACCTGCTTCAAAATTTACAGCCTACCAACCTTATTTAAAGATCCATGAATCTACTAGAAGACATTTGAAATGTGACAACGCAAGTATTCAAATATGTGAGTGATAATTTGAACAAAATATGAAAACACATATCCAATTATATTAGAAAACCATGTTACTCAAATGATGCTCGGTGTTGCCATGACATGAGTTCATTAATAATTTTGCTTTCAACATTTTACATAAAATCCTTTATTCCCATTGGACTCCTAACGTCCCTGAATCTAAAAATGAAACACATTTCTAATCTTTTTTGGCGTCTCCTGATCTGCAAAACCAAGCACAAAATTAATAATCCTTCTACATACATTCAACATTCCTATGTAAAATTCAAGAATGTGATTCAATATAGGGGCTTACATTTTGTCCGTTAAGATTGAAGACAAAATTTGCTGGCACATCAACAAAAGTCAATCCAAGCATAGGCCGAAAATCTTCTAGACTGCACTCACTGTTGATATGAACTTCTCGTATTTCATCGTATATATGGATATTTCCACTTCTTGTTGATTCGTCTCTGCGTCCAAGGCATGCCATCGGCCATGAGCAAACTTATATCGCCTATAAATGAAACTTAGTCGTCTGAATCCGAATGTTGGCTTCATAATCCCAATAATCTCTTTGAGAAGTTGCCTTTCGTTAATTCAATATTCAATTGGTCAACATATGGCCACTCATGAGAATCGATCATAGGCTCAGAAAGTGGTACTAATTTGCGATGGCCCAAGTTTTTTTTTTGAAAACTTCGTACATGTGATCGTAAAAGAAAATGCCCACATTTGGCGTCGATGGCGGAGAATTTTCCAGTAAAGGACTTCACGTTTTGCCAGTCGAAGCTATTTGAAGGAAGGACATTTGCACCAGTCATTAATGCAATATTATTTTCCACTACGAAGACGTAATAATAATTCAAACATAATATGTACATGAGAATAAAAGAGGTGGAACTTACAATATGACAGTATGCTTCTATCAACAACTGCCACATCCAATAAAATATCTCGACGCATGTATACGTGTTGCACTTTGGCAAGGTATTCGCCGTTTTGATCGATCTTGAAATCGTGAATCCTTCAATTTCGATGGTAGTCTTGGTTGTTTCGCTTCCTCTTTGCAACCTTGTGAGTTCCTTTGCCCAAGGGTTTCATGTAAACCCAATCAAAAGTTGAGAATTCATGAAGCACCCAATGCTCATTGGAATCTTTGATGTGTGCAACAATGGAAGGTAGTTGATTCTTGGGCTTCCTTGATTGACTGGAGGCCATAATGGATGATGTAATGATAATGTAGGATAAGCAAAATAGTGTGTGAGAGCTTGAGGTAAGGAAGGTGAACAATAATGAAAAAATAGAATGTTGAGTATACAAAATGAGGAGAGAGAGAGAGAGAGAGAGAGAGAGAGAGAGAGAGAGAGAGAGAGAGAGAGAGAGAGATACAAGCTTGTGAACATTCAAAATTTGAAATGAGGACTAGGCTCACTTAGCATATGGTTGCTAGTAGATAGACAAGCTAGTTGATGGTGTAGTCTAGGTAATAGGGGTACTTATTCTTGCAAGCTAGGTATTGTGGGTCTAGTTCATGTTAACTTGTAGGAGTAGTTATTGCTTTATGTAGGGTTAATGTTGTAGGTGTACTATGTGTGTGCACACTTGATTTAATTTGCACCATTGAATATTCCATGTCATATGGACCATTCCTTCTCAGTTGTCAATATTTTATTAGTACACGTGTCGTCATTAACACTAATTATTATTAGTGATGAGGCCCTTTTTGGACTTTTTGAGTCCAAAAAGGGCCCTAATGCATGTCGGGGTCTTAGCAGGATGAAACGGGAGATCGCAGGTGTAAAAAGCATTGTCGAACTGCAACCTCTACCTCTGCCATCACTCTGGGAGCAAAACTGCATACATAATAATCCTTAACCCCAGTTGTGTAGTGTGGCGGCCTCCCCATCCACCTCTCCCTCTCGATGGTGGTTGTGGTATGGAAGATGGTCGTGGTAGTGGTGTCATGGAGGATCCAATATTGGAATTCTGAGCACTCTGACCTCTCCATGAGAAGAGAGGGTTGTGCGATGGGCAACTGGGGATCATGATCGGGTAGCCTCTAGCTGTGTCATGGTCGCATCCTGATCTCGATCTGCCAAAAACCGCAATTTAATTTAGTGATTTGAAAAGCACATTAAACAATTTTCAAGACTCAAAGTCATGAATCATTCTTCCATAATCAAATTTCAATATTTAAACCTCAAGAATAAAAAATCACTTAGATGTTGGTACGTTACAACCCAATACGTTATACCTATTACAATTCACCGTATACCTATAGGCTATAGGCTATATAGTATACTATATAGGCTATTACTTAAGTCTTGACCCTACTAGTCTAATGTTTAAATGTTAGAAAGTTAAAATATGAATCATGATATTAGATGAAAACCAAATTTCAAAAAATGAATCGATTATAATTTATCGTGCGGACAATGAAGATTGAAATCGTACTACGTAATTCAATAGTTGAGACTTGAGAGAGGCTGGAGTTGAGAGTTGAGTGTTCATTGTTTACCTCTAAGCCTCGAAGGGCCAGCCTCATCCGCTGCAACATGAGTGAATAGCATGTCAAGGCATGCATGCAAGCGGCAATCTCGTGACCCTTCAGACGTAATAAATGCACATAGGCCCACCCGTGTAAGAGTTATGGCAATATCGACACATCCATCTCTTAGTGCCCAATGTGCCATAGTTTGCAGCAACAGTAATGTGCTCCATGTGCTCCCATAGGGGATCCCTACCCCTCGGCATGGTGGTCTTTCAGGAGTCAAATCCCTCTCTCTCTCTCTCTCTCTCTCTCTCTCTCTCTCTCTCTCTCTCTCTCTCTCTCTCTCGCACGCGCGCCCGTGGACTGGAATGGTCCAATTCGAGCTCGGGCTCAAATTTTCATCAGGCCGGTTTGAACCGGATCCGGGTTTGAACCAGCCCTGTTCAGTTCGATCGATTCGAACCGCGGTTCATGGAAACTATGGAAGAAAATATCTTAAGCTTCATAAATGCCAGTTTTTAACTTCTGATTTTATTTCTTACCTAGCATGTATAATTAGGTCACTTGCAGCCAACCTTTCAACTTGTCTTCCACAGAACTGAATTTTTGGCCCCTTAGCATTACCCTGCATCAAACTCCTCTTTCGCACAGCCCATGCATGAACTCTTCATGAACAAGAATATCAACAAGACACTGGAAGTAACCAGTGAATCATTTTAGTTATTTAGTCATTTGGAGAAAGAGGAAGGGTGGTAGGAGGGTGTAAACCCAATCAAGGCCCCCATCTCCTGAGTCCTGTCCTTGCCAACGATGTGTGCTATCCCAAACACAAACCCTTACATAATGCAAAGATCACAGTTGAGTTAACCCAAAAAAATCTCTGAAACATTTGTGCATAGCGTGTAACTTAGAGAGAGGACCATATGGGGATCCCCGTAAGAGACTGACCACCGTCAACAATAAAAATGTTTCCAGTTATATAAGAGGATGAATCACTAGCAAGCAAAAGAATCAGAGATGTCAAATCAGGATCTGTGTTTCCCCATCGTCTCAAAGGCACAATTTTCTTTGCTACTCTATCCATCCACTCCTTCTCCATCAATGTAGATGTTATTTCAGACCGAAAGAGTCCTGCTGCCAATGCATTTACGCGGATGTTATACTGCCCAAGTTCTAGAGCCATCATCTGCAAGGAGCAAAATTGCAAAATGTTGTAGGTTCGAACGTAGCCTCCTCTACCATTTGCAAATAGTGACTATTCAAGAGATTTTATGTTAAATGAGTAACCACTAATTAAAAATACCTATAAAAAGCTGATGCAAATTTACCTGCTGATTGGCCTAACATACGAGTACTTGCTCAACAAGA
The DNA here is from genome assembly GCA_029204225.1 of Diphasiastrum complanatum. Taxonomy (NCBI): domain Eukaryota; kingdom Viridiplantae; phylum Streptophyta; class Lycopodiopsida; order Lycopodiales; family Lycopodiaceae; genus Diphasiastrum; species Diphasiastrum complanatum. The sequence goes on from CM055097.1 coordinate 53,202,669, forward strand.
TCACATGCATAGTGCTTTAATTCAAGAGCACACACTTTCAAAATCATATGATCAGAAATGAGAAAGGTTCTTCAGATTCCCACAGATGGATTTGTTCATGTATTTGTGCTGCACAATCTATGTTTCTTTCAGCCATACATTATAATCACTGTAAAAAAAATATTTACCTCTATATTACAGATAATGTTTGCATGTGTCTCATAATGGCCACTGGCCAGAAAAGCAAAGCCTTCTTAATTGTACTATAATCACTGCTGAGACAATTTTTTTGATAAGTAAAAAAGAGCTCAAATTTTAATCATTAAAAGAAAACAATGTTTTCTTTTTCCTGCAAATAAAACCTCCAAAGCTGCATACTTTTTTGTGCAAAATACACTTCAAGAAGGCCAATTTCGAGCTTACCTTTGTCAACAAGTTGACTGCAGCTTTAGAGCTTGCATAAGCAGAAGCACCAGGTAGCAAGCTCCGCTCCACGGCTGCTATAGATGAAATGTTAATGATAGAACCACCCTGCTTAGCTGCTTTCATGCGCTTTCCAACAGATTTAGCTACAAGCCACACGCCCCTTATATTGGTAGCCATAACTTTGTTCCATTCATCCTCTTCAAGCTCTAAAGATGACTTCACAGTTCCTGAAATCAGAACATCATCCTGTCCAAATGACTCGTACATGTGCACTAAAGCTACAAGATGAGATTAGCTAAAAATATTCAGCTATAAGAGATTTGGTTTCAGCCAAGGAGAGAGTATTTCGCAGCTCAGAATTTCTGTTCCAATTCTCTCAATAAATCAGATACTTACTAAAAAAATTTCAGATCAAGCACAGCTCTCTATGTTCAGTTTTTGTATTTTTGTTTATTGGGCATACGGTTCAACTTCTTTTTCCAGACAAGCAAATTTGTCTCTTGTATGCTAAATGCAATGTAAGCTAAAGAACTGCAAGGAGAGCAATATCTGCCAATGTTCTCACAAGCCACCGTTGAATATTCAAAGCCCATCTTCCACGGAATATTGAAGCACTCATGAATAAAGGTTTTTGGGGTTCCACAATCTTGAGCACTAGCACATTAGAAATTGCCTCCTTTAGTAGCTCAGAACCCCTCTGTGATTCTTCATCACATCTCAACTCTAGATCTTGTTGCGCAGCTAGTTTGTTGAAGCAACAGCTAACTTGGAAAAGGCCTGCACGAATTTGCAATAAAAAATCCTAGGAATGACCAAAAACACCTTAATCGTATAGGCCTAGGCCAATTCATAACCACAACCACTTTGGTTGGGTCCATCGAAATTCCCTTTGTTGTCACAATGTGACTGAGGTACTCCAGCCCAGTCTAACACATCTTGGTTTTCTTATCATTAGCATACAACACATGGTGTTGCAGATCTCTAAAGACAGTCCAAAGATGCTCTCCATGTTCTTCTACTATCTTACTGTACACTAGGATGTTGTCAATGAGATTCACCACAAACTTTCCCATATACTTTCTGAAAATATCATTCATGAGTATCATGAATGTCGCAGGTGCAGTAGTCAGCCCAAACAAAATGACTAAAACCTCATAATGTCCAAACAGAGTCCTAGACACATTCTTATGGACATCCTTTGCCTGATTCACTCTTGAGATCTATCTTACTAAAGAGTCTCGCACCCTACAAGGCATCCAACAAGTCATCAATCTCTGGCATTGGGTAGCGATGGTTTATTGTGCGTTTTTAAGTGCACAATAATCAGCACACATCCAAAACAAACCATTGTTTTTCTTGATTAAGATGATGGGGGACGTGAAGGGTGAGGAAGAATGCTATATGAACCCCAAACTAAGGTACTCATCTAACATCTTCACCTCATCCTCCTCCCTAAGACTCGTCTTGTACGGTGGTCAACAAACTGGACCGAACCCTGAAATAAGCTCAATCTTATGCTCCACATTCTAGCTAGGAGGCAATCCAATAGCATTCTCCTGCGTTAACACGGTCCTAAACTCTTGTCTAATTGACTCATTTCGACAATTTAACCCATGTGATTGCAAATGAACTGTTGATGCCAAAGAATCACATGATGCAGATTGTTGTACTAGACTAGTATCATGCCTATCTACCATCACTAGGGTAACCAATACATCACTACAATCATTCACATCCATCACATAACAACAGTAAAAGTACTTTCTTTATTTGTGTAGCACTATATTAAAACGTGCTAGTCTAGTCATTTCAATATCGAGCTTGTCCTTGTACACTTGTACACTACTGGGCAACTTGACGTTCCCAAAACTGTAGCCTTCCCATCGGACATCTTGACTATTTACCAATGGGCTGAAGGTACCGTGGGAATCTTCAGTCTCTTGACAAGCTGAGAGTTGACAATATTACGGGATGAGCCCATGTCAAAGAGGATAACCACCTCACGACCAGTAAACTTGTCCCTTCATCCTGATAAGCGTTATATCATCATAACGATAACCAATTCAAGCTTTAACAGAAAGAAAGCATACAAATGCATCAAGAACTACTTCTCGAGGGAGATTTGCTGGTCTGCCGCCTTGTAAGTTGTGACATGAAAGCAATCATTTTTCAACAATCAAAACAATTCCTGCAGATGCATACTGGCTGAGGAAATCCAAGATCCTGAAAATCCACAGCCGGGCCGCATTTTCTACAAGTGATCAGATCTGAAAAGAAGCTGGTGTTAGGGAGTCGCTGCACATGCATTTTTCTCCAAGAGGTGGATAGCGGCATCATGCTTCTCATAGGCATTGCCTCTTTTCCTTGAGGAAGAAGCAACCGATGATGCTACTGCTGCTGTTTTTGCAGCAAGAAGGCACTTCCGTCTAGCCTCACATCAGAATCCAGAAGAATCTAAAATGGCCGCTGCATGAAGCCTGATCCAGAACGGCCGTCAGCCGCAATGCCCAGAACAGCCGTCAATTCCGATCCAAAGCAGGCTAGCATTAATTGCGATCCAGGAGCAGGGAGGAGAGAACAGTATCGACTTGAGTAGGAGGCATTGGCCGCATCAGATCCATTTTCTAAAAAAAAATGAGATTGGGTCCCTAAGAGCTGTCTTACAGTTTTAAGACAGACCCACTGTGAAAATTGGGGGTATAACACATAACAGAGGCTAATTTCTGCATAAAGAATCTGTTTCTGTCGGAACAAAAGCTATGCATTAATGTTTTACACTGTCTTAGCTCCGTTTTGATCCAAAAATCTTGTGATTTGGACATCGGCAGAAAAACGCGTGATAAGAGAGCTACTGCTTACATTGGTCTTGGTTTGGCTGATTCTCAAATTCATCATTTGGACCTTTCTAAGACTGCTCGTAAAATATGGCAATCATTGGAAGCTATAATTGGAGCACGTTCTAAAAATAGTAATTCTTCTTAAGCAGCAAATGTTCGCTCTAAAGCTAGAAAGTGGAATGAGCTTAAATGATCATGTGAATTGTATGAAGTCAATAATGAAAGCAGCTTGCTGGAATTGGTTCTAATGTTCCCAAAGATGATGCTATGGTCGTGCTATTGAATAGCATGTCGGCTGAGTATATTAACGTCATTTTTACACTCAAAAACTTGCCTAATCAACCACTAGAGATGATGATAGCTTCATTACTTGAAGAAAAACGTAGAATGCAACATTCTGTTGTTACAATCCCTTTAGATGAAGTCGCTTTATTTACTAAGTGGAAAGCTAATCAGACTAGTATCTAAAAGTGACGAAGGCAGTTCTAAGAGTAAAAAAAATGTTAAGTGCTTTTATTGTGGAAAGATGGGACATTATAAGAATCAATGTTTATAGATGAAAGCGGATCTTAAGTCAAAGAAGTCCACTGAAAGTGATAAAGAAAAAGAGGAAGTGAACCTAATAGCTGTAGCTGAAAAGTCTTATGACGAAGCAGATGCTTGGTAATAAGTTTGTGCGCATGTACTTTATCTTCTATGGGATTCAGAAAGTTGTTGCAGGATTGCTGAACTTGGAATAGGTATCCTAGAAGATGGTTTCTTGGATGCAAAAATAAGGTCATATCTTTCAAATGAGGCAGTTTGCGGATGCATTTGCAGTTTCAGGGAAGGATATTATCCTTGGCATAGCTCTCGGACATGATGCAGTGAGCAATTTGTTTTGCAGATTCTAGTGGATGTTTGGCTCAAGGGAGGGTCATGGAATTGTTCCACACATTCTCCATTTGATGACATCAGATTTTTGCACTAATTGCTAGCATAAATGCCACATCAGTAGAGTTAGGAGTATAATGTACTTTCAGTGTGATGTACTTGGTTAGGCATGAAGTAACACCTCTAACAAAGCTGTCATTGAGGGAGGGTGTTAGAATTACTATTAATGGGCAACACCACTTTGTTATTTATAGACATACTTGAAATGTATTAATAAATGTGGTAAAGGCCCAATGTGCCTTAAGTCAAGTTTAATATGGTTTGGGTCCCATCCCAATGTGAAATGGGCTGAGGTCTTTTATGAAGAGGTGTAGCCTCTACCTCTCTCTCACTGAATTCCTCTCATATTGTAGTGTGCAAGTTTTATGGAATAAAGCAATGGTGTTCTCTCTCTCTTTTTCTGCTATGTGAATGCATATGTGCATGCTTTGATTTCACACACACCTGGCACTCTCGAAAGAATGGTTACTGCATAAACCTTCACTCTTGGCCTTCTTCTCATCTTGCAAGCTGAGATTAGAACCACCAAAGGCAGGACGCAACTTCCTTGCCTTGCGTTTCTCCCCCTAATGTACCTATACCTCCAGCAGGTCTTGAAGGAACACCCTCACCATTTGTTGGGCTCGACTTTTCTAAAACCTTAGCTTTGGGTACCAAAAGCGCTTGCCGACCTCGCTTAAGCTTTGCCCTTTCACCCACCTTCATAAATCAAGGCCTTTGAAATGGCATTCTCAAGGGTCTTGCAAGCCTCATTCAGCAGATGACTCACAAGAGGATGCAACTTTTCTCATGGGCCAAAAATAAACTTATAAACTTCCATCCGCTCTAGTATCCTTGGGAATCTTCATAAGAATCTCTGGATAACCATCTGCATACACTTGCACACAAAGTTATCTCTGAAAATACAAGCGCCATGCATCCATTGCCTGCACATGCTCGTGGGGCAAAATAAATTGTGCATGGAAGACATGCTGGAAATCGGCCCAAGTGTTACGTACCCATAAGGGTACGCAACAGGAAACTTGAGGTGACGGTCTCAGTTATGGGACAGAACGCTAAAATGGAGCTATAGGTCTTTTGGGTGCCACGTGTCAATGTCTCATTGGCACGCGGTGACTCGTTGTTATGGACCCGCGTCAGTGTGCACAACTGTCGTGTGTCGTTAGTCATGCGTGACTCCTATGGAGGGAGATGACCCACCTGGACTATGTATATAGAGGTGGATCTCCATGAGCTGGGTATTCATTCTCTGGAGAATGAAGAGCTCTTCCACTGGTGGTCAAGTCAGGACGAGTATCTAGGCCTCAGGATGTAGGTAGGTAAGGGTCGAGGGTAAGGCATGGTGGTATGGGACACCATGGCTTACATGAGATCCGAGCTTGCTTGATGGTGGTCTGTAGCTCCAGTGCACGCGGGTGAGGTGGCAGTAGCTCTATGGCTGGGTAGTAACGTAGCGTTCGTCACTTGTTTGTGCTTTAGCAATGACCGGCATGACGATGGGGATTCTAACAGTTGGTATCAGAGCCATTGATCATTGTGAATAAGGTGCAATCGCTCTAACTTATGTTATTGGTTTGTTTGAGCTTTTAGCTGATGTTTTTGAAGGCTTAGTTGATTGCGTTGAATCGATCTGAACAACTTTGCTTTTTGGTTCGTCTCAATTTGAGGTCGTTTTGATTGAAAACGAACCACCTTTGCTAGCTACAGTGGTAGTAGTCGGTTTCTTTTGAATGTTTTACGATTTTAAAAAAAAAACTTCAAAAACCGATTTCGTTTTCTGGCCTTATTTTGGGTTTTAAAAGTCGAAAATTTTTACAATCAAAGTTTTGCAAAAAAAAAAAAAAAATTCAGCGGGCACCCGCTTGTCCGCGCGGATCTACGTGCCTGCCTGCTGGTTTTCCGTACCGTACAGTGTCAGAAATTTTTGTGCTGTTTTTTTTTGGTAGCCGCTCTAGTCTGCGGGACTCCCAGAAATCAGCATACTGGAGGAGCTTTGTTTATCTATAATAACTACTATTGACAAGAACCTTAACTCTTAGTTTGTAAAGGTTTCTTGTACTTCATAAGTACACTACACCTGAAGCTTTTAATGTTTAACTCTTAATCTAAAAGTTATACTAGTTTACAAAGTTTTTATACTAAGTAATAAAACTTAGTCTCAAAGTCTGTAAATAAACTTTTGGTAAATAAAAGCTATTGTACACTTTGAATTTGCTTCAACAAAATTTTGAAAAAAGGGGGGGGGGGGAATAAAACAAAGGTACACAGTTGTACTTGCAGACTGTACATGCTGCAGGTACAAACCTGTGTACCCTTTTTCTTGTTTTTCTTAGCCTTTTTCTTGGGCTTAATCCACCTCTTTGTAATCTACCACCTACACACCAAGAAAAATTGGTAAATCCTTCATCCTTTTCACTTTTGGGAAAGAAATTTGAAGTTTTTTCCTCCACCTCCTCATGAACGTACGGTTGTACCAGCACCTTCTCCTTTGCCTAAGGACAAGCTTTAGAGGAGATTTAGGTGTATCTTTAGGCCATAAGGCCATGAGGTCAAGGTGGTGACCCAAAAGATGGGTGGGGACGTGACCCAAGTGACCCTTGGGTGAGGTGGCGTAAGGAGGGTGGTGGCCATGTGAACTGAGGATAGGTGGACCCCATAAGGGGATGCCACTTGTTTTAGGAGCCCATGTGCTTGCTAGATGGCGACCATAAGGCTCGCCACCCAGCAAGGCTTTTTTAAGAAGGAAAAGAAGTGGGATGGGGGGTATAGGCTCCATTTCCATCATTGAGGTGCTTATTGTGGCTTAGTCTCCTTGAGTAGTGGTCTCAAGTTTTCTTAGTCCTTTTGTTGCGAAGCCCTTGCAGTTTTTTCTTTGCCTTCTTCCTTAGAGCGCCATGGACCCTGTTATGCCCTCGGGTGAAGGACCGTCTTCACCACCTCCTCCTCCTGATGTAGACACTAACCAGCTTGTTCAGGCCCTAAATATGCTGCAAAATCAAATTTTAGAAATGCAGGCTAAGCATGCAGCGGGCGAGCAAGAGTGGCGTTCTATGACGCACTCGCGGTCCGTTGGCATTTATCCAATGTTTAATCCGGAATTCTTTTTGGGTGAAAAGAAAGACCGGCTTCCCGATGTGGTATTGTCGTGGCTAGATCGATGGAATAGTCATTTTTCCATGCACGATGCGCCTGATAGTACGAAGATCGCTTCTGCCCTCATGTTTTTACGCGGAAAGGCGTTTACATGGTGGCAGGATCTAAAGGAGAGGGCTACTGCCCCTTCTATATGGGATGCCTTTCAAGAAGCCTTTAAAACGGCTTTTCTTCCGATGTTGGATGATTTTGAGCATTGGCGGCGTTTTGCCACCATGCAGATGGGTACTAGGCCTATAGATGCCTATATCCAGGAATTCCAAGAAAATTTGCCCTGATTCACCTCACGAATCGATCCTATCCTGTTGAAGTTACATTTTATCTTGGGGCTTCCAAAGGAATTTCAGCTAGAAGTGCGGCGTAACCAACCACAGATAATCGAAGATGCGGTTCGCTTTGCGAAAATCTTTGATGACACCCATTTTGCCTCTCGCAAGGAGCAGGCTTTGCCCAAGGCTGAACAGAAAGAAAAGAAATTTTTCAAGAAGCGGGGCAGAGACAAGACGGCGGACACCGGTTCCCAAGGCGGGAAAAAGCGCGTCAAATTGGAGCGCGCCGACTACGACAAGGCGAAAACCGGCGGGTTGTGCTTCTCCTACACGGAGAAGGAGCATCTTTCAAAAGATTGCCCAAAGAAAAAGCAAAAGAAATCTGGCGGGCAACCTAAATCTTTCAAAGCGCCAGGTAATTCTAGTATTTCTTTTGTTGATTTATCCTTTAAGGATGGCACTAGTTGCAAAAATTGTTGTTTTAATACAGCTGTTTTTGGCCCCCATGATCTCATTCGTATGAATGGAATTGTAGAACGCCAAGCTGTGACTAATTTGTTTGATGATGGTTCCACACATAACTTCATAAATGCTAAACTGGTGCAGAAGCTCAGCGCGGCTACCGCACCAAGTAATCACTTGTACGTGGTAAAAATGGCGTCGGGGGAAGATCGACAAGCTTGGGATCAGCTTGTTCCTCAGTTGCCGCTTCAGATTCAAGATTATGTTGAACCGCTAGATTTTCATATTATGAACTTGGATAGCGTAGCCATAATCTAAGGAAAAGAATGGTTTTATTCTAAAAATGAGTCTTTAAGAAAGGATTCTGTTACTCATAGTATTTCTTTTTTGCATAAGGGCTTATTGGTTGAGCTAAAAGGCGATGTAAATAGGCCTTCTGATCCTTTGGTATCTGCTTTAGAAGTTGTAGAATATTTAAAAGATTCTGGTAATAAAGTTTAAGGAGTCGAAATATCGGATAAAGGACTTGAAATCGATTATGACAAAGTCCGTAAGGTGCGAAAATGGTCAAGACCTTTGACAATTCATGATGTGAAATCCTTTTTGGGCTTCACATGATTCTTTCCCAGGTTCATTTTGGACTATGCCTTCATAGCATTGCCCTTGACGAACGTTCTTAAGGGGGTGAAGAAAAAATGTAGCCGCAAAAAAAGTCCATTGATAACGTGGACAAATGAAATGAATGAGAGTTTTGAGACTCTCAAGCATTGTGTTTCTACGGCTCCAATTTTACACATTGTCGATCCTAACCGGCCCTTTGTGGTTGATACAGATGCTAGCGACTTTGCTGTTGGAGCGGTCCTTTATCAGGACGGTAGACCAGTTGCTTTTAAAAGCAAGAAGCTGGATCCTGCTCAGACTAGGTATTCTACTTATGAGAAGGAGCTTTTTGTAGTCATTCACGCGTTAAAAACCTGGAAGCATTATCTTTATGGTGCCAGATTTACAATATGATTGATCACCAATCCCTTAAGTATATTTGTGATGCCAAGGACCTTCGTGGACGTAAGGCTAGATGGTCGGAACTCATTCAGGAGTTTGTCTTCGACATTAAGTATCGTAAAGGTACGTCGAACTGTGTTGTCGATGCCTTGAGCCGGATTGGAGAGATTAATCAGTTATGCTTTGCTGAGACCCAATCTGATTTGTATCTTTCACTACGGGATCTTTGTCGAACCGATAGGTTTTTTGGTCGCATCTGGCTAGATGTCCGGCTAGGAAATTCTAGATCTAGTGATGACCTTGAAATGCAGGATCCCAAGCAATCCCGTAATGATAAGTTACTTGAAGACTATTCCATAAGGAATGGCCTGCTTTTCCGAAAGGAAAAGGTTTGTGTGCCGGATAGGGAAGACTTGCGGGCCCAAATCATGCAGCAGTGTCATGACAACCCTCGTGCTGGTCACCCAGGCATACAGAGGACACTTGACCTTGTTAGGCAGAATTTCTTCTGGCCTAAGATGAAAGGTCATGTGGAGGCATACGTTCAAAGTTGTGAACAATGCCAGCAAAACAAAGCAAAAAGACTCAAAGTTGCGGGTCTTCTTCATCCCTTGGAAATTCCCAGTAAAAAATGGGAAAGTATTTCAATAGATTTTGTGGTTGGACTCCCTAAAACCCGGAGTAATCACGATGCCATTTGGGTGGTGGTTGACAGGCTAACCTAGATGGCGCAATTTATAGCAACTAAATTAACTGTCAAGGCATCTGAACTAGCCCAGCTTTTCGTTGAAAAGTTGTTCAAATTGTATGGTTTGCAGAATGATATTGTTAGTGATCGTGACTCCAAGTTCACTGGCAAGTTCTGGCAAGCAGTTTTTGAAAAACTTGAAACAACCTTTAGTCTTAGTTCTTCGGATCACCCAGAATCTGATGGGCAGACAGAACGTGTCAACCGGACGTTAGAGGATATGCTTAGAGCATATGTTTCTCACCGACAGTCTGACTGGGAAAAGTATCTCCCTTTGGTTGAGTTCGCGCACAATAGTGCTAAGCATTCTGCTACCGGATTCAGTCCTTTTATGCTGATGTATGGCTTTCAGCCGCGTTCTCCAGTTTCGGTCGAACTCAAAGGTCTCAAGGTGCAAGCTGCAATAGATATCCTGCAAGACATGCAAGAAATGCTGCTAGTGGCCAAGGAAAGCAAGAAAACCGCTCAGGATAGAGCTCAGTTTTATGCTAACCGCGGTCGTTCACCTTGGGATATTGAGATCAGAACCTGGGTGTATCTTAAAATCCCCAAGGATTCGAAGGTACTCCGGACGGGAAAATGGCATAAGCTATCTCCTCGATATAGCGGACCTTATAAGGTTGTAAAGAAAATCAACCCGGTCGCGTATCAGCTAGATCTTCCGATTGGGGTTGGGGTTCATCTTGTTTTCCATGTAAGTCATTTAAAAGAACAACTCAGCAGAAAGAATTCCCTAATTCCGGAAGGTGAACTAGTTGAGCTCGAGGATCTGTCTACCTTTGTGCCTAATGTACCTGAAAAAGTTGTTGACGTTCGTCGTCACCAATTGAAAAACCGTTTGGTTTCTGAGTTTCTCGTACGTTGGAAAGGTAAGACAGATGATGAGGACACTTGGGAGAGAGAGGACTATTTAAGACTGAACTTCCCTAGCTTACTCCCATTAGGAGGAGACTCTTAAAGGGGGAGGGAATGTTACGTACCCATAAGGGTACGCAACAGGAAACTTGAGGTGACGGTCTCAGTTATGGGACGGAACGCTGAACTGGAGCTATAGGTCTTTTGGGTGCCACATGTCAATGTCTCATTGGCACGCGGTGACTCGTTGTTCTGGACCCGCGTCAGTGTGCACAGTTGTCGCGTGTCGTTTGTCATGCGTGACTCCTATGGAGGGAGATGACCCACCTGGACTATGTATATAGAGGTGGATCTCCATGAGCTGGGTATTCATTCTCTCCTGGAGAATGAAGAGCTCTTCCACTGGTGGTCAGGTCAGGACGAGTATCTAGGCCTAAGGATGTAGGTAGGTAAGGGTCGAGGGTAAGGCATGGTGGTATGGGACACCATGGCTTACATGAGATCCGAGCTTGCTTGATGGTGGTCTGTAGCTCCAGTGCACGGGGGTGAGGTGGCAGTACCTCTATGGCTGGGTGGTAACGTAGCGTTCGTCACTTGTTTGTGCTTTAGCAATGACCGGCATGACGATGGGGATTCTAACACCAAGTCACCAAACCATCTGTAGTACATGATAACTTGTGCCACAACCTGTATGCGACACCTATCAAAATGGTAAGTAGCTTTTTATTCGTCGCACCTCATCAATTGATGCATGCCTGCAGCTTAAAATCACTCTCCCACTTGCAAAACCACTGGTCGACAAATCGGTAGTGCATTGCTAGGAGGTGCCCACGTAACGACGACGCGGCTTGATATCCTTGTCTTCGGCTGATTGATAATCCTGCAATTGAAAATGGTAAGCAAGCATAGAAACATACGTGGAAGAGGGAGGCACATACTTTGTGTACAACTGAGCGTGTGCAGAAGAAGGAAAACCGGAACGAGAAGGGATGTCACCCAACAAGGTCCGTGGTGAAAAATTCTTTACCAACTTTAGACAATCTTTCATGACCAACTGTGGGCTATCAAAACCATTTCTGATATAGCTGGTAGACCCATGTGGATTGGACTAACATGCAAGGAAGGATGGGAATTTGCAAGAGGAGGAATATCGACACGTTCCTCTTGATTTTCCATAATCACTACGAGCAAATTCATAGTACAAGGAAATCGAAAAACAGAAACACACAATTTTACAGAAATTAACCCTAACTCACTCTCTTCTTTAAATAAAGCAAAAACTCGATAGAAGGAAATTCGAAAGCAAATAACAAAATTTTACAAATATGGAGATTGAAAGAGCAAACACAAAGGTCAGAGATGGAAGAAAGAGCTCTCCCTTATTCACACAAGGAAGCGATTGAGCCTCTGGAGAATCTCGAACTTGCTCTACAGAGATGCGCTGCAAAATCAGAAGTTTCAGCTTCTTTCTTGGCTGGCTCCTTCCAAAAAAACCTAAGTTTTTTTCTTGGAACCTGAGCGCTGGCCCTGTGGGAGTTGGATACTGTTCCAGCCCTTCAAACCAGGGATTTCTTGCCCTGGAAATCAGCGCTGGGTCTCCTAAAAGTAAAGCGTTGCCTCAGCTGCAGAAGACGGACCCAATTTTCCTAGAAAGAGGTGAGCTAGCCCAACGGAATTCGATCCTGCATGCAGCTTCAGCCCTCCAAGTCAGGGGAGTTTTACCTTGGAAACTAACGCTGCCCTCCTGAAAATAGACCGTCAAGGGGAGAAGCAATACATGGGTCAAAAATTGAACCAATAGAGTTGCTGGCCAGATCTACATAAAGAGATAGACCAAAGAGACATGGTAGGCTCCTAAGCACTGAATATTGTCATACAAGTGTAAACGGATTCTTAGAACCTACAAAAAATAAAAATTTATATCTGATTGTACTTTAAGACCAAAAAAGCAAGTTGATTAAGTAATTCTAAGATAGTGACGATTCTAGAAGGTGGAGCCTAAAACCTCTTTGTAAGAAGAATGTTATAACACCAAGTAAAAAATTACAACTGAACTGCAAATCACTCTCGTGAAGAATGGTAACAAAAATGACAATCCAATCTAGTTGTACTAGATAAGACTTGAAAATTTATGCAATTGATCTCAAGCCAGTCCATGATCTAAGATTTAGTACTCAAGATTCTCCTATCGATGAGGTGGCCTACCGACCATTTTGTATTGTCCAAGGGCCAACAAGTCAGGGTTTGAGTTGTGGCTAGCCAATAATGGCTAGCCAATATTTGGCCGAAAACCCAATACTGGCCAAATACCTAACAATCTCAATAATAAATGTCCAATAATAAATAAAGGGGAATAAGGGCCAAATACCTAACAATATCAATAAGACATGTCTAATAATAACTAAAGGGCCCAATAACCCAAATCATACCCCCCAATGTCATATAATAACATGGGTAGTCCAAAGCCCAAGAAGCTATCGATAATTTGCCTCTAACTTTGCACCTCTCCCCTTCATTGTCTTAGCATCCCATACCATACACTTTGACGAAGTTTGCACACATTCAACCACCACCTCATGCCAAAAGGCAATCGACCTTCACACGAGCATAGGAGTGAATGCAGACATGTCAAGTTTGTGACCTACTAGAGTGATTGCAGACCTAGATCCGGTACTCATTGAGCTTCAGTTGACTCTTCTCGTTTGGAAAAGTGACAAAACTTGATCCTCGTGAGGTTTGATTTCCTCTCTTGGTAGCACTCCTCAAGACTCTAGATTTTTTTAACACGCAAGTGAGGTTTGATTTCCTCACTTGGTAGCACTCCTCAAGACTCTAGATTTTTTTAACACGCAAGCTTTGGTCTTGATATCATTGAGAAGGCATGACAAGGAGTTAGTAACTTGACTGCATATGATGAAATCCTGTTCAAAGGGGAAGAGCTTCACGTATAGCAATTGACACACCATGTTCAGTTTTGCAACAACCTTTCGGAGGAGAGAAATCTTTGGCGAAAACCATTATAATAGTATTCGGAATAAACATAAACATGAAAAATTAGTAAGTAGCAAATTTCCACTTGTTCAGACTCGTCATCCTAAACTCCAATGGACCCGGACCTTTCACTTTAGCCTCATCAAAATGCAAATAATGCTGCTGCTACTTTTGATTTCAGCTCTTTAGCTCTCCCTCTCCAACTTTTTCGTAATCTCTGACACGTATAGGGCAATTTTACCTCTGAAGCCTGCGTTGTTAACCAGGATATCAATCTTCCCAAAAGCGTTCCAAGCATTCTCCACACAAGCATCCACGCTTGCCTCGCCGCTGCTTACATCCAGCTCCACGATTGCAGCTTTTCCTGCCCTCCGCCTCTGCTGCTGCTGCTCACATGAATCGGTGGAAGTAGAAAAAGAATTGATGTGTTGGAGGAGAGAATGCAAGAGCTGCACCCTGCGAGCAGCAATAACGACATGGCAGCCATGGGCGGCCAAGGCTAGCGAGAACATCCTTCCAAGACCAGATGATGCTCCTGTCACAAGCGCCACTTTCCCTTCCAACCAAACCTCCTCGTCTTCCTCCATCCCCGTCGACATGCTATCTCTTCTTTTGTCTTTTCCTTTCCTTGCTCCACCAAAGAAGAAGAAGAAGAAGAATAGGAGCAAGAAATAACATTGAATAAACAAGGAAGAGTGGTTGACCCTATACACCTAGGCCTTCACTTTCTATGTGAAGATGTGCCAAGATGTAGATCTAGAAGGCATCTAAAAGAAACTTCCCGTTTTTATCAATACAAGAAGGGAAAACTCATCAAGAGTACAAAGGAATGCATGTTAAAAACGTAAAGGTCATAAGGTGAATTGAGATTTTGTACAACTAAAACAAAGCAACAATCTCGCAGAGTATCGACATAAAGCCTACTGCTTGGTGTAGAAGGCGACAATCTCAAAAACCGAAAACTTCAAAAAAATGAAGTAAACCTCAAAGAGGTTTCTAGAACACGCTCTTGACTCTTGAGCACCTCCACCATGCATTTAGATCAAACCCAATGGTGCTCCTACTTTTAGAGCTACTTTTCTAGGGGGTACCAATGCATGGTTAAACGGTCTCCGTTACGAGACGCATGTCTTGGCTCGATATCTATATGTGTCGTAAACAAGGCACACACACAGGCTTTAAAGCAAAAGATAAAAAACTACTAAAATTGAAAATGTACATAAAACTAAAAAATAAATTAGGCTTACCAAATCTGAGACTCTCCTTTAAGCCCTAGTTTATTTTACATTTTCTCAAAAAAAAACTCAAATTTATCAATACTTGAGGACTTGGTAAGTATATTTGCTAGCTAGTGTTCAGTTCTGAAATGATCCGGTCAACGGCGTGGAGATTTATATTGGCATGGATTATCCACACACGTATAAATTTAAAAATTCCAACAATAGTTTGGGAGGGAAGTGGGGCGGCAGCGGACGGCGGTTATTTGCATGGATTATCCACGCGTGGATAATCCACGCATGGAAAGCTAATGCTAACCGCTCCAATGGATCAAGGCATTCATGATTGTCATTCGCGGATTATCCACGGCAGAGTCGCGTGGATATATTTTTTAAAAAATTAGTAATTATTTTTATATGTGTTTGATAAAATCATTTTTGTAACAGAATACTACACAATAAATATTTATGTTACTCACAAATCTAATCCATATAATTCAAAAGCTACCAATATGAGTATTATGTGAAAGGATTTTCAAAAGAGCATTTCTATATCTTGGTGTCATATGGTGAACACCCAATTTATATTATTCACTTCAATCAAATACTGATGCAAAACATTTTTTTAGATATATTCATTGGCTAGTAATTTCAATGCTATTTGATTTAGTACTTTTGCTATTCATTTGGATTGCAACCAGCGGATCATTGCTCAATTTGCGATCCAAAAAATGATCCACAATGCTAGCGATCCGAATCGCGCGATTAGGATTGTTTTTGCAGTGGATCGCGATCCGTTGCAACATAGATGCATACGTAGATCGCAATACATTTTTTGAATTTTGTACATTTTTTCATACAGGATGTAATTGTATATCATGTAAAGATGTCACTTGTTGAAAGGTTTATAGATTTAGTATAATTAGTTTTGTGCTATCTATTGAGAATAATAAATCATTGCAATTGATGTTGAGTATTTAAACAAAAAAAAAATTAATAGGCTTGTCTACATTCATGTACTTAATAGGTGATTGAAATCCATTTACATGTGGATGTGGTGGGTGGCCAATTTGAGCCCCAAATTTGAGGTCCTAATTTGCATGCAACAATTAAGAAATTTGGTGACAATGCACATGACTCACCTAATCTAACCACCAAGTCAATGTGATTTCTAGATTAGGGATTCATATGGTAGGGTTAGGTCAAGACTTAATGATGGAAAACCTAATGCTTAGATTTAGGTCGATCTATTATCATTCTGATTAGGATCTTTTGTACTTAGAGCTAGTGAGATTGTTTTCCAAGGCCAAGAGTAGAAGCATCAATATTTGCTTGATCTTTTTAATGTAAATAGTCAGTTTAATGCTATTTAGTTGAATTGTTGTCCCACATGTGCTTTAGATTGTGTTGAATGCACTTTTCTTTGTGATCACATTGAATTTAGGAGCAATTACAAACCTAGCAATCTTAGAGAGATTGTAGTAAAAATTCGAGGCTAGTCCTTGATGATTTGATTAATGTGCAAACTCCAGTGTCAAGTAATAAAAGAGTCAAGATCCATTATCTTTGACTATATATATATATATATATATATATATATATATATATATATATATATATATATATAGAGAGAGAGAGAGAGAGAGAGAGAGTCAAGATCCATTTATTGTTTCTATAGATGGCATGTTTGATGAGTCTAGAATGCATAAGCTTGATGAGGATGCAATCGAGCCTACTAGCAAGCCTATTATCAAAGAAATAGTAGGGAAACTGCGAGGAGCAAGTCTGCGTACTTTATAACTTTTCCAAAAATGTCAAGTCAATGCAACCCATCAAGGCTCACATACACTGAAAGAGAAAAGCAATTGCAAGTTGAGGTTGCCCTTATTACTTGACCAAAAATGATATGTACGGTATGAAACTTGAAGAAACATCTCTCTCTCTCTCTCTCTCTCTCTCTCTCTCTCTCTCTCTCTCTCTCTCTCTCTCTCTCTCTCTCTCTCTCTCTCTCTCTCTCTCTCTCTCTCTCTCTCTCTCTCTCTCTCTCTCTCTCTCTCTCTCTCTCTCTCTCTCTCTCTCTCTCTCTCTCTCTCTCTCTCTCTCTCCAAGAATAGATGAAATTTAATCTTTTTATTCATAATTGCAAGAATCAATTTCATCAGCGACAACATCTTGCATTTCATCTCCTCTTAGATGATTTTCATCATCACTCCTACTTTCAAAACTTATTTCATCATTCTGACTATTAAGCCCAACGGGGTTGGCTCAGTTGGTTAGCTTGACATCCAAAGTTTCTTTGGTCTCATGTTCGAGCCTCCCCTTGGAAACCAAGAAGCATCATTCTGACTATTAGAATTTCTATTCTCGACATCTATGGAAGTGGGTGCTGCATGTATGGATTGAAGATTTACTACATCTCTATGTAGCTCAATCTCATGGTCAACTATTCTGCTCTCAAAAAGAAGGTTTCCCATCTCATTCTCAACATTCTCACCCTCAAATACTCGTCGTGCTCGTGGTTCAACTTGAGCTACAAACCACCAAGTATTGTTTGATCGATCTGGTTGAAAAAACACCTGAAAATTTACTATTTTTTAGAATATATTGAAAACTCAAATAGTTAAATTGCCTATAATAAAACCAAAAACATGACAAATAAATATAGAATATAAAAATTTGAACTAAAAGAGCAAAAAATTCCAACGCATAGCATATGCACCTATTCACAATGACGAGGCAATACCAATGTGTCAGAAGACTCCATGCTCAATGTTTTGGATGAATCAATTTCAAAAAAATCCACTTAGATTTGATTTTACCGTTGCATTTTGCCCTCTACAAACTACCTTGAACCATTTCACATCAAATAAAAAATAGTGTCCATTTTCACCAAATGACACATCATAAATACTTTGTATAGTGCCTACGTATTCTATATCTCCTGTGATAGGATTTCGATCTCATGCACTGCTTTGACTTTCTTGTTGGAAAGATGCTATTACAATCGTGTGTGCATCTTTTTTTATCAATTCTAACAGCCCACACAACATTATACATTTTGCACTAGCACGTGACAAACATGAATTTCATAAATAATCATGGTGAATAAACACGGTGTTCCAAAATGATTAAACAAATATTGTTCTAAACAAAAATGTTATAATAACAAAGTATCTCTTGAATAATACCTTCTATTTGCATCCTCTAGCAAAGTCCCATTCTGCATTTGATATTTTTTTGTCCATCCTTTGATGCTTTTTGTAGTGTGATGCATCCACTCTATAGTGCATTGCTTGGGCAATGGCTCAATATCACGTGAACTTGTGGCCATGTGCCTACTTCTATTATGTCGTTTGCGCTTTCTAGCCAAGGTCTTCTCTTTTTTCTCTTCTTCGTATAGGTCTAGCCATTTATCCATAATTCCACGATTATAAAGCATGAATGTGAAAAAAATTTCTCGTTGGAATGGTGTCAACCTATAAACCTTTCCCATCCCTTGAGGTTTTTCACCTGTTACCTCTTCGGCTTCCTCCTCATGCCACAATTGTGGAGCAGATGGATGTAGTTGGTGCAATATTTCAGTAACATAAAAGAGAGATTCATGTACTAACCATCCCTCTGACATGCTACCTTCAAACTTTGCCTTTTGACGCACAAAATCTTTTAAAACTTTCATGTACCTTTCCATAAAGAACATCCACCTAAAAAACCAAAAATGGTTAAACATAAGAGTTTTATTTAATGAGTTCAAATATCTTAATTTAGTTTACAATACACATGCAAAAAAAGGGTATGCACTTCTACCTAGTGTGCACTGGACCAACAATAGAATCTTCTTCAACCAAGTGCATCGATAGATGCACTTGCGAGTCCATGATGGAAGTAAAATATTTCTCAAACATGCACACAATCTCCACCATATCTTCTTGTCTCTTACGAAGATCTAGCTCACGTATTTCTTTTGAACAAATCCACTGCAACATATTCAATTTGTTTTATGTCTTGAGTTTCCAATCAAAAACAATCAATACATCAAGTAAATGTATATACTTGACAATGATTGATAGTTTGTATATGGTCTCACAAATATCTTTTGACAAGCACCCACGAATTGACAATGGATACATGAATTGAATCATCTTTAGCCAATCGTGAGACTTGAGACCTTGAAACTTTCCATCCATTGTGAATGATGTCTGTAGAGAATGGGCAAAACCAGTTGGTGTTCTAATGTCATGAATAATGGAACGCACATGTTGAAGCTCCTCCTTAGTGAATGTCCAAGGCGCTTTTGGAGCATGATCTTCACCATCTTTTATCCAATATTTTTTTTTGGTGTTTTATTCTTTTAGATCATGCCTTGCAGCAATGGTATTTTTTTCACCAATTCACTGCTTCCATATAGATTCACCCACATTTTTAAATATGTGCATGTGATTAATCAAAAGATTATTCCAATATTCCAAACGATGAAATATAGATAACCTTTTCAAACCATCAATTGGCTTTTCTTGAGACTCCTCCCAAAGTCTTCGCCATTCTTCCACAGACATCCTCTTTGGAGGTATTTCTCTCTCAACTCTTCCTCCAAAACCTCTTCCATGAATGTTTCTGAATAGATGGCCTTCATGCAAGTATTTACAATGCTTTTCATAAATAGCTTTTTTGAGACTATAAGAATATCTTGCCACAAGATTTGGCCCACACAAAAAAACAGGCATATTTTCTGGCCGTTGTGAAACCTGCCCAACAAATGGATTCCATGCAGATGAATCTGAAGGTACCCTCATTATCCCATTTGTAGAGGTATGATGTGCATGCCAATCCATAAGTTGTGCAAGAGATTTACAACGAAATAAACGTTGAAATCATGGAATCATTGGAAAATGTCATAAAACTTTGCATGGAATGGTTGCCCCTTGCAAATCATCTCTGTATCAAGGAGTATCACAAATGGAACATTTTTTGAGCAATTCATACATGTCTCGATATAAAATACAATCTTTTGGACATGCATGATATTGCTTGTGGTCCATCCCGATGTTAGACAACATCTTTCGTGCCTCATCTCTTGTCTCAGGCATGACATTCCCTTATGGGAGAATTTTATTTTCCAATGGTCTGTACATGAAAAAAGAAGTCATATTACAAAATTATCACTAGATGTCCAAAGTTTGTTTCAAAGAAAAAATGACAAGTAGATGAAAAAAAAATTACTCAAATAATGATGTGAGGCTTTGGTCACTCCATCTATATTTGGCTTGAAGATTTAATAGAAGTAGAGAAGTCGCCAAACGAGATGTCTTTGCTCCAGGGTACAATGTTGTCTTTGATTCTTCTCCCAAATTCTTTTCTTCTTTAGACAAAAGTGCCTCCTCATCTTCTTCATTGTCTCTATATGCATTATTGTTCTCATACATAGCATCCAACATGTCTCCCATGACAATTTCCTCCCCATACTTGATAGATCTAAATATTGCATGAATATAAATTTCATTTTTGTTAAAAAGAGTACGCACATAACAATGTATCTATTAGACCGTTATTCTTTCCAACTTGTTAACATTCAATGAGCTCAAATCATCATAGCAACAATAAAACTACCAATATATCAACAATATACCAACATACCAATGTATCTTTTAGAACATTCTTCATTCCAACTTGTTAACATTCAATAAACTCAAAAAATTGCATGTTTTTATGTATTTACATATTTATATAAATTTCACATACATTAGCTTTCACTTATTGTATTTTGTAAACCTCTAGGCAAATGACAATTGGACTTAACTTTACAAATAGTTCTCCTAACATTCGACAAACTTTCCCAACTACACTTGATGAACATAACCTCCCCGACCTTGATCATAGATGTAGTGGCACACACCACTCCTTGAGTGCCATTGTAATTCTCTTAAGATATTCTACTTTTTCACATATGAATTATAGTTAAAATTACAATAATAAACATGATACCAACATACATATTTACATATTTACAATTTTCACACACATTAGCCAAATAGTTGTCAAATAGTTCTCCTAAAATTTGACAAATTTAATGACAAACCAAATACAATCACGAATGCATATATTATATATATTTGTTGCATATCAAAAAAATTTAAATATTCACATTTGACTTTTGTCTTTTGCAAACATTTGGACAAAGGACGGTTGAAACTATACTTGATGAACAATTCCTCCCCAACCACATACCATTCCTTGAGTGCCATTTGTAATCTCTTAAGATATTCTACTTTTTCACATATGGATTATAATCAAAATCACAACAATAAACATGATGCTGGAATGAAAATCATCCTAGCAACAATAAAACTAACAATATATCAACATACATATTTACATATTTATAATTTTCCCATACATTAGCCAAATAGTTGTCAAATAGTTCTCCTAAAATTTGACAAATTTAATGACACAAACCAAATACAATCACGAATGCATGGATTTTATATATTTGTTGCATATCAAAAAAAATGTAAATATTCACATTTGACTTATTGTCTTTTGCAAACATTTGAAAAAAGGACAGTTGAAACTATACTTGATGAACAATTCCTCCCCAACCTTGATAGATTTGGTCGCACTGACCATTACATAAGTGTCCTTTACATTCCTAGTAAAATATTCTTCTTTTCCATTGGTACATTCCTCAAAATCACAATTTGTCAATAAAGGGTGGCCAATGGAACTATTTGTATATGCAGCAATGTTTCCATGCACATCTGGACATCCATCAATGTATGTACGATTTGCCCTTGTGATCTTACATCCTTGCATGCGTTGCTCCACTAAAGAACAAGCATTTGAATTACTTGCATCCTCCATTGGTGACGACACAGAGCATGCCAATCACCCCAATTGTATTGAGGTCTTGCATATGGCATCAATGTCACAACACTATTTAGAGGGACCTCAATACTACTCAAAGCAAAAAATCCCAAACCAGCTTCAGGAAAGTGTTCACTAGGCATGATCATATACATTCGACCTCAATACGTAAATGGTGTTCCATTTAATGGTAATGGTGATTCAAGTGGCCAACATGAATATCCACTTCTCATGAAACTTTTTACTAATGGTTGCAAGCTAGGTGAAAGAGGAAGGTCAAACAAAGAACCTAGAAAAGCCTTTTGACACATCAATAGTACATAGTGTCAATTTTCAAAGAAAAAGGACAAATATGATTGTACTTATCAATCATTAACAGTTATTGATTGCTTGATCCAAAGATCTATCAAGTTCTAGGTGTTAGATCTTGATCTAGATGCTTTACACTATGATTTAAGCAAGAGCAATGGATCAAATGATCAAAAACATGGATGGGTGGCCTCACACGTGTGGAGGATAGTACCAGTATGGCCTGTTTACAAAGAGTAAAGTACATTAGCTTACAAATGCATTTCAATCATAAAAACTCAAGACAAATGTGGAAAACACAACCAAGACTAGAATTTGCCAATGTCACATCAACTTGTTATTAATTTGGTTGATCCCTTTATAGATCAAGTACATCCACGAGCTGTGTACTGTCCAGAAAGCCTTCACACATGTGAAGAGTGCCTAGTCATCCAGATCCACCAATGGGAGCCATATGTGCTCATCTCCCAAAGTTGACTATTCTCTTTGGCTAGAAAACAAAAAACTAGTCTTCCACATTTATAGGAATATTTTCTATAAAATAGGATCTAATGGAATATTCCTATCTTATCTTCTAGAATCTTATCCACACATGTGAATGGTATCTTCACATGTGTGAGTAATAACTCATTCACATAGAAGTACAAGAAAGTAGATTAGAAAAATAATGCTTGTTGAATGACATGTGGGAGCTAGCCCCACTATCAATCCACCATGTCTCTTGGCTTGATGTTGGTGTAGATGCTACCATCAAGGATGTGTTGAAGCCATCCTCTTCCTCCTCCTCTTGTGCAAGATTGCCTTGATTTTCACTCCCTTGTGCATTCTTCTTCTTATAGAATTCAGAAGCAAAGTGTCCTTTCTTCCCACAAAAAAAACACTTTACCTTTGCTTTGTTCTTTTGCTTTCCTTTGGAGGTAGATGCCCCTTCCATTTAGGAATAGTAAATTCTAGTTGCTTGAAGAGCGTCTCGGCTTGTGTGTACCACTGGATCATTGTGTTATTTTCACACAAAATGAGTTTCAATGACTGAGACATTTCTGGTACCTATTCACTATGGTTTGAATCCGATTCGACCATTTTTTAAAAAAAGAAATTAATTTTTAAATGACTCGTCGGATGGAAATGACCCGTCGGACGAAATTTGTCGGATACAAATCGTCGGATGCATCTTGTTGGATGCAATCTTATCGGATGCAATCTTGTCGGATGCAATACTTAGAGTATTTTTGGATTTTGTGATCAAGTGTAAAGTCTATGGGCTTCTTGAAAAACTTGGGTAGGTATATACATAGAAAAACACTATGAAAAAAAGTAATTCTAATCATTATATGCAATAGGAAGGATCAGGTAATAAGTGGAATAAAAAAATTGAAAAATTAGAAGGAAAAATTATCCCAGAAGGACATGTTACACAAGATCTACTGTAAAGGTATCCACATAGTACTTCCGTAGTCGGCTACTATTGACCAATGTGTCAAGGGGTATGTCTTCTAATGTCTAACTGCACTGCACCATTCATAAAAAATTTGTTGAGAATGTAAGGACCTTGGCTTACGGAATTTCAATTTCCTAGGATGGACCTTGGAAGATGTGTAAAGTAGAACTTTATCACCATCATGAATATCCTTAGTCCGGACATGACGATCATGCCGAGCCGTCTGTTGTTGTTTATGAACTAATTGTGCATGATAAGATATAAGTCATGTTTCAAACAGTTTTTCAACATAAAGAGTCTATTCTGAACTTGGTGTTGATAAGCACTATCGTCACACAAGTCAGTGGCATATGCTAAAGTGAGACGTAGGAAAGGAATTAAAAATTCTATTGGCATAACAACCTCTTGGCCATATACCAGTTCAAATGGTATTTTCCAACTCGTGGCTCATTTCGGCGTTGTTCAATATGCCCAGATAGCAAAAAATAACTTCGTTTCTCACTCTGATCGACTTGTTTCGACTATCTTGGTTAAGACGTTACAAATTGTTTTATTCGTAGATTCAACTAGTTCATTGCATCTACTCTTTCGGTGTATAACAAAGTAATGAGTCAATAAACCGTTGATTACTTCATTCATTAAATGAGAACCTCGATCACTAACAAGCTCTATTGGGTAGCCAAATCGAGTGATAATGTTTTCATAGAGCAAGCGTGCTATGGATTTTGCGTCTACTTTTCTAGTTGCTCTAGCCTCTATCCATTTGGTTACATAATCACTGGCAATCAGGATGTATCGTGATTGTGTGTCACGTGCTGCTGGACTAATAGGTCCAACAAAACCAATATCCCATTTGTGAAATGTGTCGCTTTCAAGTATTGGAGTAAAGAGATTGTGGTCGACTTTTTGGATATTCTTTGCGCGTTGACAAACGTCGCAAACTTTTATATAAGCATGGGTGTCTTTGAATAGGATTGGCCAGCAAAATCCTGTCAGAAAAACTTCCCTAGCAGTAGCATCAGAGGAGAAATGTCCACCCCCAATATCCTCGTACTTGTGTGTTTAATTTCATAATGAAACCAGCATCGAGAAGCTTCTGAATATCTTTTCGTATCTTCTCTTGATAGGTAGGATTGGTGTAATAAAGTTTTGCTCTCACAGGTATTGCACCATGGTTTGTATGCACTGCAACGTCAGGAGGGACCCCCTTCATTTCTTTATAGTTCCACGCAAACACATCTTTGTATTTGTGCAATAATTTTTCCAAATCCCGTAATTGGGTTGGATTCAGATGGGCTCCTACGTGCACGAAAAGGTCTCTGTCTTCATCACTATCCTTCAGATTTAGAGGTATGGTCTTTGTTGGTCCCTCAAAAGAAGTTCATGGTGATTGAGGCTCTCGTTTTGGCTTTACCATACTAATGATCACATCATCAGTCGTGTAATCTTTAAAGTGTTGTGAAACATCATATAGTGGATCATCAACTATCTCTGGTGGGATTTTAGGAATGTCCTCTACATGTTTGCTTGTAGATGATGAAGCTTGTCTAGGATTTTTTGGGTTTTTATCAAAGGTTTGATTGGCTGTTTCAGCTTTTCATGCATTTGGAATTGCTTATCAGTCAATCGCACATCAACCTTTGATTTGTTTTTTAACACGCAAGATGTTTGTGTATTTTTAGTAGTAGACATGGATGGATTTTTGTGTTTTTTTGTGAACTAAGTCTTCGTCAATGGTGTTTAAGACTTCATCGTGTGTGGTTCATAAGGAAAATCTAGTACTACACACACTATGGTGAAATCAAACATGAAATTTTAATCGGTAAATTACTTATGTGACCAGCAGGCATCGTCATTATTTGGTCATCCATTCGTAACTTGTACTTAGGCTTTTCCAATGTGGATATTCCCCATGCCTTTGCTAAGGACAGAGCAATAATATTCACGCTAGACCCACTATCGAGAATGGCTTGCATGGATAGGTAAGATTTGTAGTGCACTAATAAAGTGATGTTGTTACCTTTAGCAACACCCATATGAAGTAAGTTCATGTCTATATTATGGACCACTTCATTGTTTTCCGGTTGTCTCGACTCATCTGGTATATCAGGCTACCGAGAGCTTTGCAGTATGGATCCCGCAGGGGTTTGAAAAACTTGACGACCGCGTAGAAGAGCATAGTGATTTGGGCTTGTAAGAGATCAGAAAGAACCTCTATTCCTTGTGGTGGTTGCCCCTGCATAGGTAACTGGGCGGATGGCAGAGTAGAAATCCTTTCTTCAACTCTATCAAACTCATCTCGAAATTCATGGTATTTCCTTTAAGCTTCTACAAGGTCAGGGTAGGATTGTGGAATCATGGAAGTATTAGCACTAGGTTGTGGTTGTGATGGGTCTTTATTTTGATCTAAGGCCCTATGTTGCGCTCGTGTGATAGCATGCAACGGCTCTTCAGATACCCTACGTGCTTGGAATTGTCTTTTTGGTTTGGTTGGGGAAATCTTTATAGCAATGTCTTTTGATACAATCAGCACATTCAACGACAAATTGATATCGTAGTCTACATTCACTTTAAAAGTGAGTGGTTTCTCTACATACAAAGCTTCTCTTATGAAGTGGTGAAAGGACAATTACATAACCATCTTGATCAACTTGAGTAGGTAGCTCCTCCGGATAATATTGCTCGCTTGGATAAGAGATAGTTGCCTTGTCTACGTATGTGTTATAAGTACCTTCATCATAAGCAGATTCATAGGTTGGGGTGTCATTAGAGGAGTTCTGAACCACATTGGCTTGTACATGAGGTCGATTTTGTTGGTTTGGCATGTTTGGTTGAGCAGATCCTCTTGGACCTGGGAGTGCCAATCTTTGTTGTGGTGTAGATGGTTGTTGTCTTGGCAACTCCTGAACTTGGACTGGTGGACTCATATAGCATCAATTGTATGGTGCTTGTAGTTGTCCTCGTGGTGGATATTGTTGTGGCCTAGAATATTGCATGTTGCGTGTGTTGTACCTAAAACTTGATGTGGTATGAGTGGTCTTCTCACAAAGTATACAATGCTACGTTTCGTAAGGTCTGTGTGATGGACACTCATTATCGGTATGTGCTCCGCGACACTGTGGGCACCAGGTGTCTTTGCGCCTATGAATAACGTTACCAAAGGGCAATTGCCCTAGCAACTGACTTTGAATCGACTTTAGGTTTTGTTGAAACTCTTTGTTGAGTTTCTCCATCTGTTGTCGATGTTGTTGATTCATCAACTCGAACTAAGATTTTCAGACTTGTTCTGAAGCTCTTGGCTCACTTGGACGATTTTCATTAAAACCTCGGTGAGCTCTTTTTTCTTTATGGTCCTCATCATGAGACCCTTCATCTTCTTCACAAATGGCATCGAACACAGTGGATTTAAGAGTATTATACTCTTCGCTAGGTTTAAGCTCTTTCCGGATATGTCTTGGAAGGCCAATTAAAAACCATATGATCAACATTTTATCAGTTGGCTATTCATGGACTTGACTTCCGAGACACTTGAAGCGCTCAATATAGTCATATACGCAATTTTCTTTTTTATTTTTATACTATTGAGGCGTACAAATGGGCTTTTTATGAGTCTGAAATGTTAGAAGCATTTAATAAAAGACTCTTTCAATTTGGACCAATCTTGTCTATCATCACGATCTAGGTTAAAAAAACCACTCTTGTGCTTTATCCACCATGGTCATTAGAAATAGTTGGACTTTTGCATTGTCCGCATATTCTCCATATACTCGCATGCATTTTCAAAGACTTGTAAAAATCTATGAGGGCCGTCGAACTTTGGTAATTCCAATCTGGGTGTTCGTTTATCAAATCTTGCGGTATGGTGAGCATGTTGAACAGATTGATCGTTAGCGTTATCAAATTGATTAGGCCTCCATCTGGATGGTCCAGAATCTTGATTTACCTGAGATCTAAGACGATAGGGATTGTTCTCATCATTTGGATGATTGCTCGGTGTGAACTCATCCAGAAGTTCTATTGGTATATTTGCCATTAGAACTGGTCAGATTCAACTCTTTTTTGCTTGATTTTTCTTGAAATATTGGGTTGATAGTACCTTAGAATGGAATGAGGTTTTCCATAGGAATTCTATAAAAAATGGTCTGTCGACGGATCTGAACAGAAGTTTTTCGGATGCAACTACAGTGACAGTGTCGGATGTAAAGTCTATGACAATATGGAGGATCTGTTGTCAGTTATAGTCTTAGATGCAATTGTTGGCTGCTTGTCGGATATAGGACCATCGGATTCATGTTGGATAGAAAATTCTCGAATGCAAATGTGAGAATCTCGAAGAATCTATCGGATGGAAAATTCAATATGTAAATTGGATATGGAGTTCAGATGCACTGTCGAAATGCAACGTCGGACTCAACAATGTCAGATGCAATGTCGTCGGATGCACTTCAGATAGAAAATCATCAGATGCAACATCGGACACAAAGTCATCGAATATAATTTTTTGACTAGTCGTCGGATGCAATCGTCGGGGGATGCAAAGTTCGGTTTGCAGTGTAATGGTGATGTACCCCACTATCAATCGGCACATATACATCATGATTTCAATCCTTTACTGATAATGGAGCTCAACTTAAATCTGAGATCTGTTAGGACTCATATACCTATGTTCTACAGTCTATTTCAGATTTTCTTTGGTTTCTTATAGAATGTAGATTATTACTAATCTAATTTGAGCAAGAAACAGAGAATGAGATTAAATCTAATCCTATTGAAATCACCATAATCAACAAAACTGAATCTAACTAAGAACTGCAAATTCTACAGAGAGTTTATTACAAATATCACTCAACATTTGTAATAAAAACTCCTCAAAGAGTCAAGCACAAAGCAACATCAAATGGGAATGGGTGAGATCAGCCACGAATCCCTGCATATCTACCTGATATTAATCACAAAACCAATCTTGGAAGAAGGAAAAAACAACAACATATTCATACACAAGTACCCAAACTAAATGCATAAAAATGGAGCATAGAAGGAAATGCACATAGAAGGATCTTCAATTGTCAAAGCAACAACATTTCAATACATGTCATATGCTTGGAAACTCATGGAGGAGGCCTCTATGTATACCCACGAGTTAGTGAACCCATTTCTATTACAATTTGGATTTCACCTCTTACAAGTGAGTGAACCCCATTCTATAAAGGTTTGGGTTACACCTCTTACATAATTCTAGGAGGCCTCTTTATTAAAACACAACTCAAGTTGAGAGGGTCTAAATTACTAGCTCCCACATGGTTTTCCATCTTTTGGAAATTACTATGACAAAATGTATAACTTCAGTCAATCTAGCACTAGTAATTCTTGTGCTCTCAAACTCGGCTCTCAACATCTCTTCTGGAAGCCCTTTTGAGTGGTGAGGTTCTACATCGACACCTCGAGACATGGCATCAACTAACATCAAATAGCATGGAGGTACCCATCAAAATCTCAACGCCATCAAAATTTTGAACTTTTAGTTCTCTTTGTAAAATTGCCCATGCCACCATTGCTTGAGATTTTAGATCAAGCTCCTGCTAAAATTCATAAAGTTCCTATAGCTGCCATGGCTTGTTCCATGCCAGAACAAATAGTCAACATTCCAAGCATGCTCGATATGTATGTCCTATGTCTCATGAACAAGTCCTTTCCCAATGCTTTGGTGAAGATATCAGCTACACATTCCCTTAAGGACACATGTTGAAGCTCCACCTCCTTTGATGAAGGTCCATCATCATCACCATCCAAAGAAGGATCATTTTCATCAACATAAAGAATGTTAGATCCATCCACATCACCATCAATCATGCTTTAAGACACTTTTGGAATGTTCCCCTCATCAAAGATGACATCTCTACCAACAATCATTTTGTTAGTAAAATGAATGTAAACCTTGTAAGCTTTACTCACCTCACTATATCCAACAAAAAAACCTCTTCTTGAAGATGGATCCTCCTTGGTCCTATCATCAAGAGTAATGTTGACATAGCATGTGCATCCAAAGGTTCTTAGAAAGTTGACACTCGGCCTCCTCTTGAATAGCATCTCAAAAGGTATCCTTCCATCCAAAATAGCACTCGACCACCTATTGCACAAGAAATTGGCACACAACAAATCTTGAACCCAAAATGGTTTGTCAAGATTAGCACTTAGCCTCATAGCTTTAGCACTTTCACATAAATTCCTATTCTTGCTTTCAGCCACTCCATTTTGCTGTGGGGTCCTTGATGTTGTATACTCCCTCTTGATCCCATGCTCATCAAAAAAGGCCTTGAACTTGGTAGATATGTACTCACCACCATTGTCACTCCTTGAGCACTCGATCCTTTTGGAAATTGGTTTTCCCTTGCATTCTTGAACTTGATAAAGACATTATACACATCATCCTTGCTCTTTAGTAAATAGATCCAACAAAATGTACTAAAATCATCAATGAATGTTACATACATCTTAGCTTCACTATTGCTAATTGTAGTAAATCCATGAATATCCGAATGTACAAGTTGAAAAGGCTTTGTAGATCTAGATATAGATCTAGTATAAGGTAGTCTATGTGACTTAGACAAAGCACAAGACTCACAAACATGTTTGAGTCTTGGAAGACCTATCACAATCTTCTTCCTAGCCATTACCTCTAATGACTTGAAGTTGAGGTGTCCCATCCTTTTATGCCAAACCTCTTGAATAGGTATTTGCTCCCTTGCAACACATCCAACTTGGTTAACAACAACACAAGCCTATTTCCAATCAAGACATCGTTCTTTTTTATCATACAAGCATCTCCATCAAACTCCACCTTGAGGCCTTTACTTAGCATTTGATTCACACTAAGCAAATTCTTGGTAATAGATGGAATAAACAAGACATCCTCAAAATGAACATTCCTATTTGTAGAGAGAGAAATAGGAATTGTGCCAATCCTTTTGATTGCACACTCACCATCATTGGCCATGTAGATCACCCTCTTGTCATCTCCATATGCTAACAAAGAAGTGAAGTACTCTTTGTGAAAGGTCATGTGTCACAAGAACACATGTAGCAAATACCCACGCACAATACAAAGGAGGACGCGCGGAGATATAACCGTGGATTGGCGTGGATATCCGCGTGGATACGGACGCGTGGATGTTCCACGCAAGTGTCATTTTTGGCAACAGATCGGTTGGATGTTGGGAAATTCAAACTGTGTGGATTATCCATGCCAACTCCGACAACCGGCAGTTGGGAAAACCTCTGACACCAAAGTCGAAAATGGAAAATTTAATTTCGCGTGGATAATCCACACGAATTTTTTTTTATCCACGCGAAATCCAGAGAGTTGGGGCCGTGGATACCGCGTGGATAATTTTTTTTTATATCCACGCAATTAAGTTTCTAGATTTTACGTGGATTATCCACGCGTGGATAATCCACGCAAATTTTTTTGACCAAAAAAAAAACATTTGGCGTGAACCAAAATGTGGTTCGCTCCTAAATTAGAGATCGACTTTTCTTTTCCTATTGTGTGAGAGAGAGAAAAAGAGAGTATAGATGGGAGTGAGGATGAGATGGGGATGAATGTGAGTGAGAAGATTGATAGTGTTTAGGATTTTTAGTTCATTGATGGATGTTAATAGTATGTGTTTTGTGTTCATAAGTTTTAAGATCTTTTTGGTTTGTGATGTAAGCTTGGATATGAAAAATGAAAAAAGAGCTTTCATTGCAAAGGATTGAAAGATCAAGTGCTTGCAAAAGGAAAAGCAAAGATTGCAAAACAATGGAGATAAGGTAAATTCACATTTCTTTTGATTCATTTGATATTTAGTTGATAGCTTAATGTGTTATCTATTGATGCATTATATTGTGGTTTCCATTACTTTCCATTGTGCTTTCCATTACTTTCTATTATGCATTCTAGCATGCAAATCATGTGCTAAAATAGATACATTTGTGTTCCATAGACTATACATTGCATTGAATACATCAATAGATACATTTGCATTCAATAGATGTGCATTCAATAGACTATACATTTGCATTCATGAATTAAAAATATATGCATTTAAAATTTTTGCAAGAATGATGTGGTGCCAAAACATTATATTGATTGATTTAGAAAAAAGTACATTGATGAGAGAATAAATTCTCCCTTCATACATTGTCTTTTACAAGGCCTTACATTTAATTTACAAATCTGTACTCATCATCACTTTCTCCCTCCTCGCCTCCTTCGTCTTGTAGGTGTACATTGGTGTCCACATCTTCAAACTCCCCTTTGCTCTCATTCACGTTCTCCAAATAGAATCATAGTAAAAAATATTGCACTTACAAATTGGACCTCTAGATTGCCCCTTCCTCTCGATCCCAAGTGACTTTGGCCATGTTCTAAGGACTTCTCGGCGGTGGCCCTACATTGTTGTTCATACTTTTGGGGATTGTTTTGCAACAATGCCCCTTTCACCTTCCTTCAATCCCTTTTGGAGCACCATCCAGGCTTCGTGGGATTCTTGGGATTCCTCACGGCTCTTCTCATCAATTGCCTTTTGTTTCAAATCCAAAGGCACATTGTATTCAAGGCCCAAGACCTACTAAAAGCATTGGATTGAGGGAATTCAAAATATAAAGTCCCTATTATTTTATTTTTGTTTTCAAGCGATTGGGAGGACCAATCGATTATGTAATCTTTACCAAAATATAAAACAACTAAATCACGCAAACGGGCATGAACTACATTGCCACGCGTATTTTTTATAACTCCACCACGTGGATTAAGATCATAATACACACTACACGATTCTTGGGAAGGGGCATCTTCAGAAGCTATTCTCTCGGATGATTCACCCGAAGAAGATAACACAAGATTTTTGATTCTATCTCTTTGTTGAGGAGATAGATTCTCAAACCACTCTTGATTATATTCTTCGGGATCCTCACGAGCTCTTCTCCTAGATGGTCTCCCACTTGACCTTCCACTTGACCTACCACTTGAAGACATTGTAGCAAAGAAAAACTTTAAAAGTTAGAAAGTAGTGAAAAATGGGAGTGAAAGAGTAGTGAAGACTGTCAGAGAGGAAGCAAGCAAGCAAGATCTATAGAGCTTGGAAGAGCAATAGCAAGCAAGAACACACTAAACACTAGATTAGGAAAAACCTGTAAAACTTGAAAGCCAAAGAAGAGGAGCAAGAATGCTCACGGAAATGCTATTTTATTGGCATTCAAGTTTCGCGTGGATTATCCACGCAGAAGTTATCCACGAGTGGATGTTTCACGTGGTTTTTTTTTTTCCTCTCTTCACACGTGAGAGGGTCCCTTACATGGGCTTGCATGCTTAAATGTCATTCAATATTCTCATAATCTTTTCTAGATTTTATGAGAATATTTTATTGTAGGCTTTTACATAAAAATATACTTTTTAATATGATGGAACATAAAAAAATCAATTCAAAGATCATTATGGTAGTATTTAATTGTTAAAACTAGTCTTATATTGTTATAAATTTTATTTTTCTTGAGATTTGACATACAAGACAAAATCATGAGATAAGAAATAGTACATATTATTATTAAACAAATAATTTGACAAGTTTTTTAAGATTTTATGACATAATATTATGTCAAATTGGTGATGTCATAAAACATTTAGTTTATTAATAATCTAGGTGTCATAGATTTGATATAATTTGATGACATAATTATATGGTCAAATAAAATCTTTTTGCTTGTCATGTGGCCTCTTAAATGGTTGCATGGGGTCATTTAAATTCATGATCAAAAGCATTTATGTTATATTGAGGACCTTAGTGATATGTGACCTATATGATATATCTTTTTAATTGTTGGTTTGTGACCTATATAACCTTATATGAAATCATAGTAATTAGTTGAAACATCATTTAGCAATGTAATAAAGATGCTAATTAATGGTGTGCTATCTAGTATATGATTGGTTGACATTGTCCAATTGCTCGTCTTTTCTTTTCTATTCGAGGAACATCATCTTGCATACAAAGCAACCATAGATAGAAAGGGCGAATGCATATTGCTTGTCATGAAATACCATGGCACACTAGGCCAATCCAAAGAGGTTTATCCTTAACTAACTCGAGCCAAATATTAGTTAATCAAATGAGTGATTGAATGGGCAATGAATCAATTGAGTATATGACTAATTATTTGATATTGATCATTCCATCTTGAAAGAAAGATTGAGTAAGATCATCACTCATCTTGGACAAGAATTCAAACTGAAAGCTTCGAACATTGACTGCTATGTGGTCTTTAAATTAGTTGAGATAAGCCTGCGCACTATCTACTGATGTCTAACATTTGTCAATATGAACCTCATTTTGATTACTTGTCATGTGTTGCCCCACCCAAGCAATTTTCTTGATAGCAATGTTACTAGAATAGTAGATTTACATTAAGCATAAGTAGAATATACATGGATTAGATGTTGGCATGTCTTTAACAAATTTTATTATATTTGTTCAGTACATACGGTCTCATAATGATTACTTATGATGTGGTATAGAGTAGCTGGCTACAGTGTGTATATGTCATCGACGATGTCATCATCATCAGATAACGATTCATCTCATAATAGCAACAACAGGTATATATTGTTATTGACATTGACATCAATTGCACTTTATTTGTTATTTGAATATGAGTGTATAATTTTTCTTGCAAATTTATTCTTACAATGACATTTGATTGGAATTATGAATTCTAGGAAAATTATCGCACCTCCACGTGATTCAGAAAAAGAAAAAAGAATTGAGCTCTATCACAGAAAAAAAGAAATAAGCAAGACTAAAGTACAATGAACAACTATTGACTGGTTCATCTTCAAGCTCTTCCATTAGTCGACGTAGACCGCCTATTGATCCATCACATGTATGTATATTAATTTATGTCATAATTTTTTTATTTGTAATAGTGATGTACTCTGATTTGGTTGAGGATTGTGATATAGTATATTGCTCTTTGGAAAGCCAAGACACCACTCCATCACAAATGAAGGTTGCAAATGCACTAAATGTACAAAGACTATTTTGTTAATTTTTGTCACGTGTTACAATTCGTCACATATTAGAATTTGTCAATTTTCACTTGAATGACACTGAAAGAATTTGTGCAATTTGCAATTGGATTATTGGACCAGTTTCAACCAGAATATGATGAGAGGATACCATGTACATGCACACAATGCAAAGGCCTTAGGATTCGGACAAGAAAGATCGTCAAGGATCATATTTGGGCCAATGGAGTGCACACAGAGAATCCAAGAGTATGAGAGGTAAACTCTTTAAACTGTTTTTTGGAAATGCTTCAATCTTTGACCCTTATGACACTTCAAGTATAGTTTGGCCAATAAATATTGAGCGATAGGATGAGTGCCATGACACTTTGAAGTTAATCTCTCACTTGCTTCTAAAAGAAAAAATCCAAATAGATTTATTAGATGAAGTTAATCTCTCACTTGCTCTCAAAGGAAAAATCCAAATAGAATGATTAGATGAAGTTAATCCCTCACTTGCTTCTAAAAGAAAAAATCCAAATAGAATGATTAGATGTAGTTAATCTTGATGTCCATATCCAATCACCCATATTAGACTCATTCACGCGAGAGAGAGAGAGAGAGAGAGAGAGAGAGAGAGAGAGAGAGAGAGAGAGAGAGAGAGAGAGAGAGAGAGAGAGAGAGAGAGAGAGAGAGAGAGAGAGAGAGAGAGAGAGAGTTAAAGGTAACCAACACTCCCAATTCTAGGAAGGTGTGTAGCCCTTGTTTTCTTTCATTAAAGACGTGGTTCAAATGTTTTTTGTTGGAAGATGAGTTTCACAAAAAAGTCCAAACGCCGCAGGGAGGGAGCGTGTGGTGACATTTTGGAGTAGGATATAATCGTGTGGTTCTGGAGTTTTGATTAGCACTCTATAATGTTCTCTCTGTTTTTCTCTTCAAGTGTGTTTAGGGTGGATGTGAGTGGGTGGGTGGGTGTGTGTGTGCGTGTGTGTGTTTCATGCTACTGGTTTATAGTTTGTGCTATATATTAATTTATATTTCATGCTTGAGAGAGAGAGAGAGAGAGAGAGAGAGAGAGAGAGAGAGAGAGAGAGAGAGAGAGAGAGAGAGAGAGAGAGAGAGAGAGAGAGAGAATCGATACATCTAACATTTTCAACTTTTGCAGAAGAAAGAACATAAGTTGGTTTCAAGGGAAAGAGTTGCAAGAGAGATCGAGAATATTATTGATAGGATAAATCACATGAATATTGATTTTGGATCATCATTGGCCTTAGATGATGCTCTTGTTGATGATGTCCATTTGGCCTGTTTGCTTGGTAAAATATAATATTCCTCCTTGGTTGAGTACAAAAAAGGGACACATTATGTTTGCACTTCTAATTCCTGGCCAACGCAAGGTTAAGAACATGGATGTGTATCTTGAGCCGCTTATTGACGAGTTGGAAGATTTTTGGAAGGGGATAAAGACATATGACATTTCGCGTCCCTTACATGAGAGGGATTTTACACTACATGCCATTAAAATGTGGACAATGCATGACTATCCAAGATTAGGTGAATGCTTAGGTAATCATTCAAACAATGTCTATCTTGTGTACATAGGAGTTTGTTTACAGTTACATACAACTAGTAATTCTTGACATTTATATGATATACTACAATGGCTATAATTATTCTTTGACATATACTTTTTTTTAATAGTGATTGATAGTATCCATTTGTTGGGCAGGCTTTCAAATGGCTAGAAAAAATGCTTGTTTTTTGTGCGGGCCAAATCTTGTGAGAAGGTACTCTTATAGTCTCAAAAAAGTGGTTTATGAAAATCATCGTAAATACTTGCATGAAGGCCATCCATTCAGAGACACTCATAGAAGAGATTTTGTAGGAAGAGTTGAGAGAGAGATGCTTCCAAAGAGGATGTCTGTGGAAGATTGGCAAAAACTATGGGAGGAATCTCAAGCAAAGCCAATCGATGGTCTGAAAAGATTATCTATATTTCATCGTTTGGAATATTGGAATATCCTATTGATTAATCACCTACTTGATCCCATGTACATATTTAAAAATGTGGGTGAATCTATTTTGAAACACTTGATTGGTGAAAAAGATACCATTGCTACAAGGCACGATCTAAAAGAATCAAACACCAAAAAAGAATATTGGATAAAGGATGGTGAAGATCATGCTCCAAAAGTACCTTGGACATTCACTAAGGAGGAGCTTAACCATGTGCGAGCCATTATTCATGACATTAGAACACCAACTGGTTTTGACCATTCTCTATGGTCATCATTCACAGTGGATGAAAAGTTGAAAAGTCTCAAATCTCATGATTGGCTACAGATGATTCAATTCATCTATCCATTGTCAATTTGTGGGTGCTTGTCAAAAGATATTTGTGAGACCATATACAAACTATCAATCATTGTCAGGTATTTACATGTATTTGGTGCATTTTTTTATTTAGTATTTATTGATTGGAAATTCAATTAGGCATAAAATGGATTGAATATGTTGTAGATGGATGTGTTCAAAAGAAATCCATGAGCTGGATCTTCGCAAGAGACATGAGGATATGGTGGAGATTGTGTGCATGTTTGAGAGATATTCTGACTTCCATCATGGACTCACAAGTGCATTTATTGATGCACTTGGTTGAAGAGTTTCTATTGCTGATCCAGTGCACACTAGGTATAAGTGCATAAATTTTCTTTTGCATGTGTATTTTCCAACGAGAAAAAATTTCTACATTCATGCTTTATAATTGTGGAGTTATGGATAAATGGTTAGACCTATATAAGAGAAAAAAGAGAGGGTCTTGTCTAGAAAGCGCCAACGACAGAATAGAGGTAGACACATGGCCTCAAGTTCACATGATCTTGAGCCATTCCCCAAGCAATGCACTATAGAGTGGATGCATGACACACTACAAAAAGCAACAAAAGAGGGACAAAAAATATCGAATGCAGAATGGGACTTTTCAAGAGAATGCAAATGAAAGGTATTATTCTTTAGATACTTTATTATTAGAACATTCTTGTTTATAACAATATTTGTTTAATCATTTTGAAACACCATGTTCATTCACAGTGATTATTTATGAGATTCATGTTTGTCATGTGGCAGTGCAAAATGTATAATGCTATATGGGCTTTTGATTTCCACTTTCATGTTGAAAGGATTGATAACAAGAGACGCACACACGATTGTGGTGTAATAGCATCTTTCCAAGAAGAAAGTCAAAGCAGTGCACGAGATCGGAATCCCATCTCAGGAGACATAGAATACGTAGGAACTATACAAAATATTTATGATGTGTCATTTGGTGAAAGTGGACACTATTTTTTATTTGATGTGAAATGGTTCAAGGTAGTTTGTCGAGGGCCAAATGCAACTGTAAAATCGGATCCAAGTGCCAAATGCCGCCAACCTTCCCTCCCAAACAATTGTCGAAATTTTCAAAATTCAATTTCGTGTGGATAATCCACGTGTGGATAAACACGCTCATAAATGTTTCGGCACCATGTCAGAAAAACACCGATGGACTGGCCGGAGGCGTGTTCAAATTTTTTTTGGCGTGGATAATCCACACGTGGATGTTCCACATAAACAAAATTTCAGAAAATTGACTAAGTGTCGGGACTCGTGTGGATACTCTGCGTGGATTAACATAGAGTTTTCTAGTTGTGTGTGAACTTGCTCCACTATCAATCCACCAAGGATCTAGATCTCCATCATTAGCAAGCATAAATGAAGACATCACAAAAGCATCATCATTTGCATCTTGAACATCCAAACCATCCTCATCAAGAGTAAGATTACTTGCTTGTCTCTTTGATCTATCTTCTTCTTGTAGCACTCACTTGCAAAGTGTCCTTTGATGCCACAATAGAAGCACTTGAGCTTTGATCTATCTTTTTTTTTTCCACCTGAAGAAGCATCCACTTGATCTTGCCCTTTAGACCACTTACTGTTGGTTTTGCTCTTGAATTTTCCCTTTGTAAACATAGCATCCTCTTGAAGTGTTGATGTAGATCCACCTCTTGCTTGAAGCCTATATTTTTCGTTGATCAAGATCTCTTGAAGATCCATCAAACTTGGCAAAGTCTTTTGAATAGCAATACTTTGAACAATGTTAGCATGATCATCCAACAAGCCATTAAGAATCACTTGAATAAGCTCTCCTTCCTTAATGCTTTCATCAATGCAAGCCAACTCATCATTCAATGCTTTCATCCTCAAAACAAAAGTACTTGAACTTTTTTCATTATTTTGCAAACAAGAAAAGATTTGCCTTCTTAGATTCAACACTCTAGAAGTAGACTTGGATTCATAAACCTTCTTCAATGAATCACAGGCCTCCAAAGATGATGTGCACTTACCAACTTCCTTGAGAAGCTCATTGGTAACATTCATCTTTATCATGTGTAGAGCCTTCTTGGCCCTCTTGTCATACCTCACTTGATCTTTTTGTGTTGCTAGTCTCTCCTTTAAACCTAAAACAATATCCAAAACATCATTCATCTCAAGAAGTGACTCCATCCTCACTTTCCACAATGAATAGTTACTTGAGATAAGCCTATCATTGGCTTCCAACATGACTCCAATGGAGGTTGTCATGTAGCAATGACCTGATCTTCTTTTTCAACTTGTTTCAATGCAAAAAGGACTCATTTGAACAACAAAAAATGCTTTCAAAAGAAATCACAAAGATTTGATTATATCTCAACAATTCTCTTCTAGCACTTATACCAAGCAAATCAACCCATAGAATCATGGAATCTTGATCAACCTATGATCTATCCTCAATCTAATAAATTTTGCCACTTACTAAGATTGAAACACACTCAAATGAAGTCCAACAACCTCACTATCTAGATATCCAATCAAAATTAGGGTTTTGACAAAATCACAAAAAATTGACTATTCCAAATCTATATGCAAATGCTGAAATTTTGATTCTGCAATCTAATAGCCACCACTAAGGCTGATCCAATGATCCAAAAATCGGCCAAATCCAGTATGTGAAATCAAAAATTGGAATTGATCAAGTTTGAAAATCTATATAGGATTCTGATCTACAAAAGATCCAATCTACAAAAGCAAAAAAACTCAATTTTGGTGTAGAATCCCCTCTAGCATCCTCCAGCCTTGATATCTTCACCAAATCATTGATAGATTTGATTTCCTCCTTCATAACCTGAAACACAAGCTCTGATACCATGTGAAGGATTTCAAATCATTAAGATCCAATCCACGTAAAAGATCTTTGGTTAGAAAGAGAAATACACTACCAATCTCACCAATGTAGAAAATTCAGCATCTACACACAAAATGAGATGCAAACACTAATAGAACTTGATCAAAATTGAATGAAATGATAAAGTACTCTTGTTGTCCGTACAAAACCAGCAAGCTACTATATATTACACGTGTGG
Source organism: Diphasiastrum complanatum (assembly GCA_029204225.1). NCBI lineage: Eukaryota > Viridiplantae > Streptophyta > Lycopodiopsida > Lycopodiales > Lycopodiaceae > Diphasiastrum > Diphasiastrum complanatum. The sequence goes on from CM055097.1 coordinate 53,242,625, forward strand.
ATCCAAAAATAACAAATATAGATCATTCTACACATAAAATTACATGCAATCACAAGTATAGTGCACCAATGGATAGTAGAACCCAAGAGAATCATGTATAAGCATAAAATAAGATAGAGAAGAGAGAAGATTACTCTCCCTATGAGTTACATCCTTTTATAATAAGTTTAGACCCTATTTGGCCACTTGGCTTTCCCTCCAAAATGCTAACCCTACTATTTATGGGTCTAGATTCAAAGTACCCAACATTCAAATTTGAATCTACTCAAACTCGCCTTCTAACTTTCCCACACTCTCAAAAATTGTTTATTCAAATGACATTTAGACTAATGAACTTTGAAAAGTCAATCTTTAAGTCTAAAAACAAAGTTGGCCTCAATATGCCAAATATGAAAATATAGCAAATATGATCAAACTAGTGACAGAAAAAATAAAAAATAAAAAATAAAATAAATAAATAAATAAACAAGAAAGATACCATCTTACAAAGAGTGAAAACTATAGAGCACTTGTCAAACAAAAAGTCATTCATCAACATTGATACGTCACCTAGATAGTTGCAATTTTCATTGGGAGGTAGAGTAAAATACTCTGACATGTCCTTGTCAAAAACAAGGCGGGAGTGGTAACACTAAATCTACAATCAATGATAGCAGATGTTGTAAGATATAGCTTGAAATGTATGGAAGGAGAAGATACCATTTCCGTAGTACTCCTTTGTTCAGAAGATTCATTAAAATGAATTTCGATATAGACTTCCTATCGATTGTTGGGGAAATTAAAGGATCAGATCTGTGTAAGGCCTTGGAAATCATCTCAGCATGTAGTAGACATATAGAATTCAGGTTGCAGAAAGGCAGAAAAACTGTAAATTCCCTGGTGAGGTTGCTCTTGGATGGAAATGATAGCAGATGACTAAATATTGGTTTCTCTGTCTTTCGGTAAGAACTCATTTCATCATTGATGTCTTTGGTCCATCATTGAGTTGGGTAACTCATGGTAATGTAGAAGCTGGCAAGCAACTTCTTGACTGAGCAGCAAGGCTAGCGGTAGGTTGCTACGGTGCTCAGGTTGTGTTGTCGTGAGGATCCTATCGGGAGTCATAACTGATGTGTCGGGCAGGTAGGATCTTAGGTGGTTGTTGTAGACAATCTTTGAAACTGTGTTTCCTAACACAGTAGGATGCTCGGCATGGTACTTGGTCTTGACTGGACAATCAACCATGAAATGGCTGGTTTCACCACAGATGAAACATCTGTTGTTCATTGCCGCTTGTTGAATCACATAACCCTCTTGTATGGCTAGGAGTTCTAGATTTTCTGAATTGTGTTCGTGATAAGACAAAGATGATTTAGAGTTGGATGGTTGCTCCTCATATCGTTGTATGAAATTGGCTTGAATATGCAAATATGAAGGACAATCATTAATACGATGTGTAGCCCGACCTTGTGGGCACCAGAGGGTTCGTCATCTATAGGGTACCTGTGCAGGGTGTAGCTGAGCAAACATATGGCTTTAGATAGACGTCAAGGTGTTTCGAAACTCCTTAGTGAGTTTCTCGATTTGCAATTGGTGTTGCTGATTAAGCAACTCTAGCTGTAATTTCCAGCCACCTCTATTGGATAAAGGCAAAGGAAAAGTCAAGAATGATTCTTCAAGTCAGATTCCAGCAAGACATCATCGTCTAGGAAGTCTTCACCTGTGAAGAAAGATTTATCATCCTGAAAGTCATCACCTCCACGATCAATTCCTGCTAAGAAGGCTAAACGACGATCCAAGACAAGTCCTTTCAAAAAAGAACAAGCAAATGTAGTCCAGCATGATATGCCAGAGCATTTTAAACGTTATACACTGGATGATGTGGTTATCATGTTACGTAAAGCACATCATGAACCTGAAGAACACATGCACGAATCTAAAGAGGTTTACCATGGCCCAGCTAGGACGCAGCCAATGAATCTTGCCGAACCAGGAGAACCGGAAAAGATTGTACAAGTGGGATCACAACTTACTCTTGAACAGTATCAAGCACTCTGTTTGTTACTTTTATGTTGGTCCTATTCATCATGCTGCGTAAGGATCTCAGGCCCGATATATTATCGTCGCAACTGACTATATGACCAAGTGGGTTGAAGCCAAAGCTGTTAAAGTGGCTGATGCGAAATCTACGGCCAAGTTTCTATATGAAAATATTATAATTAGATTTGGATGTCCGATCGAAATTGTTAGTGATTGGGGTACACACTTTGTTAATCAAACAATAAAGTGTTTATTGGAAGATTTTTTTTTATACACAAATTTAGTACTCCCTATTATCCCAGAGGGAATGGCCAGGCTGAATTTTCCAATAAGATTCTCTAAATTATTATGACAAAGACAGTTGAAACGAGTCAGTCTGATTGGGAACATAAACTGTATGCAACATTATGGGCATTCAAAATCGCTTACAAAAATAGTACAAATCAAACACCTTTTCAACTTGTTTATGGTCAAGATGTTGTTATGCCAATTGATTTTTTAATCTCATCTTTATGCATAGCAGCAACGGAACGATTAGATGATGATATGTCTTTACAACTCCATCATGAAGCATTGCACAAATTATGTGAAACCCGATTGATGGCAGTTCGTGCCTTAGCAGCAGAGAAAGCCCACCGCAAGGCATGGCATGATCGTCGATTGCACAAGAAAGATCTGGAAGCAGGAGATCTTGCATTGATGTACAAAACCAAGCTGATCAAGGGTAAGTTGATGTTTACCGGGGAAGGCCCGTATAAAATGAAGGAAATCCTGAACTATGAGTTAGAATTAAAGTTAGAATCATTGTGTTACTGTACTGTGGGTCCTATCAGTGGATAAGGATCAGTTGGCCTCGCCACGAGGCAAGTCGACGGGACACGCATCCCGCCAACGGCAACCTGGGTCATGCATGGGTTGCTTGAGTGAACAACTATATGTATAGTGTAATTTTATTTTGAGAAATACAGTTGCTATGTGAGCTTGCTGAGGAGAGTGATTTTCTGTCTGTGTTACTGTGTTGTATGATTGTGTTCCTGTGCAAAGTAAATTCTAAGTTGGTATCAGAGCCGTACAGGGAGTGTACACAGTACAGTGTCGTCGTTGAAGAGAGCTTCGAGAGAACTGTCTTCTGAGAGTTCGGGGTTTTACGGCGGGTTGAAGACGGAAAGAGAAGCACTGGTGCACGATTTCTAATTTATAGAGGCTTTCTAAGCTCAGCAGAGGGATTATTAGCCTGTGCATAGCATCAGACAGGGAAAAATTTGGTGAAAAATTGACAATTTCGAAACCAGCTGAAAATTGAAACCGGACTTGGGGTTACAATTTTTATACATAACTGGTGATTTCTTCGCTGTTTGTGCACCGTTTTGGATGCCGTAAGGACAGGAAGGAAGCTTATCACACTATCAATCAGCCATGGAGAGATTCTGAGGTTTATGTCAAAGATTTGTCTCCAGACAGTTAACCTAGCAAATTTGCGGTAAAAAGGTGAAAAGTCCACTTTGTCAAGTTGAGCTAAAATCACCGTTTCTCCACGGAATTTCCTGACTGAACACTCTACAGTCATGGATTCAGTAGGGCGACCCTGCTCCAGGCCTCAGATCGTGCTCAAAACAATCCACAGGAGAGCTTGATCTGATAGTTTTCAGAGAAGGGAGGCGCGGCCGCAGGCAGGGAAGTCGCGGGCTATTCGAGCGCCCAACGCGATGAACAACTCAGTGTACCGAAGATCATAGCGTCTGCAGGGGTTTGTTTCAATGCCCAGATGTACTTTGAACCTTTAGATGAGGTGTCAAATGAATCAACGGTCCAGAATCTATGATGGGAGAGAAATTTGAACCACAAGATTTGGTTCAACCATTGGATGAGCTTCAGGGCCCTGAAGAATTGAAGTGCATTCTGGCCTTCAACTTCATTAAAAATTTTCATACTGAAAGTTGAGTTGGGTCCCTTCACAAGTGAAGAGTGAAGTTTCCTCAAAGTGAAAAAATAGTTCAAAAGCTAGAAAAGTCTCTATTTTTGGGTCCTTTGCCCGTTTTGACCCAAACGAAAGGCTATAACCTCCAAACGAAAAGCACCCAGACTGTATTTGCAAGTACGGTACAACAAAACAAAGTGGTTGCAGCGGAGAAAGTGTTCGGAGTATGTCAGAAGTAGTTTCACCATTCCACTGGGCACGTTGTTGGGAGTTGACAACTGAGTGCATTTCGAAAGGCGACGCCGATTTGGCTTTCAAATTGGTGGAAAAGCGGCGAGTGGCCTGGTAAGAAAAAAAGTATAGGTCATTATTTTCAACTTTTGACATCACTGTTGGCCTCGACATACTGTTCTTAGCCTAAGGCAGAAGTTTCAAACAGTTTTGCGATGGCAAACATGGGAGAGTCCATTTTGAGTGAAAGTAGCAAATTGGACGGGATTTCCAACTATGCAGTGTGGAAATTCAAAATGAAAAACATACTGATGGAGAAAGATGTGTGGGAAGTCATCATAGGTGATGAGAGAAGACCGCCAAATGAAACATACATCAAAGTGTTCGACAAAAAGATGAGGAAAGCTTTGACCTTCATTAACTTGTCAGTGAAGGATCACATCATTACCCACATTTGTGATGCTATTACACCCAGACAGGCATGGGATGTGCTAAAGTAGCAGTTTGAGACGTCAAATCCGTCAAGAATCGTGTTTCTGAAGTCAAAGTTGAATAGTGCCCGCATGGAGCAAGGAGTGCACATTCAGACGTACATGACCAGAATCAAGACAATGAGAGATGAACTGCATTCTATTGGAGAGCGCATATGTAATGTGGAACTGGTGCATAATGCATTATGCGGCATTGCAGAACCCTATCAGATGTTTGTGAGCAGAATAGCATCAAGAGAAAGATTGCCAATCTTTGACGAGCTCACAGGAATCTTGATGCGGGAAGAGCAACAACGAGAAATGGTGAAAGCTAGATGTCAAAATACTGATGATCAGGCACTTGCAACACGCCAAAAACAAGGCAAGGGCAAGGGCAAGAAGAAGACCAAGCAGCAATTTGCCAAGTCTCAGGAGGATGAGGGATCTTCCAGCAAAACTAAGAAGAAAGGCAAGTGCTTCCATTGTGGTAAAAAGGGCCATTGGAAGAGTGAATGTCACAAATTCCTGGCGGAACAAGGCAAGAGGAAACCAAAACAAACAGGTAAACTTGTCGATGAGGGTGAGATTGAAGACTCTAGCATCTTCATATCTGCATTGTCATCTAATCAAGATGATCAAGTATGGTATATTGACTAAGGAGCCACAAGACTCATGACAGGTAACAAGAACTGGTTCAGTAGTTTGAAGGCGTTGGATAATGGAACATCTGTTTCACAAGCAAATGGTGAGGTGTGCATGATCAAGCGGATAGGCACAGTTTCAATCCAACTGCCTGATGGCAAAAGCAGGATGATCAGGGAGGTACTTTACTTATCAGGTTTGAAGAAAAATCTACTTTCTGTTGGAGTCATTACTGATCAAAAGTTGAAAGTAGAATTCGCCCATGATCGTTGCTTTGTGAAGGATGCAAACCAAAAGTTCAAAGTTATTGCGAGTGGAGTAAGAGAGCCCAATACAAAATTGTACAGGTTGAATGCTACAATCAAGGGGCAACATGAACTTGTATCATCCGTTCCTTCGCAAACTGAGTTGTGGCACAAGGGGCTTGGTCACTTGAACTTGGGAAGCCTCAGTTTGATGAGAAAATTGGAGATGGTAACAAGACTGCCTACCATAGAAGATCACTTGAAATCGATGTGCGAATCTTGTATATATGGGAAGCAGCATCGAGAGAAGTTCAATAAAGGGGGTGTTTCAAGAGCAAAGAACATCCTGGATTTAATCCACACAGATTTATGCGGGCCTATGAGGACCATGTCCTTAGGAAAAGCCTTCTATTTCATGACCTTTATTGATGATATGTCACGTAAGACGTGGATCTACTTCTTGAAGAAGAAATCAGATGCTTTTGAGAACTTCAAAAACTTCAAAAACTTGGTCGAAAATCAGACAGGTGAGAAGATCAAAGTCCTAAGATCAGATAGTGGAGGTGAGTATAAGTCTAATGACTTCAATGATCTTTGTGATCAATGTGGGATTAAAAGACAATTTATGCAAGCTCATACTCCTACTCTCAATGGTGTAGCTGAGCGCAAAAATCGTACGATTGTGGAAAGTGCCAGATCTATGCTAGTTGACATGAAATTACCAAAAGATTTTTGGTCAGAAGCATGTAGCACGACAATCTATCTTCAAAATAGAAGTCCTACCATTGCCATACCAAAAATAACACCTGAGGAAGCATTCACAAAGAAGAAACCAAAGGTGAACCACTTGCGAATCTTTGGATGTAAGGCCTTTGTACATATTCCTAAGGAAGAGAGACGTAAACTTGATGTAAAAGCTATCAAGTGCATATTCCTAGGATATGATGATCGCGTGAAGGGCTATAGATGTTTTGATCCAGTCGAAAACAAAATCCATGTTTTCTTCCATTTCTCATGCTTTCTTTGGTATTTGCTAATTGTTGGATTTGATCATTATTGGGATTGCTATTTCTTATGCTTTGGTGAGAGAGAAAAGGAGAGAGAGAAGAGTAAGTTTCTATCATTGTTGTGGATTTAGGGTTAATGGAAGTAGGGTTAATGGATGTAGTGTTAATGCTCAGTGTTAATGGATGTAGTGTTAGATCCTTCATTCATGTTGAAATCTGAACTATACTATCACTCTCATGGGAACGAACCTACGCGTGACAACTAACTTCGTCTCTTTGATGCTAGATTGACTAGATCTTGGATTCAGGTTAGGCAAGGAAAGAAACCCACTACATAGAATGATAGATAGAAATTGTGTGAGCCTCATGGTGAATCCCAAGTGATGGAATAACCATGTAGGAGCTAGTATTTCTAGACAATTGAAATAAACGCAAGTAGACCCCTCTTAAAAAAGTAGAGTGAGCCACCTTTTGATGGTGACTTCTAGTGGAGAAGCTAATTCCACTTGTAATTTGTAAAATTGTGGAATTGCCACTTGGGCTCCACCTAAATACCCCTCTTGCTTATTTAAGAGGTCTCCTCCTCTATGAGAGAGCTTTACATGTATTTGTCTCTACTCCTTTTATGAATAAGAAGATCCTCCACAAGTTTTGGCAATCCTTTGAGCTCCTCGATCATGATGGCTTTCTTGTGTGATGCTTTTATGATCATGCCCTTCTATTCCTTGTGTGTGGATGTGGATTTTAGCTTAGTTTCTTGCTTTCTTTCCTTATGCATTGTGGATTAGTGTAGAATCAAGCATTCAAGTAAGCTATATAGGCTGGAAATGCGATTTAGATCTTGCAAATCCTCACATTCTAGTTCTTGAAGTTCTTGGAAAGTCCAAGAATCAAGAGATGAGTGTTTCTTGATTCTTGCACTTGAAATGCTTGCTAATTAGCTTCTTGTTTCTTGTTTTTTTAATTTTGTTTGATACATGGTAGATTAGTTTCATTTACAAGGATATGCTCAACCCGTTTGCAATAATTAGAAGTAGGAATTTGTTAGGTATTCATTCGAGTAGCAGGCTGATCCGTTGATGAGAGCATCATGACTTGCATATTTTCAATTGATGTGAGTACATTTCAAGAGTGAACGTTGCCCGGGTATCCTCTGATAGGCTGGATAAAACTACAACGCCAAACCTTTCTGTTTGATCTGGGTAAGGTACAAGAACGTATTGCCAAGAAAACCATGAAGCCTAATAACAAACAAAATTGAAATCCAAAACAAGAATGTGCCAAACTGATGTATTCCACGATAGTTCTGATCTTGATCTACAATGTCCGATCCAATGTCGCCCACACACTTTCTTGAGTTTTTAGGCTCCAGGCAATAGCCGACTCCGTTGGCCTGACAACTCGCTGAGTCCTCGACGTCTTCACAGGACCGAGTCCATGCACTTCAACATTCATCGAGTCCTTGACTAGACATTTTGTCGAGTCCTGGACTGGACATTTCACCGAGTCCTTGATTAGACATTTAGCCGAGTCCTAGACTGGACATTTAGCTGAGTCCTTGATTGGGACATTTTGTCGAGTCCTTGACTGGACATTTAGCCGAGTTCTTGACTGGACCTTTCGCTGATCCTTTTGCCATAGACATCGACCAAGCTTTTGCCATACCCATCTACTGAATAGTGTGCCATTTGGTTGCCACTAGCCTCCAAACTATGAGAATTGTCCATATCCACCCGAAATGGTGTCACCTACGTCTGAGCAAGTTAGACATGATAGGTTCTCCCGAATGAAATCACAAGTACACGAACCTTCCACAAACCCATTCGAGAGACGGAAATCTACTAGAGCAGAGTCTTCACATGATCGAGCCCATTTTCATGGTGCTGAATCATCACACGCAAGAGCTCACGTTAATGGGATTTTTGCCAACCATGGACCTCATATTGAAATATGTATCCCAAAGCTAGATCTACCCAAGTATGACACGATAACTTTGACCCTCAAAGATTTTTACAAGTCTTTGAGAATGCATGCGACGTTTATGGAGAGACATCCAACGAAGCAATGGTCCAACTCTTTTCGATGATCATGATTGACAGAGCACGTGAATGATTTTTGAACCTGGATCATGAAGATAAGATCGATTGGTCTATTTTGAAAGAGTCCTTTATCAAATGTTTCAAGCCCTTTAGTTTCATAAAAAGCCCTTTTGTCAAATTGAGTAATATCAAGATGACAAAAGACGAGAAAGTACGAGACTATATAGAACACTTCAAACGTTTAAAGAGTCAAGTACAAGAACAACCTACCAAAAAAATGCTCATAATCTGGTTCTTGGTAGGACTTCCCAGATGGATCAGACGTGAGCTTAGATCTAATGATGAATATGAGACCTTAAAGACAGCCATGGCTGATGCCATCAAGGAGGAGGACGAAGGATCCGATGTTGAGGATTCTAGGGAAAGGAGAGCACATCGTGCTGTCCATGAATCAAAGTCGACCGAGGATACTCAAGATCAGCTTTGGAAATCCCAAATGGAGTTGCTTAACCAGCAACACCAAATCCCTATCTCTCTTTTAGTCTAGATCCATTCACTTGCTGCTTGTAAATAACCACATAGGTCACATACTCTACAAATATACATTTGTTTTCTAACAGTTTGCAGAAATACAAAAGAATCGGTGACAGTGTTCTCTCGATTGTTCGAATGTCCTTCGTGCCGGATGGAGCGCCATTAGGGCACAAGAATAGACTACTTTTTGGCATTCCAAATAAGTGCTCCGATATCGTCGAAGGGCTCTGTTTTGCATGTCGTCTATTCCGTCCAGTGCCCACAACAATAAACTGGGCTCCAAACGGTTCTGTACTTGGCGACTTTTCATTGATGATGCCGACGTCTATCTAAAATTGTGAATACTAAAAAGTGAATATCCTGAATATTGATCATGATTATTTTGAATACTGAACGTGAATATTGTGAATAGTCATGAATATTGATCATGAATACTCATGAATATTGATCATGAATACTCGTGATTATTGTGAATATTCATGAATACTGATCGTGATTATTGAAAATATTTATCTTAAATACTCGTGAATAATGATCATAATTATTGTGAATACTCTTGAATATTGATCGTGGTTATTGTGAATATTGTTCGTGAATATTAAAATATTTTGAATATTAAGTGTGATTATTGTGAATAATGATCTTGAATATTCTAGAATCTTGCCAACTTCAAAATTTCATGAATCATCTCAATAAAATTACTTAACGATACTTACCTCTTTAGCAAAAAAGCTAAAAATAGCATTTTTTTAAATCTCAAAGAAAATAATATATATTTTTTCAATCCACAATTTCACTGTCATGGCAAGGCCTTTGTGTATAATACCAGAATGTTCTTGTTTGCAATGAACCACTTAGCCAAAATGAGAGTAGAGGAGAATGACATCCATGTGATGGGGATGGCAAGAGTGCTTGGCAACCTCATGTAGATGACAAGGTTCTAGGCATAAAATAATGAAGAACCAAAGGCCCAATATAATATATGTATGTAATTGGGGTAGCAAAACCACCAAGAAAGAAGTGAAGAATACACACACAGTTTTACTCGAAGCAAAGCAAAAGGAAGGGAGGCTATGGCCGCAGCGGGAGGAGGAGGAGGGCTTTGTTGCAACCCACATCGTCGTCGTCATCATCGCCATCGCTTCTTTTTCTGTTATCCTCATCAATCCTCACTCGGTTGGTGTTCCCCCCGCAGTATCAAAATCAGCCCAGTAATCACAAATAAAGATGCCCTTTCATCCTCTTGTAATTCCCTCACTTGTAGCACTACTTCTCTTCCTCTTCCTCCTCCTCCTTCTCCTGGTTTTTGGCCTTCTATGGGGGAAGCAGGTTCGACGACAAGTACCTCGGAGAGAGAATGTGAGATTTTTGCTCTGCTCTGATTTGGGCTTTGATTGTGTGTTGCTTTTTCTTCTTCTTATTCTTCTTCTTCTTGTGTTGTGTTTTAACTTGTTAGGCGTGATGGAGTGCTAATATGCCTGCGTGCTGTATTGCTTTTGTTTTTGATGTGCTGCTCCTGGTGGGCTGGGTGTGTATGGGCTCCAGGCCAAGGAGCCAGACTAGAACGGCTCTGGCAGCAGTTCTTCTTGGATCCTTCGCAATGGTGGGACAAAAGGTTTGATAAGGTGAGACACGAATCTCACGCACTCTTGACTTTGTGATGTAAATATAAATATACATGAACACATACGTTCCTTCAACCCGGATAGCAGAGATGCTGGATAAATCACTAATGTTTTGCTTATGCCGAATTTCTGGTTTCTTCAGGAAATGCATTGATATTGTAAATAGCTACAGGCTGAAGAGTCTGACCTCCTTTATCTCTCTCCGTCGTGCTAACCAAGCATTGAGAAGAAAACAACTCGAGAGGGGTTCCTCTCAGGTTGTGGGGCAATAGGAGTGATGATAAGGTGAAATTGCTTCATTCAATCATTATAGGATATTATAGGATTGACAGTTTTTCTGTTAAGCTATAGTTTATAATGGGGATTGATAGATGTAACAAATCAACTGCTTTGAGACTTTCTGCTTTATTCACTTGTCATTGTCCACATTTTTGAACTTGTGCCTCCATGCAACCGTCCATCTTTGGCCAATACAAATTCCTTCTTACAAGGTCAGGTGTTCTCAGTATGCTAGGGTGTCCAGCACTTGGATAATCGTGACATTCATGCAGGACGAAGAGAAAGAAAGTGAATAAAAAACTGAGCAACAGCCAAACTCGAAGATGATAACACCAACATGAATGATGGTACTCAAGAGGAAGTGAATCTTTACCAAGATGCTGAAAAGAAGAGCAATTGACTCCACCTTTCGATCCAACTGCAAGCCTTGCTTTGATACCACTAAGAAGATCCCCAAAGATCAAGCCTCCAAGAATACTTGAAAGGAGACAGTGTAGGCAAACCACCCAACCAAGTAAAAGTCGAAGATCCGTCCACAACAGTTTCACCCTCAAGCCACAATATGTGAATACAAGGAGAGAGAGAGAGAGAGAGAGAGAGAGAGAGAGAGAGAGAGAGAGAGAGAGAGAGGAGACAAGAATTTGAAGAATTCCAATGTGTAGGAAGGCAACTTTCTACTAGTAGATATAGCCTACGGTGGTCTGTGCATGATGTTATGCAACCCCCATGTCCAATCTCACTCCACAACCAATTGATTGTTTCTTTGCATGGATGCAACCATCACATACCATGTGCATCTGAAGAATCATTCCGAATTGTCGTAATTGGAAATGGATATAACATTCTGAGCTACTTTTGTCATCAAAAGTGGAACTTAGGGAAGTTCTTCTTTACGCTTTCAACTGCATCCTAAGAAAAATTATCCTTAGTCTGACCTTTTCATCTGATGAAGCACTCAGAGATAGAATGATTTTCTAATTGTCTATCTCCGATTCCGAATACTTTCCTTAGGTCCTATAGGTACACTTAACGATAAATCCTCCGATTGGGTTCGATCCTTTCCAAGCGAAAGGCATCACCTTTGTTGATTATAATGCCGATGCTGTACCCTCCCTTTCTTAGAAAAAGTCTGGTCGTCTAAGAAAGAGTCCAGTTGTAATCTCTCGAGTCTCAATCAGACCTAGTAGAATTTCCCATGCTTCCTTTGATGTCTGAGCTCTACTCATATTAAGTTCAACAGGGTGGACAAGAGCCTTTCCATCATGTTGTCTCTAACATGGAATGGCTTCAGCATCTGCTCCACTGTTCCATCTATGATTTCCAAAACGTGCTTTTCAAGCAGCGATTTTTTCATTCCTATGCTATCAACGAGCCTTGATGCTGGAAGAGTTGGTTTCCATATTTTAGTGAAGATAAGAACACATTTGTCGTATGCTATGTAAATTTTCCTGTTACTATGAACTAGCTCTGATAACATGTAGAGACCATCTAATTTTTCCTCTTACTATGAATTAGCTCTGATAACATGTAGAGAGCCTGAGGATTAGTAGCATAGGATATGTCTAATATTCTAGAAGAAGATAGAATCTTTACACAGCAAGGAATATGACCATATAAAATGAAGCAGTCTTGCATGCAGTATATGAGAGCATAGAGAGCAAAAGATACTGGCACAATGAAAGCTACACAAAAAACGAGCACCATCATTCAATTTAGAAAGAAGATGGAGCTGCACAAAAAATAGCTTGAAATTCCATTCAAATTGATCACAAATGCCATGACATGCTCTCTCCAAGAAGGCTCGTGCCTGTCAATTCACTCTTGTTATTGCTGATTCCTAGAGGTCCTCACTTATAAATCATAAATGTTCTTGTAGGCGACTATGAGTATTCTGTCATGTGCTGCATGTAATTAGCCCATGAGCTTACTAATGAATTGCCAAATATGGCCATGGAGCTAAAGTAGACTAGAATTAGTCATTAGGACAGTTAATAAGGTGGCTCGAGCAACCTCACTATATTTGTGAATAGCGAATTTGTAATAATGGTTGTAAGGCCCGAATTAGCCAAATAAGGCCCCAAACTTATAGTAGAGGCACAAATGACCACTATAAATAGCTGAGGTCGTGCTAAATTTGGAGGCTATTGTTCATTTTGTAATTTTGAGTTTTAAGAGATCTTGGAGCTTCTCTTGGAGAGCTTTCTTGATGAAGAAAGTGGTTCATGTGCCTAAAATCACACGAGAGCTATGATCATGCTCTAGAATCAGGCCCCTATCTTGTGAATCATCAATAATCATGAATAAAGATACCTTACTTTGCCTAATTTGGTGAAGTTTTGCTACTTTTAAGTATCTTTTTGATTTTTGACTAGTTTTTTGATTTCTTGCATTCCCATTGTAATTTGATGTTTGAATGCTAAGGTTGGCACATGACAATTTTGGTATCAGAGCATTAGATCCTTTCTCCATCAGATTTGGTGGATTTTGTTAAATTTGGTAGAGTTTCTTGTTCTACTTTTCTTGTTTTTTTAATTTTCAGCAAGTTTTGATTCAATTTTTAACCATCTATTTTTTTTTTTTTTGGGTAGTTTCTTGTTGTAGAACAGTAGATCTTTCTTTTAGCTTTCTGGAGGTACTAAACTTTTCTGATTTGGAGCTATAATGACCAAGTTATGGCCATTTTTGTGTTTTCTTTTCAATTTTAGTTAGTGACAGTTTTTGCAGTCTGTTTTTCTCTATTTTTGGCTGAGTTTTTGGCCGAATTTTATGATTGTATTTCTATAGGATTGTAAATCTTACTCTCAGCTTGAATTTGAGCCAATTCGCAGCTAATTTGGTTGAAAATTGAGAGAGATATGACAATTCTTGTGAAGGAGGTCTAATTTTAGTTTTGGTAGAAATTTGGGAGAGAATCACTTCAACCTTTCATTTTTAAAGTTTTGGTTCTTTGTAAAAAAATTTCAGTTTCTTCATTTTAAAGTTTCGCAGGCTTTTTAAAAAAATATTTTTTGACCTAACCCTACCGTCGCACGACCCTAACCCTAAGTTCGCAATTTAGGGCAAAACAAAAGTGCAAAAAAACAAGGAAATATGCTCTTAAAAATTTTAAACCCTAATTTTGAGTTTAAAACCTAAAAAGTATAAGAAAAAAAATAGCCCTAAATCTAACCCTCCCCACCATTACACTCCTCGACGCTACCCCCATCTCTCGCACGTAATCCTTGCCCGCGCCCCTCCATCGGCCCTGCCCCATCCTCTCTCTCCTTCTAGCCCGTACTCCCTCTCTCCCACGCGACGCCTCCCTCCCTCCTCGCGACGCCCTTTTCGGTCTCCGTATCTCTCTTTTGCGCCTCTCTCCTATCCTCCCTCTGTCCGCGCCCAGCTGTGCGCCTCCCTCCTTCGATCATAATGAAGATGATAATGTTGATTATGAGGCCTATGAAGATGCCTATGAAGTGAAGAAATTAACAGAAATGAAGGATGTTCTCTCTATGCCACTACAGGTATGATTGGTCCTTCTCTGATGGGTACATCATTTGCTGATACAAATGATTTTAAGGAGGGAAGGAATATTATTGTGGCAAGTGGAACGACAATTTCCAGTCCCTATGTCAATTTTGTGGGAAGTCAAACACCATCAACTCATTAACAGTGGATTAGTATTCATGGAAGATCAAATAATAGTGTAGACACTACTATTAGTAAAGTGACCGGTGGAACAAAGGAAATATTAGGTACACTTTTAACTGCCATACAAGATAGTACCGAACAAACGAAACAAACAGGGCAACAATTACAAGAAAGGTCAGAGCAAAGATGGGAAGAAATGTACAACAAGATGGTCGCTCGTTTTGACTCTATCTTGCAATCGGCTGGTATTCCACAACAGCCAATTGATATTCAAACTACTAATCCTGAATTGTGTAGCACTGTGGATGTCTATGAAACAACGTTTCCTCTAGTCCAAGGGCAAGATATCGATCGAGATGTTTTTAGCAAACAAGATCATGAATCTTCTGATGAAGCTGATGATTTCAAGGAAGAAAGCAGAATTCTTGATATCGATCTACCTTCCACGGAGGCAATATCAGCAAAGCACCGATGGACAAGTGAATGAAGACCAATTTGAAAATCCAGATCAAATCTTGTTCGATAGCTGTAATGATCAGGTCAAAGGTCAAAATAAAGAGGTATATTATGAACAGAACGAATTTCTATAGTTGCAGCTAACAAATCATGGAGTAAATCCGATTGTCGGGAATTGCATTCTACTACACAAATCAGTGGTTATGACCGTATTATTGACAATGATCTATTTGGATTAATTTCTAATTATGAATCAACTGAGTGGTATAACACTGATACAAAATTCAAATACCAATACAACAACGAGCTTTTCGATGATGAAATTGGTATTAGTATTGCTTCCATGAAGTCAATAATAATAGATACATCCCAAGGTTTGAAGCAAATTCATATTGGGCTACCAACAAATGTGTCTAATGTGATATCAACGGAGGGATTTGGTGCAAAATCATCCAATATTCTTGTGTTAGGGGATGGCATCGATCCTATCAACAAGAAAAACAGATTGACATGGGAACCGAATTCAAGACTATCAAACTCTTTGTGTACAGATAACCAAAACAATCCCCTCACTACATGGGACTGGATGAATCCAAATGTGGAATGCTTGCATTTATTGGATGCATTGGAACTTCAAAATGAAATCAAGATCATTCATTATGAAGTGGTACACAAGGCAATGACAACACCAGATGCAGGGACAAAAACAGACGCATCTGGAATTGGATAGCCTATCCAATCAAGAGAGATACTGGGGAAGAAGACTATTGAATGTCCTGTTGCTTGGATTCCGTCAACTCATGCAGAACTAATGCAACTTGAGGCTTTCCTGTGTTTCATCAATCTCTTCTTCAGTGATCTTATCAAATCAATAGGATCAGTTGTAGATCAAAGGTTCTTTATGAAGAATTCTCGTTGCAAGCTTATTCTATGACAATAAGCAGAGGCAGCAAAATTTGATGAACGGTAGATGGCTACTGACAAGAATATTCAGGGTGGCCAAATATGATTCGACTACCGCCAAAGGATTCGTGAAGCATGGCACTCAACAAAGAGCTACATGGTCTTCATTTTTGAGGGCAAAAATGCTTAAAGTAGGGGGAGTGTCATGTGCAACATGTAATTAGCTCATGAGCTTACTAATGAATTGCCAAATATGGCCATGGAGCTAAAGTAGACTAGAATTAGTCATTAGGACAGTTAATAAAGTGGCTCGAACAACCTCGCTATATTTGTGAATAGCGAATTTGTAATAATGGTTGTAAGGCCCGAATTAGCCAAATAAGGCCCCAAACTTATAGTAGAGGCACAAATGACCATTATAAATAGCTGAGGTCGTGCTAAATTTGGAGGCTATTGTTCATTTTGTAATTTTGAGTTTTAAGAGATCTTGGAGCTTCTCTTGGAGAGCTTTCTTGATGAAGAAAGTGGTTCATGTGCCTAAAATCACACGAGAGCTATGATCATGCTGTAGAATCAGGCCCCTATCTTGTGAATGATCAATAATCATGAATAAAGATACCTTACTTTGCCTAATTTGGTGAAGTTTTGCTACTTTTAAGTATCTTCTTGATTTTTGACTAGTTTCTTGATTTCTTGCATTTCCATTGTAATTTGATATTTAATGAATGGATTAGATGTTTGAATGCTAAGGTTGGCACATGACATGTTCCGTCTTCTAATGCTTAATGTGTTACTCTAACTAAAAACGATTGTAATTTTTTAATCACCTTAATCCAAAGCTCAGTAGCTTGTTCAATAAGCATTGTTGGACTTGGTGGTTCCATGATTTGATTTTTGTCTCTCTGAACAGCTGTGATTGTTGTATTACTGGCATAGTTGCACGGATCGCTGATTCAAACAGAGAATCGTGGTTCGAATCGGTCCGATTCGAATCGGCAACCTGTTCGAATTGATTGCCTCATTAAAAAAATTTGAATTGGCCCAAAAGAATGAAGAATTGTTTGAATCGGCCGATTCGAACCTGCCCCGCCGATTCGAACCGGTTCGAATCGGTCGAATCGGCTGGTTCGAACCGGTGCATGCAACATTGTTACCTGGTGGAGCTTTGATGATTGCAGTCTATTCTATTCCAACTTACAAGAGCTGTGATCATTGGTAGATCTGTTTAAAGCCATGGCTGAACAGATTGCATGCTATTATTTTTGGCAGAGGAATCGAAGATTTCCTGACTTCATACATAAGACTGCAAAGAAAGCACTGTGGATTGACAATATGTTCAATCCTCCTTGGGTACATGCCAAAATAGCTGCCATGGTACAATGTCAAGAACAACGGCAATTCTTTTTTTCAAAACCTGAAATCTCTGGTATGCTTCTATTTTGCTCATAGTCTCTTTTCACAAGCATTGCCTGATTGAGGAGAGACATAAATTTCAGAGATTTTTTAAGCCACATCGACATTCCCCAATCATATTTTACCAAGTTTTTGATACATGTATGCAGGTAAAGTAGTTAGAATGGAGCAACTCTGGCAGGAATTTTTCTCAGATCCATCACAGTGGTGGGACAACAAACTTATTAAGGTGTGGCTATCCATATGAATGCCTCTTGAAGAAAATTTTTAACTGAGGCTGTGAGGATGGTTTTCGACTTATTTCAGGCATCAGTTGCTTTGGTAATCACTTTGACGTGTGCCCAGTGAAAAGTCTTTTGATGGTGCTGTGGTAAATGAGAATGATTGTTGTAGTCATGAAGTTGAAGTTGTCTCTTCTGATCTATGTACTGTTATGTAGAAAAGTCCGAAGTACCCAGACTTTAAACATAAGAGTACACATGAGGGCCTGTGGATTGAAAATTGGCTGAACCCCTCCTGGGTTGAAGCAAAGATCGCTACCATGACGTTGGGTCAAACACAATCTGCTGATGGGTCGAGATCACGGTATCTTTTTTGAATCTTACTGTGGATTGTGGGGCTCTAGGCTGAGAGTATAGTATGTTCTTAGCATGTCTTCTTTGTTGCTCTTTCAAATTTAAACTTTTGATGTTTCTTTGTAATCACTATACCAAGCATGCAGGGTGGCCGACTCCTTTGACAATGATGATATTGTTAGCAAACTCTGTCAGGATGGACGATTGAAAGACGCATTGCATATTGTCGAGCTTATGGTTCAGCAAAATACTCAACTTCCAATCAACACCTATGTCGGTCTTTTGAAGGGGTGTGCCAGAAGGAAAGCCCTCGCAGAGGGCAAGCGAGTGCATGCCCTCATAATACAAAGTGGACTTGATTCAGGCATTTTCCTAGGAAACACCCTTGTTAACATGTATGCCAAGTGCGGTAGTCTGTGGGATGCACGCAAAGTATTTAGCACATTGCCTGAGCACAATGTGTTTTCATGGACGGCTATCATCTCAGCTTATGCTGATGGTGGGCAAGGTGAGGAGGCTATTAATTTATTTCGTCAAATGCAACAGACAGGCATCACACCAGACAGAGTTGCATTTGTTGTTGTCCTAAAAGCATGTGCCAGGATTGCAGCCCTGGAAGAAGGCAGACAGCTCCATTCTAAAATTATAAGGAGTGGCTTTGAGTCGGATGTGAGTATTGGCATTGCCCTTGTTGACATGTATGCAAAATGTGGATGCATAGAGCATGCACGTCTGGTGTTTGACAACACGCATGAGCGGAATGTGGTGTCATGGAATGTGATGATAACGGGTTATGTACAGCAAGGGCGTGGCAAGGAGGCCCTTGATTTGTATGAGAAAATGAAACAGGAAGGTTTGCAGCCAAACTCTGTCACGTATGTTGTTCTCCTAAATGCATGTGCCAACATTGCAGCCCTGGAACAGGGCAAGCATCTCCATTACCACGTCATAAAATATGGTTTTGAATCGGATGTGATTCTAGAGAACACCCTTGTCGACATGTATTCAAAATGTGGGAGCATAGAACAAGCACGTCGGGTGTTCAACAACATGTACAAACGGAATGTGGTTTCATGGAATGCGTTGATTGCGGGATATGAACAGCAAGGACTTGGCAAGGAGGCCCTTGCTCTGTATGAGGAAATGAAACAGGAAGGCTTACAGCCAAACAATGTCACATATGTTGTTCTCCTCAATGCCTGTGCCAGCATTGCAGCCCTGGAACAGGGCAAGCAGCTCCATTCCCACATCATCAGAAGTGGCTTTGAGTTGGACGTGATTGTGTCTAGTGCCCTGGTTGATATGTATGCTAAATGCGGGAGTGTAGAGCATGCACGTCAGGTGTTCAACAGCATGCATGAACGGAATGTGGTGTCATGGAATGCGATGATTGCAGGGTATGCACAGCAAGGTCTTGGCAAGGAGGCCCTTGCTCTGTATGGACAAATGAAACGGGAAGATGTGCAGCCAAACAATGTCACTTATGTTGTTCTCTTAAATTCGTGCGCCAGCTTTGCGGCCCTGGAACAGGGCAAGCAGCTTCATAGCCACATCATAAAGAGCGGCATTGGGTTGGATGTGAATGTTTGGAATGCCCTTGTTGACATGTATGCAAAATGTGGGAGCTTAGAGTGTGCGTGTCGGGTGTTCAACAACATGCACAAACGGGATGTTGTGTCATGGAATGCGATGATTGCAGGATATGCACAGCAAGGGTTTGGCAAGGAGGCTATCACACTTTTGGAGCAAATGCAAAGGGAAGGGAAGAAGCCTGATGAGGCCACATATGTTGGTGTCCTCTGTGCATGCAGCCATTCTGGCCTAGTAAACGAAGGCCGTTGCCTCTTTGATTCCATGCGTAAAAATCATGGTGTCACACCTACGGTGGAACACTATGCCTGTATGGTCGATCTTCTGGGCCGTGCAGCATACCTGGCTGATGCTGAGGAGTTCATTAACAAAATGCCAATTCAACCTGATGTTGTAATTTGGACAACTTTGCTTGGTGCTGCTAGAAAACATGGCCATGTGGAAATAGGAAGACGTGCCTTTGATTGTGTTGTGAAGTTGGAACCAGATAATACTGCAGCTCATGTGCTGCTATTGAACATCTATGCAACAGCTGGCAGGAGAAAAGAGGTAGCAAAGATAAGAAAAGAAATGAAGGATATAGGGGTGAGAAAAATGCCTGGGTGCAGCTAGATTGAAGTTCACCACCAGGTGAATGCCTATGTTTAGGCAATGTAACTCATGCACAAAACAAGGAGATTCAGGCCAAACACAAAGCATATGGAATGTAGAAGTTCTGCAAATTTATCAAGATCAATGTGGCTGTTTGTTATGCATATACATCCTATGCCATCAACAGTTTTGAGCATGTCACTTCTGACATTTTGATGGATAACCGCTATTATGCTTTTGGACGGATTTGGAGAAAAATCTGAGTGTTGTGGATGAAGAATTTGTTGAAACTGGGCTAAAACTACATGTTAATTTCTCTCAAAGTTTTGAGACTTCTCTAAGGGATTTTGGTCAGAAAAGTGAATTCTCATATTCTTGCATCACATAAGAAAGATTTGACAAACTGAGGGTCACACTTATGAAGTAATTTGTTTCAAATGAATTTCTATATAAAATCGATCATATTCCTTTTTGTTTTTGTAGTCAATGTGTAGGTGACAAGCTTGCCACATGCATAGAAATGGATTTGATAGGGAAGAACTAACATTGAAAATGTGGAGCAAGGGGTAACAAGTATCATTCAAGAGCCAAAAGATTCAAAATTGAGCTCATTAAGGGTTTGCAATTAGGTGCTATGGACATCATGAAATTGTGATCAATTCCATCACATTGTTTGGTTACATAATGCTCAAGTAGTAAATTTTACAGAGCTTTTACATCCCTTAGCAGATATTGTATCATGAATTTGAGTAAAGAATTACAAATGACCAAAAGACACACCTAAGGTTGGAAAGCGTGTCCATGGGAATCAAATCATAAATATTTAATGTATTTCAAGTAAAGAGGGAGCATTTTATAAAAGGAGAGGGTATGCCATCAATTGTAATGAAGACTACAGGAGAGATAAATTTTAGACATTGAGGTACAAAAGGGAATCATGTTCTCAACAAGAGGGATCAATTTTGTTCGAGTCCACATCATGGTGGAGGGAGATTATCTCCTAAGGATGTTAATGTGCCTTTCTTATATATCCTCTCCAAATGTGTCAAGTAGTGTTAGGCCTCCAAATGTTTTGGTTCCATCATGTTTTGGTTCCATCTTCTCTATCGTGTGCCACAATCTTTTGTGTAGATTGGAATATACATGTATAACTAAGGGTTAAGGGCCACGTGACTACATTGTGATATCATTTTAGTGAAGGCTAACATCGTAAGGATTTGTAACACATAAACAAGGACATTGGAGACCTACAATTTTTGGCCAAAGAGGTTTCTCTTGGAGTATAACCAATCAATTTCTAAGGTGAGAGAGGCATGTCAATCCATTAATATGTGTAGACCATGCTTATTCTATTGGTAGAATTGGTGTATTTGAATGACATTATTTTTTTTCTCACAAAGGTTGATCGATATTATTTACTTATAATAATATTCATAAAGTGAAAAGAAGAGGTGGTGCCCAAGGTATCTTAGATATGTGCTCTTAAGAGTCAAAATGAAGTTATTTGTAAAAAAAGAAAGCAATCTACTATTAGTTACAAGGAGATTAGCTAGTTGAAATGGGTTGTCCATAAACTTTTTGACATCTATATCACTAGTGCCTTTCAATATCTTAATGTTTTAAAAACTTGGATCATGTAGCTTTCTAATGTTGTGGTGGCTAGCTTTTCTCCATCCTCCCTCACATTCCAACTAACACAGTTTCTATTGGAGGGTGATTAAAAAAAGAGTCCATATTAAAATAAGATTATCATGACAATATTCAAGTTCGACAAGTGAAACAATAAATGATGTAAAACTTTTAGAACTTCATTATAGATCTATTTGAACTACTTGCCAAATATTAATTTCCCTCATGATTATTCCAAGGCCTACAATTATTCTCCGTGTCTCATTTTACATGGTATTTATGTATGTGCTCCCACTAAGTCAATTTTGGACTAAAAAATTAGTCCATGTTATGTCTAAAGACGTTCATTAATCACGATCGATTTAGTGCTAATCAATTGTATGTGGCATCTTCAACGTGGGTTACCACATAGGGCATTACCACTTAGTGCAATCAAGAGTTAAGAGCTAAATGTGGGCCATTTTCTTAGATATGTTTAGTGACCTTATAGGTGAAAGTAGGGTTTTCATTGACTAGTTGCCTTATTGCCACTCAAAGCCATACGTGTGACATAACAACTATGGGCCTCAGTGAATGCCCATTTCAACTTCAAAGTTTATGATGCCTAAAGACCTCATTGAATGCTCATTTTGTTTCAGGTTTCAAAAATATTTATCTCAATTTCAATTTTTAGAATACATCAGCCTTTCAACTACACAACTTCATCCAAGAAATTTGGGCTCTTATTAGCATGTTCCATTCCTACCATCTATACAATATTATCATTCTACATACAAGTTTTACTACTTGCAAAAAAATTACGAGCATCAAATACTCAAACAGTTTTTTAAGATGACAACAAAATATATTTTGGATTATGTCACAACATGGGGCTGCATGAGATGATTGGAAGTCCTCAACTTTTGCAACTGACATGGTGAGTGAATTGTCAATATCAGACATCTTTTTCATTGATGCCTTAATATTTACTCCTACAATGCTTTCGTAATCTAGTTCATGCTCACCATTTTGCAATGTTTTCCAGTGCCTCGGCTTCGGTTCTTTGAGAATCCATATAAGCTCTGTAAGAGTTTAGAAGCCCTTGATTACCATCCCCAACAAATCTTATAAAATAAATCGTGAAACTGAAAAAGAGGTATTTGTGAATGGATTGGAAGTATACCAATCTCCATTTATCCAAAGATCAATAAATTGTCTCTCCCAAGATTGATCTTAGATCAGGTTACCATCAGATAAGGATTAGGAATGAAGATGTTCCTAAGACTGGATTTCGATCCAAGGTTGGAAAATAGCGAATATGAAGGCTGTAAAAATGCGTTGGACAGCCTCGGACAGCAAATGTAAAGGCTGGAAAAACAGCAAGTATGAGGGTGGTGATGAGCCTGCAATCAAATGTGGATTTGGGGTAGCAACGGAGGCGGAACGAAGTAAAAATTGGAGGTGGATGGGCACTAGACAGCTTCAAACAAGGTGTGAAAAATGGTTGCAAACGGAGACAGAAACGGATGAAAGTGACAAGTATGAAGGGGCTGGACAGCTTGCAAACAAAAGTGAAGAGAGGGTTGAAAATGGAAGGAGGAACGGACAAAAGAGATGAGGGAATTGGACACTAGAGAGCCTGCAAACAAGCTAAAAATGGGTGATGGAGGGTTGGAACTTGGGCGCCGAAAATAATCTGCCCACATTTTTTTTTTCCTGGCCGCCAAATTAGCGGAAGTACTTCCGCTAACTATCTGCTAAAGCTCCGCCGAGGAAAATGCTCTGATGGGAGCTGATCCTCCTCCAAACTATGTTGAATGTTGCTGAAGCAAAGAGATGAAAGCCCTCAACAAAGAGAGAAAAAAAAACTGGCAAGGAAATTGTGGATTTTAGGTTAAGCCGTCTTTCTTGTTTGGCCTTTCACAAGTAGGCTAAGCCTTTGTGAAGTTGGATTTTAGGTGAAGTCATCATTTGGTTTTAGTTGCTAAGTAGAGAAAAGAGATTTAGAAAAGTGGATCTTACTTATCAGAATACTCACCACCATGCTCATGATTGTCTTCTTGCATCCATATCCATGCTAGCTAAAAATAGCCTTAGTGAGGGTTAGTTGGGAGAAGCCATAACTCGTACTAGTTGGAGCCATAGCTGGAAGGATGCTGAAGAGCCAACAAACTCAGTTCATACTTCCAAAGGTGGTCCAACCAAAACGTCCTAAAAGGGTCAAGGGGCCCCATCTCTAATGGCAGTTCGGCCCTACGTGAGCAATAGAGGATTTCTCACTTCCAACCCTGATGGCCTTCTCTATTGTCCCATGCTCCCCAACCGATGAGAGTTTTTCAGGCTCTCAGAAATACGGTTGCAAGGAGGGGGTGCTAGCACTTTTGGTGCAATGATTCACTAGCTTTCCCAGTTCTCATATGTAGTATGCAAGTTTGAAAGTAATGTCATTATTGCGTCTTGATCATCGATGATCAATCTGACAAGATTGTGATTGAGTGGCCAATTCCAGGAACTGTGAGACAAGTAAAGTCATTTTTAGGTTTTACACTTTTCTTCAAAAGATTTATTGAGGATTATGCTAAGTTAGCAGCACCACTTAATAATCTGACAAAAGGGTTTGTTAATAAAAAGAAAAAAAGAAATCAACCTAGTCCGGCCGTCTGTTGTTTGGAACGAGAAATTGAATCAATGTTTTGAGAAACTTAAAACAATAATTGTTTTAACTCCTGTGTTACAAATTAAAAATTCAGATTTATTTTACGTTGTGAGAACGGACGCAAGTGATGTTGCAATTGGAGTGGTTCTATTACAAATGGATGGGCCACTAGCGTTTGAGAGCAAAAAATTCACTTGTTGTCAGTTACGTCGTGAGAAATTATGCTATTAAAAGAAACTGGATTGGAAAACTATTGAGAGTGAATTTTATTCATCTCAGAGATTTCTCGGATATGTTATTTACTCATGAGAAATAGAAAATATTAGTTGAGTTACAAGATCTCAATGAGATATGTGAGTAACATATGTGGGTTCTGGAGGAATCTGCCAGGTAATAATGTGTTTATGTACTGGGTCATAGTGAGATTATTCTCATATGTGCACGATTAATCTTGTATGAATCTACTTTGTAATCCTAGTTACTAAGGTTATCTGGTGCACTTAATCTAGTCGGCGAACATAAGCATCTGATCAAGTATTGTTTTGACAGATACTTGCAGAGTTAACAAATCTTTGTATGGAAGATTTATGGATTAACTTATAAATGACTTGGGTAAGGATCTAAATGTGGTGTTATACTAGTTCTTCACGTAGACATTTGAGATTTCTGAATCATTGGCAATTAACTTGAGTAGTTGATTACTCTAGGATGAAGTTAATTGGTAAAATGATCAGTGTGATGGGGATTCACCGGGAACTGATGGTTTTTGAATTATATTGCTTGTAAGACGCATGATTAGTGAATCATTCAGGTTCATCAGTTAAAATTGTGTGCATTGAATATACAGTATTCTTGGGATAAAGTATTCCTTAGTTAAGGAAGGGACTCAACTCATTAGTGATTGTATCCCAGAGAGCTCAATTGGATAACGAATCATAATGAATCCAAGAATAATAACTGAATTGATATTCAACATGACTTTGGGTATCTAAATGTGATTCTAGATTGTAATCTAAAGTTTTTGTAGTTGAAGATGATTGTCATTCTGGTATGCGTTCAATCTTTAATTACCAGTTGTTTATAGAACTTGAATCTTGCACTCCAGTTAAATTTGCACTCCAGTTAAATAATCATGTTTTTGAAGTATTCCTCTAGTATTTTCTTAATGGAAAGATTTTGGAATGATTCTTACTTTTTTCGAGTTATGTTGGACATATACTCTAGTATTTTGTAAATGATTAAGTATGATTTTGGATTTTAGGAAATTATGATTGACGAATCATATGAATCTAAATATTTATGGTTGACGGATCATAAATAGATACTTAGTTATTGTTAGAGGATTATAAGAAATGGTGATGATTCTTAAGTGTGATGATTAATTCTTGAGCTATTATTTGAGTAAGAATTCGAATCAGTGTTTTGAATCCCCCTACTCCAGTGTTATATTTGAGGACCTATGAATCTCACAGACATTCTCGCAAGATAAGTATTTTATTTGTGGAGAATTTAATTTATCTAGTGGATGTTATTCTATTACAGTTATATGGTTTGCAGATGCTTGAGTATAGTCCTTCATTTGAATTAGATCTCCAATTATCATAGGAGATAGACAAGTCTATTAAGATGAATGAATGCTATTTTCTTGCGTTTGGTGCTAGAATTAAGATTTAACTCAAAAGAGTATCTAGGATACTCAGAGTTGAGTTTTAATCATTATATATCTTAATGATTCTCCTAGAGATTCTAGTTAAATGAATTATCATATCTTAAAATTTGGATTCTAAGGATATTTGTACTTGAAAGCTTATGAATTATCTGTTAGAGTTGTGGATAATTTCAGACTGTAATTATAATTATTTTATTATTTCTTTAACTTTAATTTCTTAAGTTAGATTATTTCACCTAATGTTTCATGTAAGTGCTTTACATGAAAGTGATGTTACTAACTTGTAGTGAATGTAACCCAGATGGAAAATTTATCGCTTGGTGCACTTTTCAAACCTGAGTTGTACTCCAGAGCAGAGATTAACGATTGGAAATAGGTTTATCTCTAAATACTTGTTTGATATGAAAGTCCGACTAAAAATAATGATTTTCTCGTTTAATATTGAAAGTTAAAGGAACTGTAATTAAGAGCTTATAAGGATAGAAGCAGTTTAAGGAGGGAAGAATATTATGTCCATGGCCAGTAAGTAGGATTTAGTATATTCCTAGTCTTGGATACATGATATTCCAGTAAATTAAGTTGTTAATTATGCCACGTCATACTGGATGTGACCCGAAAGTAACTAATATCCTTGTGAGGCCCAGAACACACTAAATGGAGTTTAGACAAGGTATGAGACAGTGTATGCATGTGTAGAGTTATCAATAGCAATTCCATGAATAGTTGGTTCATGCTTAGGACTCTATTCTAGGATCTATGTATAGGGAACTTAGGGCTTTGCATGGCTATGTGCCCAAGTTGCTTTTGGCTCTATATATTGAGGCCAAACTCGTCCTACTCTTCATTGTGATCATTGATTCATTGCTAGGGTTTCACTCTACCTTCGTGCTTCTTATTCCTTGGCCTGGGGGTGAAGCTTTTAGAGTGGATTGGTTGCTTCTACTTGGTTGGGTGGTTGCTTCATAGTGTGTTTTCCATTGTGTTTTGTCTTGTAAGCAGGATCTTAGGGAGCTTTCCTTATATTGGTATCAGAGCCAATATAAAGACTCTAGAGGATAACCTCTAAGATGAGAATAGGAGAACACACAATAAGAGAGACAATGGAGCCAAACCGCCCAACCAATCCTAGGTCAACTAGCCCCCAAGCCATGCTATGTGAAGCAAGAGGAGAAGAGAGAAACTGGTAACCCAAACCCAATATGTCGACGGGAGAATCCCTACCTCATTATATAGAGAGTAGAGTATTGTGCATAAAACCATGCAACCCCCACGCAGGTCAACTATAAATAGATCACACCTCTTCATGCAGTCCTCCTACCTATATCCATTACACAAACATGCAATACTCCATAAGTCTCAATTAGAGTGTCTGGGTCTTCTCAAGGTTATTAGTCACAAATTGGCCTTGACATGGAATTAAATCATGGTGTGACCAACAATCTCGAATACTGGAGGGCCGGTCTACCATATTAGGACTATTCCAGATCCTTAACCGAATATGGCCATAACATTCTTCCCTCCTTAAACTGCTTCTATCCTTAGAAGCTCCTCAAAACAGGAAAGAATTACAATTTCTTTAACTTTCAATATTAACTGAGAAAGTCATTATCCTTAGTTTGACTTTCATATCAAACAAGTACTCAGAGAAAAACTGTTTTCAACCGTTAATCTCTATCTGGAGTACAAACTCAAGTTTGAAAAAGTACACTAAGAGATACATTTTCTCAACATGGTCACACTCAACACAAGTTAGTAACATTACCTTCATGTAAAACATTTACATGAACCACTGAGTGAAATATTTTCTAACTTAGGAGATTAAAGTTAAAGAAAAATATTTCCTAACTTAGGAGATTAAAGTTAAAGAAAAAATAATAATTACAGTCTGAAATTATCCACAAACTCTGGCAGAAAATTCAATAAAAAACTTCCAAATACAAATATCCTAAGAATCCAATTCTAAAATATGATAATTCATTCAATTAGAATCTCAAGAAGAATCATTAAAATATAAAATGATTAAAACTCAACTTTGAGTACCCTAGATACCTTTTTGAGTTAAATGCTCCTGTTTCTAGCACCAAATGCAAGAGAATAACATGCATTCATCTTAATAGACTTGTCTGTCTCCTATGACAACTAGAGATCCAATCAAATGAAGAACTGTACTCAAGCATCTGCAGACCATAAACTGTAGCAGAATAGCCTCCATTAGATAAATAAATTAATGTCTGTGAGATCTATAGGTTTTCAATCAAAATACTGGAGTAGAGAGATTCAAAACACTGATCTGAATTCTTACTCAAATAATAGATCAAGAATTAATCATCACACTTAAGAATCATCACCATTCCTTTGAATCCTCTGACAATAATTAAGTATCTATTTATGATCCGTCAATCATAAATATTTAGAGATTCATTAATCATAATTTTCTTGAATCCAAAACCATACTTAATCATTTAATCATTCCAAAATCTTTCCACTAAAAAAATACTGGATCTAGGAATATTCTTCAAATAGGATTCTTTAACTGAAATACAAGATTCAAGTTCTATAACCACTGGTAATTAAAGATTGAACGCATACAAAAATGACAATCATTTTCAACTACAAAAACTTTAGATTACAATCTAGAATCAAATCTAAATACCCAAAGTCCTACTGAATATCAATTCAGATGTTATTCTTGGATTCATTATGATTCGTTATCCAATTGAGTGCTATGGGATATAATCACTAATGAGCTGAGTCTATTCCTTAACTAAGGAATATTCTATCCCAAGAATATTGTATAGCCAATGGACACAATTTTAACTGATGAACCCAAATGATTCACTAATCATGCATCTTACAAGCGATATAAAACAAAACTATCAGTTCCTGGTGAATCCTCATCACACTGGTCGTTTTACCAATTAACTTCATCCTGGAGTAATCAACTACTCAAGTTAATTGTTTATGATTCAAAAATCTCAATGTCCAGGTGCAGCTTTTAATTATACATGTATAACACGACATCTAGATCCTTATCCAAATCATTTATTAGTTAACTCATAAATCTTCCATAGAAAGATTTGTTAACTCTGCAAGTATCTGTCAAAACAATACTTGATCATATGTTTATGTTCACCGACTAGATTAAGTGCACCAGATAACCTTAGTAACTAGGACTACGCAGTAGATTCATACAAGATTAATCGTGCACATATGAGAATAATCTCATTGTGACCCAATACATAAACACATTCTTACTTGGCAGATTCCTCCAAAACCCACATATGTTACTCACATATCTCACTAAGATCTTGTAACTCAGCTACAAAAGATTTTCTATTTCTCATGAGTAAATAATATATCCGAAAAATCTCTGAGATGAATATTATTCACTCTCAACAGTTTTCCAATCCAACTTACCTCTAATTACATAATTTCTTCCACTCAATCAACCTCTCTATGATCCTAGTACTTAATGTAAGATTAGGTTGACCCAATATAGAACTTTTAGATTTAAATTATGATCAAACTTACTTCTATTCCAATCAAAATGGAATAAGAAAAGTCAGTAATAAGTGCTTCCACTAAAAGATTCACTCTATTACAAATAAAACTTTTCCTTCAAATATTTTCAACCCGAGTGATAGAAACTACCATTCCATCAAAATCCATTAATGCACAAAGAGATATTCTAGGTTTAAGAAATTGAAACACTTTAACCTTAGAATTTATTCGAATTCCAAGTCTATTCACACAAGTAGTAATTTATATGACATAACAGTCTTTCAGAAGAATAACTTCATGCTAGAAAGAATTCATATAAACTAGTCTGATGTATTATATTCAAGAAATTACTAAGAAGTAAAGGATTAATTAAGAAAGCGAGAAATAGATTTGAGGGCCCTTGATTTTGTAAATAATGAGATACCACATTGGGATCTAGATTAAACCTCCAAATTTCTCAAAATATCCACTTTTGATCAAATGGTTTTCTTCTTTCCCATATCGCGACCAGGTACTAAACACACCATTGATCGTCAGATTTTTACAGTCCTAGAATTTCTTTTCTAAAATACCTGATGTCCCATACCGTCATCTTTTCTTTCCAAAAAACCCTTAACTGCCTTATCTGATATTCTAGAGATCCTTTGATCATCTAGGTGTCCTATAATCACTATAGGATATTATCTCTTGTTCTCAAACACTAGAGAATCCATTTATGTGGATGTTTAGCATGCCCATAAGATGGATACCCCAAATCCACATCTGATTATGGGACTTAAACAGAAGAATTAACATGGTTCCACATTACATTCTAATCTTTTCTGGTTAATGAATAAGCTTCAAATTCCCTACTGATGCATCAAATCTAGGGACAAGCTTCTGTCAACTAACAGATCCAATGTAATCCACGTATCAGATTCCACTTCTAATATCACAATTAGCATCCAAAACTGCGGATAGCTCAATGGTTACAAAGATATCAGTTACGAATTCAATTGAATGAATTCTACCTAGGAATTAATACTAGTATTAAGCAATTATTTATTGGGATTTACCTAAAGTCCTAACTGCAAAATATATTTCTCGGTCACACTTACTACCACTGATGTCTACTCTTCTTCCCTCCTTAGAATTTTCAGTTCCCCAAAAATCTTTCAGCTAAGGTATATAATGAAGAACTAAAGACATTAGTAAATGTAAAAAATGAATTACTGTAGGAAAAAAAAAGTTTGAAACAGTTTCATCTCTATCCTATACATGGGTAGAATTATCGATATACAAACCACCATAGGATTTTAACTGGAAATGAAATCAGTTTTACTTTTAATCGGTTCCTATTATTATGATTTTTCCAATAAAACTGGACTGTTCGTCCTTTTCACTTACTGGCTTAAGAATTACTTTGTTAAAATTATCTATAATTAATGAGATGTGACCCGAAAGTAACTAATATCCTTGTGAGGCCCAGAACACACTAAATGGAGTTTAGACAAGGTATGAGACAATGTATGCATGTGTAGAGTTATCAATAGCAATTCCATGAATAGTTGGTCCATGCTTAGGACTCTATTCTAGGTGAATCTATGTATAGAGAACTTAGGGCTATGCACGGCTATGTGTCCAGGTTGTTTTTGGCTCTATATATTGAGGCCAAACTCGTCCGACTTCTCATTGTGATCATTGATTCATTGCCTCGGTTTCACTCTACCTTCATGCTTCTTATTCCTTGGCTTGGGGGTGAAGCTTCTAGAGTTGATTGGTTGCTTCTACTTGGTTGGGTGGTTGCTTCATAGTGTGTTTTCCATTGTGTCTTGTAAGCAGGATCTTAGGGAGCTTCCCTTATATTGGTATTAGAGCAAGGCTTACGAAGATTGGAGAACATGGACAAGGGCTATCTTTCATCGAGATTTTGGATTGGATCCATGGGAATTCTCTTCCAAGGTGGACAACAAGGTTGCAAGTGGGTGTACTATCCCGGTTTCAATTTTCATGTTGCTAAGATCCATTACTCCTGGGATTCTTTGTGGTTTTAAGAAGAATTGTCCTTGAAGGCCAATTTGTGATGCTTTTTTGGAGCTTTTTCTTGTGTAGATCAAATTTTTGGTAGATCTGAATTTTCCAGCAAGTGTATTTTCATTTTAGGGTTTATTAATGATGAAATTAATGATGCATGCCGGTTCTTTCCAATGATTTATGATTCTAGGCTATGTTTTGGTCAAAATTGCTTGGTTTTTCATGGTTTTTGGCACAAAATAGATAGTAAAAACCAAAATTCAGCAAGATCAGACCAATTAGATGATTATAATTCTGTAAATTGGTTTGCATGTGTTAGAGAAAGAGTTGTATGTCATGAATTTCCACTTTATTGTGATGAAAAATCTAGAAAATAGCCAAAAATCATCATTTTTGCTTGTTTTTTTATAAAGTTGAATAGTAGGTGGCTGTAAAACAGCATGTAGATCTTGTAAAAAGGTGTACCAAAGTCTTTTGAAGCTTTCCCTGAATTTAGAACCAAGAATTCTAGCAATTGAACTTGTAGGAAGTCAAAAAAGTTCAAAAAATGAACATTTTTGGTGATTTTTGGGGGATGGATCTCTCCAAATTCATAAGGAGATCATTTCGGAATTATTTACAA
Organism: Diphasiastrum complanatum; assembly: GCA_029204225.1. Lineage (NCBI taxonomy): Eukaryota > Viridiplantae > Streptophyta > Lycopodiopsida > Lycopodiales > Lycopodiaceae > Diphasiastrum > Diphasiastrum complanatum. The sequence goes on from CM055097.1 coordinate 53,274,861, forward strand.
CATGATTAGCATTTTTTTTTACCTTCCCAACAAGCTATCAGACCTGTAAATTGATGGCCGGTGGCTTATGCATTATCTCCATAAAGTTTGAAGCTATTTTGACTTTTACAAATTAAGAAATCTTCGTTCTCAGCCTATACTACATCTTAGGATCAGTATGAATGCTTTATGGAACTCTAATTAGTTGTCTAAGACTGTTGGTAGCATCAATTTTGGGTTGGATTGGGTGTTTGCACGTTTTTGCATGATATTGTTTTGTGGAAATGTGCTCTACTACAGATTTTCTGACACTTTGATCTTGCACGTGTGAAGCTTAGGTGGCAAGCTGATGTGGCAAGCATCTTGTTCACTTGGTCTCCCTCTGTACTGAGCTTTACATCACCCAATTTGGTGTCCTATAGCCAAAGTTATGATCATTTGAAATTTTGCAGTTTTGTGAGTAAAATTGACAAAAATTGGAATTGTTCTGATTGCATGCCAGTCATTTCCCTAATTTGTAGTACTATGCTTGCATGGATTAGTTGCATGCTGATTCTCAGAGTGATTCTGACATGCATGGGAGATTTACAATCGATTTGAGTGTTCATACGCATGTGCTCTGACAGTTGGGTCACAAATCAGTGTTAATGGCTGATAAATTCCATAGAACTAAAGTTTACGTAAAAAGTTTCGTAATGATGTTTGTGACTGATGTAGTGTGCTTTGCATGCTAGTTTGACATTGGGTTAGTAACATTAAGAATTAGACAGTGTTTCGATTTTTTCGATTTCGATTGCCTTTTGTACTAATAGTATTTTCGTCCAAATTTTCAACCAAATAGAAGCAACCAATCAACTCTAGAAGCTTCACCCCCAAGCCAAGGAATAAGAAACATGAAGGTAGAGTGAAACCCTGGCAGTAAATCAATGATCACAATGAGGAGTAGGGCGAGTTTGGCCTCAATATATAGAGCCAAAAGCAACCTGGGCACACAGCCATGCATAGCCCTAAGTTCCCTATACATAGATTCACCTAGAATAGAGTCCTAAGCATGGACCAACTATTCATGAAATTGCTATTGATAACTCTACACATGCATACACTGTCTCATACCTTGTCTAAACTCCATTTAGTGTGTTCTGGGTGAGGAAGGATATTAGTTACTTTCGGGTCACATCCAGTATGACGTGGCATAACTAACAACTTGATTTACTGGAGTACCATGTATCCAAGACTAGGAGCATACTAAATCCTACTTACTGGCCATGGACATAACACTTGTGATCTTCGTTTGGTTTAGCATGTTGGAGAATTTTTTTTGCTTGATCATGGGAAGAGATTTAGTGAAGATGTCTGTTACCATTTCGGATGTGGAGCAGTATTAAAGAATCACTTGTCCTAAGAAAACCTTTTCCCTAATGAAATGATATTAGATTTCGATGTGCTTTGACTTGCCATGAAATCTGGGATTTAGAGATAGTGAAATGCAGCTCATGTTGTGTAGCATTGCGCTGAGTGTGATATAAATCATAAAGTAACAATCTAATCCATATAGCTTCTTTTGAAGCTTGGCATGCTGCGATGTACTCTGCTCCTGTTGAAGAAAGCGCAACTAATTTTTGCTTTCTCGAGTTCCACGAGATTGGCCCCCTTGCCAGAAAGAAACAGAACCCGAAATTTCTTTTTTCTGGTTAAGGCATTTCCTCCCCAATCTGAATTGGAGTAGCCTTGAAGAACCAGTGGATTGAGATCATTTCCATCATAGCATAAAATGTGATCTAAATTTTTTTGAATGTCCTTCATCACTCTCTTTTATGCTTTCTAATGTGAGATCCAAGGATTAGACATGTATTGACTTAGTGTGCTGACAGTACATGCTAAATTTGGTCTGGTGCAAAGCATCGCATATACATTAAAGATCCTATGAGTGAATGATAAGGGTGTGAAAGAATTTCAGATCATTAAGATCCAAAACATTCCTTTGATCTTTGGTTAGAAAGACAACAAATTACCAACCTTGCCAATGTAGAAAAATCAACATCTACTCTATGAATGAGATGCAAACTCTAATAGATCTTGATCAAACATCAATCAAAACATGACATTGGAAGGCTCTTATTAGAGTCATGAGATATCTTTGAGCTAGTATGGACTTTTGCATTTGTTATGGAACAGTCGGCAACGACAAACTCAATTTACTCAGTGGTTACACAAATGCAAGTTGGGCAGGAGATGTAGACACTCGTAAATCTACTTCTGGTAGATTTACGAGTGTCTACCTCAAGAATGGTCCAATTTCATGGAACAGTCGCAAGCAATCTTCGATACCTCTATTTTCCACTGAATCAGAGTATATCGCAGTCTCTCAAGCTACAAAGGAAGCAATTTGGTTGAGGAACTTACTCTCAGATATTGGTATGAGTCAATATGCTCCGATATAATTATTTTGTGATAATCAAAGTGCCATTGCCGTATCAGCCAACCCTAGATTTCATTCTAGGAGTAAGCACATTGAACTGAAGTATCATTTTGTCAGAAGCAAAGTTCTCAACAAAGAGATCAGATTGCAGTACTGTAGAACGCAAGATATGACAACAAATTTTTTTACCAAAGCATTAAGCTTGGAAGCACACAAAAGATTCTGTGTAGAACTAAGTTTGAAGGTCAAGGCATTCAAAGATTAAGATTAAGGGGGAGTGTTGGATTATTCTCCTTCTTACTAATTGACTAATCGGTTTTATTCTCCATCCATTGTTTATCCAATTCTGCGGATTTTTCCGTGTTTTTATACAGTTTGTAGAAATACACGGAGTTTGACAACAGTGTCACATTTTCTCTCTATAACCCTGACAGTGTCGCCTGTCAGAAATTACAAGTAAAATTACAGTGTCGCATTTTTCGCATTTTTGCGACATTGTCGCCTGTCAAGAATCTCGAGTAAAAATGCAGTGTCGTCTTTTTCGCATTTTTTGCCTGTTAGGAATTACGAGTAAAAATGCAGAGTCGTATTTTTTGCATTTTTTCAAAGTGCCTCAAATGTTAAGGAAATGACTCTGGCAAAGTGTGGGGCTACCTCAAATATGAAGGGAATGAGATTCTGTCGCATTTTTCGCAAAAAGCCGACACTGTCGCCTGTGGCAGTTTTAGTTCATTTCTGCAGAGTGACAGTTTTAGTTCATTTATGCAGATAGACTGTTTACGGCCAATTTTCACCGCTTATTAGTAATCAATTTCTGAGAAGGAACTGGATGAATGCCAGTGAACTCCAGCCAACTGGAAATGACATTTGACGACCTAATTACTTAGTATAAATCAGTTGTTCATACATCTCATCAAGTAACGAATCAACATTGTGAATTGTGAAGGATTTGAGTGTTATTACACGACACTTCGTATGTTATCATCAAGCAGATCGTTCACAATCAAAAAGTATTGTAGTTAACTTTCTATCAAGCTTTTAAGCTTGAACTCTCTTGAGCATTCTAGTTCAGTCTTTTACAGGTTTATTAGACTTTTTCTCAATTACTCAGAGACACTTAGAGTGCGCGATTTCTATCCGCTATTGTCTTGCACTCATTAGCATCTAATTTTGTTTTTTTGAATCAATACTATTTCTTATTGCGTTCAGTATATGTCAGAATGCATGCATCTCTGTATTGCTTTTGTAACTGATAGAAATTGCTTGAGAATTCAATACTTTCTACGTAATCACTTAGTATGTAACAAAAGTTAGTTGCTAAAGATTGAACGTGATTTCCATCACTACTGCTTTGTTCAATTTTTGATAGGCGTTGTCATGCATAGGAAGTTTCCGCATTCCATTATCTGTCTATTTCCGACACGAGCGCCATGTCCTCTTTCCTAGAAAGGCTTTGATACTATTGTAATGGCCACCAAGATTTTAACTTGACATAGATTCAAAGAAGTTGAGAAAAATAGGAAATGACATGCAATTAACCAACCTAATATGAAATAACCTTGGGTTGAATATTACTTGCATAATGGAGTCCTCGAACTCAATCTCTATCTTCATATACAAGCTAGTGGATCTAATAAGGGAGATTCTACATGTAGGAGGTTATTGGGGGGGGGGGGGGGGGTGTCGCCCTTTGAGGGCATTCTGCCTAGGAAGGGCATCCCCGTCCGAGGGCATAAGCCATTCCTCGGGTGAAATGCCCCGATGAGGTGTCCTTCCTTGCCGTAATTTCAATTTTTTTTAAAATGTTTTTTGCCAAAAATTTTTTTACATGCACTTTCTGGTATCCGGAAGGTGCATGTAAAAACTTTTTTTTTTCAAAAAAGAAAAAAAAAGGGAGGCACTGATTCTCCACAAGTAGGCGCCTCCCTTTTCTTCCTTGAAAAGGTAAAAATGAGATTACGTGGAGAGGGCCCCCAAATAATTTTATGCCTCATCGGGTGGAACCATTCAAAATGGCCTCTCTCCTTTCACATGAAATGTGAGGTATTCCTAAGTTGCCTTAAATGGACCCCACAAATGAAAGCAAATGGCCAACAAATTTGTTTTTTTTTTTAACTTAGTCCTAGCCATCTCATAACCACCCTAAAAGTTGAATGAGGCCGCCCGCACGTCCAAAAAACGGGAGTCGTGGCGCTGGAAAATCACAATGTGGATTTCAGAGCAACCGCCTCCGCGAGAGAGAGAGAGAGAGAGAGAGAGAGAGAGAGAGAGAGAGAATGTTATGATTTTGGATCGTAGCAACGCTGAGGAGTAATATTGCAGGGGGGATCGGATCATCAGGCAGACGTTTTGGCTTGATCATGAGCGCCCCCGCTGCATCACCTCTGGTATTTCTTCTTTTACATTGCAGGCAGCATTGATTTTGTTGATTGAAAGTCTGCGAGATTCATTTTTGCTGGTTTGTTTTGTTGTGCTTCTGGGGAAGCCGCACCAGTCGGCTTAGCGTATCAGCATTTCACAGTAGATGGCCAACGGTCTCGTAAAGGTATCAGCAAGGAAACAGCGGTGCTCTTTGAAAATATATGAGAACAGTCATAAATCTTTAACTCTGATCAGATTGTTTAGTTTGATCACTTTCATTACGATTATTCGATTGAGTTGCACCAGAAGAGATGCCCGACAATGTTTTTTATTTTATCTAAACTATTTGTTGTCTGACGTGGTCTGGATCTGCCACTGCTATCAGTCTTTCCATAGCGATTCATCTTCTGCTTGTCACGATTTATGTTTGCTGCCAGCTGCAGAGTGGAGTGTTTGATTGCTACTAGCGTAAATTGAATGTTTATTGTCAATTTTAGCGAGGTTCAGAATTAAATAGGTTTCGTGCCCACGTAGCCAGGACCTTACACACTTTCATATGCATGCACTCTGATCCTCTAGCCACGCCTGCAAGAGCATCTGAGATAGCTGGATGTTTGTTTTCTGACTTGAAAGAGCAGTTTATTTGCTCACTGGTTCAGAACCTTTTAAGTATCCTTGAATTTAAGAACAACCTCTAACGTCTAGTGGGGTGGTCAAAATCAGATAGAATCACTCTCAAACTAGAATCTAAGATCAAAACACTACTTATTTGTATCATTCAGAAATTTGCGGCAGCTATTTCAGAGATGCAAGTTGACATAAAGAAGGATGAAGATAGGGATCCGACGGTGAAGGGAAATCTGTTATTACACAAGGGAATGATGAGATACAAGGGACATCAATAAGACTATGCTATTAATTGAACGAACCAATTCCATATGTCTTGACAGGGCTTAGATTTTATACAACATAGCTCCGACTCTTAAAATGTGATATCCTTCAAGCACACAATTCCTTGTTCATACAAAGAACTTAGAAAATTTATCCAGATCATAAGCTACCAAATGAATGATGTACAGCTTCCCCTTTCGAAACCCCAACAGCAGAACAATAGGTAGCAGAAGCAAAGTAGTGTAAAGCTATGCAAAATCAAGCAGCTAAAGTTCTTGAAACAAAGTAAGAACAAGCTCTCAACACCTCAAATCACTATACATGTAGATTACCCTGACTTCCTATAAGAACTGGATGGAACAGACCTGCTACAGCCAAGTAATCACTGAATCGAAGAGCAAAAAGCGCTATCCTACGAGCGACCTACTACAAGAAATCTATTGCAACTGACAAATCTGAAAAATATTGAGTTTTGAAAAAGTTACAAACAATTTCACCAATCCTATGTGGGCTGGATTTTCACAAAAGCAAAGAGAATAAGCAAGCCAAGTAGTAGAAGATGCTCAAAAGCGGCCAGAAGATCAGCAGTCCACCACATGGCTTCAATCCGCTATCTTATGGGCTCCAAACTTACCAACAAACCACCTACATTAAGGCGTTGGCTCTCCAAGCTTGCACCAAACCCTAACTATATATGCCAATGATGCTAAATCTACACCAATCTAGAAAGCAACCGCTCTGATACCAAATGTTGCACGCTCACAAACCCTAAGTTAGAACTCAAAATTTACTCAGCAAATCCGTCACTTTATTAATCTCAAGCAAATAAACATAGATCAACAAGCAAACATGAAAGCTCTGCTCAAGTCTCCTCCCAACCATGCTTGGATAGGAATAAGATGGAATGTCTGGCAAGGCTCACACTATATTCGCTCAAGCACCTCTTAACCCTGACACATCCTAACGTCGACACATGGCAAACTCCATGCACAGTCCAAATTGCCACTTTGCAGACATACGGCACATGTCTTGTTGACCAAAGGAAGTCAAGGAATCGGGTGTTATGTTGCACTCATGGTGGCCACACATATACACTAAAGGGATATGAAGATTAAAGCAAGACATTGGGAAGTCATTTGAAGCAGGATCGAGATTCAAAGAAATCCTACATCGACATGCAAAGGAAGTTCTACATTGAGTAATGAAGACATTGAGATCAAAGTTGATCATGGATTCTACATCAAAATTGAGGATTTTCATTACATGGGCGTCATGAAAGATACATATGCATAGTTCCTGACAATGTAAACACTAATGGGGAGTGTTAGAGTTAATGTTTACATTATTACCCCTAATGTTGTCACCATGAAATAGGACCATTGTGGAGGAAGAATGTAAATCCAGAAGTGGATTTACGAGTGTCTACATCTCCTGCCCAACTTGCATCTATGTAACCACTGAGTAAATTGAGTTTGTCATATTTGATTGCTCCATAACAAATGAAAAAGTCCATAGTAGCTCGAAGATATCTCATAACTATGACAAGAGCTTTCCAATGTGTTATACCAAGGTTTAGTCAGAAACTGACTTAGGGAGCTAACTGCAAAGGCTATGTTTGGTCCGGTACAGATCATGGCATACATAAGAGATCCTATTATCAAATGATAAGGATAGTCACACATCTGTTCCTTCTCTTGAATCGTTTGAGGACTTTGGTCCTTTGACAATTTGAGACCTAGTTCCATTGGTGAGAGACCTAACTTGCAATTAACCAGATTATATATGACTAACATATTGTCGATGTGCCTCTGTTGAGTAATGTAGATCAACGATAGGTATTGGTGCTTTTACCATATATAGAGACATTAATTAGGCAATTGCTTTTAGGCTGCTTTTGCTTTTGCTTTTGGCATAGACAAAGTCTGTAAGTCTGTAGTGCGCCCAAGCTCATATGCAATGGGACATAGTTGGAGTTTCCATCACTTGCGTTCTCTCTCATGTGTTTGGCTATTGTCTAACAACAATACAAATCTTGTCTTGGTAACTTGTGTGAGCAAGTCGATTTTCTAACAGTGGCATAGCATACGAATCCAAGAGACTTGGTTCTCATAAGGCACAACATACCACTCACACCAAATGAGGTCTTAACAATAAAATTTTTTGTTGGTTATCATTCCTCTAGACTTTCATTTTGATATTAGGTGTCAAATATTGTCCTAATAAACTTAATGCAATAGTTAATGCCTTACCCCACCTTCATGCATTCATGCAGACACTTACGACCTTTACAGTAGTTACGTAACCCAATAACTGTACCCGACGGGCTGACTTTCAAGGTCACTAAGCTAAAACTAAAAACTCAACCTCGTCACGCCACCAAGTCCGTTCTCTTATTGATAATTGATTTTACTATTATGGCCCATTGTGCATAGCCAACATCCTTGCTTTACACACGCGACTCTCTCTAACACTCACAATTCATCAGTTGGTGCCATTTTGGAATTTTAAAATCCTTTATCCATCTTTAAGCTTATTTTTTGATTGGCCTAGCATATTTTAATAGAACACATTTTTGATCGAGCATGAAAAAAGATATACATCAATTGATCATATCAAGTACCTTTTACACCAAAACCAAACACTCCAGAGGCAAAACACATCAATTGTGATACTAGCTTGGTTGTGGTAGACAAATCCTCGACACAAGCACACTTCATTCCTGTTCACACCACTATTATGGCTACCCAATGCCCATACATCAATTCTTTCCTACATGGTCCTTTTTTACCTCACGTTATGGGCAACATCTTGCAAGCACGGAAGGGTTATGAATTGGTCTCTATGACCTTTGAAAGCTTAATTTTGACTACAGTTCTAAAGGCCTATCGTTATTTTCTCAGTAAAATACTTACGATCGTTGAAGGTAACTCGCAAGAAGGCTGGCCACTTAGTATTTGGCCTGACTCATGGTTCTTGAGAATTTCCTATGTACATGCAAGTGTTTCACTTTGTGGAGGGACTTCAAGAAAGTATTTGCCCGTTCGTGTGGAAAGAGCAATCTCATGAATTGCGGGGAGCTATACATATGGCCTTGTATAATGAAGATGGTAAAAGGCGCCTGGATCCTGCTGCGGTGGCTACTACAGGTGGCCAATAACCTTGGGGACGCAAGGGCAAATGGAACAAGAAGAGGAAATTTGAAGCTCAAACTAATTACTGGCAAGCTCGGGGTGACAAAAAGAGAAAGGGGGCATGAACAAGGCAAAGGGTTGTATGGGCAGCCCAATGCCTAAAAGGGTCAACGTCCTTTAATGCTGTGTTGCCTTAGGACCAGAATGTGCAAAGAGGGAGAGCCTTCGTTTTGGATGTTTGAGGCAGCATAGTGGAAAGAATGTCCACGGAACTTGATGTGGACCACATACCATCCTCAAGTGGACCAGATGATCTAGGGTGATGACCCTATGACAATGGAAGAGATCATGCAAGAAGCCAATCCAAATGTTCCACGCCTCATGAATGTTTCGGTGGTCCAGAGAGTGGACACGACTGCATTAGCACTTCTGTGAAAGTCGTCTCCTCAAGGGTATCAATTTCCTAGCATTTCTCTTATTGTTATGTGAGGACAGCTGTGTGGTAGAGATGTTCAAGTTCTATTTGACACCAAGGCCTCTTATAATGTGTTGAATTCAACTTTGATATGGAAGTTGGGTGTGAGGAGTCAACCATCCTAGTACTAGTACACAGTGGAAATGATGGAAAGGGTACAAAGATTTGGGTAGAACTAGTTGAATAGTTGAGCTTGGCATTAGGAAAAAGCTCATAAAATTAGGCAATTTGGCACCCCTCTTGAAGCAAGACAACTCCTATAGCAAGGCTGCTAGCATCACATCGGAGTTCAAAAGTTTTGTGCAAGTCAATATGGGTTTGGTACACATTCTGCTTACTATGAATTTAAAGGCTTGCTGGTGCTTTGCATTCCATTGGAAATAGACTTTCTTATACTTAACTAGAATAAGGGGTTGGCTTTGTCTAAGAAATGGTGGATAAATCTCTTGTATTCATTTGCTAAACCAAAAAAACTTTTGGAGCTATGATTTTCTAGTTGGAGTTGTAGGGCTTGAATCTTTGATCAAAAGATATATCTTTTTTGCTGATAGAGTATCCAGGTAGGCAATGGAGATCACCTTGAACATACATTTCAATGGTCGAATGTGCAATTGATGCTTGTTCAAGAGCTACACTTTTCTTTAGGTCCGTTTCGTCCTTCATCGTCATCTTGATGATCTTCATGTGGTGGTGGAATTGCTTTGTCCTCATTGAGAAGCTTGGATAGTTCATCACTACCCCTTTCTCCATCTCCAAACCTATAGATCTCATCAAACAAAACATGCTCGCCCAAGTGGATCATAGCATCTATACCCTTTCGTTTGCTCATCATGCCCTGTACAAATGCACTTCAAGACCTTTACTTGCATTTTGGTTCTTTCACTCTTGGGTATGTGGATCCATCCATCTTAGACTTCTTACCACTGAACGCCTCTTCGGGTGTGCAATTAAATTCAGCAACTATTGGGCTTCTGTTTTGCAAGAACACAGATACTCACCACCACAATCAGATCTAAGTACCTTGATCTTACCTGATTGGTTTTCCACCAATGCTTTGAAGCTTTTGAAACATTCAAATGTGTTAGACTTCTGTCTAATCGTGTAGATCCAAGTCTTCCGTGAGTGGTTGTCAATGAAGGTCAAGAAATAAAAAGCTCCACCAATGGACATTACCTTCATTGGCCCACATAAATATGAGGGCACTAGCTCAAGCACCCGTTTTGCCCTTGTTGCCCCTTCCTTGTTGAACTTCTCCTTGTGTAACTTGCCTAGTCCGCACCCCTTGCAAATGGACTTTTGGTAGGCCTATTACCATCTTGAGCTTATGAGGCAGCCTCAAGCTTTTGAAGTTCAATCGTCTATGCCATAGGTCACTTTGTGATATAGATATCGATGCCAAGGCGTTGCACTTTGTGACAACATTCAACTTGTACAATCCACAAGCTTTGTCTCGAAAACCATAAGCAATCACTTTAAAACCCTATTTCACATCCTTGATCTGACATTTCTTGTTGTTGAACTCTACCTTCAACTTATGATCCGTCATTGTACCAACAAATAATGGACTTTTCTGAAGGCTAGGAACATACTAGACGTTTTCAATTACCTTCACATGTCCAGCATGAAATTCAATAGGCACTGCACCAACTCCATGGATTTGGCACTCGTCACCATTTGCCTGCGCAACTCTATCTCCATCGTTGTAAGCTCCAGCTTTTTGAACCATGACTTGTTGCCAGTCATGTGCCTTGTTGCTCTTGAATCCACTTACCAATGCATGTGATCAATGGAATGCTGTGATGCCAATGTCGTAGCAAACGTTGTACTTTGGTCTTCATTGTCACTGTCGTGATCTTCCTAGCAAGATTGGTCAACTGCTGCACCTTGCCCTTCTTAATATCCGCCTTTTTTCTGCTGCAATCCCTTGCCCAATGTCCAAGCTTTTGGCAATAGAAACTCTTGCCTTTCTTCTTCTTGCCTGATGAGGACCCATGATCATCATCCTCTGCATTTATTTTCTTGGGGACTTGTACTTGTGCTTCCCTTTGGCTAGCATTGCTTAATCTTTTGATTCCACTTCTTGTTAATATTGGCAAAAGCTAACTTGATCAAATCTCGTAAATACCATTATGAGTAGTACATATCATCATTAGACATGTGTGGAGCCTGTTCCCACGTGTGAAATAAATGCATTTATCATTTAGATGAGTCATAGGTTGTACATACCATTTCATTTGAGATCTAGTGGCTAAAATGGCCAGGATCTAGTTTTCTAGCTATATGCCACTTGGCATCATTTATTGGTAGGAAAAGCTATTTCACATGGATAGGAGTGATCTCACACGTGCCAAGGACTGCTCACATGTGTAAAAACATCAGTAGTAGGTGAGATCCAACTTGTAGTAGATATTTGTGCAAGTTGTGATCCCATTGGGAGTCTAGAACAGGGAGGAGTCCATTTTTGAGTGTTCATACATGATTGGGATCTTTGTGAATCTCTAGATGTCTAAATTTTAAGCTTGGTGAAAAATTATTGACATAGATTGTTATCAAACCATTTCATGTCCATTCCAAATCTCAAGAGTGAGATTCTTTGGGTCAAGAGGGATTCCAAAAGGGGTGATTGGATCTGATCTTTGTGTGTTTGAATCAAGTATACATGTCAAGTTTTTGTGATCTAGTGTAGATCCTTTTTTGTGAAAATTAGTGGTTTAATTTGTTGTCAAATCAAATCAAATTCAATCCAAATCTCAAGAGTGAGATTATTTGGGACAAGAGTGAATCCAAAAGAAGTGACTAAGTTTGATTTTCAAGTATTTGAAACAACACCCATACTTTGTTCAAGAATCTCAAAAGTTGAGAGAACTAGTCAAGAGAAAAGGAAAATCTAGGTGTCAAATATTTTCAAATCCATTCCAACTCTCAAGAGGAAGATTCGTTGGTATTTGTTGAGTCCAATAGGGGTGTTTGGATATGTTTTTTGTGATTTGATAGAGTGCTTTTGTCTTAGTGATCAAAGCAAAGATTAGTTTCCAGTTGACTAGGTTGAAAGAGATATGATTCAAAATTTGTGGTCTAGATCTTGTGTAGATCCTTCTAGATTATGTTCAAATCTAGTTTCTTGAGAGTCACAAATTACATTTTGAAAAGTCATATCACTAGGTTTTACTTCCTCATCATGGCATCAATAGGTGGCAACCTATTGGAGGCAAGTAAGGATCCTAAATGCAACCTTTGTGGCAAGAGAGATGTTTTGTCTCAAGATGCTACAAAATGAAGACCAATCCATCCAAGGAGAACCAAAGCAAGGTGGCCGAGGTGAAGGATGGAGCTTCAAGTTCAAAGTGCAAAGGCAAGAAGGACAAATCCAAGGAAAGGTGTTTCCTTTGTGGAAAGATGCATGAGGCTTGGAGTCTCACAAGGACTTACAAGATTTGTCTTCAAAAGTCCATCATCACACATTTCAAACCTTTTGAAGTTTTGCATTTGAAAGTGAATTTTTTGGTTCAAGATGCAAAGATAAATATGTCACTTTCATTAATGTCACTTGGACTTATTTTATGTCCTTGGAAAGCATTTTGCTTAGAACTTTAGAAAAGTTCAAATTTATTGTTATGATCCAAGAGAAACCAAGAAAGATCAAGGAGGAGCAATCACAAAATGAAAATAGTTTCATTTATGCCCTCATGAAATCTTATGAAGAACTATTTTGCTTTGAAGAGATTTTTGTATCTCAAAGGTGGATTAAGGCAATACTAGTTGAGTGTGATGCCTTAATAGATAGCAAAGCATGTTTTCCTTGTAAACTTACATTGAATATGAAGTCAAGGAAATGGAAATGTCTTCATAATGTATTTTTTGTTGGTTTCAATAAGATCATGAATGATGTGTTCATTCATAATGCTGAAGATTGTAAATTTTCAATTTTAAAGGCAAGTTGTAAACTTCTTATGAGAATAAGTGAAGCATCCAAAGTGGACACTTATATCCATAAGCAAGTAGTTAGCCTTATTGAGATGGAAATACTTCTTGATTTCAATATTAGAAAAATCATGCCAAGTTGTGGTGATTTTTGGACTTATGTTTCTAGCATAAGTAATGTTGATGATCATATGAAGTGCACATTATATGATCATGTTTGTTGTGATCATTTTGAGACATGGAGGTCTTGGATTTCCATCAAGGAGGAGCACCAAGAAGTTGATCTTGAGGAGTCATCTCAAGGTTCAAGTGTGCTAAGGATTGAGGAGGAGAGTCCTTCTCAAGTTATGATTCCAAGAAGAATATCAAGACACATGGTTGAGCTCATATGGCTCACATTTCAAGGGAAAGAGGAGCACATTTCAAGTAGTATACATCTCATGCTTGCTTCTCTTATGTCATTTGGTGAATCAATTTGCTTTAGTGAGACTTTTGCATTTCAAAGTTGGAGTAAAGCAATACTAGCTGAGTATGGTGTCTCTCTTGAGAACATAGTTGATGTTCTTAATGATATGAAATTGATTTTAGATCAATTAGAAAGCAAATGGTTATTTCATCAAATGTATGCTCTTGAGTCTTGCAAGAGCATGAGTGAGTTGTCCACTCATAGTGTGAAAAATTGTCTTTTCTCATGTATTGAGGCAAATTATAAACTCTTTATGAGAGAAAGTGAATCATCTTCTAAGGAAACTTATCTCCATAATGAAGTATCTAGCCTCATTAGATCTGAGATTAACATGGTAACCAAGCATGAAGATATGATACAAACTCTTTGTTATTATAGCATGCATAGTCTTGCCAATGTTGATGAGCCTAATCCTCGAGATCTTGGTAACATGATGTTGGATCTTTGTGATTCTCATGAGTCAAGAAGGACTCTTTATTTTCTCATGGAGTTGCAGCTATTTTCAAGGAGGAGGAGCTTTTGGATCAACCATATGCTTCAAGGATGGAACAAATCAATGAAAGAGATGCTAGGATGGTGCAAAGCTCTCAAGTTCATCAAAAAAGTCAACATCAAAGAGGCATTATCATGGATATGGTGATTTCGGGTTGACATCAAGTTCATTGGCTGATCTTCACACCTTTGAACCATCAAGGATCCATATTTGAAGACCAATTCAGCCCATGGAGTCAATCTCAATATCATCATGCTTTTATCAAGTTAGTTTTGAGGAGGAGTGTTAAAATTGACAAAAGCTAACTTGATCAAATCTCGTAAATACCATTATGAGTAGTACATATCATCATTAGACATGTGTGGAGCCTGTTCCCACGTGTGAAATAAATGCATTTATCATTTAGATGAGTCATATAGGTTGTACATACCATTTCATTTGAGATCTAAATCTAGTTTTCTAGCTATATGCCACTTGGCATCATTTTATTGGTAGGCAAAGCTATTTCACATGGATAGGAGTGATCTCACACGTGCCAAGGACTGCTCACATGTGTGAAAACATCAGTAGTAGGTGAGATCCAACTTGTAGTAGATATTTGTGCAAGTCCCTATAAATTAGGAAAATTGCCTAAAATCAAGGGAGGTGGCTATAAGTTAGGAAACTTGGTCCATGTGCCATATTGATGATTATTGGTGGATCCTTTGATGAGTAGGCACTCTCACACGTGCCAAATCAGCTGAGTAAGCATTAGATCTTGTGTATATATGGTGGCTCATTTGGCCATAATTGACAAGAAAGCTAAATCTTGGTTTTGGTGCATTTCTTGAGTAATCTTTCCATTTGCCTTGTAATTTTATGCTTCTAATGGTTTCTAAGCTTAGTGTACTTCATTATTTGCTAGTAGTCCGTACTCTGACAGGTCTTCACACGTGTGAAACCAGCAAGTACAATTTTTGATCATATTTGATTGTTCTTGTTAGATTTGTTGATGTAGATTTGATCTAGTGCTATCTAATCTTGTGTAGATTGGTAGATCAATCTAATCTAACACCCAATCACACTTGTGGATCTAATTTGGATCCATTCTTGGTCCTTTTTGCTGTACTTTCACAGTTCTCGCCTCTGTTCTTTTTGTAACATGATACCTTGAAGGTCCTCGAACATTGGTAAATGCTGCTTGCAAAAAATTGGAAATTTTTGGATAGACCATTCATTGCCATGTGAACAAGCTTTGCATCCCCGGTCTCTGAACTTCTTAATTCGCATGAAATAGGACCCTATCCCCTCATTTTCCTCCATGCGAACACCTATCAGTTTGGTCCTCAAAGACATCATTCGTGAGGGGTTCGCCTTTTGAAACTGTGTTCTGAGTGCCTCCCAAGCGCCTCTTGCTGTCACAGCTTCACTAATGTGGGCAATGACGTGGTCCTTCACAGCCAAATTTATCAATGATAAGGCCTTTTGCGCCCTTTTGTCATATGTACGAATATTGGTTGGAGTTGTATTTGGGCGATGCTCCACCCCAGTGACGATGTCCCACACCTCTTTTTCCGTCAAAATACTCGTCATTTTGAATTTTTAAATGTTATAATTGGACACCCCGTCCAATTTACTAGCTTCTCCAAGCACAGATTTCCCCAATCTTGCCATCTTGAAAAAAATTGCTCCTATAATGCCTTAATAAGGCCAAATGGAAAGCTTATAGTATAGGAAAAGCCTTGAAAGTCAACTCCACAGTTTGACCAAAAAAGTTACACATAACATGCCATTGGCATTGCATACAGACACAGTCTTAAAAACGGAAAATTCAAAATATTGCTAAAACTGGAAACAGTTACAGAACTGTAAAATAATCTCAGGCTTACTTAATCTGACAGTATGTATAGATGCTTTAGTAGAAAAGCCATTTGTTGTTTCAAAAGTGTCAAACACATGAGTATGAACATTTGCTCTTAAAAAAAGCAACATCCCCATCAGTTGTTATCGTTCTCAAAGCACTTTCTATCCTATGTTCAGGGCTTTGACGACCAAATCAGTTACATTAACTTTTTCAAACTCATAAACTTGGATTGACCAACTCATTCCGTAGTTACGCAAGGCCAGAAAAGCATATTCAATTACAATCTTTCCAAAACAAGTTTCTTAATTTTTAGTCTCCAAGGCTGCAATCTCATATGAAACTGTGTTTAAGAAGATTGGTAAGGAACTCGTGAGTAACATTTATGCATTCACATCCTTCTGCTTATGCATCTTTTTTGGTTAATTACACAATTCTTGCAATGTGAATGTAATGTGTAAATGTGGGCATTAAAAAACCTAGTCTTTCTAGTCATCATTCTTCTATGATGAGGCTGAATCTACCCTCTTTTTGCTTACATTTATTTGAAGTACTTGGATTAGGGTGTGGTAACATAATTCAGGGAGGTGAATATGTTACCTGTTTTTGGGAAAGGAACTTTTTTAATTAGAATTCAGTTTCTTTTCTTGGAAAAGCCCGTGTTTCAATATTGTTTACATCAGTATTCTTTTGAATGCTACAATGCGTGCACCCCTTCGAACTGCAATCTACGATGGGGCTTTTTTATGTCTTAAAAGTCTATTTGAGCAGCCCAATGCGAGTTCCTAATTTCAACTAATTTTAAACAAGTTTCCAATATAAAAAGAAATGTATTTCAATTTTTTTTAAGGTCATGTTTCAAAATGCGTTTCACTCTGGAATGGGCATCTACGGTCACAGGGTGTAAGTATGTATGTGCTAAGAGTGTAGCTTCATAACATGACATGTACAGTCTGGTCAAATCACACATGCTTTATGACATGTTCCTTCTTCTGTGCCAAATATGTCACAGGGTGTAAGTATGTATGTGCTAAGAGTGTAGCTTCATAACATGGATGTGTACAGTCTAGTCAAATCATTACATCCTGTGATGTATATAGTTTATAATTTCCATTCATATGCCAAATATGTCAATCTTAAGCCATTTTTTAATGCTTAAATCTTGTTACACAAGGAACATTTCAAGATATCCTGAATGCATCTGTGTTTAATGACCAAAGACTTCCAGTGGATCCAATAGAATGTCAAGAAGCTTCAATTTTTTGGTTGTGATCTGATTAGTTTTATGGTCCATAATTTGTACATGCCTTGTTCAAAACCCCACTTTTTGTTCCTCTTCAATCAATGCCAAACTAATCGTGAAGCTTCTAAATGGAAAGGTCGATGAAACTTTGGATGTGTTCATTTAGCAAAGATTTAGTACTTTTTCTATGATTCTATTATCTTAATAAGCTGTTCCAATGTCTATCAAGCTGAAAATACCATAGAACTTTTTATGTTTAAGAAGCGTCTCTGTTGCGTGCAGAATCATATTGTAGGAGCATCTACAGTATTCTTGGATAGGAATCTGTTGGGAATCTACCTAACTTTTCTTAACCTCCTTATACTTTTCTGTTGCTAAGCCTAGCATGAAAAAATGCTCAATGTAGTATTTCAGTTGTTGATGTGGTTGATGTTTTCTTTCAGGTGGGAGGTGCTTTAACAGGGTTTACAAGGCTTTCAAAGGGACTTGCAGCAGTCCTTGTCACTGGGTTTATTGTGTCACAGCTGTTTCCTCCTGCTGTTGACTATTTGGCCCTTGTTCCTGGAAAGTAAGCTATTTTGTACCTGCCATAGTAGATAACAAATAGCTACATATTTGCTAAGGTACTCTCAGCTACTGTGTAATCACCTTTTTCCTGTAGTGTCTATACTTCTGATCCTAAATGGGTCTTTGCATTCTTGAAGAGCCTGATTTTCTGAAAGGTAGCAAATATTGATGATACGCTCTGTGGGTTCTATGCAAATGTTTGTTTAAGGTTGTCTAGGTTTTAGTTGATGTAACAGAGGGCGAGGATAAGTATTCCACGTTAGACATGCTGTGTGCCAGTACGCATATGAATGTACTTTCCCAAATGCCCTTTTTTAAGGATTGTCTAGGCAATGCAAAGTACATGCATAAAACACATATTTTCATTAATCTAAATATGCTAGTGAAACAAAGTCAAATTTTGCCTTTAGATGTCTATTTCCAGCTTTGATATGTACTTCGTTCCAGAGTCCAGACTCTAGAATCCAAGTGTAAACTGCTAATACATTTACATTTGTGAACTGAATCACTAAAATTTTGAAACATCATAACAGGATGTGGCAAATTGAAACTTGGAACTTACAAGCTCTGTCAAATAAATGTACTCTATGTTAAAAAGAAATCACTGTAATATGAGGTGCAATACATCTTACAAAGGTCATGAGATAAAAAGCCCTGGATAGCATTGAGCAGTGGTACTAACATGATAGTATGATGAAGAAGACAGCCTTACAATGAACTTATAAGAATCGAATCAAACTATTGAGATTCAGGCAGTTGCTTAGATCATTCATTTAATTTAGTAGAGTATCTGGTAGGTGTCGTAGACAACCATTGTGACAGCCATGCAATTTTCGACAGATATTTCATGTTAATCAATGGAATGATATATTAGACACAGAGAGAGAAAAGAATGAGAGAGCATTTGACAATGACTAAAGCGTGTGACGGAAATAGAGAATCTATAAAGTAAGCTGTTGTAATTGTTGGAAATGGTGAACTCAACCAACCTTTTTCGACGCATTCCCCGAACAGCCGATAGTTCGAGACACATCATTGACACCTACAGCTGGACACAACGACACATTCACATGACCGTTGAACGATTGAATAGTTACCGAACTATCGAATGTCGAGTGATTCGAATTATTAAATTCGAAAGCTGGCAATCCGCGCCATTTGGTATATGATGAACAACCTAGGCAAGTTCTTCCTTGGTGCTTCTCTCCAAAACCAAATGAATGCTTTTTTTCTATGGCTACATAAGCTTGCCAGAGATGTGGTTAAGGCACACCTTACCTTTCTTTTCATTCGACAATACATGGTTGATGCCTCTATTGAGCTTGCCAAAGATTCTTCTTCCAAACTCCTATCACACCTAGGCGATATTGAAAACGTAAGAGAGAGAGAGCGTTTCCTTAAACGACCAAGCTTTTCCACTCTCCAGGATAAATACTTTCAGAACACAAGCAAAAGAACGGGCAATTTTAATCTCAACAATCCAAACTCCGTAGTATCTGCATCCAGGACAGGAAAAGAAGACGGTTTACTTACATGGCTACTACAATTCAGACCATAGTTGTAGCGCGATTCTGAATCGCGATCCCGATTCGCGATTCAGTACTTTGCCAGAATCGTGTAGAATCGATTTTTTTTTAATTTTTTTTTTTTTAGGCAATATGGGTATCAGATGAAAGCTCTGATCGAGGGGATTATGATTGTGTAGTTTGTCGACTGTTTCGGGTGCGAAACACCAAAAAGTGTGTTTTCACTCGGGGAGTTAGAAGGCCAAATCATGAAGAGGCCCTACCATCGGGGCCGGGGTCTACCGGCGTTGGGGGATTTTCCCCCCAAACCCCCCACCGGGGGGCTACCGCCCCCCCCGACCCCCTAGAGCTTCCTGCTATATAGACACTGTAGATAAAAATGCTACCAACCCCCTGTAGATAAAAATGGGGTCCAAATGCGCGCCAAGAAGGGCCCAATATCTATGCCCCCAATTGTATGTACATTGCACTCACATCTCTAGTGAAACGATTGCAAAAGTGATCATCATCCATACAGTTGATAGTCCAAACTGTAGCATTAACATTTACTGAAATCCGGAGCAAATGACAACCGGATAGCTATTGAAAATAAAATCTGTTTGTGCCTCATCTACTGCACTTCTGAGAGGCAAAACGCTGGTTTGACCATTAATCCCCTAAAAAAATTTCAGCAATAAGCTATTTTTCCAAATTTTTTTTTTCTTTTTTTTTTTGCGATTCTGGGTCGCGAATCGCGTTTCGCTGCATCTATAATTCAGACAAAGATCACGATCAGCCTTGATGGCGCAAACTATCGCATATGGAAGTTCAAGATAAAGACACTTCTCAAAGGTGAAGGGATCTGGTCAGTACCTGATCTCACAAAGCCGAAACCTCAAGAGGGAGATCCAAGGAGGGCGGAATGGGTAAGGAAAGATGAACGCGCAATGGCAATCATCATATCCTCCATAAACGAGGACATCCTCATGCAGATTGAAGACTGTCGAAGTAGCCATGAAGCATGGGAAAAGCTAAAGCAAAAGTATGAAGTGCGGATAGTTGCATCAGTCATGCACCTCGTGCTGGATCAACATGTAGAGAAGTTCAAGATGATCTTCGCGCAAATCTCTGCATCTGGACAAGAGCGCCAAGTCCCAACACTGTAGCATTTGATGTACTTTATGAAATCACTACCCTCATCTTATCAGCCGCGAAGAATGCTCATCTTAAGTTCACCTGAGATGACATTCGAAAGAGCAGTCAATCTTGTAGCAAACGAAAGCTTGATGAGAGATGAAGGAAAAAAAATGGAGATCAGGAGAAGGCCCTTTTCACAAAGGGAAAGAAAAAGAACAAAAACAAGCTCAAGTTTGACAAGACTCAAATGAAGTCTTCAACGAAGGGTAACAACAACAAGGATACTTCTACCTCTGGTCACTGTCACAAGTCAGGACATACAGCAGATAAATGCTGGTTTAATCCGACTATACCTTGCACTCATTGCAAGAAAAAGGGGCATTCAACATACGATTGCTAGTTAAATCGTAAAGGAAAGCACAAAGGAGAAAAGACAAATGTCACAGAATCATCCAAAGATGGTGAGAAGAACGATAATGCGTTCACAACTGTCGACGAAGAGTCCACGACTTACGCGCACAACAAGACTACAACATAGTGATTGATTCAGGAGCCACATCTCATATCACTTGCAAAAAGAATGTTCTGATAGACTACAGGGCACTGGACAACTCAAGAACAATGATACTGGGAGATGGAAGCAGACATGATGTTGAGGGCATTGGAACTCTTCAACTCCATACCCTGTCGCAGCTACAAGGAGCGTTCTATGTACCCACATTGAGGAGAGATGTACTCTCTGTATCGAGGATAGCAGATCTTGGAATACAAGTCATGTTTAATGGAAACGCATTTAGGGCATTGAGGCAAGGTAACTTGTATCAAGCGAAAATCATCAATAGCTACGATATTGTACTGAATGCATCTGAAAGTGAGAATCATCTCTGGCGTAAACACATGTATCATCTAAATATGAGGATTCTGTATGACATGAACAGGAATGAGCTTGCGAATGGTCTTAAATTACAACTCCTCCAAACTCAGACTTTTGCGAAGTCTGTCAAAAAGGTAAGCATCATCAAAATCCATTCGTACAAGAAGGAAGGAGAGCTAAGGACGTCCTAGAATTAGTTCATTCAAATGTCTGTGGACCCAAGAAGGTCGACTCCCTTTTGGGATCGAGATACTTCCTCACATTTCTAGATGATTTCAGTAGGATGACTACTGTATAGTTTCTGAAGATGAAGTCAGAAGTATTCGATGCATTCAAGAAATTTGTAGCATTTGTAGAACGACATACCTCCAAGAAATTGCAGATCCTTAGGTTAGACAATGGAGGCGAATATTTGAGGAAAGAATTTTCGAGCTTTTGTCAGGAGAGAGGCATCGAACATCAATTCACGCCTGCATGTACACCACATAGATTTCGAATTCTGTGGTTCACCGAGGAACCAACGACATATCTGGAAGCAATCCAGAATCCTGAGGGCGAATTTTGGAGACAGGCCAGTTCAGAGGATATTGAATCAGTGAGGCAGAACAGGCATGGACACTCGAGCCACTACCTGAAGGAAAGAAGAAAGTCGACTGCGAATGGGTGTACAAGAAGAATTTGAGATCAGATGGCAGTGTCAGAAGATACAAGGCTCAACTTGTTGCAAAAGGCTACACTTAGAGTTATGGTATCGACACAACAATAAGACATATATATTTTTAGATGTTGATTTTTTATTTTGAAGAAATATATATGTACGATATTTTGAAGTTCATTTCATAATGTTCGAATTCAATACAATAAGGTTCGAAATATTATGTTTGTGAGAAGGAGGATATGTAGTATCCTATGACATGACATTTATTTCAAAAATAGCAATATTTTTTACTATATTTCTTTATAATAACAGTTTCTATCGAGAGTAAAGAGAATAATTGAAGAAATATATAAAGAAGGTTATTCGACTCATATTTCTCACAGTCTTAGATGTTCTATCATTGATAGTGTTGAGTACCTCTGTCTTAACATTTGTCTATCTAGCACAATAGAAGATAAATCTGTGATTGTTGAATCGATCATATGTCATAGTTCTTAAAGTAGTATGAGTTGAGTATTTCTAAATGAACTAAGCACTTTCCAATTGTCTATATTCTGAACTGACTACTATATGTTGGATGATTTGAATTTAGCAATTGACATCTCATTCTAAGCGAATAGATAAACAAAATCACTATTTACTAGAATTCTGAAACTTTATCTTGTCATTTTGAAGACATGAGGTAATTGAATCATTAATAAGTTTATATTGAAGTTTTAGCACCATGAAAGGAGAGATCTATTGTTGAGGGTAGAACTTTCACTTGAATTCTATTTGCAGAAGCCACTTATTCAATAGAACAAGGAGATTGTTGATTGTTGAAGATCGAAAGTCTTATGCTACTCATTAGTGTTAGAAATCCATAAATCATAATATGGATGGACAAACTAGGATTTGAACCCAGGACCTCCCTCATACCGGATGAGATGCTCTACCACTGAGCTATCCGCCCTGTTTGATAGTTCTCTCTAGAGTGTGGATTGATATTCCAACACCCCCCCTCAAGCCACACTTGGTTGGGGTCCTAGCTGTCACCTGCCCCGCAACTTGGGACGCCTAACCATGGCTTTGACACCATGAACTGTTAGTCTAACTTGGCTCTGATACCATGTTAGAAATCCATAAATCATAATATGGATGGACAGACTAGGATTCGAACCCAGGACCTCCCTCATACCGGATGAGATGCTCTACCACTGAGCTATCCGCCCTGTTTGATAGTTCTCTCTAGAGTGTGGATTGATATTCCAACAATTAGACATTCTAAAACTTATCTATGGGAAATAACTCTATAGAATTATAAAATATTTTGTCTAACAAACTTAATCAGAATATTAACTTGAAAGAATTATATCACCAATTGAGAACAAAGTTTAACTGAAAATTTGTAAAACAGATTTATACGAGTTTATTTATTCACACTTTTATCTAGATTATCTATGATTCTATACTTAACAAACATATTGGTGAAGTTGGTTACCGATATTACCAAATGTCTATCGACAACCATATGTATAGTCACATACACATAAATCCCATCTAAACTTCAACTAAAAAAATAAAACATCTCTTTGGGGAACGACTAGTCTATATACTGTATTATTTATTGAATTTGAGATTAGCATGGTGTGATATCATGGGTGGTAGAGGATCAGCCAAGGTGCAGGAACAAATAGCAGGGGTGGATTATTCAGAACTCTCATTTCTTTCTCCATAGCAAAAAGGAGAGGACCACCGTCCTTGTTACAATCTACTACTTACTGCAAACCTCCAGGTGCCGGTTAACGACAAGAGACCGAATGATACATGTTCCACCCCGCTGTAGGACCTAATCCAGGTCCACCCTCCGTGCACTCAGCTACTTGCCTATTTTTGAGCAGTACATCAACAATGACCTGTGGCTCTGTTGGTACAAAGGATGTTAAGTCCTCAAGCCGAACTAAATCCTCCTGAAGTATCAAGTCATCCTTCCCACCAAGTCGTTCTTTTAAATGACTAATGTGAAGGACTGGATGAACTTTAACACCTTGAGGTAGCTCCAGTTGATAGGCATTCCGATGGAGTTTCCTTACTATACGGAATGGTCCGGCATAACGAGGTGATAACTTTTAGGACATTTCCCAGTCTTTAATACCTTAGAGTCTTTAGGGATTCTAAGATAAACCCAAGCCCCCTCCTCATAGACCCTAGGTTGTCGCTTTTGATTAGCGTAAAACTGGGCTCTATCCTGAGCCGTTTTTACGTTCTCGCGAGCAACAACTGGAAACCATACATCAGAGAAAATGGACTAAAACCCGTCGCTGAGTGCTTTGCGCTGTTATACGCAAACTCAATCATTGGAAGGTACCTTTCCCAATCTGACTGTCTTCTGGAAACATATGCCTGAAGCATATCTTCCATAGACTGGTTTATCCTCTCTGTCTGACCATCCGATTCAGGATGATCTGGACCCATACTTGGAGTGGTCTCTAATTTCTCAAAGTCCGCTTGCCAGAATTTGCCAGTGAACTTTGGATCTCGATCACTAACAATGTCATTCGGCAAACCAAACAACCTGAACAACTTTTCAACGAAAAGCTGAGCAAGTTCAAAAGCTTTGACAATTTGCTTGGTTGGTATGAATTGCGCCATTTTAGTTAACCTGTCAACTATTACCCAAATGGCATCATTTTGCTTCCCCGTCCGAGGTAGCCCAACCACAAAGTCGATCGAAATACTTTTCCACTTTCTTTCGGGAAATTCCAAGGGCATTAGTAAATCAGCTGCCTTAAGTCTTTCAACTTTATTAACTTGGCATTGTGCACACTTGCGAATATATGCCTCCACTTGACTTTTTAAGTTTGGCCAGTAAAAGTTCCTTTTTTACTAAGTCAAGCGTCCTTTGTGAGCCAGGGTGCCCTGCGCACGGGCTGTCATGACATTCATGCAGGATTTTGGCCCTTATATCATCATTTTCTGGCACACAAACCTTTCCAGTCCGAAAAAGTAACCCATTCCTTATGGAATAGTCTCTTTGTATCTTGTCCTGAGGAGAAATCTTGGAATCCTGCATTCCAAGCTCATCACTAGATCTAGAAGAACCTACCAAGACGTCTAGCCAAATACGACCGAAGTACCTATCGATCTTACACAAATCTCTTAAGGACATATACAACTCAGATTGGATCTCTTAAAAGCTTAACTAATTAACCTCTCCAATCCGGCTTAAGGCATCCGTGACACTATTAGAAGTACCCTTCCGGTACTCAATGTCATAATGAAATTCTTGGAGCATCTCTGACCATCTGGCCTTACGACCCCTAAGGTTGACCACGTCGGTAATATACTTTAACGCTTGATGGTCAGTAACTATGGTAAACTGGGAGCCATAATGTCTCCAAACTTTCAGGGCATGAATAACAGCAAAAAGCTCCTTGTCATAGGTGGAATACCGCCTTTGAGCAAAATCTAACTTCTTGCTTTCAAAAGCAACCGGTCTACCATCCTGATATAGGACTGCGCCTATAGCATAGTCACTGGCATCCGTTTCAAGTACATATGGCTTGTTAGGATCCACTATGTGTAGAATAGGCACTGTAGTTACACAGTATTTGAGGTTCTCAAAACTTTGATTCAACTTTTCAGCCCAAGTAATTGGAGGACTGAACTTACTGTGCCGGCTAACTCTTATTCGTCAAGGCCAATGCAATTAATCCATAGTTCAAGATAAATCTATGAAAAAACCCCGTAAAGCCCAAAAAGGACTTAACCTCCCGGTTTAGGGATAGGCCGTTCACGTACTTGTCGGACTTTATTTCCAACCCATGGTCCGAAATAATGTGACCAAGGTATAACAACCTTTTCTGGAAGAACACACATATGTGTTAGAATTAATGGTTAATTGTAGAGGCCAGCCTGCGTGCTAGAAGGCCTATTTCTATTTTTTAGTATAGGTACTATCTATTTTTAGTATAGGTACCTAAGTTAGTACCAATTTTGCTAGAATAGTATAGAAATCTATTTTAACCAAGTTAGCATAGATTTCTATTGTTAAGACTTCATAATTAGCATTTCAATTGCTATTGTAGTAGAATAGCTTTTGCTTTTCATTGTGGACAGCCTCTATAAGAGTAGATGGGCGCCCACCTCCATTGTTATCTCAGTTTCCAGCTTATGAAGCATAGCTTCTTGCAGTCTCTTTTCTTCTTCAGCTTGTGGTTGATGTTTTGTGTGAGTACTAATAAGATTAGTCTACTCCGATTAGAGAATCTCTTCGATTCTAACAATATGGACTCCTTGGCAAAAAGCTTCTCATATCTAAGTAACTTTAAGACAGTCCTGAGATGCTCCTCATGCTCCTCCAAGGTCTTACTATAGATGAGAATATCATCGAAGTACACTATCACGAACTTTCCCAGATGTGGACGAAGAAGATCGTTCATCATCTGCTGGAAAGTCGCTGGAGCATTTGTCAAACCAAATGGTAAAACCAGAAACTCATAATGGCCGTACCTAGTTCTAAACCCGGTTTTTTCATCATCCTCAGTTTTTATGCGAATTTGATGATACCCTGATCTCAAATCCATTTTGGTGAAGTACTTTGCACCATGCAATCGATCAACCAGCTCATCCATTCGCGGCAAAGGATAACGGTTTTTAATCGTTAATTTATTTAACTTTTTAAAGTCCACACAAAGACGAGTGCCTCCGTCTTTTTTATCAACAAAAAGAACAAGTGCCCCCAAGGAGATTTACTAGGCCTTACATGGCCTATCTTAAGGTAATTTTGCAGTTGCCTATAAACCTCATCCTCTTCAATAGTACTCATCCTATATGGATATAGTGATATAGGAGAACTACCAGGAATCAGTTTAATACCATGGTCAACACCCCTAGAGGGTGGAAGACCCTCAGGAAGCTGCTCAGAAAAAAACATTGATAAATTCTTGCCTAAGTTTTCTAAAGATTTCACCTTCTGGTGAATTTTCTTGCTTTAGGTTATTAGATTTTAATTCCATCTGGAGATTGTAAAATTGCAAACTACATTCTTCATGGTAAGTAAAATCTTTTAACCAACATAAGTAAGAATTACAATCTACAACATCCATACATTTAACAGTTTCTAAAGCAGAAAGCATATACGGAGTAGAAATATCAACATTTCCATCTAATTCTATGAGTGAGCCGTTATGCAAGAACGACAAACTGTGAGTTACATAGTTTTTCTGTATAGATTCGTTCCTCTCATAGAACCACTCCTTTCCAAGTATTACATCTATCCTATCTAGATTCATAATATGATAGTCTAATTTGTCTTTATAGGCTTGAATCTCTGGTCTCAAACTTGGCTTTCCGCTCCCATTGCGAGCTTCACTGTGTATCGGTGGTCACTTTGCATTGTTTCCACCTTTAGCTTCTGCAACAAATTAGTGTTAATAAAGTTGTGTGGAACCATCGTCAAATAAAATCGTTACGGCTTGGCCACCCACAACCCCCTTCATCTGAATGAGGTCATGAGGACCAAAAACAGCCGTGTTACAACAAGAATGCTCACACACAAAATTACCAGCAAAGGATATCTACTCTAGATATGCTAGAGTTACTTGGCGTTTTAAAAGATGCCCCTTTAGCTTTCCGTTTCTTTGGACATTCCTTCGCGACATGACCTGGTTCCATGGAATTAAAGCACAGATTGTCGCTTCTGGCTTTCATGAAGGTTTCCTAGTCCAAGGTAGATCTTTTCTTCGACTTACCCGAACCTAAAGACCCATCTTTCACCTTATCTTTCGATTTCTTTGGAAAGAAAGGCTTCTTACCCTTTACGTCGGGCAAGACACCAGTCTGGTAGATACAGTAACCTCCTTAGCAGGGGACATAGGCTGTGTGGTAGGATTAGGATCCATCTTACAAGAGTAAAGAGGTGAATTAAGAAAGAGATGATAGAAGAGAATCAAAAGCTACTCAAGGCAGGTAGATACAAAGCTAATCTTGCTGTCTCTTCACAAACCAAATGGTATTGTCCATGGCCAACAGGAATAAGAGAGAGCAAGGAGAAGGATGCACCACCACCTCCACCTCTTTTCCTCACAAGACCAGGCATAGGAGAGGTGTGCCTCCCACTCCATGCTTGCTCCAAATCTGCCATGTGGCTTGTTAGAAATAATAAATGATAATGTTAGTTTCCCATAGGTTACTTTGACCCAAAAGGTCGAGACTTGTGTAACCATGGGTTAGGTTTATTATTTAGACCATGTTAAGTCAGTTTTAGTTAAGTTGGACCCAGTTTTGGTCTAGTAGTAACTTGTGGGTCCAAGTAAAGTCTAATTATGTTAAGGGACCCTATATTGACTTTTGGGAGTGCCCTATAATTAGTAGTGGGTTTGGAAGGTTCTAGAACTTAGAGTTTGGAAGAGTCTAGGCCCTTGGAAGGCCTATTTATATGTACTCATTGTTCATTTGTAATTCATTCCCTTTCAAGCATTGCTACTACTTTCTCTCTCCTTGCGGGCGCCTAACCCCCTCTCTCTTCTTCTTCTTCTTCTCCTTCTTCTTCTTCTATATGGAGATTGATTGGATGTTAGAAGGATCTTGGCACTTTGATTTCCTACATGGTATCAGATCCATGGATCTTCTATGCTTGATTTAGGGCGCCCTACCAAAAGAGATCGCCTTCACTTAGGGATCACAAAAATTCAGCACCTTTGCTGATTTTTTGGAGTGAAGATCCGTTCAATTTTGACTCTTTTCTGTTTTGCAGGAGGGCGCCACACATCAAAGAAGATAATAGGATTTTGGGCGCCCAAAAATTAGGTTGTTGTATGTTGATTTTTCAGGTTGCAGGAAGGTGCCATTAATTATGTTCTTCGGGGCTGCTTTTAGGTCGCCCACATCCGTGTAGGTTTATCCTACTTCCATTGGTCCGCTGCTGCCCTATTTTTTAGATTTGCTCCTTTGCAGGAGGGCGCCTGTAATAGATCCTAACACCACAGTAGGGCAAACACTAGCTGATCCACCCAACCTTGCCTACTCCCTGATATAGAGTAAGCCCCTTCTAGCCCAGTGTGAGAATTGGTAGCATGCTACTGCCAAGTGTCGGCCACGTGGCACTGACGTGGCCGACTGCACGTCGGGACCCAACTGGGAGCCCTATCCTGCTGACAGAGTCCCTAGGCTGTGTTAGGCCCGCCATGGCTATGGACCGTGCTGGGGCACACTACTCACACTGTCTTGCCCTGTTGGTCATGTACGTTGGACACGACCCTGACTGTGGTATCTGACCTATCTGTGTTCCCTAGGGTTCGGCCCTAGTTACGAGCTCGTAACACTCCCTCCCCCTTAAGAACCGTCTTGGTCCTCTAAGACAAAGTCTGGAAAAATCTTGCGAAGGACGCTGCCTCTTTCCCAAGTGGCATTCTCAACAGGCTGATCATTCCACTTAACCAGATATTCTCGGTATAGAGTATGACGAGTCTGCGTCTCTCTACTATCAAGAATCTCCTCTGGTTCATGTGGAGGTTGCTGAGGATCCAATGGGAGAACTAGAACACTGTCCCCTACCAGATTGTCTGATCTGGTTAAGGCTTTTCGTAACTGACTTACATGAAAGACTGGAAAAACCTTACTGCTGTGTGGGAGTTCTAGTTCATAGATGACCTCGCCTAGTCACGTCATCTGACGACGTATACTCGGACTCATCATCATCCTCAACGGAAGCTGCCGTATTCTTGGATGAACTGGCACCAGCCCCGGGAACTGGTTCTGGAGTCGGTAACTGTCTGCTCTGGACTGAGTTCCAGATAGTAGAGAAGAATGCATCATGCTGGCATTTCCCTCTCAAGGACTCGAGTAACTCATTACGAATCTGAGTAAAACTCAGCTCGTTTATCATAGGCATTCTGCTAAGGGCATCTGCTACTGTATTGAATTTTCCACGTCTATATCGGATAGACATGTCAAACTCTTGCATCAACTCTGTCCAACGAGCTTTCCGACCTCTAAGCTCAGGTTGATTGCAAAGGTATCTGAGACTCTCATGGTCTGTCAGGACTTCAAAGTTGGCACCATACAAATAATGCCTCCAAGTCTTAAGCGCATGAACTATAGAAAAGAGTTCCTTTTCATAGGCACTGTACCTAGTCTGAGTTGGCTCGAGTTTTTTACTCTCGAACGCAACTGGTCGTCCACCCTGAGTTAGCACAACACCTACTGCAAAGTCGCTAGCATCTGTTTCGACCACAAATGGCTGATTGGAATCGACGACTTTTAAAACTCGTGCTGTAGCTAAGGCTGTTTTGAGAGCATCAAAGCTCTCCTGCTGTGCGGACTCCCAAATGAACTCCTTTCCCTTCCCCTTAAGAAGATTTGTCATAGGAATTGCTATCTGAGCATATTCCTTGACAAATCGTCTGTAATATCCCGCCAAACCAAGAAAGATCTTAAGTTCCAAAATATTCTGAGGTCTCAGCCAACTGAGTATGGCTTTAACCTTATTTGGGTCCATCTTAATCCCATTTGAAGAGATAATGTGACCCAAATATGCTACTTCTTCAACGAAGAATTCACACTTGGATTGTTTAGCATAGAGCTTATGCTTCCTAAGCAGTCGAAACACCTTTCTGAGGTGTTTTAGATGCTCCTTCCTCATTTTGCTATAAACGAGGATGTCATCTAAAAATACGACTACAAACTTACCCAAGTATGGTCTGAGGACACTGTTCATCAAGGTCATAAAGGTAGCTGGAGCATTTGTGAGCCCAAATGGCATCACCTTAAACTCATAATGACTGTGAAGAGTCCTAAAAGCTGTTTTCGAGACATCTTCCGATTTTATACGGACTTGATGATATCCCGATCTGAGGTCTATTTTGCTGAAAAACTTAGCCCCGTCGAGTTGTTCAAACAACTCGTCTGCCCGAGGCATAGGGTATTTATTCTTAATTGTGACTTTATTGAGGGCTCTGTAATCTACGCAAAGACGCATAGACCCCTCTTTCTTTTTCACCAATAGGACTGGTGAGGCCCATGGTGAACTACTGGTCTGAATTTGGCCTTTCCCAAGATAATATGTTAATTCATCCTCTGTTCGGCTGACCCGATACGGAGGTTTAGAAACAGGTGCTGTACCTGGTACTAGGTTTATTACATGATCTACCTCTCTGCTAGGTGGTAAACCATGTGGCAAATCTTCAGGAAAAACATCTTTAAATTTAGACAATAAAGTTTCTAATTTACTGATTTTTTGCTGAATAGAATTGGAAATAGAAACTTCAAGAATAAACTGAAAGTCACATAAGAATACCTGATGGTCTTCGTCTCCGATTAGCTGACAGAGCTCTGAACTGCAGACCATAGGACTATTGGGAACATCATGCTCCCCATGCAACTGGATGTCTCGGCCTTTATGCTGAAAGCTGAGGGTGTTCTCCTGATAGTTTCTGTGGAGGGAAGGTCCTAAACTGTAGAGCCAATCTCTCCCGAGAACAATATCTGTGCGATCCAGGTGCATAATCTGAAAGTTTATTTCATCTTGATACCCCTGAATACCAAGATTCAAATCACTTACCATAGTTTTCCATATTTTTTTATCTTCACCCTTGGCTAATGAAACTATGTACCTATGCTGACTAGGTACTTCTGGTAGTTTAAGCTTTTTAACCAGGGTGTAGTTGGTGAAATTATGGGTTGCCCCATCATCAACCATAACTCTTACTGACTAGTTACCAACTTTCCCATGCATACGTACTAGGTCATGCAGCCCAAAGCTGAAGGGTCTCGCTAGCATTGCAGAGGTCAGCTGGCAACAGTGTTCATGATCTTCATGATACACTTTGATCTCGGAAGCTGTCGAGTCACTGGGGAAACATACAGTCTGAACAAGATGAACTTGTTTTTTATCTTTCTTATCTTTTTTAGTGAAAGGCCCCTTGGGACACTGTCTAACTGTGTGTCCCTTGCCCATACACACAAAGCACAAACGTTGTTGTTTGGCTTTCTCAAAATCATCTGGTTTTAAGGGCTGTATGAGTGAAGGGCGTTTCTGAGGAGCTTCACTTTTAAATTTATCTTGGTTTTTTCTTTTTAAAAATTTCTTTTTAAATTGAAAGTCTTTCTGAGGAGGCTGCTCAGAAAGTGGCTGCTGTCTCGCCCTCTTCCTACCCACTGAATCATCATAGATTTGAGCATA
The DNA here is from genome assembly GCA_029204225.1 of Diphasiastrum complanatum. Classification (NCBI taxonomy): domain Eukaryota; kingdom Viridiplantae; phylum Streptophyta; class Lycopodiopsida; order Lycopodiales; family Lycopodiaceae; genus Diphasiastrum; species Diphasiastrum complanatum. Next base: position 53,306,983 of record CM055097.1, read on the forward strand.
TCTGAGAGCTTGCTCAAGGACCTCTACTTTATATTCATCTTTGAGGCCATGGACAAATCCCTTGATTTTTTGATAATCATCCATATTTTTAATCTTTAAAATTGCTTCTCGATACTGTGAGATATATTGGATAAGGGACTTGTCCATTACTGCTCTTTCCCAAGCTTCCCAGGCTCTATCAAGTTCATTTTTTGGTAGAAATTCTCTTAGGAAAGCTTCTTTAAAAGCTTTCCATGACCGGGGAGTCTACCCAGTCTCCTGGAGATTTAACCACCACTTATAGGCTATAGGCCCTAAGGAAAGACTGGCCTCAATAGCTTGCAAATGGTCAGGGGTCTGTTTAAGAGCATGAATGTTCTTCCATTTGCTGAGGAAGGTTTGTAGAATGTCTGCATTTCTATCCTTCTCTTCCCCATTAAAAGTAGGAGGCTTTAAATCTTTAAAAAACACTGGGGTGAGACCGTAAAGTCTCACCCGAAACTGATGGAAGTGGAGAAGGGGATAACTGAGAAGTGGAGGGAAGGCTTCCTTTCGCGGAACTCAAAATCAAGCTTTTGAGTTCGGCGAACAAGTCGTCCACACTGGACTTGAAATTGGCTAATGCCAACTCAGTTCGTCCACTTCTGTTACCAACTGGAGAAACTGCTCCTTGGTAACCAATTCGTCGAGTTCTTCGGCGAACTGTTCCTGTTCTTCCAACTCCATTGGTTCCTTCCTTTTTCTGTAAGCCAAGGCTTCTGTTTCAAGTTCGTCGAAGCCTCTCTCCGGGGGTTGATCAGGTCGCTGAGGAGTGGTCATCTTCGGAACTGAAAGAGAGGTACCTTAACTTCTGAAGGAAAAAAAGTCTTAAAAGACTAATTTATAACTGTACAAGGGAAAGGAAAGATGACTTAGTTGTTTCTGAGGACTGTACTTCCATAGAGAGAATCAAGAAAAGCCCTTTCAGCTCTTCGTCCACTGCTTTCAGATCTGCTGTCCGGAAAAATTAGAGATCAGGGTACCAAGAAAAAGAAACAAACTTCTGATTGTCTTGATCCCTTCCCTCGCTGTCTGAGGTGTATACTTTTTGCTCCAAAATTTCCGTTTTAGAACCCGAAAACAACTGCAAACTTGTGGTTTCTGCCAAAGACCTTCCTCGCTGCCAGGGTAGTGGTCAATCTGTCTTCAAAATCAGATTTGAAGAGTTGAAAACGATGGAAAAAATCTGATTTGGGTCTTTGAGGACCCTCGTTGTCTGTCTTCCAGAACTGTGGCTCCAAAAAATAGGGATTTGGGGCCTAACTTCCTTGGAAAATTCTGATTTGAAGTGTGCTCCTCCCTGCTCAAAATCCCTACGATTTGAGGCTCACCTCTCTTGCAAAAGGTCAGATTCTTCAAGAACCCACAGCGCTGGATCTGTATATTTCTCCCTCTCCAGATTCCCCTCAGATCTTAGTAATTTTCTCCTGTAAATCAGAACTAGATCATCTATACTACAACGATGGATCTATGCTATAGTAGAGTTCTGATTTTTTCCTCAGATGGCTTGGAATTACACTGAAATTTCCAGGTTAGATAGCTGTCTCTACAGCGATTTCTCTCCTCTAAGCCTTTCTGAAAATCTCCAAGATCTTTCCTAACTTCTGATAGCTTTCTCTATTGCTGCTACTAAACTCCCTAGGATGGAGATGGCTCTGATACCAGTGTAATAGATCCTAACACCACAGTAGGGCAAACACTAACTGATCCACCCAACCTTGCCTACTCCCTGATATAGAGTAAGCCCCTCCTAGCCCAGTGTGAGGACTGGTAGCATGCTAATGCCAAGTGTCGGCCACGTGGCACTGACGTGGCCAACTGCACGTCGGGACCCAATTGGGAGCCCTATCCTGCTGACAGGGTCCCTAGGCTGTGTTAGGCCCGCCATGGCTATGGACCGTGCTGGGGCACACTACTCACACTGTCTTGCCCTGTTGGTCTTGTACGCTGGACACGACCCTGACTGTGGTATCTGACTTATCTGTGTTCCCTAGGGTTCGGCCCTGGTTACGAGCTCATAATAGCGCCCATCTACAAGCAATTTTTATCTTTTGATTTGGCTGAAAAATCAGCACCCTTGCTGATTTTACAAAGTGAAGATCCGCTTGTTTTTGCTTGCTTCTAGGTGTGGAAGAAGGCGCTAATGTTTTTGTGATGATCCGATCACATTCCGAGGCTGAAAATTGGACAGCATATTACCATTTGTATGGTGTTTGCAACAACCCTATCCGTGTGTGTATTGTTCACACTTTTTGGCAAGAAAGAAGGGTTCCGGAAAAAGCTTTGTTGGAGGCTAACTTGATTCTTTGCTTGCTGGTTTTCGAGTTTGAAATGCAATTTCAGGCTAAAATTTTCAGCACACAAGGCTTGTAAGAGGGCAAGTTCCTACATCCATCTAATGTGTGGTTTCGACACATTCTGGTGCTGATTTTTCAGATTTGATACTTAGTTGGTTTTGTGTCTTTTAGGGCACATTTAGGGTTTGAAAAAGTTTTTCTTGGTTGGTTCTTATGGCAATAGATTTGGGAGCAATTCGTACTTGTTCGGTCGAAGATATGTTGGATGGCACCAACTGTTCTTCATGGAGTTGCAAGCTGAGATTTTGCATCGACGTGATGATCAAGATTTTATCGGTAACAAGATCTATCTTATATCATTTGAGATTTTGCAAGACCTCTAAAAGTGCTTGGGAAACACTTTTAAAGATCTACCGAATAAAGGATTCATCATCATGCTTTCTCCTCTCTATTTCATCGTCTTTGAAGGTAGAAGGGCAAAGCCTATGTTACATCGTGAGCATCCTATTATGCATCGGGAACGGCCTGTGGAAGGTTTTTGGACAACAAGGTTCACATTTGGAACACTTTGGACAACAAAGTGTTGGTGATTTTGTGGCTGTTGGACAGCCTGCTGCAGCCTCTTGTTGGCTTTCCGAGTCTTTGTGAGATAACAAAGCATCTTTTTACCTTGGAGGAAACACACGTGCCTCACCAAATCAGTACCTTATGCTGATTTTCCTGTTTTGATGCTTACTTCTTATGATGACGGTGTTGTCTTACCTAGTGTTGGTGAGCAGATCATTGATAGTAAGATTCGGGAGGATGTGATGGTAAAAGAGTATCATACTCTTCTTTATGTTTCTTGTGGTAAGAAGACTTATGGAATCATGTGGGAACCATTGATGGATTGCAAATCCATATTTCGGCTTGTGGCTGGTTTTTTGGTTACCTACTTTGGATGGAGCATGCTTGTCTTCACTCTTCGACTTGATGCTATCGCACTTCGTATTCTACATCGGGCATGATTGGGGCTGAGATTTCGACTACTTCGACTACCTCAAGCTGAAGTTTTTTTGGCGGCATTAAGCTTGGACAGCATGCTACATCTTTTCTTTTTCGGCTACATGGAGTTTTGGGCAGCATGCAACACTTTGCATTTTTGTTACAATTTTTCATACTTCATGTCATGTTATGTTTTTTACATTATCATTTAAGGAGGGTGTTAGAAATAATAAATGATAATGTTAGTTTCCCATGGGCTACTTTGACCCAAAAGGGCGAGACTTGTGTAACCATGGGTTAGGTTTATTATTTAGACCATGTTAAGTCAGTTTTAGTTAAGTTGGACCCAATTTTGGTCTAGTAGTAACTCGTGGGTCCAAGTAAACTCTAATTATGTTAAGGGACCCTATCTTGACTTTTGGGAGTGCCCTATAATTAGTAGTGGGTTTGGAAGGTTCTAGAACTTAGAGTTTGGAAGAGTCTAGGCCCTTGGAAGGCCTATTTATGTGTACTCATTGTTCATTTGTAATTCATTCCCTTTCAAGCATTGCTACTACTTTCTCTCTCCTTGAGGGCGCCGAACCCTCTCTCTCTCTTCTTCTTCTTCTTCTTTTATATGGAAATTGAATGTTAGAAGGATCTTGGCACTTTGATTTCCTACATGGCTTTTCCTTGTCACATAGGCTTCCACCTTAGCCCCTTGGCCATCTCTTAGCAATGAGCCAGGTGGCCCTCAGGCCCCTTCCCCCCCCTGCCTTTTGTTTCTCTTTCTGTCCAGACTTCTCATCGCTGGAAAACAGAGAAAGTACAGGGCAAAAATTCATTTCTTGCTCAGGGAGGGTCCCGATAATGCCAACTATCAAGTAGAAAGGGATCGGAATACAGAAGCGCTGTCTTCTGCCACCTGTCCGGATCTGGACAATGCCATGTGGCAGTTTTTAAAGGTACTTTTTGAAGACCATCGCTGGTCAGGCAGCGAACAACTTCTTCCAAGTTTTCTTCGCTGAGGAGGGCACATAAAAATAGATCGTTTCCTGAAATTGAGCGGAACTGCTCCTCAGATCCTAGCCACGTGTCCTTTCCTGGACAGTGCCATGTGGCAGGTCTCTACTGGGTCCCTAAACTGTTTTTTTTAAACTTTGATTCTTCAAAATTCAACAAAAAACAGCGGAAGGGAAACACTAAAAAGTGCATAAAAAATGCATTTAAAGCCCATTTTGAATTCCGTCAAAAGCACCGAAACTTACAAGAAAACTACTACGGATCAATGCACATGCTTTCAGCATGCAGTGGCTTTGATACCGTATGTTACAATCTACTACTTACTGCAAACCTCCAGGTGCCGGTTAACCATAAGAGACCGAATAATACACGTTCCACTCCGCCATAGGACCTAATCCGGGTCCACCCTCCGTGCCCTGACCTGTGACCCCGATCAAGCGGGATCCGACGTCCAACACGGCGTCCCATACCACCGCCTAGGCTCTCTGCCATCTCCTGCCTCAAGCTAGCATACATCCTAGCCGTGCACACGCTCTCCACCCACCTCCTAGGTAGATAGAATGGATGGCAAATGAGTCCTCCTCCCCTTGTATACCTCCAAGGAGGGAGAGACTCCAAGCCATGTGCACACCTAGATCATGACACGTGGTAACTATGCAGGTTCACGAGTCACTGGTCAAGTCTACATGCCCAGTCATCGTCCAGTCTCAAGTTTAGGGTTGGGACCCATGGGAGTTGGGTCCCTAACACTCCTACCACCTCTTACAATGATTGGACCACTTACGTCTATCGGATTCAGGCCGACTTCGATACTTCGAAGTCTCCCCTACTTGATCACAGCTATGAAGTCACTGGATCGGGACTATCGATTCCATGGCCATGCACAGACTAGATAGACTTGTAAATTATAATGTGTTGAAGCGTATTCAGAGCGTAATTTAGATCATTTAGATCAACACAACATTATCAGTCATAAGAACATTTTAATCTATGAATGAATGAATCTGCATGGCATGAAAGAAAGATCAAACAACTACTTGTTTTGGGCATCATCCCCTTTTTTTTCTGCGGTGTCCACTTCTTTCTTCGTTCTGGAATCATCTCTCTCTCTCTCTCTCTCTCTCTCTCTCTCTCTCTCTCTCTCTCTCTATGCCTTGTTGGTGCAGGTTTCCTGCGTCTGCTTTTTTTTTCTTTGTTAAAAACTACGATTTTTTTTTTCTTTGCCCTGGCCTCGTTCCGGAAGGGGAAACTAAGAACCAAAGACACTGGTTTTTTCCATTTTCAATCCAACACAGCATTTTCTTCTTGTTTTTCTCAGATAGACAACTCAAATTTATATGTTCCAAATCACACTTTTTTTCTTTAGCACACACTTACCAAAGACTCTTTTCTTGTGGCACCAAAATTTCCACCTCTTAGGATAGATGCATCACGTTCTGGAACACGCCAGAATTTTAGGTCGTTCTGGAGCAGAAAGTTTTTTAATTTTTATGAAATAAACATTTTTTTTTTGTAAAAGTTTTTAGGTATCTTAGGGGGAAAAAGAAAAGCTTAGAAAGTGCAAAAAATAGTGATAGGTATTAGGTATTAGAAATATGAATTATACGGAAGAGGTTAGGTAGGCGAACACAAACAATTTTGGCGCTTTGCAAAAGCGTATAGAATCGGTTCAGAGCTAGAGCCTAATTCAACACGGGTTAACAGTCATAGAAAGAATTTATTCTACGAATAAGTTATATGCATAGCATGAATCAACTGATCAGAGAGAATGGAATGATGCATTCAAAACAATATGACAGGACTCAAGTTATCGGAACAGTAATCAAAATAATGATTAAGAGTACAAGTTTGAATGCAGACAGAGTCGAGCCTCTTACACATTCTCTTACATGCTCATCTTCATCTTCTTGTCAACAATACTTTTGTTTTCTGTTATAAATTCGAAGCATTGTTGATTTTTTGCCCATTGATGCCCTTATTTTCATATTTACTTCATTAGTACCAGTTAAAGTTCATTCCATTCTTTCACGATGCACTTTTCTGTGTTATTCATCAACCTTGCCTCCTCCTTTTAGTATCTCCAGATATTTCAACATGCTCTTTCCTGTTGGAGCGTCTATCATCTATTATAATCTTCCAAATCCCAATTTTAGCCAATCTGCAAGGAATAATTATCCAAATCGCATCTTTCTAAATTCTAACTTCCAGTGGCTGGCAACCTATACAAGATTCTTTACAGGATCGGATATAAGTGATTTTGCACCTTTGTTTGATGCTTGCGTAGCTGTACGACCAACTTAGAGCCTGTTGACTTCATAAGTACTGACAACTGAGACAGTTCCAAGATGGAGTTGCTTTCAGTTTTTCCAAAACAATTCTTGAAACTGGCCATAACACAGTTGTGCAGTCTGAAATTGATTTGCTTGTGCTCTAAACTGTGATGTTCAACCTGTAGGACTATCTGCAGTGTGGGTCTGACTACCATGAGCTTTAAACATACATGCCAAATTTTGTTTTTATACGGGCTGTTTGCTTGGAAAAGCAGAAATTTTCCTGTAGTACGTGCTTTGGATTACCCGAGCAACTAAAATGTGGCTGATACTTGATCATGCAACCTGTAATCCTCCTAAACGGGCTGCAAACTTTATTATCCAGCCTATAACTGGGCAAAATTGAGCTGGTGCTGCTAGAAAAACTTATGAACAAACCTGTAAATTGTTTAATCTTCTTATAAACTAACTGTGCGGCTTGTAGTGGATTGTATGGGCAGTAAATTGCTCAAATTGGCCTGCAACGCTGTTTAGGCTGTGGCTTAACTAAGTTAGGTTCTCCACGAAATTAGCCTTGGTATTAACGTGTTTTTATGATTACTTTTATTCAAGCTTTACAGAATAGGGTAGGATTGCAATACAAGAATTTTTAATACTGGTATGGCTTGAACGTATAAGACTTCGACTTCCTGGCTTCAAAAGCATCTCTGTTTCACATAAATTTGATAAGAACAGATTTGTCTTGTACAGAGCACTTGGTATATCTCAAAAACATGAGTTTCGTTAAAAATCATGTTCTGTTCTCTGCACTTTTTTAAGATTACTCAACTAAGTTGTTAAGCTCTTTCTTGAGTTAATGTTCCACACTTGTAAATCTTACTTCCCCACAGGTTTTTTGCAGATTATTACAAAATTCACAAATTGACATTGTTTTACTCTATTCTATTCTTTTCTAATCTCATTATATTATGTTCTAATCTAGTCTAACAAATTTACATTCTATTCTATCATCGTATCATATGAAATCTATTGTGACAAAATCACAAATTATTATCATTATTGTAACATTACTAACAAATTGTATCAGAGAGAGAGAGAGAGAGAGAGAGAGAGAGAGAGAGAGAGAGAGAGAGAGAGAGAGAGAGAGAGAGAGAGAGAGAGAGAGAGAGAATGAGAGGATTATGCTTACTTTGTTACCATCGGTTGTATGCAGAACAATTCCTTTTGGATGGAACATTTTAACTGCAGGATATCTTGAAAGCACATTTTTGGGTGTATGTACTTTTACCTTGTTTTCAATCTTTCCTCTTTCTGCTTTGTGTTTTCCTTGATATCTTAGAGAATTGCATGCATATTGTGCATCCATATTTTTTGGCCGTGTTTGTTTTTCTTTGTCTCAAGCATGTGTATCCACATTGTCTTAGTTTGATTTGTGCTTCTTTGAAGCTATGTACTAGAAGTTTCAAGGATCTTTCGTGCAGTATACATTAGCTAACTCACAGGCTCAGCATCAATCAAATTCACACAATAGCAAAAAGAGAGAGCACACACCAACACAAGAAGCACTTTGTGAACTGTATTGACTAAGAGAGGAAAACAAAGTACATATATACACTAGTATTTTGGGGGTTCCGCTGCATGGCTTGTTGGACCCCGTTACGGCACGTGTGTCCCGACTTACTACTTATTGTACCGTAAAGATGACACTAACACGTACTCATGTATAGAGTGAAGTAAAAACTGCAAAAAATGGAAATAAAGGTCGAGTGTCCAAATAAATAGGACTTACACAATCTGACACTCTCCCTTAAGTCCTAGTTTATTTTACTTATAGAGCTTTTCTCTAAAAAATTCAAACTTATCAATGTTTAGAGCTTTAGCAAGTGTGTTTGCTAGCTAATTCTCTGCAATGCACTATTAGCAACTTTTTCTCTAATGAAATGATATTTAATTTCTATATGCTTTGTGCGTGCATGAAACACAGGATTCTTAGCTGGCTGAATAGCACTTGGCTATCACACCTGATTACTGTAGGCTTACTTTGCAAGATGCCAATGTCTTCCATTATCCTTCTTAGCCATATTGCCTCCTACGTAGCTGAACATAGGGCTTTGTATTCCGCATCTGTTGTAGAACAAGCAACTGTGTTCTGTTTCTTGCTGGACCAAGAAAATACACCATTACCAACATGAAAAACATAACTAGTGGTGGATCTTCTATCATCTATACAGCCTGCCCAACCTGAATCTACAAAGCCGTGTAAAAACTAGTAAAGCCTGTTGTCTCTCATACAACAATCAATGGGTGGGTGTCCCCTTAATATAGCGTAGAATCCTCTTAGCAGCTTCCCAATGAGTTTCCCTAGGCGTGGCCATGAATTGACTTACGACAATTACAACATAGCTTATGTCAGGACGAGTAGTTGTAAGATAGATTAGAGAACCAACTAAGTGACGAAACAATGTAGCGTCAACCAGTGTACTCTCATCCTGATTCGAAAGCTTCTTACCAGTCTCCAAAGGTGTAGAAATTGGCTTATTGTCACACATCTTGAAACGTCTTAGGATTTCGTTCATGTACTTTGTTTGAGTGACAGTTGACTGCTGTGCCATCGTGTCTTTGCTAGATTTCCACTCCCAAGCAATACTGCATCAATCCAAGGTTAGTCATTTTTTATCCTTTTTGATTGCACTAATCAAATCCTCATCATTACTTGTGATTATGAGGTTGTCTACATATAACACACTTAGTGTGATGCTAGAGTCACGAGCAAAATACAAAAGGTGGAAATCTGAAGAAGTGCGTATCAGACCTCTAGATAGGAGATGTTCATCGAAGTGGCTATACCAAGCACGTAGTGCTTGCTTCAGTCCATACGAGGCCTTCCTCAATTTTCATACTTTGTCTTCTATGGCCTGTATTACAAAACCACTAGGTTGCTCCATATACACTTCCTCTTCAAGCTTACCATCATTCAAAAAAGCAGACTTTACGTCCATTTGATTTAGATTCCATCCAAAAAATGCTGCCAAGGCGATAACCATATGAAGTGTATTCCATTTGTCTAAAGGAGCAAAGGTCTCGTCATAGTCAATGCCCTTACTTTGCTCGTATCCGTTCACTACAAGTCTTGCCTTGTGTTCCCATCGGTATTGTACTTCATCCTATATACCCATTTGTTGCCAATGGGTTTCTTGCCCTTTGGAAGATCCACTATCTCCCAAGTGTCATGGCGTTTGATGGAATCAATCTCCTCTTGCATTGCTTTTTCCAAATCTCATGATCATTGGCCTCCTCAAAGCAAGAGGGTTCAATAGATAGAATAATGTCACTCATGAGGGCAAGATTCACCTAAAATCTATCAGGTTCCGTTTTCTCCCTTGGCTACCCCATTTTGTTGAGGTGTATCAACTTGTGCAATATAGTTTCATGTCCGATTCGAATTGGCGGATTGAATCGACCTGGTTTGACCGATTCAAATCGATTCGAACCGCCCATCTGAAAACCAAATTGGCGGAATCAGAAAGGTTTCAATTTTTTTTTTGCTTTGAGGGTATCCAGGCATGAATTTCAAGATCGATATTCTAGAAATTTGGCATTCATGATTCAAGTAGTGTTTCATGTCGGATTCGTCTAGTAACCTCAGGTTCAAAGTTCAAACCGATTCAAATCACCAATCAATGCATTCAACATTGTGGACAATGGACATTGGATTTGATTGAGACTCCAGACTCCATAGACGATAGTACATACTACTGTCTACATTCATCATTCAACATTGTACATGTAACATTAACTGCATTCAAGTCTCAAGTAAGTTGTCACTAGATTCTAGAATCAAGATTTAAGATTCACTGAACATTCTATATTCTAAATTAGATTTATAAATCATCATTCAAGTTTTAATAGTGAGTCTAGACTTTGGAGTCTGGACTTTGTAGACTGTGACATTGTCCAATGCCAACATTCAAGTTTCATAAAATTACATAATACATATCACGATACATTGCTGAGTGGACTGAAGTTTGAGACTCTAAAGTCTATGAGTTTGGAGTATGTGGACAGACAGACATTGGCCATGACAGATGTAGATTGCAGCGTGCACATGCCATATACATATTACAAAATTGAAATGAAATGCCAACATCAGGATTCAAGTTAATAAATCAATAAACATACTATAATAGATCATGATTCATTGAAGTTTGAATGAACTGTAAACATCATCCAAAATCCAGATTCCAATTTGAAATAAAATGTATCATGTATAGATAAGAGGTTCTAGGACAGCCACAAAGATCATAGATGTCATAGCCTCGAGAATAAAGGCTCAAGCCTCATATGAATCTATCGTCTAATATTTTATATCTATCATCAGCTAGCTGCTATGCACATGCTCATGAGTCCTAGTCTCTAGAGCTCATGAGTCATAACCTCATGGACCTCGTTGCCCTCGGGAGCGTCTCCTGTACAATGGGAACCTTTGACGACTCCGAAGCATCACTCTCCTCATCCGAGTCAGAGGACTCTGTATCACCCTCCTCTGTGTACCTACGTGGACTCTCCGGAGTCTCCCTTGAATCCCATCACTAGGCTCCTCAATGCGGCCGTCGAGGAGGATGAGAGCCTGAAGCCTCTCCTTGTTGTGTCCTGATCCTACGTGAAGCTCCTCGAGTGATAGGTCCTGCGCAATCCACATAGGGAATTAGAATTAGGATTGATAATTTACAACTTAGAGTGGTTTCAAATTTCAATAACATCTAGACTCGTGTGACGTCAATAACTAATTTGTAAGTTGTAAGTTTGTAACCTACTAACCTATAGATAGGAGAGCATCATCATAGGGGAATCTATAATCGTCCTCCTCTTCTTGAGATGCGACTGGCAATTCTGGAACTTTCGTGATATCAATCTCATCAAGATTGACCTGTACAAATTACATCACGTGACACAAATCATGATTCGAAATTTACGTGACACGTCACAAATCATGATTCACGATTTTCTAATTTTGATTAAGCACATGCCACAAATCACGATTCACGAATTTGCAAAAAATCAAATTTACAAAAAATTTATCCGAACTAGCTTCTAACTTTTAACTATTATCTAAGTAAAAAGTTCAAAGTTCTAAAACACTACTAATTGACTTCTAATCTCAGACTTTTAACTAACTTTTCAATCTCTCCATCTTTTTTCACCTATTCATTCCGTTCTCCACTCCTAAATTCTAACCATAGATGCACTGCGTTTCAGAATCGCGGTTCAGAAATTTAAAAAAAAATTGATTCCAATCCATGTACTCCAAGGTCATCCAAATAAATTTCCACAAATTGCAAATACTCTTTGAATGCAAATTGCATAACGCGTTGAAAAGTACTTCGTGCATTGCATAGTCCAAATGACATAACTCTATAAGCACAGGTTCTCCATTCCGTTGCAAATGCAGTTTTATGTTGGTCGGCAAGTGCAATCTTAACTTGGTTGTATCCACTGAATCCATCCAAGATTAGCACTAGCAAGGCGATCCAATATACTTTCTATGAAAGCTAGCGGAAAATGGTCCTTCCGTGTGATTGCGTTCAAGGCCTTTAGGTTAACACAAATCTGCATCTTGCCGTTCCGTTCTTCTTTGGTACGATGACGATTTGTAAAGCCCATTCTGTATGCTCGATCTCATAAATGAAATTAGCATCTAGTAACCTTTGCAAGTCTTTCTTTATCAGTTCCATGAAATTTGGATTATATCAATAAAACCAGCTTACTTTTGGAACTGCATCTAGTACTAGTGGAATTGTACGGTCTTAGGAATATCCTTCAAATCTTTGTAGGATCAAGCAAAACAATCCTGATACTTAACCAACAACTTTCTCAGTGCAAAAAACTGAGCAGATGAAAGTTGTGCTCCAGCTTGAACTATTTTCTCATCTTTCCCTGGTTTTGCTAGATTCATAGATTGAGTACGAGCTGGTCCATCATAAACTTCTTACGTTTTTGGGACTTCTTATATCATTGTTATTGTTAGAGCTTTTACTCCATGTCCTAGTTTTTGAAATTTTACATGACAATTGTACATTTGTAATTATTGAAATGACTTGGCACCGCCCTGTGGGGACCATTGTAATTAGTTTGAATTGATCCTTCAAAGTTGTTTTTAGCTTTGGCATAGAGTACTGGGTCATTTATCTGGACTGCTTGGACTGACCTCCACAAAGGAGGGGTTCACCGGTCAACAAGACAGGTGTCATAGACTCACTAGGACACTTGGTCCAAAGTACGAGTGGCACATGACAGTCCTACTTGCAATGTCTCTCGTATCACCGATTCGAACAACGAATCACAATTCGAATCAGGCGCTCGATGAGCTTCTGGTAACATAAGGACCACATCATCCAAATTGTAACTTTTGAAATGCTCTGGCATATCATGCTGCACTTTATTTGCTTTTTCTTGCTCGAATTTACACAAATTTACTTTATTTGCACAAATGATCCAACCGCAAGAACTTGCTCAGAGTTATATCCATCTTACTTGAAAGGATATTCACAATTAGCTCTGTTTGCGGGATCTCTGGTTCCGTCATCTTGAATGGTTCTTCATGTTGATGTAACTGAGTATTCACATCGGTTCTTTGATGAGATCTTTGCAAAGGATTAGGTAGATTCGTTGGAACAACTGGCACATGAGGGTTCATAGCAGCAGCTTTAGCATTCTCTAATGCTTCTTCCGCTGACAGGTCTTTAATCCACTACCTCATCTAATTGCAAGTTAGGATAGACCTCGAATATGGAAGGCTGATCATTGACTAGTACGGATTCTGCAAGTGGTGGATTAGGAGCAACTTCTCTTTGTTTTTGAGCTCTTGTGACAATCATCAACTGGTTAATGTGCTTGTTGTGGAGCTGGTCAAACTTGCCTTGGTTTAATGGAAATCATGTTCACTAGAGCAGTTGTAGGTGGTACTTTGGGTTTGGCTGGACAATTCTTATAGCAATGTCCATATCCACATTCTCGACAAAATGGCATGAAATTTCCTTTGTTTGGACATCCTGCTATGTAATGATTTTCTTCACACCTAAAGCATCCTACCTAAAGCTCTTGCCCACTGTCTGGACTGTTGTTGTGCAGCAACATAGATTGCATATCGCTCAGGTAGACCAGTATCTTGATCAGGAGGAACATTCCAATGATCTTGACTTGTTGAAGCTTCTGGCTCAATCATATTAGTTTGAGGTCCTTGTGATCCTTGAGGAGCCCCAAGTCCATGCACCTTACCATATGCTTTCCACTCTGGACCTCCATGATATCCATACTTGTGATAACGTTGTTGAACAATCTTGGGATTAAACGAACAAAACAATGTCTCATGGCCGGTAGACTTGCATAAATGACAATGTCTGTCATTCGCCGCTTCATTGTTGGACACCCATGCCTAGAATTGATGACCTGTTCGACCAACTCAAACATGACAAGTATTTTAGCCGAATAGATCTCCGGTATGGATATCACCAAATTCGGATAGCTAAAGGTGATGAGCACAAAATGGCTTTTCGAACATGGTATGGGAGTCATGAGTTCATGGTGACGTCATTTGGTCTGACAAACGCACCAGCCACATTTTGCATGTTGATCAACATCTTTCAAGACTGCTTACATGAATTTGTTATTGTTTACATCGACGACATCTTACTATTCAGCCGTAGCCTCAAGATCACATTGAACATTTAAGGATGGTTTTTCAACGACTAAGGAGAAATTGCTTGTTCGCAAAAAGAGAGAAATGTGAGTTTGTAGTAGAGGAAGTTGATTTTCTTGGGCACGTTATAGGCTACGGACAAATTTGGATGGATCCTAAGAAGATCAAGGCTAGCACCTAGAAGTTCATGGCATGAAATCCTTCGTAGGGCTATGCAACTCCTACAGAAGATTCATCGAGGCGTTTATCAAAATTGTGGCGCTGCTGTTGGAGCGGATAAAGACTCATCTAAAGATGACATGGACGCCGGAATGTGAAGCAGCATTCCAAGAACTTAAACGACGAATCACTCAAGAACCCATTCTTGCTCTAGAAGACTTTAGCAAACCATTTGAGATCCATACAGACGCATCAAACTTTGCTATTTGGGCTGTGTTGATGCAAGAAGGAAAACCAGTTGCATATTTTTCGAAGAAATTGAGTGACGTAGAGCAACGATGGCCAACTCATGAAAAAAGAGATGGTTGCAATAGTTCAGGCAGTGGAGCATTGGAGACATTATGTAGCAGGAAAGCCCTTTAAGGCGTTCATTGACAATGTATCACTCAAGTACTTTGCGTCCCAAGGTATGCTCACGCCAAACTCGGGACCCATATCCGGGAGCTAGACTGATTTTGCCAGGCTTAATCAGCAAAATAAAAACTAAGTCCAGAAAAGCATGCTTTACCAAAAAGCACTATATTTCAAGACAGAGGAGGGGGGGGGCAAATCACACCAAAACTATAGGGGGAGTCCGGCAGACAAAAATCACACCCAAACTATAGGGGGAGTCCGACAGACAAAACTTGGGCAGTTCAACCAGCGCCAGGAATCCAGTCGCCAGGTCTCAGCTCTCTTTACCAGCGTGAGCCAGGCACAATGCCTAGCACGTGTTGGTGGCCCCAAGACCAGTCAATCTATGCATGAATGTAATCTCTTCCAGATTTAATAAAGTTGATCCTTGCGGATGATTACCATTTCGGTTCGCCTTTGGGACTGATCCAAGTGGAAAGACCCTTACTATGTGACTCGTCGCTATGCCATTTGGTCAGTTTGGTGACCACTATGCCTTGGGATTTCATGTGTGACTTGTCTTTGCCTTTGGTTACCTTTTGGGGACGGATTGTGAATTGGCTTTCGTGTTGGTTGGGATTCCAGTTTTCCTAAATCTGAATGGTTAGGCTTGTTGCGTTTTCTAAGTTGGCTTTTCAATGAGTTCATGACGGATGAATGTTAGACTTAAGCGTGTCTTGGGGAGACCGCTCAAGTACCAGCGCCCTTTGAGGCGTCGGCGCAACACCAACCACAGCTGCCCAAGTTTTGGTTTCTTCCTTGTGTTGTTCTAGTCAATTCTCTAAGGCTTGGATTTGCTTGGATGTTTCCTCCGCCAGGGGATGTTGGCTTTTCTGTTTCAAGGTTGTGAATTCGTCTCGTGAATGTATGGTGATGCAGAGATTCGAAGATGATGCCGGTCCTTGCAAGAGATGAACAAGGATTGGGGATAGTTCCATAGCTGACCCTTCATCAGGTTGATGTTGATGGTTGGAATGGCCAGAAGATCCGCTAGAAGGATCCTACCAGCAACAATCAGCCCAGCAGTATCTTTGAATTCTTTTTCCCAGCAACAGCAATCGAGGCCAGCTTGGCAGTAGCAACTATCCTCCAGCTGGCAACAGTGATGAAGAGCAGCATCGTGAGAGGCCTGTTGGCAGTGATGGACGACCTGCAACAACCTACAAGGAACTGAGGGTGTTTTCACACACAAAGGGGGCCAATAGTGATGCTGAGTCACACTTACCCCCCCGCTCCATGAGCCCCCTCCATCTCCCTCCGTTGACTCCCATTTCACACACAAACTTATCCGGGAGACGTTTATTTTCTTTCCTTTATCCTATATGAGCCACAAGGATGTTTTCCCACCTGGGAAATTTAAATCTGAACAGGTCCTAAAAAATGGGGGCCTAGGGCATATGGAGATGCCAGGGAGTACTCCTTGGTATCTTCACTTACCCCATGTTAGCATTTTTTAAGCCAAGTCACTTGTGACATGGGGAGCCTCACTTTTCTATGTGAAATTGGGTAAGGGCCTTCCTACTTTTTCTCTCCAATGAACGTTAAGTTTTTTGACAAATAGACATGCCCTACAACTGTGTGTGAAAACACCCTTAGATGTAGCAACAATGATGGATGACGAGGAACATGGCCATTGATGGATAACACGATCTATGTCAGCAATGGTCATAACAGGAGGTAACTTATCCAAAAGTAAACTTATTTTTATATTTTTTACATTTAAAAATAAGTAGAAAGCAATGATTTATATGGAATGCGGGTCTCTTTCCATGTTCCATATGGAATGCATTCTCTATGACGTTTGGAACAACCTCATCCCATGTGGCAAGGAAAGTATGGATACTATCCTATGAAATACTAACCTTCTGTATGGATAGAAACTTATATGTTGATAGCCTGATGTTTAGTGGCCAAAGCACATTCATGTACTGGTCATGTTGCATATTGGAGTTTATCCTTAGCGAATAATAAATAGGAGGTTTTTAACCACCCCCAAACAACATCATTTAAAAGTCCGCTATCAGATCCTCCTAAAGAGAAAAATGTTCTGACCAACATTTTGACTGGAATGCTGAGAAAACACTTGGAATGCTGAGTATTTTCGTCGTTATTCGAGTGCCGAAAAGAAAGTATTTGCGACAGACGAATAAGATGGTTTAAAGACGGTTCTTTACAGCATGCTTTACAAAAACACAGCAAATGACTGTAATGCACTAGAGCGTCTGTCTGATCAGAGAGAAATTCATGAAATGTGTTAGAGATTGTTAGCAGACTCCAGATCACTCACACTCAGCAGTGCGGAGAACAGAGATAAGAGAGAATAACTCACAGAACTCTATTCACTTCTTCAATCTCTTACATAAGCATAAACTCTTCTCTCTCGATGATCGAGACTGAAGTGTGAGATCAATATATGTTCTACGGGGCGAACAAACACTGGCATTTTTGGAATGCTCCAAAAACAAAGGGGAGCGTTCTGGAATACTGCGCACCTATGCACTGCACGGCTATAATCAGAATTTAGAATTATAGCAGATGTATTACAAAGATCTGTAATTCATATGACAATGTATATGGTTATTTAATTTTTCACTATCAGAATGTGCATGCAGACCTTTCCAGTTTCCATTCCAATACTCTGGTTAAATTTGGATATGACAGCTTAAGAAATTTGAGTTTTTGGTCCAGTGTTCCAAACGCTGGTCAAAATATGGATCTTTGGAATGCAATTATTTTATGGATTAATCATCACCTTCAAGTTTCTTTCCCATTTTTCTGGCCCTGACCCAAGTACTCACTTTTCTAAGAGCTATTTAGGTCAAGGAGTTTCTCTATTTGGAACTTTGTTTGTCAACTAGAAACTGCAACCAAATCATTCAGTTTGAGAGATCAAGACATTTCAGTGTCAAAGCTTTAAAGAGGCACAGCTGTAAAATCTGGATCTGAGGTTGCAAAGGATGTATTTGTTGGAATTAATAGCCGTAGAGAAGGATGGAAATTGATGGTCATTGTGACGTAGGTTCATTGAGCCTCCAAGCATGAAGGTGACGTTCAGGGATGTAGCTCTATATTGTGTCAAAACTTTGTGAGCATGTCCTAATACTTTAACAACTCATTGGAGGATGATTTCATCTACAAGAACCTAGATGCTTTAGTTTAGGCCTTCTGCAGTTCTTTTGGACTTGCTGACCTGACATTATGCTGAATCTTAAATGCTTTTGCAGCTTATTGTGACTATAATTGGTCTACTCCTCTTTGGAAAGCTTTTAGAGCCAATATGGGGATCAAAGGAGTTTCTGAAGTTTATTGTTTTCGTGAACCTTTTCACTTCACTTAGCACGTTTGTCCTGGCGATCTTACTGTACTACATCACCAGAGGAGACAACTACTTGTATGTACTCCATCTCATCTATGTCATTGTTTACTTTAGGATCTGCTTGGACACTGTCGTTTAGCATTTTGTCATTCTGCTTTTGATGCTTTGTTCTCCATGTTAGGTCTGCAAATATTCTGTTTAGAAGAGCACCAGATCTCAAAAAAGAAGGGTTGAGGCCACAGTGCCTATGGCTTATAAATGTCGTCTTTATGAAACTTGGTAATTTAAGGGATTTTTTCCCCGTATGTGCATCTTAACACCCTGCTTAATTTCGCACTTCGCAAGCAAGACTCACCCTTTATAAAGATTGTATACAGATATTCTTCCTATTCAACATGCGAACTTTGAGTTCCTTTTCCAGCCGCCACCTGTGATTTGGACCTCAGTACAATTACACAGCTCCAAAAAAACAGGCTAACCTCAAAATTGGTGCCAAGTCATTCCAATTACTCAAAATTGTGCTCATTACGGAACTCCCAATACTTCTATACAATGATGTCTACTAACAAAGACTACTACTTGTGTAGCCTGGACATGAGAATCTTATTGCTGGATCAGATGCATTACCAATAACTTTTTGAATTTAACAGCTTACTAGGCCTGAAAAGAAACATAAATTATTTGTTTTTGCACAAATAGGGTTTCTACAGCAGGGACCAAATGTTCCAGAGTACTTACTCTGAGCTGATCTGTTTCATTCTATGTTTAATTGGATAGAAATTTGAGCTATTCCTGTAGGTTGAAAATTGCAACTGTTGTAGGACTTAAAACTACTTTCAAGCATCTGTTCAGGTGTATTTTGGTTGTCAATCCCAAACATCGTTGTGGTCTGACCGGTGAGAGATCCAGTAGGGTGAACACATGTATTTTGGGCTTCAGACACGTTTACTTTCTAGTGATGGTGCCAAATTATAGATTTGGTGGTTGGTTAGCTAAACGTTTTCTTTGTATGATTATTAGGTATGTACCTATTTCGGGGTTCAATGGAGTGCTGGCAGGGTTCCTTGTTGCAGTGAAACAGATTATGCCTGATCAAGAGCTGACAGCATTTTTCTTTCTCAAGCTGAAAGCAAAGGTTTTAAACTTATCATAATTCTGTTCATTTTCTTGCATATCTTGCTGATTGTTCTCTTTTTTTAGAGAGCTTCAACGAGCAGGTCAGAGACGAAGATATGCTAGTTTCTTCTTTAAATATCCCCGGTTTTTTACTGTATGCAGTGGCTTCCCTCAATTCTGGTCACGTTTTCTTCAATAATAGGCTTCTTAACAAGCGATACTATCTTGTACTTGCCCTTTATTATTTTTGGCACGTATGTGAGCTGGTTGTACTTGCGGTACTTTCAAGCCAAACCAGAAAACAGTTTCAAGGGCGATCCAAGTGACGAGTTCTCATTTTCAACATTTTTCCCAGATTTTTTAGGGTACGTGGAGCTTATCGTAATAGGAATGATAGGATCCAGTTATGAGAATGAAAGTGCACTGCTTTTATCAATGATAAATGTCAGGTTATTGTCTCTCCCAACAACTCAGACATACTCTGAGCATTTCAACTTCTAAGATGAGCTTCTCAATTGCAGCCCGGTTATCAACCCAGTTGCAATAATTTGTGAAAAAACCTTCTGTGGACGGAGGGGTCAGAATGAGGACAATGAAGGGCATGGCTATATATTAGGCGGTGGGCCCCTTCCTGGATCAGACCCCGTGGAAGCATCAAGGAGGAGGTAAAACTTGATTTAATCTCCATCTCTTCATTTGGATGGCTTCAAACTTTAAATTAGCAGTCCTGTTTGGTGTGTACATCTGGACGCAGTTTTTGTGCATGTGGATGTCTTCAACTTGTATCTTTAGGAATGTTTTTGAGTAGGTAGATTGTGCACATTTGTATACCTCTAGAGAAGTTCTGATATAAGGCAGACTCAAGTGAAATGTGTGAGTGTTAATTTCACTTCAAAATGGCAGAGAACGGGGTGCTCGGGCTCTGGAAGAGAGATTGACAGCTGCTTCTGCTTCTGGCGGGGAGTCCAACACACTAAAGGTTACAAAAGTAGGGCACAGTGAGAATTTGGCTAGTCTAGAGAATGTATAGTAGCCAAGAAAAGGCTGTCTAATATCGCATTAGGTCAACCTTGTATAAGTTTTTATGATGTGTACAAGTGATTTGATGATTTATCTGTACATGCATTTGCTATGTGTATGCATTGTGAAGCTATCAAATTTCTTAGAATGGTTAGTGTCTGAAATAATATGCATATCCGAGGTATGGACCTTGTAAAATTGAAGTCATTATTCCATTTTTCTCATGTTGGATCTTATCCATGTCATGTTGTTGGGAAATGTTATATATCTAATCTTTATCTGGTAAGCGACAGAAGCAATATAAGCAGCCAAATTTGAAGAATTTGACATGATAATAGAAGGGGATTTCGCTGAACATCTACTTCAGATTCTGACTTGCAAAATCTTGCAAAATCTGGATCAAGGAATCTTTTTTGAATTAGCTTCATATTTTAAGTGGGTCAAAATCTGGTCCGACTTTGAATAGTTGGATCACCTGTGTATGAGAAGTATCAGAAGCTCTTTATTGAAGTTTTCCAGCATAATGCTTGGTTATAGTATGGCAAAATTTTCCCCAAATTTGAACTTGAAAGATCAATCTACATGTCCATCAATTTGAGTACGTAGTTGGCAAAATTTGCATCCAAGCATCTGCAGAGAGGTTGCAAACATGCACTTAGCTAGCATATAATACAACAGAGTTTGTCCATGTAACTGCATTGGGACAATGAGGTATTTGCAGAAAGGTTGCAAAAATGCACTTCACTATTATTTATAATACAATATAAATGCATTGGCACGACAAGGTATCTGGCCTAGATGAAGATCCATTAAGGCCCTAAACATCCTTCGGGCATCTATTGAGGGGGGCTCGAGAAGTTGAGGTTCTTTTTTATCTGATTTATTAAGATTAACCGAAACTCAGCTGAATGCAGTACATGCCATGTCATCCATTATGTAGCAGTCTTAGTCGACTCTATGTATGGGATGCCATGAGCTGACTATCATGAGGCGACACGTTATGGTTTTTGAAAATTTTAGTTTGACCAGAAGTTCCAATTCAAAGCTATTTCAAAGTAAGAAGATACTCAAGTAAATAATGGCTTGTACAGCAAATGCATATCATCCTGCGGTATAGAGATTATACCAAGTCGCATTTCTGTTTATCCTTGATGTTTCTCAAATATATCCTCTGCATACCAGTTGTTTTTGTCCATTTTTTTATAAATGTGTCTTCAAAATGGAAAATATATTTTGGAGGCTTTAAGAACTTTCTCGTGATCATCCAGAGTTTGATGGTAGCAGAAAGAGAGAGAAAGAGGTATTTGGAGCTCAAAGCTGAACATATTAGTATCATTGTTGATATTACTACTTCTAGGATGTCAAACTAATAAAATAAAAATGCCTTCTTGCAGTTTTTATGTAATTAAAATCTTCTTAGAGAAAATAGATCATCTAGCTTCACCTTGTTGCAAATGCACATGCAAAAAATGGGAAAAAAAAATTGATTGTGATTTCATTTACTGCTAGTTTAACATTTTATTGAATGATAAGATTATGCTTACCCTCCACATGTGGGAACATGCTCCACACATGTGAGATTTACATTTGTACATAACATTGCAAAATAATCAAGCTAGATTTTGCCTATTCTTCACATTCATAGCCAAATCTAATTTGTTTTAGCATTTAATATTATAACATATACATAACATGCAAAAGACACAAGGATCTCCATGAATTTACATTAGGAATAAGCAAATGATTACAAAGGATTGAAATGGGCTTGAATTCATGTGGATTGGGCACATGAGACTGGACAATGAAAATCTCAAAGCTTACATTCATAAAGATGAAGCTTAGTTCTCTCTTTTGCAAATGAGCCAAAAGATACAAAAAGTGATGTCTCTTGCCTACTTATAAACACTCTTGCTTATTTATAGACAATGCTCTAACTTAACTAAACATAACTATCTTGAAAAAATCTCGACACTATTTGGGTTGCACTGCCATTAGTAATATAAGGTAAAAATGTGCATACTTTGTAAGCCTATCCACCACCACATAGATATCATCATAACCTCTCTCTCTCTCTCAATATATATATATATATATATATATATATATATATATATATATATATAGTAAAGAGTGTCCGTCGTTGACGGGCAATGGACAGGCAATTGACGGTCGACGATCTGGGTGACAGCCGATGATTTGGATGGCAGTCAATGGTTTAGGAGGAAAGTCAATGGTCGTTGATGGGTGGCCGATGTATGTGTGTGTATGTACGTGAGTGCATGTGTTTATGTATGTGTGTATTTGTGAGAGTGTGTATATCTTTGCATGCGTGTGGGTAGTCTAGCATAGTGTGTCCGTCGATGGCGGGCGGTCGATGATGTGTGTGTGTGTGTGTGTATGTGTATGGATTTGTGTGTATGAGTGTGTGTGTATCTGTTTGTGTGGATTTGTGTGTATGATTTGTGCTTGATGGTGTGTGTGTGTGTGTGTGTGTGTGTATGCATATGTGCATGTGTGTGATTTATGTGGTCGATGGTGCGTGCATGTGTATGAGTGTGTTGTGTGTATGGGTGTGCATGTGCATGCAGATATCTTTACAATTCCTTGAATTGCTTTTAGGGTTCCTGGCTTGAACACACATTTCTTTGTGCATAGTGAACTGCTTGGAGCCCGGTTTGTTGGTGCGAGTTCGTCTCGATGTGCAGCATTGGATGGAACAAACGACACACAAGACGAAGCCCGTTGCGATACTAGACCATTTTTCGAAAATGCCAAAAATTAAACGACCGACTTTATCAACACACCAAGCAGGTTGTTGCAAGTATGGATAAAGTTACCAGTGATGAAAAAGGAGATTGAAGTCTCTCGGAGACACTAATCTCAATGATTCAAGATGGCCAGTTCTTGGTGAGCCCTAAAATAGTGTGCAATTGAAAAATGAACACCATTCATTCGACGTTCCATCATATGAATGCATTTTATAGCTCTCAAAGATGACAATACTTGAGGTGATGTAACAGTTCGACCAAGGTTACCAAAAGCAAGAAACTTGTCTTTCAAATGAGAAACGAGATTGGATCAAAACCGGAAGATCGCATGTGTTAGGATTTCAAAGGTAGATTGTCACATCCATTTTTGGCAAGGTACTACAGGAGCAAGAGAAAAAGATGGGACAAATTGATCAAGCAAACTTGTGCAACAAGAGAATAAAAAATTACAAAGCTGGGAAAAAAGAAAAAAGAAAAACCCTAGAGGTACGAACAAAGAAAATTTCGTGTCAAATTTTCATTTCAATTTGAATAAATAGTTTTAGATATTCAACTTTTGCTATTTCCCACAGTCGTTGCAAGGATGGGATTGACAAATATGTTTCTTCATAAAGCATGGATGCTAGACGGAGAAAAGAACTTTGGGTAAAACTTTATATTCATGATTTATGAGTAAAACTTTGGTAATTCAAAATAATTAAGAAAGCCATGTAATAAATCTTAGTGCGGGTTTGCTCATCGATGATGCTTTTTTAGGTGGACTGACAGGAGAAAGGGGAAAGCGGAGTGCGGGTGTGCTCCCTAATGGTTAAGAGCAAGTTGTTTGGGCAAGAGGCCGATGGTTTAAGTGCTCGGGGGAGATGGATGATTGGGTTTTGCCATGTGACAAAAAAGGACGAGAGGGTGTTAAAAAAAGATATGCTTCCACCATTAAAAATGTTGGTTTTTATTTATTTATTTTTTTTGAGAGGGGGGGGGGGGTTCTTTCTTGATGGGGACTGTTTTTTGTCTCCTTAAAAAAAAAAAAAACTTAGTTTATGGGGAGCCAAAAAGCCCCTTCATTTTTTTTGTTTTATGGGGAGTCGGGGTTCACATTTTTAAGAGGGTTTACGTTCATATTTTTTTATGAGGGATTTACGTTTTAAAGGGGAGGTGTTTTACATTTAAGAAAAAGTGTGTTTGTGTGTGTGGTTGGTCAACCTGTGTATGAAGAGAGAGAGAGAGAGAGAGAGAGAGAGAGAGAGAGAGAGAGAGAGAGAGAGAGAGAGAGAAGTGGGGCCCATGGGAGGGAGGAAGGAGAAAAAAGGACTCTAGACTCTATACTTCATACAATATACCTCATTCACAAAAAGTTTTTATATGGAGATGTGTGTGTGTGTGCACATGCACATGCACATGCACGTGTGTTCCAAATCCTCCCCCCCCCCCCCCCCCCCCCCCTGTTTTTTTTCTTTTTATTGTCTCTTTTGCTGCCCTCACCCCATCCCTCTCCTTTTTTTTTCAACTGTGCATTTTTTGGCCCATGGATAAAAGCTTGTGGGTAACGATTCAGGAGTTAAAGCTAATGAGTTTGGCCTTGTGGTTAAACATTCCTGAAAATGGCGGGCCAAGATAGGAATTTAAAGGTTTGAAAAAAAAAAAACAAAGTTTAAGGTAGTAAAAAAAATTTTATGTTCATGATTTATAAGTAAAACTTTGGTAATTCAAAATACATAAAAAAAGCCATGTAATAAAGATTATTGGCTAAAGTTTAAAGCACATTGAAGTGTGTGAGTAAAATAGAACCTTAACTTCAAACTTCAAATATTTGAATTTAGAGAAAAAGATTTGAATTTAATGTTTTTTATTCAACCAGTATTTAGTAAAGTTATTGCAAAAATTGTTCCAAATTTTAAATTTGAGCACAACATTGTATGTTTTTATTTGTTAAAGGGTGATCCAGAATTTCGCTCTGGTGTTTCGTCGAATAAGATATATATTTTTTTGGTAGAATCTGAGAATGTCATTTGTAAAGATCATAGACTTGATAACACATCTACAATTACATTACCTTTTCCTTTAAAATATTATTAAAATTATAAGATTAAACCTGTGACAACACTGCCTCTATATTGTTGTTTCTATATAATGTCAATTTGAAGGAAGAGGATGAGATTTTCAAGCAAAGAGTATCTTAGGATGGGCCACATTTGGCCAAAGAAAGTCCCATTGAAAAGCACCAATCCTTTTAGCTAGCAAGGAAAGATGGAAGCAATCATCTTTGTGTCAACTATAAAAAGTGGAACAAGATTGTCGGGGAATTCAAATAAAATCCCTTAGTGCATGTGCTACACCTATCGAATTGAATCAGAGTCTCAAGTCAAATATAGCTGATTCTAGTTGATTTGGACTTCGAAGTCATCAGAATTGGAAGGATCGATTATGTAGACAAACACAAAGTCTAATGACTGTTAGTTGCAAAAATAACGACAAACAAATCAGATGAATCTATACGAGACAGTGTCAAACAAGTTGATAAGACATGTGGATGACGAGCACAAGACAATCGCGGTAGTAACCGCGTACTCAAAACTAGCTCTTAGTTTTGTAATGGCTTCGATGATTTGAAGATCATTCGCTAGCTTATCCTGACTCTCTGTCTGACTTTAATCGATGTGATAACATCTATAGTTTCTGTTGATTAACTGTCACTTGATACAACATTATTCAACATACATACTATCATATGATTATAGACATGTATACAAATGCATAAAGACATTGAACGTATGTCGTCTGAGGTGGATCTTGGCGGCGATTGAATGTTGGATTCGGTAGCTATTCACTTGCTTCTAGCTTTAATTCCATTATGATTGTTATTTGCTTGGATATGGCACATGACAAAAGGAATGTACAAATTTTCTATCAACTACCAATTTTGAGTGCACATCATTGGTGGACCTGAGTTTTAATTATTACAAAGATTTAGATGGAATCAACTGGGTATTGAAGGGTTAGTTGTATGCTCATATTCATATTTCTATCTCAAGTTTGATGAAGATCATGTTACCTGATGTTTGTTTTATGGTGACTACATGTTTTCAATCTACATAGTGAATTTGATAGTATCTTGTATGAACTTAATCAAAATTTTGGGATGGAGAATTATGATTTTCTTCATGATATGTGTGTGTGTGTGTGTGTGTGTGTGTGTGTGTGTGTGTGTGTGTGTGTGTGTGTGTGTGTGTGTGTGTGTGTGTTGGTAGAATTATCTTTAGAAATAGTCATTGGTAATCAAGTCACGAAAATTCTAGTATGAGGCATTGATGCTTTGCAAGGAAAGTTTTTGTGGCAAAAATTGGCAACTAGCATCATTCCTCAAAATTGTATAGCTTTTGTAAAAGTGTGAAGAAAAAAAATGCAAACTCTTGTTGTAGAACATGTTAAGAGTTAAAAACATGTATGATGCTCTTAAGAGTATTTTTTTGTGTCGAGTGTTGAAAGTACAGTTCTAAGGACATAAATGAACCTACATAAGGCTCCAAGAGTGATTGATTGATTGATACACATATCTATTCAAAACTAGTCACAGGATCTTGATCTAGAAAAGCAATATTGGATCCCACAATTAAGAGCAATAAAAAACGTTGACTTTTGATCCCACACATGCGTGGTACGGCCTCCAGTCTGTTATCATAGATTAAGTGTAATCAAGTTTAGATAAGTAATCCAGCTACAAACAAGGAACTTTTGAGACTCCAATAGAAAATGATGTCCATAAAGGATCTTTCACCACCTCTTAAGGATCCCTTACAAGATGTTCCATTGATGTGTCTATATACATGTAGCATACTTCAAAAACTATACATCATGCCAAGCTATGAATTCCAAGGCTTTTTGTGCACTTGATGATATATCTCTTAAACTATTAAGTGCATAAGGAATGTTGCCAAATCCAACTTGCCTTGCTTAATTCATATGAGTGAGCCTTGATGGCTCCATCTTGTTACTCAAGGATTGGAGTCCTTGGGTCTTGAGCTTGCTCCTCCTCTTGACTTGACTCCAATCCATCAATGATTTGAATAATGTGTTGATCCAAAGGTGCTTCTTCAAGTTTGCCAGTCTTCCACTCATGAAAGACCATATTTCCACCATTGACCGAATACATATATATTCTACAATATCTACTTGAAGAGTATAAAAATACCATTATTCCTTTCATTGAATTAGGATAACACATGTGAAACTCGGTCACCGTATAGGTAGTGAAACTTTGTCGCTGTATAGTCAGTGGGAAAAGAGTGAAGTACATTAACTAAGGATAACATTCAATGCAAAAGATCACAACACAAATTGTGAAAATGACAAGGATTTGCCTCAAAATCAAGATTTCTCATCAAGATTGATATTCACAATGATGATCTATATATTCTCCATGAGAGCATCATACTCCACTTGCATTGCATTCTTCCAACTTCTTGATTTACAAGCATCTTCATGGCAAGTTGGTTCATCAAGCATTGAAGTAAGAAAAGTATAGGAAGTGAGAGAGTGAGTGCCTTCCCTTTGATCACCTTTGCCAATGTATGTGAGTCACTTTCATCCCTTCATAAAGAATAACATTCCTACTCACTATGATGTTTCTAGTGATGGGATTAAAGACCCTATATCCTTTGATATTTTCATAATAACCCACAATATACCTTTGATAGAAGTGGCTTCATCCTTCTTCCTTGTATCCAAGGATTGGTGAACATAGTAGGTAGATCCAAAGATTTTTTGATCTTTTAGGTTAGGCCTATCACCATATAGAGCTTCACATGGTGTGATTCCTCCAATGGCAATGTTGGGAGATCTATTGCACAAAAAGTTAGCACAAGTAATTGCCTCACTCCAAAATGATTTTAGTAGAGAAGCTTCTAGCCTTAAAGCCTTAGCACACTCACATAGACATCTATTTTTCCTCTCAGCCACTCCATTTTGCTGAGGGGTATAAGGACAAGTTAACTCCCTCTTAATGCCGTTAACATTATAAAACTCAATCATTTGTTGGAGATATACTCTCTTCCATTATCACATCTTAATACATTAATCTTGGTATCAAGTTGATTTTCAACTAGAGTTTTGAACTTTACAGATGAATCAAACACCAAAAATTTTGAAGACAAAAGGTAGATCCAAGCATATCTTGAATGATAATCTATAAATGATACATAATACTTTGCACCACCATTGAATTCGTGTGAGAAGCTATGCACATCTAAATGTATGGCTTCAAAAGGAGTGGTAGATCTTGAGAAAGGAAGTTTATGAGCCTTTGAGAGGCTACAAGCCTCACAAAGCTTACCACATCTTGACAACTTCTTGGGGAGGCCGAGTGCAAGCTCCTTTCACACATTGATTCCATTGCCTTGAAGTTGGGGTGGCCCAACCTTTTGTGCCATAGCTCCACTTGGGTGATCTCCTCCTTTGCCAAGTTCACACTCTCCATAGCCACATTAGCATCTAATCTAAACAATCTACCTTGTTTAAATTCTTTTGCTATGAAATCACTATTCTTAAAGATGGAACAAATTTTGTTAATAATCTGATGAGCACTATCAATCAATCACCATAAGCAATCACCAAGAGGAAGAGGAAGAACACACCATCACACTATTGCACTAACTGAAAATTATGTGTACAAAAGTAACCCAGAGAGAGAGAGAGAGAGAGAGAGAGAGAGAGAGAGAGAGAGAGAGAGAGAGAGAGAGAGAGAGAGAGAGAGAGAGAGAGAGAGAGAGAGAGAGAGAGAGAGAGAGAGAGAGAGAGAGAGAGAGAGAGAGAGAGAGAGAGAGAGAGAGAGAGAGAGAGAGAGAGAACTAGGAGCTGACTACTAAACTAGCCTATAGCTAATTACAGCTGGTAACAGTTGGCAACAGTAACATGAATAGTAAACCGTAAGTTTATCATTGATTTCTAACACTCTCCCTCAATGATAAAATTACATTCTTCTATTCCTAAGAGACTACAAAGGTTCTCAAATTTACATTTACCTAAAGACTTAGTAAAAATATCAGCCACTTGATCTTCAGATTTACAAAAAACTAGATCAATGGCGCTATCAATTATTTTCTCTCGAACAAAGTGATGATATATCTCGATGTGTTTTGTTCGAACATGTAGAATTGAGTTTTTGGCAAGATGGATATAGCTTTTGTTGTCGCAATATACAGTTGTAGAATCCACCCGTGATTGACCCAAATCAGTAAGTAGTTTTCGCAGCCATATTACCTCTTGTGTAGCATTGTAAGTGCACGATACTCAGCTTCCGTCGAAGACAAGGCTATTGTAGGTTGCTTTTTGTTGTTCTAAGAAATAGCAGCTGTACCATAGCTAAATGTATGACCGTTGGTAGATCATCTATCATCAATACTTCCTGCCAACGAACGCTATATCTGAGTTTTTCCTAAGAATGTAAAGATTAGGATCAGTATCACTCTTTACCATTCCCCTTCGCTTGAAGTGTTTATCAATGCAAGAGTACCACACTCGTGGCATTTGTTTCAATCCATATATGGCTTTGTTGAGTATACAAACCAAAAGATCTCTCCCTGGCTCAACAACCCTTGAGGTTGCTCTAAATATACCTCTTCATCCAACACTCCATTAAGAAAAGTAGTTTGACGTCCATGTGTTGGATTTTCGCACCATAGAAAGCAGAAATTGCAATGATAGAACAAATAGTTACCATTTTGGCTACGGGTGCGAAGGTCTCCTCAAAGTCTATGCCCTCCTGCTATTCAAAACCTCTTGCAAATAGTCGTGCCTTGTACTTGTTGAGTTGCTCATCCACTCCATACTTCATCTTGTAGATCCACTTACATGCGATAGGCGTCTTACCATTAGGTAGCTCAACCAAGTCCCACGTTCTGTTCTTCAATATAGTCTCCATTTCTATTTCCATAGTTGCATGCCACTCCTTGTATTCTTTTGCTTCATTAAAAGTTTTAGGTTCTTGAGCCGTTAACATGGATCCCATGAGGGCTAGATTCATCTCTAGTCGAGCTGGAGGTTTTCGATTTCTGCTTGATCTCCTAAGCTCTCCCTGCTCACTTGATTCGAGAGTATCTCCCTTATTAGCATCAACTGTTACTGACAAGTACCACTTAGGCACTTTCCTAGGAGTCTTCTTATTAACCCTGTCTTTTTCCATTGGCTCTTCCATATCGACATCAACTTCTTTCTTCACCTGTACTTTGGCTTTATCATCAAAAGAATCAATTGTCAATTTCATTTGGTCGTTTTGACCCATCTCATCAAAAGTAGCATCTCTGGAAATCATGATCTTTTGTGCATCTGTGTCATACATCCTATATGCCTTGGCTTTCTCATCATATCCAGGGAAAAGACATTTAACAGCTTCCGCATCCAGTTTCTTTCGTTTTTCATCAGGCACATGAGCGTATGCATCACAACCAAATACTCGTAAATGAGAAACATTAGATTTCTTTCCAGTAAAAGCTTCGTAAGGTGTCTTACCCTCCGCGAACTTCGTAGGACACCGATTCAAGATATGAGTAGCTGTGTTGCATGCTTCTGCCCAAAAGGTATTTGGCAAATCCTTGCTCTTAACCATTGCCCTAGCCATCTCCACAATGGATCTGTTCTTCCATTCTGCAACTCCATTCTGCTGTGGTGAATATGGTGCAGTAGTGTTAGGGCCATTTTCGACAGGGGATTGGTCCAGCCAAAACATCCTAAAAGGGCAAAGGGGCCCCACCTCTAATGGCCGTTCGGCCTTACATGAGCAATAGAGGATTTCCCACTTCCAACCCTAATGGTCTTCTCTATTGCCCCGTGCTCTCCAACCGATGAGAGCTTTCTAGTCTCTCAGAGATACGGTTGCAAGGAGGGGGTGCTAGCACTTTTGGTGCAAGGATTTACTAGTTTTCTAGGGTTACGGTTTTGTAAAAAACTTCGGTTCACTAATTCGCATCAGGATCTTGCTAATGTCTCATTCTCCATCGAATTCGGCTTATGGTTCATAAAACAATCTTCCAAGGGCTTGAAACCAATTTATTGCCTATGATGTGTCGTGGGGTGCAAGTTATACGCACCGCTTTGTTTGATAAGCGATGGTATTTTTGCCGACCGTCGGGTCTAAGTATTTCACTAGACAGTACCAACGGCAGGTGTGACTAGTGTGACACTTTAACCAAGGTGGTGTTTTTCAACCACGGATGGTGGATGACCCGCTTTGGTGTTTCACAGAGGTTGGGTTCAGTTGATACGCTTCATAATTGACAAAAACGGAAAAAACACTTCACAACTTGATGATTCCGTATAGCAGTTTAACTAGTAAGTAATACGCTAGACGGTTCAGCAAAGCACAAAGATGTATAAAAAAACACCTTCTCAAATTTGTGATAAAAATGACTCACTACTGATTCCCAACTTAGTCATTCGATTTAAATGGATACAACCACAGAAAAGTTAAGCTTTAATCATTACGTTTCCGAACTTAAAAACTGGTATGGCCTCGTTCTTTAAAATGAGGTAATTTGTCCCACAAGACCTGCTTTCCTAGAACACTTGTAAAAATCTCCATAACATGTAAAATGATGTCATTTGTAACTTTGACGATTTCATACAGCTAACTAGATAACCTACACAAACTAAACATCTACACCACAACCGATTCGTATTCATCACAAGTGTTAAGAATAGTTACTTTCTCTACCACAATATAAGTGCGATTTCCTAATGGGTTATAAAGACGAATCGTTCAATGCAAATAGAAACCACAATTCCGAAATGGATATGTTAATTCACTAAGCATGGAATACAGTACTACATATGAAACATCCTTTACAAACTGTATTTTAAACAATCATGGTATTGGGTGCGAATCACATTACCTCAGATACTCGTAAGGTTATCGGAGTGTCGGAGAGTCCAACTAGTCATGAATGCTGCTTTCTTCCCAATCGCACTTCCTTTGTCGTTTTCCATTGGCTTAGCCACAGGTGGTTGGATAGACGTTGAGATCAGAGGAACAATGATTGCATAATGTTGTCACATGTCACTGTAAAAAATTGCGTTTGTAAAACAATGGACAACAGCTGCAGTGATGGCCAGACAAGGCAGAAACACTTCTCTTTGGCACTGAAATTTTCTAAAAGCAGTCTCTCTGTCAACGATGGATAGGCAGGTCAACGTACAACTACTGTGATCCGCGAAATTCCAGAAATGGATCTCTCTGTCAACGATGGACAACCAGCTAGGCCGCAGGCAGTAGGCAGGTAGGTAGAGAAGGCAAGTCAAAGGCAGAACAAGGCCTGCAAACTGGCTGCAGGTACAGTAGGTGGCAAGCCCAAAGACAACAGGTAGGCCGGAAAAAATGAGCAGGCCACTAGCAGGCTCAAAAACAGTAGCTAGGAGGTCACAGAGCTTGTGGCAGGTAGATAGATCCACGGACAACGAATGACAATAGGTTTTCAGAGAGCTTGCTGTTGGGCAGGCGGGGTTGTGCTCCAAACAGGTTGTAGATCCGCATGTGCAGAGGTAGTCGTAGTGGAATAATTTGAATTCCAGTTGCCGGTGAATATTTCTTGGCTTAACTCATTGGAAACTTGTAGATGAAGCAGCTATTGCTGTAGCAGTGGTTAAACTCCCTCGATCACACCCACATGACAAGCAAACCAAACATCCATAGCTATTCTTCCATCCCACACACATGTAATGCAAAACATCAACACTTAACCTATTCAACACATCCCCATTTGATGAAACATCAATTATGGCATATCATTCAACAATCACCTATTTGACTTCTACCAACCAACACTCAACTTTTCAATCAATACTAACTCATTACAAGAACCTACACACCCATTGTGTGCGAACAAAGTGAGACCATGTTAATGTGCACCTTGCATCACACTCAATCCACAAATCATTCATTCCATCAACGACAATCGCATAATGCTAAACTCAATCAACCAACACTATCATCTGCAGGAGGCAACCACATTTAGTGGATGCCTTACGTTGTTTGAGGGCCAAGCAAAGTTTTTTGGCAATCTTTTCCACCCACTTAAAGGTGTGAGTGGGTTGCTCGTAACTTGGGATCTTTGACTAGTTTCGTGGCGATGCCATCGTGCGTGTGAGCGATGGTTTTGCCATCGTTGAGCAGGAATGACTTGAAATAGTTTGGGTTGTAGCTGGTGCCCTTTCCTTGGATTGATTCGCTAGAATCAGAAAATCCGATCAGTTGGATTCTGGCTGGTGTAACATCAATAGAGACGTAGCTGCCATCCTTGGATAGAACATGGAAAGTGTGGAATTCATCAGAGTAGGAGGAATAGGCAGCACGTATCAGGCTCTCATGTTGGTGTTTCGGAAGATGCAAGAGATTAAAACCAAGACGGAGAAAAATGTCATTGGCTAATCGTACTGTCTCAGAGTGGTCCTTGACCTCTAGTAAGAAAAGGTCGTCGGTGTAAGGCTTTGGGGTCTTACGACGATGTAGAGAAAGTGTCGGATCCCGAGAGGCCATGATCGTAGTGATTCTAGAGTGTTCTGGAAGGTTTGAAAATTCTAAAAAATTTTGGCATGAACTTGAGAGTTGAGGGTCAGCGAATTTTTGTAAGTGATTTTTTATGCCAAAATAGGAAAAAAAACATCTGACAGTGCAAAAATTTGGCTGATCAAAATTTGCGGAGATAACAAAAATCGTGGAAATTACTTTGAGCTTCAGCGAATTGTCTGCGAATTCTGATAGTGGATATCTGATGAAAAAATTAACTTTTTCTATTTCTAGAAAGTTTGCCTTAGAAACAAAATTCGTGGAGGCAAAACTTGAATCGCGCACTGTAAAAAGGGGTCAGGCGAATTCTATCTGAGATGGTGTGAGACAAATCTTTTGATACTACTAGCTTTTGTGGCTTTCTCAGAGAAGACTGTTGGTATACCTGATTTGATAGTATTTTGATGGTTTGAACAAGAAAGCACAGCAAAAAATTTGTCGAAATGGCAGGCAGGCAATAAAGAAAAATAAAGAAGAACAGTAGAAGAGAAAACAACTAATACATATCAGGACAAAAAAAAGGTTCATTGTACTTTCTCAGCCTGTTCCGATTGACCACAGTGTCGAGGATATCGCCTTGAAGGGTTTGGAGTTGTACATATCCAGAGGCAGAGATTTTTTTAATGACGTAAGGACCTTGGCCAGAAAATTTTAGTTTGTCTTTGAAGGCTTTGGCATGGTATAGCAGGACCTTATCTCTAACTTGAAAGCTCTAACTTTCAATGATCGATCATGCCATGCTTTTTGTCGACGTTTGTGGACTTGTTGAGCATGGATGTTGATCCGTCGTGTTTCACAGAGTTGTTCCAGATGGAATAACCTGTTTGCTAGATTCTGTTGAGTATCAAGCTCAAGATTATAGGCCACTCGAAGGGAGGGGATATGGAATCCCATAGGCATAACAACTTCTTGGCCATATGTTAGTTGAAAAGGGGTTAAGCCTTTAGCTCTCTTCGGGGTGGTGTGATGAGCCCAGAGAGCAGCATGGAGTTTGAGTTCCCAATCAGATCGGCTAAATTCAAAGATTTTGGTGAGTATTCCACATAGGATTTTATTGGTGGATTTCGTCCGGCCATTGCATCGCGTGGATAGTATGGGAAACTTTTGCGATGTACCACAAAAAAATTTGAAAGGAGATCTGCTATGACAGAGTTAAGGAAATGTGTACCCCTATCACTGATAAGCTCTAGAGGACATCCAAAACGAACTATAACCTGTTCATAGAAAAATTTTGTGGTAGAACAAGCGTCAGCATTGCGAATAACTCTTGCTTTAGCCCATTTGGTGAAATAGTCCGTAGCTACTATGATGTAACAAGATTGTGTGTGTCGAGCAGCAGGACTAATAGGTCCGACATAATCAATCCCCCATTTCTGGAAAGCTTGATCAATGGCTACAAGATGTAAAGGCATGTAGTCGGTCTTTTGAAAGCGTCTTGTGCTTGTCAGACATCACATGCCTTAATGTAATTGTGCGTATCCTTGAAGAGTATTGGCCACCAAAAACCGGCCAAGAGGATTTTCTTAGCAGTCGTTTCAGAAGAGAAATGGCTTGCATTAATACCTTCATGAGTGAGAAACATTATAGAGGTTATTTCTCCTTTAGTAAGACATCGTCGGATGATTCCATCTAACCCTTGCTTGTAGAGTTGTACTGGAATTAACGTATAAGGTTTAGTTTTGAGGATCAACGCACGTTATTCAGGTTTAGACAAGGAATGATCCATCTTCCCTGAGGTTAAATATTCTGTGATTTCCTTAGCCCATACGGGTGTAGAGTCAACTTGAAAAAGGATGGCATCTGGTAAATCATCGTTGACACCTTGATCAAAGGTAGGAAGGTTAGGGATTCCAGACAAACGATCTGCTAGAAAATGCTGAACTCCCTTATAAACCATGATTCTAAACCCAAATTCTCGCAGTAATAGGATCCATCTAGTAATATGGCCTGTGGTGCAGGTCTTGTTGATGAGATACAACAGTGCTTGATGATCAGTGAAGAACACAAAAACTTTTCCTAGAAGATAATGACGAAACTTTTGAACTGTATATACCATTGCCAAGGCTTCACGTTCGGTAGTGGTATAATTGACTTCAGCAGGTATCAATTGTCAACTAAGAAAACGGATCGGGTAGTCCTTTTTGAATTCTTCCGGTTGGGTGAGCACTACTCCAATGGCATACTTGGATGCATCGGTATTCACATGGAATTATTTAGAATAATCAGGAGCTCGGAGGATGGGAGCATTGGTAAGGGCTTTTTTGAGTTGATTAAATTCGAAGCGTTGTTCATCCGTCCATTTGGGAACTACAACTACTTTGTAGATTAAAGGTGCTTTGTTAACAAAATTGAGAATAAAGCACCGATAGTAGTTGTCGTGGCCAAGGAAAGAGTAAACTTCGTGTATCGTACGATGTAGAAGCTCAAAAGATTGAGCAATATTGTCAGACTTCGGATGATTAGGATGGCCCAGATTCTTAGATTTCTTTTCATGATGGTCAAAATCGTCGCAGAACCTTTGTCTTCGTCACGGATAGCATCGGTCATCACATCTTTAAGTTGATCATAAAGGTCAACTGGTTTGAGTTCATGGCAGATGTTTTTAGGCAATCCAACCAAGAACAGTTTTATGGCCATACGTTCGGTGATATTTTCATCAACACATTCTACTTTTGAGACGTTTAAAACGCTCAATGTAGTTTCGAACCGACTCTTCGTGACACATCTTGATATGGGTAATTTGAATGAATGGGCTCTGAGTCAATTTAGATGGTTTGAAGCGCTTGACGAGAGCGTCCTTGAGGGTGGTCCAAGAAGCAAGGTCAGGAGCTTCGAGATTCAAATACCACTCCTTGGCGGTTCCATAGAGTATCATGAGAAATAGGCGAAGCTTTTCAGTTTCAAAGGTATCTCCATAAAAACGACATGCATTATCAAAGTCTTGGAAAAATCGGACTAGGTCAGATTCTCCGTCATACTTTGGTGTATCGATACGTGGAATTCTACGTTCTAGTCGTGGAGGAGCCGGATTAGAAGATTCAGCACAGTCATGAGACATGATGCAAAGTGTGGAGGAGAGTAACAATACAGATGATCAGGTCAGTACTGTACTTGGCAAAAAAAAGACAGTTTACTTGCAGAATGGAGAGTGTAGGACAAAAATCTGGTCTTTCTAGCCGTAATAGAATTCGCGGACAGGTTGAGAAATCGTGGAGAGGAAGATAAATCGAACTGTAACACTCGTGAATTCTGACAAGGAGTTCTGGCTGTCAGAATATTGATTTTTTCATAGTTTTGGAAAATAATTTCTACTGTAAGACGCGGGTAGGACAGAGAATTCGTACTCACTGAGAACGATTTCTTAGGTCGGATGGCGATTTCTAACAGAGAGGTTTTACTAACAGATATGGAATATGAAAAAAAATGTGACTTTCTGACAGAAAATAGGCAAATATTTGAGATAGAATTCGCGGAGCTACTGGAGGACTGAACTTGATGAGATCTAGCCTCAGTGAAGCCGACGAATTCTAGGACAGATTTGGGTGAGAAATAAGGGATTTTGACAGTATATCAGGTTGTTTTCTCAGAATCTGATCGTGGTCAAAATTCATGGAGATGATAAAATAAAAAATCAGGGTCTGTTAGGGCTGCAGACAGACTGACAAATTCTGATATACCTGGTTGGTTCGGAAAAAGGTCACTTGGGTCACTTCTTTTCAAGAAAATGCCCCAAGTTGGCTCTTTTGTTGCTTTCCCCCGGCTTGATAAGTTGCTCCGCAACTCGTGTAGGACCTGGAGAGAAGACTCGTGCTGTTGTTGGTAGATAGAAGATAGGCAAATAAGCAAACACACAACATGGAAGCGAGAAAACAAAAGGAAAAGAAGCTAGGTAAAAAAATACTTAAAAAGCGGCAACGGCGCCAATGTTGGAAGTATATCTGATTTGTCACTGTTTGGCTATATCTACTCACGATGTGGTGTAGTATAGAGAGGATCGTCCACTTCCTAAGTTTCTACCAAGCTTCAGACGGAATGCGAAAATAGAAAAAACAATGATGAGCACTAAGGCTTACTCAACTGGTGCTCAAATTAGAAATGAAACTAATCTGAGATGACATAATGTGAAATCTTACTAAGGCTTACCCAACTAGCAAGGTGCTTAGTTAAATTCTAGATTAACACCCAAAGGATTTGAAAAGATAAGTTGTGGCTAACTAAATAAATTACAAATAAAGCATGCCACAATAATCCAATGAAAGGAGGCAAGAGGAGGCCCGAGCACCTTCCCTCAAGCTATGCACCTTCCAATGGGAACACAAAGAAATAGAATGATAATCTCAAAGAGAGAGCAATTTAGCATAATCTCAGAGTGTTATTTACAAGGCAAATACCTCTCCTTTTATGGCAAGGAGGGTCTTCCATAAGTATCCACTAACTTATGGGACTAATCTATTTCTAGCCTTTCTAGAACTTCTTAGGATTTAAAACTTCAAAGTTTCTTAACTTAGGAAAACTTAAGATAAAATATTTCTAATCTTAAGTTTCCTAAGTCTAATTCCTAAGTCTAAGTTTAAGCTATTTTATTATTAAGCTTCTACTCATGGGCTTACAAACACATGCCATGGCGGAAGTTTATTAATAAACACTCGTACATGGACTTACAAAACACATGTCACAGAGTTTTTTTATTTTTTTTATTTTTTTTCGGTGTTAGCACAGATGCTAACACCTGGTCCCGTTTTTACCCAAAACTTTTCTTTCTCGGTTTTCTCTTCTGTGGGTGACTTTTTCGGCATTCATGACTAGGGCTCTCACAACAACACGGTTTCCCTGAAAAATACATTGAGAGATCATATATTAGTAAAAATGGACTCAGTACATGGTGAGATTTTAGCACGGTCATACCGACAATTTTTTTACAACTGCCCATGTTTTTGAAAAGCCGCAAAATATTTATCGGCCATTTCTAAGGCCGCAAAATTTGCTCTAGCCTCATTTAGGACGGGCAAGGACCCAATTCTAGGTGGACCGGCACTTTTTGCTCGTTCTTCCAAAAACTATCCATACAAAATATTTTTTGATGGTTCTTAAGACCGTTACAAAAGTCTATTCTTTATCGTGTCTAGCCACTTTAGGGGCGGGCTGAGACCCAAAACTAAGGCAAATTTTTTTCATAACCGAGTTTCACATGCCGATTTTTTTTTCAGTTTTGCGAAGTTAAACTTCAATAGTAGCCCGATTTTCCATGTGAAAATATCGGCTAACAAGTAGTTTGCCTCTTGATCCTCTGATCCTTGCAAAAATCTATAAACTCTGTTGAAAGATACTCACCACCACCATCTGATCTGAGAGTCTTAATATAACAATCTATTTGTTTTTAACTAGATCCTTGAACTCTCTGAACTTGGCAAAAGCGTCAGATTTCTTGCTTATGAAATAAATCCAGATATGTCTATTGTAGTCATCAATGAATGTGATGAAATTGCAACAGCCACTAATGGACCTAGTTTTTTATTAGTCCACACAGATCACTATGAACAAGATCAAGAATACCATTGGCTCTTCTTGCTCCACCTTTGGGAAATCTCTCTCTATGTTGTTTTCCCAAAATGCAACCCTCACAAATTTTTCCTTCAAAAGAGATATCAGGCAATCCAACACCTAGATTACTTCTTTTAAGCATTTGCAAGCTTTGAGCACTAATATGACCAAATCATTGATGCCAAAGATCACTTTGGCTATCAACAGTGCTTACCATAGCTTGAGTAAAAGATCTTGCATTAAATTTGTAGAGTCGATTCCCGTTGACTCTAGCTCCTGTAGCAATTACTTTGTAGTAATTCTTGATGTCCTTGACGAGACATTTGTCGCTATCAAACTCAACCTTGAGTTGTTGATCAGCCATCGTCCCAACTGATAGTAGATTATTAGCCAAACTAGGTACATATTGCACATTGCTTATCTGCTTTATCATCCCGCTGGCTAGCTTCACTGGTACCACTCCACATCCTTTCACAAGTAGCAATTAGTCATCAGCTTGTCCAACTTCATCGCCATTGTGAATTTTCTTGAATTTCAAAAACTACTCTTTCCTCGAAGTCATGTGCTTGGACGCTCCACTGTCGATGTACCAGGTATCCTTGGCTTCGTCACTTGTCATTAGCGTCGTAATGAACAAGTTTGAGCTTTCACCTGTATCATCTTCATATTGATCGCCATTGTATTGATGTTGATCAGCATAGTTGTCTTCGTAATAATCATCATCAAATTGATGTTGATCAGCATACTTGCTCGCTTGCCATTTGCCTTTTCTTTGTGCTATCTCTTTCTGTTTCTGGAAGCATTCACGCTCCCAATGGCCAAGTTTGTTGTAGTACCTGTAATTTCCAGGTTTATTTTGTCTGGAATAGCCGCGTCCTTGACCTTGACCTTGATGACAATTGCCTCGACTTGGGCCATCATTGGATTGTCCTAGAATTGTTGGAACGATCCACGATTTGAGTTTCCACCTCTTGATTGGTGTCTTCCATGACCAAATCTGCCACCACGTCTTCTAACTGCAAGAGCTTGATCAAATCCTCTATTGCGATGACTCAAGTTCTCTTGACGCTGTTCTTCCTACAAAAGCAATCCACCTAGCTCTTCATAGGTTGGAAGATTCTCTTGTGTGGCAATGCTTGTCACAAACATCTGATGTGACTCACTCAAGCTATTCAATGTCAATTAAATAATCTCACGATCCTGTACTCGCTCTCCAACTGCTGCTAATTGGTCACGAATCTCTTTGATCTTCAATAGGTGATCGACAATAGTTGCACCATCATCCATCCGTTATGTGTGCAGCTTCGTCTTCTAGAATAGCACTCGAGATGTGTTTGTGGTCTCAAACAACGCCTTCAACGTATCCCATGCTTCTTTGGGTCCTTCCGAATCCGAAATGTAGGGAATGATAGCATCTCTGACTGACAAGTTTATGACACTCTGTGCTTTCCATTTCCTCCTTTCAAATGCCTGTTGATCTTCTTCAATCACTGGCCTTGTCTCTTCACCTGTCATGATCTCCTATAGCTCCTTTTCCATCAAAATGTTCTTCAATTTGAATTTCCAAACTGCATAGTTGCCGGCTCCTTCCAATTTGCTTGAGTCATTGAGGACACTCTCGCTTAGAGTTGCCATAACTGCACTTCGATGAGTCCGGATCACAAAAATGACTGCAAAGTTGAAGATTTTGGCCTTTAAATGGCTCACAATTGCTCTTAAACTTGAAAAATGGCAATTATTGCCAAACTGACATTTTTGAAAATTTCCTCCATCGTCGTGCACCGATCTCCAATTTCAGAAATTTTTATATCAGCGCGTAGCCCTTTGTACCAGCATAGGTCCTTTCTAATCAAATCCCAAAAACAGTCTCTCCAGCTAGGTCAAAACATCACTATGTTTTCTGCTTATCTGCAAAAAACCACAGTGGATAGAGCCCTTAAGAAGAATGGGCCAATTCCAAACAGTAGGGGCACTTGTGAGACCCTTCAATCTGAAGTGAATTTGAAGTGTATATTCTTCAGTCAATCTCAACCGTTGATTTGGGACATGTGGACGTTCCAGATTAGCTCTGACTTTTCTTGGTACACGTGGCAGTGTGCGATTGGTGCATGCTAATTGCTCAGCTGCCCATAGACACTTCCATACACTAACTTTTTAGACGGACTGGACGCGCGAGGGAGGCGTTTCGTGAGGCATTTCGAGCTGGTCCCCCGCGTTTCGGGCTTGTCTTGTAGCGTTTTGGGCTGGTGTCTAGGCGTTTCGGGTCTTTTGAAGACGTTTCGAAGGCATTCAATGGCGTTTCGGACCCTTTCCAGCATTTCGAACCGTACCAGAGAGTTCTGGTGAGCAGTACACAGACAGAGAAAGAGCAAAAAGCTTGTTTCTTAGCAAAAATCATTGTTTCTAAGCCAAATCTTCACCAAAAAATGCGATTTTCAGTGCAAATCCACACTAAATTGACTTGTTCTTGGATCTAGCAACTTCCAGAAGTCATCATTACAGAAAATGAGGCTTAAAACTCTGATTTTCTATTACAAGGCTACTTCAAGCAAAAATGCACAAAAATTGTAAAAAATTGCTCAAATCTCCACCAAATGAACTAGGAACAGTTCCAAACTGCTAGTAGCAATATTGTTAAACTTTTGATAGCACAAAATGTTCCCCACAAGTTGATTGAGCAAGTTTCTGATTGAAACTTAACTTGCACTTTCCACAAAAAACTGGGAAATATTGTAAAAATCTCTTCACTCAACAGATTTTCAATCTGTTTGATGTTGCTCTGGCCTTTCTGATGCTTCCGGGACTGTGTCTCATTCCCCACTAATGATTCTGAGTTCCAAAACCTACAAAATACTCCAAGGAATAATTTACTTCTCCAAGCTTTCACCTCCTATGAAGGACTTTCTCACCTTAGTACAGAGCCAGTGACAAGCCAAATCCAGTAGTCAGGCACTCAGGATCATAGGAGCTCTAATACCATGTCAATAATCTGATGAGCACTATCAATCAATCACTATAAGCAATCACCAAAAGGAAGAGGAAGAACACACCATCACCTTATTGCACTAACTGAAA
Source organism: Diphasiastrum complanatum (assembly GCA_029204225.1). Lineage (NCBI taxonomy): Eukaryota > Viridiplantae > Streptophyta > Lycopodiopsida > Lycopodiales > Lycopodiaceae > Diphasiastrum > Diphasiastrum complanatum. The sequence continues at coordinate 53,349,247 of CM055097.1, forward strand.
ATCATGTGTACAAAAGTAACCCTATGAGAGAGAGAGAGAGAGAGAGAGAGAGAGAGAGAGAGAGAGAGAGAGAGAGAGAGAGAGAGAGAGAGAGAGAGAGAGAGAGAGAGAGAGAGAGAGAAACAACTAGGAGTTGACTACTAAACTAGCCTACAACTAATTACAACTGGCAACAATAACGTAAATAGTAAACCGTAAGTTTATCATTGCTTTCTAACAAATTTCATGCTTAAATCGTACATCTAGACCATTATCCATTAATAAGTTTTTAGTGATTGAAGGTACATAAAGGACATTTTCAAGATTCATCTTTTTTGAATCAAAGAGATCTTGGAGTATCAATAATGACTTCATTCTCACCTTCTATATGGAGTAATTTGTAGAATTCAATCATTCACTAGGCTCAATCATTGAAAAAGTGCCAAAAGAGTGTTAAGGTACATCTCAACTACAAGGAATTTTGGCATTATCTATCAAGGGACTAATTTGTGCTTGAGAGCATACTCAAACTCAAATTTTGCAGGTGATAAGATGGATAGAAAATCCATAAGTGCTTTTGCTACAATATTATGTGGAGGAGTTATATCTTGGCTTTCAAAAAAGCAAGATACCATCTCTCTATGTAAAATCGAGTAGACTTTTGAAAGAGCTTCATGTGATCAAGCCTGAGGAGATTGCATGCATTGATTGTGATAATCAAGCATCGCAACAACTTGCCACCAATCCTATCTTTTGCTCGAACCAACCATATCAAGATTGCACATCATTTTGTAAGGGAGAAGGTGCAAGCCAAGGAGATCAAGCTTCTTCATGTGTCATCATCAGAATGTGTTGCTGGTATTTTGACTAAACCATTGCCAAAGGACTCATTTATGAAGTTGAGATATGCACTTGGTGTTGTAGATAGATGTACATTAGATTTGCCAAGCTAGATTTTGAGGAGTGTTGAAATTGTCAAATTTTAGCTTTTGATCTATGATATTATGTACATAACTTGATCTCACGCTTGTGGAGCCGGTTCCCACGTGTGGATGATGCATTCAATTTTAGTTAGATAGAAAATGTGTTATTGACACAAGTATGAACTAGTGTTAAGCTAGTCAAGTGGGAAATTGCCATTTTCATACTTGGGAACTTGTTGATCTTCCTCATTGAAGTACAACCAAGATAGATCAATAAATAAGTATAAAGCAAGGCTTGTAGTAAAAAGTTTTTTGCAAACTAAGGGCATTGATTATGATGAAACTTTTCCTTTGTGGCTAAGCTAGTTACAATAAGATTGATCATTAGTCTTGCTACTATCAAATGGAAGCTATTTCAACTTTATGTTACAAATGCCTTCCTCAATGGCTACTTGGAGGAAGAAATCTACGTGAGGCAACCCGAGGGCTCCATCAAGGAGGGGCTTAAAGAAAAAGTATGTTTCTTGAAAAAGAGTCTTCATGAACTCAAGCAAGCACCTAGAGCTTGTTCCGAATATATTAAGATCTATCTTCATCATATGCAGAAGAGAATTGAAAGAGGAAAAATGGGTTCCCTCAAAATTAATATATCAAATTTAAAAAAACTTCATCTTGTTAAAGACATTGAGCATTTTTCAATACTTATGCTTCATGTCATATTGACTAAAATGTGTAAGTTGACATATGTTCATGGCCTTCACATCCTTATTATTTGGTTTCCTATTTGAGGAAAAAAAATTTAATCACTATATCTAACCATGCTGAATTTCCCAAGTTCCTTGTGCTTTCTCAATCATCTATTACATTTCAATAATTTCTTTTATGACGTATTACTTGTGCTTAGCTGATTAGTTTATGTAGCACTAGGGATTAATGAGGTTGACCCACTCAAATAAATCACAACCTTTGAAGACAACACATAATGACCATTGACTGATACAAGCTTCAAATGAATAGAGTCAATAATGTCACCACTTTTCTTGCCACCATATCTTGCAAAATGGGTTTTTGCAAGCTTCATAGGTTCAGGAAAGTAAACCAACGAATCATGGAATTAAAGAAAGGGCACTTCTAGAGTACTATCCACGTGTCTCTCAAATATGGATTCCTTAGAACTTCTTCCCTCCTCAATGCCCATGTAGATAATGAAAACCATCTCAAGTTCATTGTCATCTGCAGAAGAAGAAGGAGAGTTAGCAGGACAAAGATGCAGCAGATTGGTTTCATTCTGCCTTTAATAGCTGCTGCATCCTTGGATGATGCAACCCCCCCCCCCCCCCCCCCACACACACACACACACGCACACACAAACCTATTCGTATTCAGTTGTCGTGCCCAGCTGGAAAAAAACAGTGTCTTGTTAAAAAAGAAATGGAGGTGCCAAAAATGGCTCCCCAAAGCACCTACATTTGTCACCATAGATGACAGACATGGGCAATAATTAGACCATACACATAACCGCTGCGTACAGGCTGAATAATTCCCATATCCAACGACCGTACGACAAATACCATTACCATAATAGCAATCTTCATATTTTCAATGTAAACAGAGACAGGTTTTCAAACAAACTTTTTTTACAAGTGAGAGCCTCCCCCGATAACTGGTAGACACCTCATCACCATAACCGTTACGGATCCGTAACGGCTCCTTGGTCATGAAGGACAGTTCCATAAGCTGCACTACTATTTGTGAATTCAAAATGACTAGCAAAATTAAAAAGTGCGTAAAATCCAGATTGCCATTAAACAGTGGAAGCGGCTGGATTTTAGCCAATTCCAGCTCAAATGCTCTACTCGCCCTAACGGGGCCCACTGATTCCTGGGTAAACCCAGCTCAAAAAACATGGTTCCACTTACAGTGACTACCTAGTGCTTTGAAAACCTTCATAAGGAAGGATTTGCTAGTAACCTTTCTGCTCAGCTACCCACTCACTACAGCTCTAAGGACACTTCTTTGAATCGTGGACAGTCTGCTCTGGCACAACAGTCCCTAGAGAACCATTTCTCTTATACACTACACTTGGAACCTAATTTTGCTACATAAACTGGTGAAAGCATCCACAATCTGAACTTTGTAGTACCTCAATCATTTGGGTTAAGTTTACAAGGTAGTGTTTTGATCTGTACAATATGGTATTGTTTCAGTCAGACCATCTAGAGATAGTGATAATAGAACTCCCTCAACTCCAGAGAACAAAATTTTTTGAGGGACGCTTGAATGCCATAAGAAACCGATCCACATGGTGCACATCAAAGAAACAAACTCTAGCAAAATCAAGATAAGAACCTCAGACACTCCTTATCATACAGCCGAGTAGCAGCAAACTGTGTGTGTGTGTGTGTGTGTGTGTGTGAGAGAGAGAGAGAGAGAGAGAGAGAGAGAGAGAGAGAGAGAGAGAGAGAGAGAGAGAGAATATGAAATGCAACTCTTTGGATATTAATTTTCAGGTTTACCTGAATGTTTAAGCAATAAAAGTAGTTAATGCTTCCAAACGAATTCACTGTTCTTTGTCAAATGTTGATTAGATTGATGGCATTGAAATGCAAGCTGCCCTAAAGGCTTTCTCTGGAGTTTCAGCCATGTCACCTAGTGAACAAATTAGCTACTAATAAGATTCAACTTTATCCCATATCGCTGCAGTTCTTTACTTAAAACTATGGCTTCATTTTGGCTCCTTCCACACGAGCCTACCCTAATGAACCAATACCTGCATCCAAAACAATCTCAATCAGCCAAAGGTAAAGAGCTAAATTGCTTGGAGACGTTCAGATTCTTGGAAAGAACTTAGAATAGAAGGCCGGCAGTACTTTGAAAATTAAGCGAAGTTGTTTCTAGAGAAGTGTTACTGAAACTAAGAGTCTCTTTCTGGATAATCGAGTGATAGAATAATGGGCTACAAACTGCAGTTCCATCACATTACTAATCCATTACAGCCTGAGATCAATTGTTTCAAAGTCTCGACCAATTTTACCCTCAACCTCTATGTATCTAAGCTTTTAGTTGATTGTGACATAACTGAAAGTAGACAATTCTGATAGTCAACTACAAGCCTTCCCAGAGTAGAACTTAGCCGAAATAAACCTTGCATTATGGTCAATAACTCTTAGAGGCCACTACACTATATACTCATCAGCTTCTATAACAAGTGGAGAGCAGGGCATCATATTGACAAGATGTAGGGTAATGATAAATACAAAGAATAGGTGAGCCCAAATTAGCCAAAACAAGTATTAAATGGCTGAATTTAACAAAGTGATTTGGTATGTATCTAGCGAGAAGGCTAACTACCTTACATACCAAACCAAGCCTGGCATTTTCAAGTTTTTGTGTCAAATTTTAGCCTTTTTTAATTTCAAAAAATTTTCCAAGTCTAAATGAAGATAAGTGATGTTTCTAAATACAATGGATTGCATATGCTTCATTCTGGATGGAATGACGAATTCTGCTTAAAAGTCTTAAGGAACAAATTGTCAACCTCACAATAAAAAGCTGACACATGCTCGCGGCTACACGTCCAAATATGCCTTGTCTGCTTGCCATCAAGGCCTACACCACGAGAAGCACCAGTTTCCGACGCCCATCCATTTTGAGAAATTTCCATGAGCCATTCAAGTAATGTTGGTGAAAATAACAAAATGGTCAATAAAGGATTTCTGATGTTCTTCGCCGGCGTTGTCGAGGGCCACAACATAGGTAGCACAGGCAAAGGCAGCATAAGGAGCACCAAAATGACAAGCCTCTCATGGTAGAAATTTTTGAGGCATGTAAGGCTTAATATTCAAACTTGTGCAAAATTGTCCTGCAAAAAGGGTATCCAATCAGCCCAAAATACTCATCACGGCTTGAAAATCTCTCTCTCTCTCTCTCTCTCTCTCTCTCTCTCTCTCTCTCTCTCTCTCTCTCTCTCTCTCTCTCACACACACACACACACACACACACACACACACATGAAAAAGTACAGGATGAGGTGACAAAAAAAGTTGTTTGCTTTCACGATGTTGTCCTTTAAAGTATTGCTGATTTGTTTCACAAGTGCATGTTCAGGAGCGTTGTAAAGAAAAATTGTCCCAAACCTTGACAAAAGCTCCTAGACTTTAAAGGCAGATTCACATGCAAACAGAATATTACAATGTATGACTAATGACAAAATGGTCAAATTTAATGCAAAAGCAACACATCACATAAATTACATGGGCACCACATAAAGGGGCCAAGATGCCAACGCTAAGGGACTTAATTTGAGTATGAACCAATCACCAATCCCAATCAATCACTCTACAATTCACAATGCCAAGAACCTTTAACATATATATGCCTGCAAGATAATCTTGACGAAATGAACAATTCTCTGGGCAAAATTCAAGCCATAAACTTGATCCCACCCTTCTTCACAGCCTTCCAAACTTCATGCAATGATGGAAGATATAGAAGATAGCTCCAGTAGGGATAGAAAGAAAAGCGGCTACCCCTCAAAATAGGAGGGCCAAAAAGAAAGTCCAAGGAGACTGAAAAAGCAAGGCCATGTGAGAGAGGCAGCTTGCACGTAAGGAGAAAATGTGGAGACACAAACAGAGAAAACACTCAGCTGGAGAGAGAAAGGTACCCCAAGAAGATGTGTGTGCATGTGTGTGTGTGTGTGTTAAGAGAGAAGAGGCTGCCGGGAGAGAAGGTTCCAAGAGGGGGGGAGAGTGTCAATGAAGCTCAACAACCAAGTGAGGTTAAGGGAAACCAAAGCTCCTAGCACACAAGAACACACACACAAAGCAAGAGAAACCTCCATGCTCAAAGAGTGAGAAATGCTTCACTGATGGTGGTAGTTCACCCTCCCAAAACTTTTAACATGTTAAAATTCATTGTCAAAAAATGGCTAAGTCATTGACATGTGGTCATTTTGTGTAAAAGGTTCACGAGCTTGAAATGGTGTACTTATATTTGGCATAAGTATCAAGGGCAGTGGATTATGATTAGTATTCTGTCCTCCTAAAATGGAATGGTTGCCTGCTCAAAGAACATGTCATATGCTGTATGGGACACTTCTCAAATAATGAGTGATACTACTTTGATAATTTTACATGATCCTACGTATTTGCCTATGCCTCAAAGTCCTGCCAAGTGGTAAGTGTTGGTGGCTGACTACTTCGCTAGTTGAATCACCAAGATCATAGATTTGGTGCCTTGTAGTGGATCACTGATTTCTATGGCCTCCTAGGTTGACGGCACCCGTTTTTCTTTTTCTTTTTTGTCGAATCAACTCTATACAAATCTGAATTTTCATTCATTACATGCTAATTAATTGCTTCTATATTGGTGGTGGTCTTCTAGAGAAGTCACCTAGGCCACAATAACTTTGGTAAAATTGCTTTCTCTTGGCTAGCTCTTTAGAAATGTGATCCCTAGTTGCTGATTTTGAGGGCCAAGCCTATGTGAACTTGGATTTGGCATAGAAGCTCAATCCAACAACAATCAGACGAACAAAAGGTTGCCAAATTGTGTAAGTATTTTTGTTCCTCAATCTTGAGTTCAGCATTGAGCAAAGAGCTCTAGTTTGCTGATTTTGCAAGTTTTTGGTTGGTGTGTGTCTAGAAGCTTGCTATTAAAGTACTTCTTCCTTTAGCCAAACTTGTCACATCTTTATTAGTATAGCATGAAAGCTGCTAGAGAGTCTACTAGCCATGATTCTCATAGATTAGATGTTGTTTCTACATAAATTGATGCTATGTAAGCCATGCTTAAGCAGATTTTGGATCAATTGAAGCCTAGCAAACCTGGCAATGAACCCAAAAGAATAGGCAGAACCATAGTGGAGGCCATGGAGCCATTTTTTTGTGAGACAGAGATGGAACTTGCTTAAAAAAAGAAAAAATCACCTTTATTCAAAGATTTGAAACAACTAAAGTACTATGGTGCAATTGTAGTTCATACCCCCAATATCATGAAAAACCGGTTGTAGAAGCGGGAAAAGGCCTTTCAAACCTATGGTTTTATAGAGGATCAACAAAAGATTCTTTAAGCTACATATTGTCTTCAAAAGTTTTCACAATGCTGGTGGAGAAAGTGAAAGAAAATAATTTTGTTCCTTCCACATGAGAGGCATTTTGACAGATGTTTATTCAAAGCAAGGTGCCTTTAAAGGAAAAGAACAAGGCAATGCAACAGTGGACTAACATAAACTAAAGCAATTGATCAGTCCTACAGTATGCTCATAGATATTGGGAGGCATTGATGAGGCTTTCCAAGGAGGTATCTATGTTTTTATAGGTGCTTAACTTTGTAGAGGGCCTCAGGAAGAGTCTATGCAGCATTGTTAGGAAGAAGTAGACTCATGGCTACCAAAATGCCATTCATATGGCATTGTATTATGCAAATGGGAAGAATCTGTTAGGGACCCAACCCTTGGGGTCCCAAACCCTAAGCAATTGATCCTTTAGGATGTGTAAATCCAACATTCCTAAGTATCAGTATGGAACAGTGATTCCGAATGTCTTGATCACAATTAAGAACAGAACCAATGTACAGACCAGACAATCAGATTGTTCGGATCTGTCAATTTATTTAACAAGACTTTAGTTCAACTTTAGCATATGCACGAATAAGACTGTAATTGAACTAAGTGTCTGACCAGAGTTTTAGTTACACAACGAACCTCAAATATGTGAGACTATCAATTGTTAAGAACGGGCACTCAGGACAGAAGACAGAAAGAGAGGAATGTTGAAGACTTAAATAATCGACTCAATTCTCTATTCTCTGTAACTTGGTAACTCAATAACTCGGCAGAGAATTGGTCAAGCGTTCTGATACATATAGGCACGACACGCAGATAGTCGTGATCGTTAGACAATGAGGCACGTCTATTCTATTTTCATATATTACAACCAATGAAATAATTACATGTGTATTTCTAATTACGTGTCCTCTTGCGAAGAAATGAGAATCGAACACATGGAAAGGCACATTGGTTTTGGATAAGACTCGACAGTCTGACCCCTCATTCATTCGACGCCTCTTTGATAGTGGCCCGAGTTAATTCGATTCAGCTCCTTAGAATAGGTGCCTTTCGGATAAGAGCGTCTTTATTTAAGGTTCATCCTTAAAGTCCATATGTTCGATAGTCAATAGAACTTGTATAGTTGTCCTTCGATACTTCATATTTGAATGTCTGCTTCATTAGAAATTTCTTCATTATATGGCTTTTACATTCGATATTTGCCTTGAATAGGTAGGTTCAAATGCATTATGTTGCTACTTGCAAAAAATGACATGTAATAGGTTATTACAATCATCGGGGTTCACCTATGCATTGTGAAATTTCAAGAATCAAGAGCTAGGAATCAATCAAGATTCAAATTCATTATTGGAGTGGCAAGCCTCAAATCAAATTTCAGTGTTGAAAACTTGAATGATCAATAATCAGTCACGACTTCAACTCACCACTCACCAATGCACCTGTGCATTGTTGAATCTTCGAACTTGAAACTTGAAAGCTGAATCTTAGAATCTGAAACGTAAATTTTATGTACCAATTTATGATTCAATAGTTTACCTATAAGACCTCAAGCACCTCTCGTCTTGTCCAGTAGGCGTAGATTGTAGTGGACCAAAACGAGGCGTTGTAATTGTGCAGTGGAGAGTCTACTTCTCTTTTCGTGTGGATAAGAGAAAAGACACTCCAATTCCTCTTCAAAGCTCAAACTTCAACCTTGAACCAAATGTAAAGTTGAAAACACTAGTTTAAACTTTAAACGTTTACCTGCACAACTTTTTCTGGCCCCACTTCCTCAATGGCCTTCTTGATTTCATCAAAAATATACTTGCCTGTCACAATAGTGCCTGGCGCAGAAGTATCAATGGACCTCAGGAATATGGCGCCTTTGCAAGAAGACACCAATATATTAATGAGGTGGCACCTCCTGATATCACTCCACCCATCTGAAATAATGCTGCATCCATACCTAGCCCATAAATCTCGAACGGGCTGCAGCTCTCTCTAGACGCTCTCCACCTTTGAGGTCAAGTGCTTGGTCCTAAGCATCTCCATGGTAGGCCCTTGCCATGGCGCACAAATACAAGAAACAGCTTGAATCATATATCCCTCCAAGCGGGGGTCTTGGCCAAATGGAAGGGAAGATCACACAAGTAGAAATACCACCTAATAGCAATGGTTGCCTTCTGCTCGTGTGATTGCTGCCTTGACTTGACAAAGAAATCACCTCTCTGTGTGGCACTACGACCTCGATAAGGCCCCCAACCTCTCGCAACAAATGAACCAAAAGTGCTAGGTATATCCTCTTCAAAATCAGCACCTTCACTAGCAGCAGCACATGAAGCTTAAACCCTAGGAAATTATAATTTACAATCTTTTAAAACTCTAACTAAAGAGCTCTCTCTCTCTCTCTCTCTCTCTCTCTCTCTCTCTCTCTCTCTCTCTCTCTCTCTCTCTCTCTCTCACACACACACACACACACACACACACACTTTTACTTTCAACACCCAAACTCTCTCTCTCTCCACAAAATGCACACACACACAATCGTGCCAGACGTCAGTGCATCAGACCGAGTCATCCCTCCAACAGGATGAGGCAAAGCAGGCGACACATTGTCCACAAGTCCAAGCAAAGGTTTCACTCCTCACATCCAAAGCACTCCACAATTTTGATTACGTCCTACTTTAGGGCTTCAGCCGAGACTTGAGGCTTGTTTTACATCATGATATATATGTGTTCCTTTCCAGTTCAATAGAGAGATATATATCATATCTATTTTAGATTCTTTATTTCTACTTAGTATGTCTCAAAGCGATTCGAACCAGTTTCAAAGCGATTCGAGGAAACGTTAGATTCAAGTCATACATTCTGAGTATGCTATCTTTTCTACACATGAGAGTATTTTCGCACATACAAAGTTGATGATGAGTACCTTTGTGAGCTTTCTTCCTTAAGCAAGGTTCTGTTTTATTGTGAGAGTGTTGTATCACAACGAGATACCAGAATTATTTGAGATGGTCATTCACTACCTGAGTTAGTCATTGTCTCGCGCATAGTGACTTCAAGTCACAGGGATGCACAAGTTGATGATGAGGCCTATTTTGTTAAGCTCCTTCTCGATGACTATGGATGTAACCTTCAGTATTTGCTATAGATGATGTTGATGCTATATACTCTTGGGCCTTATGGATCCCTTGGAGTGTTGATCCCGGTTCCTAGTGATCTACCACGGTTTCCTTGGCATTCATGGTTGTTGCATGATCTCTTTATCCTTTAGGTTCTTTGGCATTCCTGGTTGCTGCATATTGCTTGGCTTTTGATGATGTTCCAAAGTTGTTGCTATGGTGAGCTGTGCTTTTCCTTGGGCTATCAGAGTGCATTGAGCGAGTTTCCTTCTCACTTGGTTTCCTTTATGCATCTTAGTAATTGCTTATAGTTGATGTAATGTGCTTTACCTGTTGTGACAACTTATGTCCTCTCCTTCTGTATTTCCATCAATTCATGCATTATTTCCACTATCCTATGAGTACTTCGATTATTCTTTTAGTCCTTATGATTGGCTATTACCACAACTATTGCTTGGGGCCAACATTGTGGACAATGTTGTTTTAAAGTAGGGGAGAGTTATATACTGGGTATACCCTAACTAGTATAGCGTTAGGTACCGGGCCACTAACATTGAGGGCATGTCCTTATGGAACCCATGATAGCTTAGGTTCAGTAACCTTATCCAAGATAGCTTAGGTTCAGTAATCTCATCCTCTAGAGGCTTCCTTTAGGGCTTCTTTGTGGAAATAAGTAGGACACATTGTTATTCATTACTTAGCTGATGATATTGATTTGTCTCTTTAGCCTCCTTAAGTATTCTCTTTGCCGCTTTCTAAGGTTACCTCTTGCTTATGTGCCGCTTTCTTAGCTTAGCTATTAATCTGTTGTAAATCTATTCGTAACTTAATATATGTGAAGCCTAATAGATATGCATAGGTGAAAAAACATATTTTTTGCAAGCACAAATGAATACATCTCTCCTCGTGCCATTCTAAGAACATAGGAGTGTAATTTAGGCCTTGCCCTTGTCAATCTCGAGCAAGCCATCGATTGATTTCAAAGAAACATGGTAAAAGCTCTTTAGAGCAATTGTAATCACATCCATCACTAGCAACATCTATACACAAGCAACTATTGCCCACAAGAATAGGACCATTGCAATATTTTCCAACATCATAAGAACCTTCCTCGTGCTACCTTTTATGCTACAAATCCATCAAGAACTCGGCCGATAATTGTAAGTAGGAAAGCCAAATGCAACAAGTCTGGTCAATTAGCATGAGGATGTCAAAAAAAGCTTACGATGGAAAGAAGCAAGAGGATGCCTTATTAGCTAGGACACAATATAGTGCCTAGCTAGAAAAGCAAGAGGGAGTTGTGTATCTCCCTCCTTCACAACTTCCTAATTCTATATGATGAGGAATGTTGGAGATTGTTGTTCAAACCATCTACCTATGGTTACGTGTGCTAAGTTGATCCTCAACGATCTAAAAAGTTAAGTTGTAGATTGATGGTGTCATCAATCCTTAAGTATGTTGCTTGGTATATTAGAACATGACAAAAGGCTATAAAGGAAAATAACATGGAGGAAGCATCTCCCTTGATTATGCACTTGTATCTTTCCTCATTTCAAACATTTGATTCATCAACTCTCTCTCTCTCTCTCTCTCTCTCTCTCTCTCTCTCTCTCTCTCTCTCTCTCTCTCTCTCTCTCTCTCTCTCTCTCTCTCTCTCTCTCTCTCTCTCTCTCTCTCCACGCGTTGTGTGACTTTAATCTTTCAACTGTGCTTTAACTTTTATTCCTAACACCCTCAAGAAGCTATGACCTTTCAAAGCACAAGATCTTCGGTGTCCTGAGCTAAAAGGACACCTTCATGCATTTCTTTTCATCGTAGGCTTTCTTTCAACATCCTTTTGCACAATGACTAGCCTTGTCACAATAATTGCAATTGGCTCTCTCTTGCTTATGATGCTTGCCCTTCTTCTTAATGAAGTTTCTTTGACTTGCAACATGGAAGGTGTCTTCTTGTATATTGTGAGACCCTTCAAAAGAAACTTGCATCGTAGCTTTACTTGGAAAAATTTCAACTTGATACTTGACATATCCTTTGGCTAAGCCATGCTTTCAAGAATGGAGGTAGTGTGATTGTAAGATTCTCTTTGGGTGTTCAGCAGGATCACAATGGCTTGTAATCTCACTTCAAAACCAATTGCTAACATTTGCAATTTCATGAAATGGTCATTTATAGATTCACCTTAAAACATTTTCAACATCATGTGCATCTTCCATGAATAATATGAGATTTGCTATAGTCTTTATCTCTTGCATGATATGCAATGTGTTTTGAGCTTCTAGCGCAGTCTTGGCTTTGTTGACATGGAGTTAAGAGTGTAATTTAGGTGCAAGAGAATCAACACAATAGCCTTGTTGTCTTGTATAACCCATGCAATATCTTTGGCATGATTTGCTATCTTTACGTGTCTTTTTCAATAAGCACCTGTTTCCATAGGTGAAGAGTTATGACACTCCATATAATCTACACTATAAAGATACATATAACCACTATATAGATATTCTAATAGAAACTATTTACATGATTGTTAACCTTCCGTACATGTAGAAACCTGAGAGTTGGTGGTTAGTGATTGATACACCTAGTGGCACCTAGAGATATAATACGAGGTTCCAATATAATTGCCTATAAAATGATAGATCACACTCCGGAGTTCAACATTAGCCAAAGGTTTTCCCAAAGTAATATTTTCTTGATTTCCCTATCGAATCCCACCGAAAAAACCAATGTGCTAAATCCTAACACGATTTCTAGTGCTCCGTGGAACATGCACAAAAACATTCCTTAACATCTTGTAACTATGAAAACTACTTAGGTTTCTAGAACAGGGATCGAGAACAAATATTTTTTCACCTCCCTTATGAAAATCCAACAAAGAAATATTTCTAAATTACGTTTCAGTCAACATTTGGAAGAATTTCAAAATGTCTGAAAACTAGTGAAAATTAATTTTAGATCCATACAATCCTTTGACATCTCCTTGCACAAAGAGCAGTCGCAAAGGATTTGTGTCCCTGCCTGACGTCATTAAGCTGAGGAAGAACTCAACATATATACCACAATAAATTTTGGGCTATTACACACGCTTAACACGAAACAAGCTGGACTAACCTACTTCACGATCAGGATCTCCAGACTCCGACTAGGCTTCAGCGGCAAATTCCATAAGGCTAAACACTGAGGCTGCTAACACCACAGCCTGAACATATTGTTGTGGTTGAACGATCAAATTATGAGGTGTAAGGAGTGTATTCGCTGACAAAAATTAACATGCCAAGCAAAAATGAAACAATCTTGCTTCTTAACCGGTTTACGTGTTGCTTAAAAAAAGGCTTCAACCAACGAAAGTGTAACATGTCAAAAATATATTCGAATATTCAAAAGCTCTTCAAGCAGACAAAAAAATGCACGATGCTCAAGAATCACGTAAAGTAATGCATGAAGTATAAAAAGGCTTTGCAGATACAAGGAAAACAAAATTGTGGGTTGAAAACAGACATCGCCTTCCTGGAAAAGCAGATCTTACCAGCGACTCCAAGAATTTTAGTAACTAAACGTCCAGCAGAAACGAACACAGCATCTGCAAACTTGAGACAAGTCTTCCTTCCCTAATCTTTTGGCGATTGTGTCTTATACGAAAAAAGCCTTAAAAGATAAAATGAAAAGTTAAAATGATAATATTATTGTTCTTCCTCGGACAAAGGTTTAAAGAATGCTTATTATTGCTTGCGCCTCACACATATAGGAGAAGAAAAAAAAGAAAAGGAGGAGTTCCAGGAGCAGGAGCAGGATAGATCTTCGCACAAAAGATACGATCAAGCAAAAAATAGCCTAGCATGATGAATGAGAGAGTGAGAGAGAGAGAGAGAGAGAGAGAGAGAGAGAGAGAAAGGGAAGAATATGTGAAGAGGCAAATCAGAGATCTGGATTCCAAGCGGCTCTTATTGTTTCAGCTCGCCCACTTGGATGCGTGACAGGCGTTAAGGCTTGTACTGGATTGAATTCTCTTGGGAAACGTGGCGAGATCTGAGAGGTGCCTTGCATATCGAACAGTAAGCTAAAACGCTTTAGATTGGCTTGCCACAGCCACCAATCGCCTGTGCTGCATGGCCACGTAGGACTGACTTTATATGAGCTCTGGATTTTGGCCATATGTTCATGTGATCATCCACTATCATTTTATTTATGAGGTGGAGCAAGTGCCGACGAACAACAACAACAACAACAACATGTTTTTAGCTTTGGCACCATAGCAGTAACGTATCAAGTTATCAAGGTATCTTGATCATCTTGATCATCTCCAAAAAGGTGAGAGTAATGATTCGCTAAAAGGTGAGGTGTTGCTCTTAAGTGAGTTCGAGCATGAAAATGAGAATTTTTTTTAATATTTGTTTTTTTTTATTGCAATCTTTGTTGTTTTCATTTTTTACTAACTTAAATACTTCTAGAGCATGGGTGCAGGCAAAGCTTCTCCTTATATGAAGCAATTGCCTAACACAAGCTTAAAAAATGCATTTCTATAGATCTTAGCAGAGTGAATTGGGTCCATTGTAGCACAGTGAGTTGAGTAGAGTAGAGTGAATTGGGTCCATTGTAGCAAAGTGAGTTGAGTAGAGTTGTTTATTGTGGTCAAGAAGGCCCATGCTCAAACCCCAAATGCTAAATAGTGACATCTAAAGAGCCTTCATGCAAAAATCTAAGTGAATGTCTTGGCCTTATTATAAATTTTGTATAGAACCACTAGTTGACTAAAATAATTGCTTTAATATTTTCATATCTGAGACAATATCTTGGTCAATAGGGCTGGTTTTGACCCAAGCAATTCTCATATTTAATACTCGGGCTTATGAAAAACCATGGGTTGTTGCTTGGGTATTGATATAAAAAATATGTTTTGCTTGTATCGATAATTTTGCAACTTGGTAATTTTTCTAAGGTGCCCCAACTACATTGGTGAACACCAACAAATAGTGTCTTTTTTAGATAGAGGTGTCAATTATTGTAAAAGAAAGATCTTGTTTTTCAAAAAGTGCAAATTATTCTTTTGAAAATTATGCCCTTCATATATTCATGAACAAGTTACTAACCAATTGGTATTACCCTTACAAATACCAGTCCTACCCATCTTACAAATACCAGTCCTACCCATCCTAGACTCATATACCATGCTAATGTTTATACCTTGCTACTATGTAAAAGGTTTAAAACTTGCAATACCCAGCCCCTGGTTAAAAAAAAAAAACATACCTCAATACTTGGTATAGAAAATTTGATACACCACTACCAACTTGATTTTCAAGAGTTTTTTCATACAATCATATAGGATAATAATATATTTTTTTTTGTCCTTTCTAAGACTTTGTTATATCTTATGTCCACAATGCTATTCTTTATGTCCACATGTGTACCTACGTGTTCATTACCACTTGTTTGTTATATTGTTTATGTCCACATGTGTAGCTACGCAACGTTTGGCTCTAGCAATGAGTCTGCCATTGTAACCTAAGGGGTTGGCCCACATCGGTGCTCCAATCATAAAGCACATTTTTTGGACTAATCTCCTTATAATATTCATCGAAACTGTGGCCCATAAGCACATGGGCAGACAAGGATGTCCTCACCAAGGCAAGTACAATGCTTGCTTTTTTTACTCTCCATAATAAATCTATTAACTAGAACCATTCGTGGCCAATAGCTACTAGGCACATA
The DNA here is from genome assembly GCA_029204225.1 of Diphasiastrum complanatum. NCBI lineage: Eukaryota > Viridiplantae > Streptophyta > Lycopodiopsida > Lycopodiales > Lycopodiaceae > Diphasiastrum > Diphasiastrum complanatum. Next base: position 53,365,029 of record CM055097.1, read on the forward strand.
TGTGACAACTAAATTCATGTGACTTTTTGTGCCCTTTTTTTGCTCACATTGTTTGCATGTTTGTCTTCAAGCAAAATTTTGTATAACATTAGATATATATGGCCACTTTACAAAAACCTATCATGGGTGACTATGATTTATTGAGTTAACTCTTTTAGACAATCTTGAAGTCTGCTTAGATTTGAGATTCGAAGTGTCTTTAGGAGATTTAGATCTGATCTTTGAAGTCTTTGGGAGGGTGATTTATGTCACTTGTTTGTTGACATAGGAATATACTTATTGTTTGTCTAACACAAAGGGTGTTTTCTATGGTTGTTTATACCCCACGTAACTCTTACGTATGTTGTCAATTTTGCTAAGTGCTCTTGAAGTGGTTGCTTCTTCTTTGCCTTGAAAATTTGTTTGGTGATTCTGATTTTTGAATTCATGAAATCCATCTCAATTTATAGCAAATTGATTTATGTTTTGAATTCATGAAATCCATCTCAATTTATAGCAAATTGATTTATGTTGTAATTCTAGCCTTTTCTTGGTGAATTTATTAATGATGCTTATGATATTTGTAAAGGACAACACTTTTCACATAAATGATATGATCATAATTGGAAGATAAAGGATGAATGGAGATGTAGGTTTGTTTTAATAGATTAATGTGAATCTAGAAAGCTAAAATGGTTATCTTGGAAGGTCTTAACTAAAGGCATCTCAATGCTAAAAAGGTGTTTTATACCTAAGAATTAATGTCCCTTGATGTAAGGAAGCTAAGGAGGCGGTGGAGCATATGCTTTATCAATGCATTATGCCTTGTGAGAGCTCCGAATGATATGGGGGAGGACAACCAATATCCTACTTCTTAGTTTACTATGATGGACTTTTGGTTTATTGACAAATAAAAGTCTGCTATAATAGTTGTAGAAAGTATGAATGAAATAATTACAATGGGATGTAACATTCTTCCCCCCTTGAACTACTTGTGTCCTCAAAAGTGGAACTTAGAAAATTTCTTCTTTGTGCTTTCAACTCTTTCCCACGCATCATCATCCTAAGTGCATCCTTTCCATCGCAAAATATTTGAAAATGTAATGAAGATCCTTGCACTCAAAAAGAGGCAAAATTACCTATACAAACTAAGTCAGATTTATTCTTCTAATGTCCAAGCTTTGAACGTTAACACCTCAATCAATAAAGATGTACTTTGGCATTATAGACTAGGTCAAATTAATTACAACAGTATTGTGCAAATGTCTAAGCAGAATCTAGAACTTGATTTAGACTTCTCTTGCAATGCTAATCATCCTACTTGTGCAAGATGTATATTAGGAAAGCATGCTAGAAAACCATTTAAGGTTGATCATGTACATACTTCTAAAGACCCGATTGACATTGTACCTAGTGACATTTCAGCTCCAATGCATACTCCATTGTTAGCAAATTACTTTCTTACTTCTAGAAGGTGTGTAGTTTATTTCTTAAAACAAATATTAGAATCTTTCAAGTTCTTCAAAATATTCAGAGCAAAGGTAGAAACTCTGGCAGGAAGCTAAAGCTTCTTCGATCAGATGGTGGGGGAGAGTACATCTCCAATGAGTTTAAGGACTTTTGTCAAAACAATGAAGTTGTCCATCAAATAACAATGAGTTATTCCCCACAATCAAATAGTGTAGTAGAAAGGAAAAATAAAACCTTGGTAGAATGTACTAAAGCCATGCTTGAATATGTTAAGAGTTATATGCTTTTTAATTTTGGTAGAGTTGAATTGGCCATATAATAACTTACGAATCAGCCAAACTGGTCAATTGCAACAACTAGAGCATTCAAACATTATAGAAATCTTTGGTGTCATCCCATGTCCTGCAACCTCCAAGTTGGATTAAGGAATGTCATGTCCATACGAATCAATCCAAGTATGCAATTTAATGAGTTCTAATTTAGCCTAGATAGCATCACTTGTATACGTGTGGAAAATTCATTGATGAAAAGTTAATCATCAAGTATTGTCATATAAGGTATATATAAGGTACAATCTCGTTTACCAAGGTATGTGTGTTGGAGATATAAGGGTGTGAACAATGATTTGCCTTATGCCATTTTCTTTCTTGTTGAATTGATATCTGAATGATCAACAAACATAGTAGTCCATTTGATGATTTTAGGATGAATGCTTCCAAGACTCAACAAAGTCCAACAAAAGAAGCTTTTCATATAAGTAGCACCATATCATGTGATGGCTAGACAAACTTTACAAAATGGGCGTTGATGGTATCACATGAAATGTATAGTCAATTCCACATGAGAGATACACAAATTGTGACTCATCCATAGAAGAACAAGTAGCAAACATTTTTTAAAGATTGCCACAACATATAATGCCTTAGATTGGTGGTAACCTATTCTAGTCAAAGGTGCGCACTATCCTGTGAAAATGTTAAAAGTAGTCTCAAAGATTTAGATGACCATATGAGCATGAGCACATGTCACTTATAATAGAGCCGGTCCAAAACCACCCTCCCTTTTCTGTTGGCAATTATATTACCTTGAGAATCCACATCATAATAAATTGTTCGAACAGTTGACACACTCAAATAAAAACATGCGTAGTGATAGTCCATTGAAAATAGTAGGCAGATAAATTTGGAGCTATGGCCCATACTCTTGAAGTCTTATCGAATAGATTCAACTTAATGAGGGATGTACAATGACTTATGGGTCCTACCACATGTCCATAACTGTGGGTAGGTGCAGATCACATAAAGAAAATGTCCACAAAGAAAATGTGTCTGTACGTTCTATTGACTTTTTGAAAACCTAAAAGCTTCCTTAGCCATGATGAAAGCTAGCACCATAGAGCATAGCCATTAACAAGGACGTTTCTAGTTTATACCTCCTCATAGGAATGTAAGGATTTCAGCATATAGTTTAGATTGCTAAAAGCAAAACTAAACCTAAAGATAGTGGTGGCTGGTGGGCAAAAGTGCACGTCTAAGGATAAAAATCAATAGCACAAAAGTGCCCATACAAAAAAAATATCATATGAAAACTCCACGTTTACTACTACTACAAAAAATTCTATCAACGTTAAGTCTAGGATACTAAACTAACACAACAAACAGACATGCAAACTTTGAACTTATGGAGTCCAGTTCAATGTCTTGTGCTGTTAGCTCCATCTTAAGCTAAACCTCAAGAGTCATAAACATGTCGCTGTTATTATCAAATCACTACTTTCCACTATCTTTGACGGAAACAGTAATCTTTTTCAAGGAGCGGAGGGCAGAATGCACCATAAATGAGAGTCGAAATCAGCTCTGCTAGCTGCTAGTACAGCATAGAGAATATACATCACCAAGATTGAAACAATGGAAAAAGACGCAATCTGAGCTTCTGAGCCTTCTCACACTTAACATTATAGTCATTCAGAAAACATGTACACATACATATACAGAAACTTCTGTAGCAACCAAGACTGTTTGCAAATGATATCCATGAAGTGAAAATGTAACTTATCACCAAAATTATGAAACTAAATTTCTTAACCAGCTATGCCAAATTAGAAATAATTAGAATGGTCACTTGTGTGAATCTCTGTTATTTGACAAGACAGAAGATAGTGCATGTATTTTATTGAAAGGTTATGTTTTGCTGCTTATAATTAAAATCTCTAACATAGAAAAGGCACAAAGAGCCACTTGGATTTCCAAATAAGCGCCTGCCACGTGCTTCCTCTGGATGAAGTACGAAGAACTCATCTCCAATTTCTTTCTAGGTCCAGAGGCTCTGGTGTCCTTTAATACAATCATCTTTCACCACTCACCACAATCCATGTAAGGTATAGAGAAATGGCAAGCCTTGTAACTTTCTACACTAAAAAATAAACGATGACGGCAGAACCCACACAGGGATACAGTGGGGTAAATGTTGATTCTTCAGCCACGGAGATGTACATTCCATTTGTAAGGACAAAGAGCTATACTAAAAGAAACAAATTTGTGACCACACTAAGTTAGTGAATCTAATAATGAAAATGAAACAAAAAGACTTATGTACTAAACAAATGAACGATCACCCAGTTCAGACTTGACGACACAATACTATCAGTGGTCATTATCTGCTGCCTGTTGTGCATCTGCTATCCTGGGTCTCTTTGCTTTGTTCTTGTTATTGATGGCCCTCATAAAAAGCCTGGCAATTTGCTTCTGTGATGCAAGAAGCATCTGTGTGCGTTTCAACTCTGTTTCTGCACGCACACGCTCATTATCCCTCTGCAATTCTAATTTGGACTGTTCTAATCTTAAAAAACCTTCCGCAAATGACCGCATCACGGATGTCATCTCATGAATCATACCACAATGAGTGCTTGCACAGTTCTTTGAACTTGAATTTCCAGGAACAGAGTTCAGCTTGCAAGGATGAAATCCTGGTGTTGGAATGTCTTCATCGGGCATATCATCCTCATCATCTTCATGCGATGTATATGAGACATCACAATTCTCATGGCAACCAACGACCTTCTCCATAGACGGATTGATCTCAGATTGTTTGCGCTCACCCTCAATCTTCTTTCCATTAATGGCCACCTCCTCCTCCTGGAGCCTGTCTGCAGGTTGACTTTCCCCAGAATGAAGATTCACGAGGGCGACGCCATTAGCATGCACTACACCTGCATTACCTTCACCTTTTTGAGTTCCCAAAACCATATTCTCCATGCGCTTATAAAACCACCATCTTGAAAAGCATCCAGTATTCTGTTCAAGTGTCTTTTCTGCTCTGTATCTCTTTTTCAGTTTTTCCATCTTGTTCTTACACTTTTGCCAATTTTTTATTGGCTCATCAGTGCAGCGCATTGAGACTTCGAAGGCAACCTCTTCCCAATGCTTGCTCTTCAGATTGCCACGCTTTAAGGAAAACCATTTGTCCTCATACACTTCTATAAGATGTGCAGTCGCAGAGTCACTCCAAGCATCTCTCATACTAGTCGAACTTTTCCTGGGTTCCTCAAGCATCTAACATCCAAGAGTAACACTTAGACCCGTGCTTCTAAAACTGATAATTCACTCTTACAAAGCAATGTAAAGGAGCATAAACCTCTAAGTGTGATTTTAGATGAGTTTACCTTGAATTGTGATTTGATAACTAGCTCATTCAATGCCCCTATCAAGTCGGAATAGAAATTCGGAATGCAAACGACAAATATTCTTGGAAGAACTTTCCTAGGCCTTAGACTTTTGACTGGCAGTTTAATTGCATACTGACTCAAAGCAGTATAAAATTGCGGCAAAAATTTATACAACAGAAAGGTGTAACTGTCCTCTTTTCATTTGTCCTACCAACTTGGTATCTTAATTCAACCGCTAGTTTATAGAATGATGCAGCGAATTTCGCTTTCCACTCTGGTTAACTGATTTGATAAGAAAATAATGGACAAATTTCTTTAAGCTCCCTCATTCTAATGAAAAAGACTACGTTCCTATGTCCCAACTTTACTTTTGATACCATTGTCTAATATCCATACAGCTTAGCTTTGTACAACTAGAATCTAAAACGCTGAAGAAACAAAAGAAACAAAACAGAGAAGGAAAAAGCTATTACTCACCGGCATATTTCTAAGTAATGTGCGTAGAAAGATTTGGACTCAGCAGGATAAGAATTGACCAATAAAGTGCACAGAAGCACGAGCCTCCGTAGACAGTAGTAGTACTCTGAAATTAAATACAAAACGTACGGTGTTTAAGCATAACTATTCAAACAGACCTCTGAGCTCAAGGCCATTCATGTTTCAAAAACCCAATATAGAAAATATCAAGAAACCTTTGCTAACGTGATCTGCCGCTCACTAACCGCAAGCTCAGTTCTCTGTATGTGATTTTTTGGCTGGATATCCTCCCTTTCGCTGCTCTTGAAGCAAACATTGCAGTATCAAAATAAAGAGATGAATCCCAGTCCGGCTGTTATCAAAAGTACTCCAAAATTTCCGTACAAGACTCTTGCCCTCAGCTGTTTGGTTGCCTGACATGCAGATATTTTAGTGCACGATAGCTTCAATCAAGGCGAAGCCGCTATGAGACAGGACTATCCACGCTCCGGTTGAAAGCAGAGTTGATAGCATGTTTTCTAGCAATTTAAAAGAAAACCCCCAAAAATGTACAATAACGTTTGCAGATTCCCTAGCCAAATGCGCCTGGAGGCCTTCTAAAGAAAAGTAGCACCTCAATTCACATCGTTATCGTTCCACGGAATCCACGGATTTCTGCCAGATTATCTCGACTTTGCCAATCAATCAACAAGTTCAAAAGTAGCGCGAACGAGGCTGATGGCTCTCAATCTTCTTTTTTAAGCAATCAAACCCCTAAATGCATCTGCGCCACATCGACATCCACATCCAAACCTAACTCCACAAATTCGAAGGAAACATTCATAATTGATTATCCTACTCTGTGCTATGATATTCTCCTTCTTCCTGAAATCTATGCACATTCGGAATCCTTTGCTTCTGATTGTAACCATATCTCTTCGTGAAAACGCGGCAAGGGTTTGTGCAAAAGAACAAGGGCAAGAGCAGAAGGTTTTCCAGTGCTCTCGCTTGATTTGCTTTGGTTTTTCCTTGAAAGCGAGGAGGCCTGCCTGCAGGCATGGATGGGGCTGGCCGCCTCAACTGTCGGCAAGATCCGCTGCTGCTGCTGGCTGTGGCGGCTGCTCCATCGCCACCTGCAGCAGCCGCACTACTAAGCCTTGCCGCCTTCTCTCTCTCTCTCTCTCTCTCTCTCTCTCTCTCTCTCTCACTCTCAGTCCCCGACTCTCCTTTTTATCTTCTTCTCTACTTTTGGCTGGACAAAAACATTTTCTTTGCATATTCATTCATTCTCCTTGATTTCTTTTGTTGGACTCCAAAACCCTATTTTTGTGATTGTGATGGGGATCCTCATCACTCAAAAAATTGAAATATGACTAACCTCCCTAACCATGTAGCAACCCAATTATATGGAAGGGTCATGTTCTGTTTAAGATTTGGTTATGGAACAAATGTAAGGCGACGAACCTATGTTATTCTCAAACTCACGCCTTAGGTCAAATCAAATTAGAGTTTTGAAAAAAAAAACCCTAATGATAAGGATCACTTTGAGTTTTGAAGTTGCATCTGCCTCGCTTAATGTGCACATGAATTTTGTTTACTTTATTGTAGAGTACACTACATTCTATATTCTCTCTCTCTCTCTCTCTCTCTCTCTCTCTCTCTCTCTCTCTCTCTCTACTTTAGCATTGCTTTATTCCACCTTGATCAGGGTTTGCTCATTGTTTGCATTCCTAAACCCTAATTTTCTTTTCTTTTCTCATCACTTGTATGTGCATGTTTTCTTCAAACTACATTATGGAGCCAATTAGGTCAAGTTCCATGAGATAATCGACTACACGAACACATGTAGGTCAACGTATATTAGGAGTTTGGGAAAAACCTTATTGGGCAACATGCCATCCCTAGATAATACAAGATAAACATAGTGCCAAGATTTTCGGCCCAAAATTTAGCTCACACAAAGTGGACTCATGTATTATATGATACATGCTCCAAGAACAACAAAGTCAAATTTTATTTGTTCGATGGATAATGTTACCATTCCCTATAGGAAAGAGAATCTACATAAAAATAAATGAAGTGATTTCATTTATTTAAAGGGGAACAATGTCATTAGAGAGATGGTTTCATATAGTATAAGATCCCCTCTGTTATTTTGAGAGATCAACATCATGAAACGTCTATATTTATGAATATATTCCATTGAATTTGCCAAAAATATTTTTGTGGTCTCCACATGAAAGCCATAAGAATCACTTCTATATGTGCATCCATTGTGGAAGCAAAAAATATTCATTCCCATTTGCTCATCCAATGCGTGTGTGCATGCAATAGATTGTTCTTGAAAGTCCTACGGAATAATTCCTATTTGTTTGTCTATTGCACATGCACATGCACGTACACACAGATTCATTCTAAAAGCCATAAAGACTCATTCATACTATTGCACAAAGGGGGGGGGGGGGGGGTGGGGTTGTAAAAGATGTCCTACATTTCTCATTTATGACATAAGAGAAAGAATCAAGTAGTGATCTTTTTTATATGAGTAATTTGTGCACGTGTAAGCTTTATGGACAAAACTTTTCCACCATGCAATGGATTTGTCAACAATTATGGCTAACACTAAAGTCATCACAAAATGCACCCAAAAGCGTGCATTTCAAGTGCTTATTCAAAAAATCATCTCTCTTAAACTATAATGAATTACATCAAATCTTGATGTGTCAAACATGTGGGGGTAGTGATGAAACTTCAATATTTTCATATATGGGACTACATTATTGTGAATTTTACATTCAATTTTTTGCCTGTCTACTCTTTAAAATCCTATATGATTATAAAAGCATGCCTATAAAAAAATCATTTTGAGGTCTATAGAGATAGATACGTGCATCCAAAGTTAGCCATTTAAGTGTTGATAAATATCACCGAAACTGAAAGTATCATATTTGAGTGTATAACACAATGTTTTAATAATATTTTTTTGGATTGTCTACTTTAAAAAGTATTATATGACCATAGAAACATGTCACTCAATTTTTTTTTCAATTTGGAATTATGTTGAGATAGATATGTGCATCTAAAGTTACCCATGTCAAGTGATGAAAAGTGTTGAAAATTATTGAAAGGTGCTAAAAAGTTGCAGCTCTTTTGGAGTTGCTTTCTACAACCCTTTCTTTGGGTATCTACTTTCAAAAATTCTTTTTGACTATAGAAACATGTCTATAAAAAATCAAATTTGGAGTCCTATAGAGACTAAAGTTACTCATGTGAAGTGCTAAAAAGTGCTGAAAATTGAAGGGTTTTGGTGGTAATTAGTCAACAATTGAGATATAAAAAAATTAAGTCTTCTGATAATACAATGAAGAGTCAAGTCTAGTTTCACACACAATTGAAAGATTCAATCATTTAATGGCATGTTATGTCTCGTCAAATGAGGGATTTATGCGCACTTTTGTGTGCACGTACACAAAAGTGTGCTGAAAACAACTCTAGTGCTAAATCTTTGAAGTATCCGCAAGAGATTTTCTATGAGTTTTCCACCAAACAAATTTGTTATAACACGATGACATTTTTTTTTGGGACTTTGACCTAAAAAAGAGTAATCTTTTTTGGTGTTTCTTAATGGTCCTAGTTTTAGGCCAAAATCATGGATTTTTTTAATACATCTCTAAATTTTATTTTATTTTTAAAAACCAAAAAATGCATATTTTGAATAAAGAACTACAAGTGTTTTGTTGCAACTTCATAATACCATCATAATCACAAATGAAATAATAATTCAAGCGAACAAATGATTTTTGAAACTCGAAATCCCATTGAAATATGAAACGACTTAAATTATATTCGCACATTCTCTTTTTTAAAGTACATTCTCTATAGAATTTTCACTAATGCCTCTCAATTCAAAACTTGACATATTCTCAACACACTTGTTTTCAGTTGATGAAGTGGAACACCCGTCTTCTTCATCAGAGTCAACTGGCATATCTTCCTCAGAATCCGCGTCTAATGTTGACAAAAAATCCTTGTAAATCATCTTCTCTCTGTTGATGACGAGTGGAGGATGATGGTTTTTCCATTAATCCAAGTCGTTCTTTTAATATAGATATAGTTGACTTTCGTAGATGATTGGTCATTGTTAACTAAAAATTAAATGCCAAAACATCTACATTCTGTAAATTCAAATCGTCGACTCTTGGTTGATTTTTTGACAATCTCTTTCTCTTGCCCTTTGGATCTACTTGCAACATTTCGAGTTCGTACCATCCCAAAAAAGCATTCGTTGAAGTGGTGCGCAACCAATGGACACGTAGTACTTTTGTCTTATTGCTATTTTGAATGAAACCAAGTACTTTGGCAATCCAAAATGAATGTCCTTCATTGTTTTCTGAAGCTAGAAGTGCAACAAGGCTTCCAATTTGGATTTCATTCAAATCACCGCGCCATTTCATTTTTGCAGCTTTTACACTTTGCCTATTCTTCCTTGAGCCCACATAAATTTCATGTTCCTCACCTTGCACAAGCTTCAATAAATCATTATCTCGAGGAAGATTTGAAGGTTCGACAATTGTAGTTGAAGTTCCCAATTTATGAGGCCAATGAAATTCTTCAATTGTTGATGCATGTTCGAGATTGAGCAAACTGATTTTTTGTTCCTTCAGAAAGTCCATCCACCAATGTTGATCAAACTCATCAAAAAAATGATAAGCTGCTTGAATACTTGATTCCAAAAAATTTAATGAGGCAAATGGATCAATTTCACGATGTTCTCTTTGTGCCTTTTGTTCTTCTAGCATGGACTTCAAGGGAGACAACACAACAGGCTAGATTTGAGTCAATGGAATGTTAAGCCAAAATCGAACTCCTTAAAGAGGCAGCCATGAAATTGAATTTGAAAATAGTTTTTCCCATAATAATATAATGTCTGATTCGTTACATTTGATTTTAAACTGGTGCTAAAAGCTAATATCATTAATATCAGTTACGCATCGCTCTGGTTCATTTAACATAATCACGAAAATCATATGTGTGATTAATGACATGTTTGGCTTTGGCATATACGATTCCTCGACAATGCTTTGAAGCACTGGTAAAGAAAATGCCTTCTTGCGTCTCAACCTCTTAGAAAAGCAACTAAACATTTGATCAATTTGATCGTGAGTATGCCCTACCAACAAGAATCCTATTTTTTTTTTAAAGAAAAATTCTCTACTAGCATAGACAAATATGCCAAAATCGTTTGGTTCTTATTTTCCCTAGCATTGTTGTCAAGTTGCAAATAAAGTATTTCTAGAAGATTTTCACCATATTTGCAAATTATCTTATGTACAATGGTGATCGTCAAATTTGGATCATTTCAAACGTTGAGATAGTTAAAAAAGACCTTGGACTCCAAAGTGCCATTAAACACAAGTGCTCCAACGAGATGAACCTGAATAAAATCTGCCTTGTTTAAATTTTTGGGCACTCTGACAAATGAGACAACATTGTTTTCTTCTGGTCCATGCCGTCAATAACAAGGCCTAGATACTTTTGTGGACATTCTAAACATTTCTTTTTGTGCTTGGCCAACTTTTGTCTTTCAACTGTTTGTTGATCTCTGTGCACTTGAAGGGCTTTTGCAACATCCACTGAAAATACAATGAACATATTTAATAGAATAAAGATACCATAATGATATTAAAATAGATTGCAACTTAAATTTATTTCAAAACATAAAATATAATTAAAATAAAAGACAAATCTAATTAATATTTATCTTCTCATCATTGGCTTTTGCGAGTTGTTTTGTAGACTTTAATAACTCGCAAGTGGAGCATACTGTCATTCGTGATTTTTTGAAATCTTTACCAGTCCAAAATCTCTTTTCCAAATTCTAAGAAAATATGAGTAACTCAAATAGGAAAAAAAAAATTGTTTTGGCAAACTCTTTGTACATAAAAAAATATCTCTAATTTTGTAAAATTATCCGGCAATTGAAAATATAAGGAATTAGGCCAATTCTATCCATGCACATCTATGAAATGCTTTAGCCAAGCAGTTGCATTCAAAGCATCTGGAGAAACAGTTCGACCTTGTATAGATCCCCGTAATGTTGGATCTTTTTGAAGTCATGCATGCATTCGTTGAAGCTGTGAGTTTTCGATTGCGTGAACTGCTTTGTAAGCTTTGCGACAAACGTCCAAAGCATTTAAGAAATACGAATAGGAATTTTTGTCTGGCCTCACTGTTGCACACAAATAATAATTTCTTTCATCCTTACTTTATAAAAAGAAGTTTGATCTTAATTCTTCAATTTCTTTGATATGAGTTTCTGTAAGTAACAGGATGAGCAACAAATAATATTCCGTACATTACGAATCTCAAATTTTGTAATCAACTGTTTTTGACGATTAGTTAAAATAGGTGAAAATCTCAAGTCTCTCTTATATTTTCCCTTTTGTTTGGAGTCTGATCTGTGATGGGGACGATGGAGGATAGAGAACGCGAGCGGAGAAGAGAGCTGTAATATTTGTGGAACAGAATGGGCTGCTAGATACAAAATTAGTCTAATGGAATGTTTATGCCAAGTATAATCACAGCTTAAGTGTTCTATTTCCCAACAAGATCTTATAAATTAGTTCATACTCAAAAAAAATACAGAAATGAGTACAGTCCACCAAAGAGATTAAAAATGGTTTGTGTGTGGTATCTTTAAAAAATGGATTTAGTCAGAAGTTTAGTTCTGAAATAGATTGAAATAGCAGTATGACAACGCCAGTTCCTCAGGCATCAAAGACAGTCATCGTCTGATCAAAAACTGAAGAGTCATAGACATCAGTGTTTTGATCAAAGTGAGTGAACAAATATTATCAAACATCAATAAAGTGCATTCAAATCACAACAAGCATTCATCTACGTTATACATAGATAGAAAAGCGTGCTGCTACTATATTACACTGAAGCACAACAAAATAGCAGTTATAACCAGAATGACGGCATAACTGGGAGACTCAAAATCATTCGTCTCATGGACGAAGCATTACGTAGAGTGTGCCTGGATGATCCATTTATAGAATTCATCCATGTATTAATTACAGTAAATATTTGTCACCTAATCAAGTAAGCTTAGGTACTTGGAAGTATTTGACTTGTGTGACACCTATACATGGTCAATTCGTAGGGAATGTTGACGTGAACGAGGACGCTGCAAATCTCTCACTTCGCATTTTACGTGAAGTGGCTTTCTCTCACTTCGCAAATTCTGGGAAGGGCCTGAAACGTTCCTCTTTGAAAATAGACGATTGTCGATATTTTTCTCTCTCTTCAAAATTTTGCGAAAAAGCCAACAATGCCCTTAAAAAGGCAAAGGTGCCCTTAAAATAGTCTAACTTTTTCAAAATAGTTGAAAGAAAGAAGCTGAAGGCAAGAAGCCGACACTGTCGCATTTCGGGAAAATGCAAAAAGCCAACACTGTTGAAAATAGTTGAACTGTTGACCTATGTTGAAGAGTCGCATTTCAAAAAAAGCCGACACTGTCGCATTTCTGAAAAAACCGACATTGGTCACATTTCAAAAAAAGCCGACACTGTTAAAAACATAGTTTATTTTTGCAAACTATTGCGACACTTAGTGTATTTCTACAGACTGTTGCGACACTTAGTGTATTTCTGCAAACTGTTGCGACACTTAGTGTATTTCTGCAAAGTTGTTCTAAATGCTAATTTGTGGAAGTTCTTGAAGATGGCCAAGTCTTCAATGATCTTCAAACTATTGAACTTAACGTCTAAACTTGAAATATGATAGAATTGGTTACCCTTTGTTGGAGATCAGCCGGAAGCCCGTTGTAGACGTTCTTCAAATAATTTGGCTATCTAAGTTATGATTCCTGCAGGTATCAGATGAGTAGACGTAGAACCAAAGTTGGTTTCATCTGACCCTAGATCAACAATCAATAAATGTGCAGGAAGACTCTTGAAATAGAAATAGTCGTTCACCAAGGAGACAACTGTGGACTTAATTTCCAACACTCTCCCTTAAGGTCACGGTTGGTGCCTTGGTATCTTCGTCAGGTTCAGCATGCCGAAGGACTTCTGATGCTTGATCCTGGGAAGCGCTTTGGTGAAGACGTCTGCGACCATTTCTATTGTGGAGCGGTATTGAAGGATCAATTGCCCTAAGAAAACTTTCTCTCGAATGAAATGATACTGGATTTCTATGTACTTGGATTTGCCATGAAATCTGGGATTCAATGACACCTGATCCATACAGTTTCTTTTGAAACTTGACATGTTGCGATGTACTTTGCCTCGATCGAAGAAAACGCAACTGATTTTTGCTTCCTTGAGTTCCACAAAATCGGTCCCCTTGCCAAATAGAAATAGAACTCGAAGGTAGATTTTCTGGTAGAGACTGTTCCTCCCCAATCTAAGTTGGAGTAGCCTCGTAGGACGAGTGGGTCGATAGCATTTTCTGGTAGAGATTGTTCCTCCCCAATCTGAGTCAAAGTAGCCTCGCAGGACGAGTGGGTCGATAGCATTTCTATCATAACATAAAATGTGATCTAAACTTTTCTGAATATATCTCATCACTCTCTTCAATGCTTTCCAATGAGAGATCTTAGGATTGCACATGAATTGACTTAACATGCTAACAGTGTATGCTGAATATGGTCTAGTACACAACATTATATACATCAAAGATCCTATTAGTGAATGATGGATTTGCAATCAGACATATGAAATTTTTCTAAAATGCCTTTTAGATATGCCTGCTGGCTAAGATAGATCTTCTTCTAAACTCTATTTCTAGTAATGTGAATTCCTAGCAAAGAATGAACAGCTCCTAAATCAGTCATGTCAAATTCCTTTGACATATCACTCTTAATAGTGTGCAAAAGATAATTGTCGTTAGACAAAATAAATGCATCATCTACGTAAAGAGCTATGTGAGCTGAATTAGTGCCTATATGCTTCAAATAAACATTACAGTTAGCTAAATTGTTTTTGCAATCTCATTTGAATGAGATAAGAGTTGATTCTATCGAACCATGCTCTTGCGGCCTGTTTTAGACCATAGATTGCTTTGTGCAGCTTGCACACTTTGTGCTCTTGGCCTTTGACTTCAAATCTTTTCGGTTGGAAGGTATACATCTCTTCCTCAATGTTGTCATTGAGAAATGTTATCTTGACATCCATTTGGTGCATTTCGAGGTCTTCCGCGGCTGCTAATGCAATCAGAGTCCTGACGACAGGATTGAAAATTTTATCCACTCCTTGGACTTGAGTGAATCCTTTAGCCACCAGTCGTGCTTTTCATTTAGCAATGGAACCATCAGAGTTGATCTTCTTCTTGAAGATCCACTTGTTGTCGATAACTCTCTTGTGAGTGGAGAAGTCGACCAATGTCCAGGTCTGGTTTGTCAAAAGTAAGTTGTACGCGCTTTCCATAGCTTCTTGTCACTTCATAACATCCTTGGAGTTAATTGCTTCGGCTAGGCTCTCTGGTTCTTTTGATGAAGTCCAAAATAATTGAGGTGTATACCTCTTAGGAATTGTCCGAGTCCGTGAGGATCTACGGACGTTTGGTTGACCAGGATGCGATGATGCTTCTTCTTGAATTTCTCCATATATGCTCGAGCTGGCTTGGTCTAGTCTAATGACAAGTAGTATCAGCTGCTCGGCTTCTGTAGCTGTAACTGCAGGTTCCGTAAAAGGAATATCAACGTTGGAAGAATCCATGGTACGTAAAATAGGATGAAATGACATAGCATCATTTATCGATGGTTGTTTGAAATCATAGTATGTATGTTCTTGAGATTCATCCCTAGAGACAAATACTACATTGGTAAATGGACCATAAACTTTGTAAGCTTTATGTTTATCAGGATAGCCAATGAAAATACATTTATTTCTCCTATGATCCAACTTCTTCCTAAGTTGTTTAGGAATGTGAACAAAACATATACAACCAGAGATTTTTAAATGGCTGGCACTAGGCTTGTGTCCATGCCAAACTTCATAAGGAGTTTTGTTGTTGACGGCTTTGGTGCTGGATCTATTCTATAAGTAACAGGCTGTGGCAGTAGCTTCTGCCCAAAACTTCACAGGTAGATGCGTTTGATGTAGCATGGATCTGGCTGAGTTGAGAAGAGTTCGATTCTTCCTTTCTGCAATCCTGTTCTGTTGAGGTGAATAGGAAGTGATGAACTATTATCTAATACCATGTTCAGCCATGTAGTCGGACATCTCATTAGAGAGGTATTCGTCGCCACCATCAGTTTGGAGTGCTTTCACTTTTGTAGACGTTTGTGTCTCAGCCATGGCCTTGAATCTCTTGAAGCATTCAAAGGCTTCTGATTTGTGCTTAATGAACATGATTGTAGACCATCTAGAACAATCAACTATGAAAGTGATAAAATAGATTGCATGTCCTAAGGACGGAGTTGGCATTGGACCACAAAGATCGCTATGTACAAGATCTAATACATGCTTTGTTTTGATGGTAACGTAGATCATTTGTTGAACGCATTGGCTTGCATTTTGGTTGATTATGCATGTGAGTGTGATACATTCGCTTTTTCCAAAAAGCGCAAGAAAGCCAAACTGTTACAGAGATCTTCGCTTTTTCCTGATCTTTGATCTTCCATGCCTTTGCTTGATCACCATCTTCTGGTGTCAGGTCAGAACCTTCTACTACATCCCAAAGATCTCTATCTATCAACATCATCCGGAGTTTTAACTTCCGGATGTAGAAGTTAGATCCATTGAACTTGTCAATGACTCTAGCCTCGTTGGATGATGGAGACGAAGAGCTACCAAAGAAAAAACTTAATCTCTCAGTTTATATTAGCCTACGCTCTGATACCAATCTAATGGGGGCGATGGAGGATAGAGAACGCAAGCGGAGAAGAGAGCAGGAATATTTGCAGAACAGCTCTCCCACTACAATGGGCTGCTAGATGCAAAAAAAATCTAATGGAATGTTTATGCTAAGTATAATCACAGCTTAAGTGTTCTATTGCCCATCAAGATCTTATAAATTAGTTCATACTCACAAAAATATAGAAATGAGCACAATCCACCAAAGAGATTAGAAATGGTTTGTGCTATCTGACCTCACGTATCATAATCCTCTCATCTCTACCATCTTTGCCCTCGTTCAATTACATGTATAGATACATATCAGCTGAAGAATCTTGTGTGGAGGACAGAGAAATGCATTTATGCTTTCTGCTGTTCCATGAGATGGGTCCTCCTACAAGGAAACATATGTAGCCTGATGCGGATTTTCTGGTATCCACATCTCCTACCCAATCTGAATCTAAATAAGTGGTCAATGTGAGTGCAGCTTCTATATTGTCATTATAGCTCAACACATAGTGCTTTGTAGCTTGAATGTACCTCAGTATTCTTTGCAGAGCTTTCCAGTGTTGTAGGCCTGGATTGGACATGTACTGAGACAATATGCTTACTGCATATGCTAGATCAGGTCATGTGTAGATCATAGAATACATAATAGATCCTATGACAAACTGATAAGGATACTTGCACATTTTTGCTAATCTGCTTGAGTTTTGAGGCACATGTTTTTGGACAGCTTAGCTCCTGGATCCATAGGTATGTCTATGGGCTTGCAGTCCTCCATGCCATATCTGCGAAGTACATTAGTCAAGTAGGATTCTTGGCTTATAGTTATCCTTCTGTCTGCACGATTTCTGCTAATCTCCATACCAAGAAGGTAATGGACTGGGCCTAAATCAGTCATTTCAAACTCTGATGAAAGCAGAGATTTGGTTTTCTGTAATAACTGATTGAATTGCTGATAATTAAAAAATCATCAACGTATAATGCTATTATGACATAGCTTGACCCTTTACGCCTGAGATATACATTGCAATCTGCAGAGCAAGAAGTAAAATTGTGCTGCAACAAGAAGTAATTAATTCTGTCATACCCGGCCCTGGGAGCTTGCTTAAGACCATATAAAGCCTTATGCAATTTACATACCAGATGCTCCTTGTCTTGAAGGATGTAACCTTCTGGTTGATAGATGAATATATCTTCTTGTATAAATCCGTGTAGGAATGTCATCTGGACGTCCATCTGGTGAATGTCCAGATCTTCTGCAATAACTATAGCCAGTAAGGCACGAATAGACTGATATTTTACCACTAGACTAAAGGTCTCAGTGTAGTCTACCCCACATACTTGTTCAAAGCCTTTAACCACCAGTCTAGCTTTCCATTTGGATATGGATCCATCTGGCTTAAGCTTCAGCTTAAAGATCCACTTGGAGTCAATTGGTTTTACACCAGTAGGAGGATTGAACTCTAGGTCTTGTTCTTCATTAGAGACTGATACTCAACATCCATGGCAGCCTTCCAATTGTCTACATTGGGCATTGACAGAGCTTTTGCAACTGTGGCAGGTTCATCATGACTGATGAACGCCTGAGGGACAAAATGATCAGGTTGTTGTCGTTGTCTTGCAGACCTTCGAGCTGCAGGTGCTTGAGTGGATGATTCTCCTTGGTAAATGACTGGGATCATAGCATCTTGTGGCTGAACAATCGTGGGTCTGGGCCCATCGATGGTAAGCGGAGCTACTGGGACAAACTCCTTTGTCTAAACAGTCGTAGGTCATTGCCTAACGATGGATGGTGGAGCTGATGTGACATACTCTTGTGGTAAATGAACATTGGCTGTCATGGATCGTGCAGCTTCCAACAGTGTGCGGTTCTTCCGCTCAGCTACTCCATTTTGTTGAAGAGTGTAGCTTGTAGTAAACTGATGGTGCACGCCATATGACGACAGATAGTCCATCTCATTTGATAGGTACTCTCCCCCTGAATCAGACCATAGGGCCTTGATTTTTTGACCAGTCTGATTCTCAGCATATTGCTTGAATTATTTGAAGCAATTGAATACTTCTGACTTGTTCTTAATGAACATAACTTTGGTAAATCGAGAGTAGTCATCAATTAATGTAATAAAATATGGAGCCTTACCCAAGGAAGGTACGCTCATAGGACCACGTAAGTCACTATCAATCAATGACAGAATGGACTTGGCTCTTTTGGCCTGTCCTCTTGGAAATCTAGTTCTAGGTTGTTCGCCTAGTAAGCAACTTTCACAGACAGATTGATTAGCTGTAGTAACAACATTTATATTCATGTCCTTGACCATTTTGTTATGATGCATATACAAGATTGAACGCATATTTAGATGTCCTAATCTTTGATGCCATAAATTAGCATCTGAACAACTCACAGAAAGTGCAACCGATTCTGTAGCTGTGAGTGTAGAGAAGAGGTCCTTGCATGGCGTCATGTGCTGAGAGGCACCTGAATCGAGATACCATTGATGGGCATCTCTGTTGGGTTGATCTTATACCATCAACGCTCTCTCATCTTCTTGCGAATCTCTGACTGTGTCAGAGTTGTCTTGTTGCTGCTGTTGCATCTCTTCCTGGTTTCATTATGCTTGAGGACGCGACAGTCCTTGATATCATGGTTGGTTCTTTTACAGTATCTACAAAATAGCTTGGTCTTGGACGATGATTGACTGTGTTGTTGTTGTTGTGGTTGTGAAGCTGCTGGCTGTTCTGCCTTTGTCTTCTTGTCCTTGAAGTTTTTCTTCTTCTTGGACTGCTGCTTGGTTGAGTAGAGTGCCATGGATTTGGTACTCGTTGACGTGGACAAACTTTTTCTCCTTACTTCTTCCTGCAACAGACTTGTTATCCTTGCTCTCTATCACTTTTTCTCCATCTCTCATGCTATTATTGTGTTTTGCTAATTGTTGAATCTAATTGTAATTGGGATTGCATGTTTTTATACTTTTTATGAGAGAGAAAGTGAAAGAGAGAAAGAGTAAGTTATCTTCATTGTGGATCTTAGTGTTAATGGATGTAGTGTTAATGCTTAGGGTTAATGGATGGTAGAATTAGATGTGAATCTTCCATTCATGCTGAAATTTGAACTATGTTATCGCTCTCATGGGAACGAATCTACACGTGACAACTAATTTCATCTCCTCGATGCTAAATTGATTAGATCTTGGGTTGAGATTAGGTAAGGAAAGGAACCCACTAAAATTTTGGCGCCGTTGCCGAGGAGCTACGCCAATTTTTCAGTTTGCAAGATGTTTGTTGGATGGTTAGCTTGCCATTAGGCATCTTGTCGTGGCATGAATAGTGTTAAATTTGCATTTAGGGTTAGTTTGGGAGTGATTTTGCCTGATTTGAGTGGATTTGCTTGTTTTAAATCTAATCTGATTGTGGAATAGGGAAAGCTATTCAGATCACTAATCTTAAAATCCATTTGGATCTGAGATATCAGAAAAAATAACAAAAATCGGTCAAATCTGCCAGATTCTGGTCAAAAGGAGACAAAAATCGTCATTAGAGCTGATAAATTTTTGCCCTCTTTCAAGAAACACTCGTCAAGTTGCAAAAACCTTCATTTTTTATCACAGAATCTTCAGTTTGAAGGGCAAACAATCCTTCCTAGCAGATTTCTAGAAACATCAGAAAAACCATCAAAAACCACCAAAAAACTCACCAAAACCCTAAAAATACAAATAAAGAACCTTTGTCCGATTCATTGTGCATAGGTGTGATTTAGATCTATCTACTGCCAGGTCAACGAGGAATTATATCAGAAAAAGAAGGTTTCTCAAAGGATCAGTTGTCATATTGTCATATTTTTGCCAAAAAAAAGTCTCTTTTTTGCAAAAAAAACCAGTATTACTCTTGATTCTTCACCAAAACCTTCGTTGAGTTTCCAGATTATTCTATTTAAAATAATTTACTATTTTTGAGTTCGACGAACATTCATCCTATCCTGATCATAGAAAATCTTTATTTTTACCCTCGCCAAACTACAGAAACTGTGTTTTTGTGTGTCATAAACCTTTGCCAATTCTATCCTAGCTTTATTTGTGTCAGATTCCGAGTCTGAGAGTTTGGCAAAGGTTATTTTCATAGCTTTTGATTTTTCAGATCAAGTCCCTGTCAAATTTTGGGTCAAATCTGATACAGTTTGATTTTAATTCTGAGAATTTTTTTATTTTTGAGAAGTATCGATTGGTTGATTTTTGGAATCTTTTCACGATATAGGAACCTGATTCTTGTTAAGTGAAAGAGATCTAGCAGATTTGATTTGAGATAGTTTTGATTGAAAATCTAGATCCAATCTCATTGTCTGCTTGATTTAATCTGAAAAGATGGTTGCCCCTAGAGGTGCTCCTCAAGAAGTCAATCCAATCATTGTTAGAAGAGCACCCCATTTGGATCTACTCAAATACAATGTATTAACAGATCTAGTTAAATTTCTTAAGATCTATTCTGAATCTTGTGAAGTTTATGACGAAGTTTTTCCCCAGGATAAACTTAAGATTTTTCCTATGGCCTTAACAGGTGCAGCACAAGATTGGTACTATAATCAAGATGAAACTGAGCGTACAGATTGGGAGACTGTTAAACGAGCCACTATGACATCCACCACTATTGCATCAATGAATGTCAACGCTACTGTAGAAATGACGCTCAATGAATTCGAGAAACTCGGGAAGAACCAGCAGAAACAGATGGAAAAGTTGCAGTCACAATTTGTTGAGAAGATCAAAGCATTGAAAGATTTCCATGGACAAGCGAACAAGGAACCTGAGAAGTTTGCAAATACTTTTTCTACCAAAGAAAATGTCTGGTGTTCTATTTGTACAGGAAATCACATAGATGAATGGATCATGAGACTGCTTTTTGCAACTTCAATCCTCGGATAATTCAGCAACGATATGTCTAGATGGGATATCGAGAACCACATTTTGGAGGAAATTTGGCAGCTAGACCTCGTCAATCTACTCTTGGATACCCGGAACGATTAGCCTTACCTGCCCCACCAAAGCACCCCACTCCTCCTGCCAATTTAATGGAACCAGAACCTTACAGAAGTGCCGAGCAATGGAACTATGGTAATGATCAAGAAGGTGGATCTTCTAAACAATATGTTATTTATGCTACTGTGCAACAACAAGCATCTAGAAACTGGACCAGAGCACCACTTGGATGCCTTGCATGTGGAGAAAATCACAGAGTTGCAGAATGTCCAAATAAAAAAAAATTTGTACCATTATGTCGTGACTGTGATTATGGGCATTACTATAAGGAATGTCCAGCAAAATCGAAGCCACCATTGGCTACAACTCCTGTAATTTGATAACAATCAAGCAAAGACCAGTAGCTCAAAATAAACCAAGTGTACCCTTGATGGTGGTCACCAAAGGACAGAAGCAGAAAGAACCGGTAGCAGATCCAATACCTGCTGATTCTATACCATTAATTGATATACCAAGAGCATATGGAGTCTATCCAAATCTTCATGCAAAAAAAAGAAGGTATCAGGATATGAGGCAGTGGATTAAACATCTGCAAGAAGAAGAGAAGCTTGAATCTGCTAGAGCAACAATCGAAGTTCGTTCTTCACCATTGTAGCCACCGAAAAATTCACGAACAAATATGAATGTTCAGTTGTATCATCATGAAGAACCCTTCAAGATGACTGAACCGGAAGCACCACAAACATAACTGCTCATGAATATTTTTTCTAGTAAGATCAATATTTCGTTGGGAGAGTTCATGAAGTTGGTGCCAAAAGCAAAAGAAGTATTAGCGCAAAAGTTAACTCAAGCTGAACCAGAAGTTCATCAAGAGCCATTTTTTTGTGCTAGATTTGAAGAATCTAATGAAGTACTCCATGTCGGAGCAGCTTGGGAAAGTGAACAAAAAAATATCACCCTGCTGATACAGCATAGACGATTTTCTAATAAAGCAACTTTGATAGATGGCGGTTCGGGAGATAATTTGATTTTTACAAAGCTACATGCAAAATGGGGTCTTACAAAGATAAAACCTGCAACTTTTGCCATTAAGCTAGCTGATCCATGAGGAATGGTTGAAGATATACCTGTCAGAATTGCCGGAGTACAGTTTGTCATTACTTTCGTAGTAATGGACTTACCAGAAGCACGAAAGGTCTACCAAGTCCTATTGGGACGCCCATGGTTACGAGTTGCGCAAATAATTCATAACTAGAGTACTGAAAAAATCACTTTTGAAAATCGTGAACGTGTAGTCAAGGTTGATCCTGTAACTTGGACTATCAAACCATTGGTTCAAAAAGAGGATGTTGATTCATCAACAACGGATCATACTTGTGACTGACATTGAAAGAAGACAGGATCACATGGTCAATGAAGAAGAAACAAGCCAAGCAACATTATAATACGGTCCTGAAATGGGAAAATCCTCTGCAAAAGATTGTTTCAAAGAATGTGCCACTATTACTGGATAAAGGCAAAGGAAAAGTCAAGGATGATTCTACAAGTCAGAGTTCTAGCAAGACATCATCATCTAGGAAGTCTTCACCTTCAAAGAAGAGTTTATCTTCTTAGAAGTCATCACCTCCACGATCAATTCTTGCTAAGGCTAAGCAAAGATCCAAGACAAGTCCTTTTGACAAAGAACAAGCAAATAAAAGTCCACAGTAATTGCATCTCGCAGGTGTCATGGGACCGCCACCAGTTTTGGTGAGAGATACTGTTGGAGGGTTTGCGGATCCCAAGGAAATCCTACCCTAGTTAATAAGTGAGAGATTTGGCACCCTGCGTGTGTAAGTCCAACCCAATGACCACATAGAGATTTGATTAGTTAGAAAGTTAATAAAAGAATTTTAGGCCTCTTTGTGGGACTTTTAATGTCGCAGGGCCTAAATGTCAAGTTAGTCAATAAAGTTGGGTTTCCCTCCATTCCCACTCTCTTTTAAATTTGAATAGTAATGACACAAGAGTTTGAAATTCAAATAAAATTTTTAAAATGATAAAATAGTCATGTACACTATTCTAAAAAATCATCAAGATCATTGACGTCTTTGACCTTTTCTAGAGGAGCCTCAGTAGAGGCAGTGGCAACCTCCTGCACAATTTCCTCTACAGTCACAATATTTAAGACTTGAACTAAGAGATCTACAAAATCCCCTGTGTCACCAACTTTCCCACTAGCGGAAAACCCAATTTGTTGGGTGCGGAAAAATTTCAATCAGATGATTAATTAATTGTTGTGGCTTTTGGTAGGGACAAGCCACAGAACCCATCATAGGATTTTTCAGTTTCTTTGTTACTATTGGAAACTAGAACAAGTTGCCAAAGCTTGTCAATCCAGTGGTGTTGTAGAGCAGCATGGAGCGTTTGTCGTCTAATGAATAATAACCAATGGTTATGTATTCAATCTCGTTACAAAGTCGTGCACCATCGAAGTTCCTAAAACTGGGCTTGTACTTGAAAAGAAAGAGCAAAAATGATTTTAGACAATTTACGATGGGCATAGAATATATATCTGAAAGTTATTAAAATAGAAATAAATTGTTGAAGAAATTAGAAAACATACCTAACATCATTTTCAAGTCCAGCATTGCAAAAAGTTAACAGACCTTTTTAAACATATGATGACTGCCAGCTTGAATGAAAATAACAACCCTCCAAATAGGAGAGGTTGTGACTTCTAGAAACCCTTCCATCACACTATGGATTTCTATATATTTAAATGGAGAATCATCATTTTATGACTCTCTTATTTGAAACCCATAAGGAAAGTTTGAAATACAAAGGGTATAAGGTCTTCTTTTCAAAAACTTGGAGATTTCTCTACAATCTCCTTTCACAATGTAGAAACACGGGTGATCATCGACGCTTTTAGGGAGGTAAGTCTCTGTTGCAATAGTCTCACCTCGTGCCAATCTTTCTCTGTCTCTTTTCATTGCCTTCACTTTTGAAGTGTCTTTTAAATTGTTTTGGAAGGATTTTATTTCTTAAGTCTTCTGCAGACTGACATAAGAAAGAGCTATGCTTAGCATAAGTTAAAAAAAGAATTCATGCTTAACATAGAACATACAAAACAAAAGAGCTATGCTTAGCATAGGATATACAAAATAAATAATCAATGAATCTTTATGCTAAGCATGAGTGAGGTGAAAACCATCTCTAAATAGTATAAAAAATGGAGCGAGAGGTCATGCAATGAATTTTACACTTTTGGAACTGAAGAGGTGTTTTGTTGTGTAAACAGGAAGTAAGTTGTGGATAGATTCAACTTCTTGTTGTAGGTTGTGTATTGGAGTGCAATTGGTTTTGGTTCATCTAATATGGTCATACCTTGGTCATGAACTCAATACTTAGTTTTCAAGCGATTCTTCTTTAGTGATGCTCACATTTATTTTATATAATTCACTGTCTCACGCTACTTTGGTTGAACCCGACTATACACAATGTTGCTAAGTAAGTATCTAGCTAAGCGCCATTGAATATCTCTCTTGCTCCATATTTAGTAAGGATTGTAGGTTTCTAAAGTTGGAAGAGGTTATGCAGTGAATGTCGTGTGGCTCAAAGCAAAAATCTATTTTCATAAGTCATCCAACTAATCACTTTGTGTGCAATGATTTTATTGATAACAAACATTGGATTCTAGAAGATCTTAGACTAGAGATGTTGCCACAAGGACAATACAACATGTGAGGTGCTTACAAAGCACAAATTCGAATTGTTGATTCAAAATGTAAGTTCAATGACACAAGGTTACTAACATACTATGAATGGTTAGATACTTAAGCCTACACATAACAAAAGGCCTATGTTGAAACAACTTCAACATTTGATAAGGTTTTGTACATTTAAGTGACAACTTGTGTGTATTTTGATTCTTCTATAAATGAATCTTGAGTAGGTCAATGATTTTAATTTGGACTATGTATGTCCAAATAAATGATTTATTCAATTTATTTCAATCATTACATATAGGTCCTATTAAATAGATCTATTATATGGTAGGTATTGGAGAATTTACCCTTAAAATGCATGGTGTAGAAATGTTACATTAGTAACCTACCAAGATTTTCGTATTATGTAGCTCACATGCATAACTATGTAATTATTGTACTTGGCTAACTTAGTTTGAACAAAGTTTTACTCATGTTACTTCAAAACTTTGGATGGATCCATGCTCTATCATTAGTAGTGTCATTATAGTAATTAATATTGATATTGGAGATGCAACAAGGAACCATCAAATCCACTCAAACCTTTATTGAGAATGGGAGTTTCTTAACAAGCATATTGTATATGTGTGAGCAATCCTATGACAACTTTATGGTGCTTTGGATCCTATTCCATATGACATTGTTTAACCTTTGCCTGATATGCATACTACTGAAGCATCTAGAGCACAAGTTTCAGAGGTCTTCAAGCATGTGACAAAAGCTAATGGTTTTCCCCCATTCATGTCACGGTAGACTTGTTTACAACTTCCAATACCTCAAAAGAACATTTAGCCTTTTGAAAGCTTGTGAATGAGAGGTTGTATTATTTGACAGCCTTTTTGTCTTAGTTGGAAAGAGAAAATGCACTTTGAAAAAAACATCACTGTATGCAAAACAATGATGAGTATTGTTATTTTCATGATAATGCATCCCACTTCAATACATATTTTTCAATGCCCTTAGAATGTTTGAGATAACTATGATAACTTGTTTGTTCTATGATGGGCATATTCCTAATTTTGTGTATATTATTGCACAAATTCCAGATTGGCGACTAAAGATTGTCTGCAAATTTCTAAACAAAAGAATTGGTAATTATATCATGTTACTATGAAGAAATTACTATGGCACACTTTGAAGCCTTCAATCACCATGTATCCAACTTTGCTTTCCCACATTCACTCTAATGCCTCTAAAATCACCTGTTCCACCCATTTCACCCCCTCTTCCAATGATCCCTTACCAAAGTCATTTTACCATCAAAATTGTCCAACCCATCTTCCTATCCATCACCCTCTATCATGGCATTTTTCACTAACCCTGACAGCATCCCGTCAAGCCCTTCTAATGAGGTCGACACCTCTCAGATTTCCCTCCGCACTGTACCTGCTAGCACCCATACCTTCGACCTTCCAACTGACAACCATATCGTCCCATGGATCCAAACAGCCCAACCTCTCCTATAGGCAATGAAAATCTATTTCCAATTGTTTACCTGCGTCCTAACTGCGCAAAGAGCACGTCCCTGTAGCGGGTATTTCCTATCCACCTTCAACCCTAAATCCAACCACACAAGCATCAAGGAGATGAAGAGGAGTAACTAGTTGTAACGCGGAGATTCGTTCCCATGAGAGCGATAGCATAGTTCATAATCCAGCAAATGCATATGATTCATGTCTAACACAAAGATCCATTAACACTAAATGCATTAACACCAGCAATTAACACTAGATCCACAATAATGATAGAGACTTACTCTTCTCTCTCTCTCTCTCTCTCTCTCTCTCTCTCTCTCTCTCTCTCTCTCTCTCTCTCTCTCACACACACACACAAAAAGCATAACAACAACCAATCCCAATAAGCATCAAATCCAACAAATAGCAAATCCAAAGAAAACATAAGAAATAGAGGAGGAAAGATGAAGAGCAAGGACATTCCTTATCCATTCCATAAGAGGGCCAACTTGCTTGTATTGAAATGAAAAGAATATGTACAAATAATTCGAATTTACCACCATATATAGTGGGTTTAGTGCTTTGGCTTTGAATCCTATTGGCCAATTTCTACCCTAAGTATTTGAAATTCAAAAAGTGGAGGGAACCAATTTGAATTTTGGTGAGAACCATTTTTATTCACTAATTTGACTTTTAGGCCCTGCGATATTAAAAGTCCCGCAAAAAAGCCTAAAGTCCTTTTATTAACTTCTAACTAATCAATTAACTATGTGATCATCGGGTTGGACTTACACACGAAAGGTGCCAAATCCCTCTCACTTATTAACTATGGTTAGGGTTGCCTCAATATACGCAAACCCTCCAACAATATCTCCCACCAAAACTGGTGGCGGTCCCATGACACCTTGCAAGCTTTATTACTTTGCTCTCGCCTAACCTTTATTAAGTGGTACTATACTTTTTTCATGAACTCCATGAGCTCCATATTGAAATCGGTTTTGTGCAAAAAAAAAACACTTATTTGCTCCGGAAATCCAATTTGACGTTTCCATGCTATAAATCTTGACTCCCAGGATCCACCCATCATCGCGAATCGATAATACAATATTGCTATAGGCAATTGATCATGGACTTTGTCGGACACCATAGGAACGTTTGGATCGAAAGATAAGGTTGGTAAGCAATCATCCCATCTGGTTGAAACTGATGCCAACTTGGTCAAGTCTTTTGCAAAAATAGCCGATTTCTTAATGGTCGGATTTGGTGAAGACCTGTACTCTTGTGCATATGCCTGAATGGCCCTGTTGAAATGCACTATTATCGACCAACTGAATGGTGAACATAGTACGGATCCACCCGGAGCTGGCGAGGGCTCGCTACATAACTCCTAATTGAGTCGAGTTTTTTCAAAAACAATCTTACGCCATGGTTTATGCTCACCCAATGCGGGTAGCTTATCCAGTTCCTTTTCGGCTTCAATCTCTGAAGTCTTGAATTTTATAACCCAACCACCCCTTGAGGATTCATATTTTGACAAAGCTCTACTTGTGATAAAAACTATAGGACTTAAACTAAATTGATACCTCTCTTGTTAATGCATTGTATATAATGTACATTGGTTCATGAATTGAATAGAAATGATGTTTTTTTATAATTTTACAAAGATCTCCTTGTGATGCAAATTTTAGATCTTGAATATCAATATCACTTCTTGGAACTACATGTATACATATCACTTTTAGCTCTACATGTGATACTTTGACCTTGTAGCTCATGCATGCTACTCAATGCACAAACATCAACAATGCTCAACAAACTCAAGTCTAAGTGATAAAAAGGGTAGCTTAGGTTTGATTTACATACTCTCATGGGAAGATTCAACTTATGCTTAGTTTGGTACTTTGTAAAGACGTCGATAGTATTGTATTTTTTTTATAATATCAAGTTTCAAGAATTCCTAATTGATTGAACATTATACTAAATAATGCATTGCTCATCTTTAGACCACACTAATTATGAAGGCCTACATTTAAGGAACTTTTACAGTATAAACCTGATATGTAAGTGCTCACGAGGACCAACAGTGTCCATTGACCTACTCAACCGGTCAGTTTTGAAATGCAGATCCCCTTCATTAATCGACACATTTGGATGAGAATACTTACATTGTAGCACAAAACACTCATTGATAATCAAATTGTTAGGAAAGTACAGAAACCTCCCTGACATTTACGGATTAATTGTTGTTAGCCAATCCATGAGTGCCATGCAAGTGCTTTATATTTACCAACCTCCTCTCATTATTTGCCCACACTAGATGGCGATCTTAGTGGAGGAAGAATGGAGAATAATCTTTCAGGTCCTATAGATCATGGTCCGGTTCAAGTGCAATGCTAGGTCCACAGCCCACATAGCCACCTTCTAGCTGCAGTTAGCTTTAATCCCTATACACTCTCAAGGACTTAACAGTCCACGTTCTTCTTTAGATTTAGGTGATACTGATTTATTAGGAGTACCATCATGAATATCAAATCTGCAACTTCCTTGCATCTGATTTATGGAATTTTCAAGTCTGAATTTGAAATAATACTAAGCTTGTGATGGGCTTTGCAAGCACACATTCTACGTATTCTGAATTTACAAACTCTTGTTAAAGTTTTTGTTACATACATTTTCATGCCACG
Source organism: Diphasiastrum complanatum (assembly GCA_029204225.1). NCBI lineage: Eukaryota > Viridiplantae > Streptophyta > Lycopodiopsida > Lycopodiales > Lycopodiaceae > Diphasiastrum > Diphasiastrum complanatum. The sequence goes on from CM055097.1 coordinate 53,394,302, forward strand.
ATTTTTGTAACTTTGTAGAACTTAGCCACTGCTAGACTGATGAGTGCTTGTAATACAATCAACTACCATGCTGAAAGTGCTACTGTGCAGTCATATTTCAGACCGAGAACGTTTAGCAGTTAAACTTTACATAGATCAACATGAATCTGACACTTATTGCAATGCTACATGATTCAAAAGTAGATACACGCTTTAACAAAATTGAATCAGTGAAAAAAATTCTGAACTTCGTTGATGCAAATGCAACATGGATGTTCAACTCGCTTAGGATCGCACTCGAGGCAAACAAGACAGCGGCTGCCATGTGATTGAGTAATTTCATGAGAAGTCTCTGGTACACTTAAGTAACTACGCCAATAAGCTCACAAAGTTATGCCAGCCTAGAAGACTAGTCCAAAATTCATTTTCCATACTAACATCCGTAAAGACAACATTATTTGTCAACTCCAGCTGACAAACAAACTGAAGTAGAAGGTTTGAGCCAGAACGTAAGTTAAAGTTTGCAAGGATAAGGTTGCGGCATTCAGACCATCTGAAAAAACAGTGTTTTAACCATGACCTGGTGATCATTCCCGACTTCTTTGCCACTGAAATCAATTGTAACGGGCAAACCAAGTTCCATCACAAGGATATTACTAAAAATCTGAAATGTATACCTTCACACATTTACTATGAGACGCTGCAATTCCTCCAGAGGTTTCGCATAGTCGAAGTACATGTTAACTGCAGCTTAGGAAGAAAGAAATCACAAACGGGACCAGAGTACTTTGCACGTCATCTCAAGACAGAGGCCATTGTTACTGTGTGTGCTATTGTAGACTTCAGCAAAAAACTATTCCTTGATTATTCGTCGTCATCAAGGGTAATAGTAATAGTCTCTGTCATCTCGATTTTTCTCCTCTTGTCACGCTCATCTCTTGCATCAGGCGATAAGATCACAACTTCTGTTCTGATGCCTCCTTCCTCTGATGCTACTGCTTCTTGTAATTTTCTAAGACGATCTCTCAAAAGTATGACCTCATTCTGATCCTTGGACAAGTGAGCATATAGGTGCTCAAAAGCAACACGCTTCTTCGTTATCACACAATACGCTCCAGCTCCTCCAACACCCGCTTTTCCGATAGCACTATACCCATCTTCATAATTACCTCTAAAATATTTTTTAGAAAAATTTCTGGCATGTGTCAAGTCGTTCACACCCGTGTAAGTGATGCTTTCTAGAGGTCCCCTTAAAAATGCTTCAACAGTTGGATGACGTGGACATTTTGCAAAGGGCATGCGCCAACTAAAGACAGGCTCCTGTTTGCTGGTAAGAAACTTAATGCGTTGCCCAGCTAGTAATTGTAGACCATTCCTGCCCATAAGCGTCCCAGACAACTCTTTCCAGATTCCATCCCACTGGAGGAGTTGCTTGAGCAGAACTTGCTGCTGAAGAAGTGCTTGCTGCTGAAGAAGTGCAGATTGAGCTACAAAACCTTGAATGAATCTGTTGAAGAGTTGCTCACTACCAAACAAATAAAAAGTGCGAACTAGGTCTACAATGTGCAACGGCAATCCAGGTGAACAACGGAAAGCTCTCGTAATAATCATCTCACCGACCCTTGTGAACAAAGTGGCACTACTCCCGCTAGCTTGTGTGGAGGATGCTTCCTGGATAAGCTCACCTGATAGCATGGCAAAACTCTGAACGACCACAGACGATAAAGTGTGAACACTCACATATCTCAACCGCTCTAGAAAGGTAGTGCCAAACTCTTCTCTGACCTCTTCCAGGACTAAGAGCATCTTCATCAAGTTTTCGAGTATCCCAGCCTGAAACTTGCTCCAAGATGGACAAGCATTATAAAGAAGTTCGAGGGTCTTTCTAGCCACCGTTAACGCACCATCATGACATCTTAACTTCTGTAGCTCCAATGCAAGGTGCAAATAATATTCACCGTGAGAAGGAAGGTTTTCTTTCCTCAGAAGCTCCATCACGTGAGACATTAAGTTGTTCCACCCATGTTGTTGCACAGCTCTTGCAATAATTGTTGCTGTGCTTGCACCTCTAATCCCAATGGCCACTGGCAGACTCCATCTCCCTCTGTTGAATAAAAATTCCTTTAAAAATAGCTTTAAACAACGCACCACATCCTCCCGACCTCCTTTTTGTAGACAAAGATTCAACAATCTAGAACTGACTGAGTCACTCTCAGAACCAGCATAAATCCTTGTGGCATTGTTTTCACAGTATGTCAAGAAATCTTGCAGCATCGTGATAACATCAGCATCATTCTCCGCTGATTTACTTTCCAGAATATCAAGAGCACCTGAAGCCCCTGATTCAATGGCAATTAGTAATGACATTTTTCTGGGCCAAATCACGATCATCGCCTTGTGGTACCAGTATTCCAGATTTGGACCTGTTTCATCCGGTCCTGCATCATCATCAAATGGCCCCTCTTTCTCTTCTTCATTAATCACAACCTCACTTGTCTCGTCAATGGCAATGTGAAACCTACAGGGCTTATTGTTCGTTCCAACCCAGTTGGAGGTCTCGACCGATTCTTCAATAACATCCTCCATGGATAAGATTGAATTTCCCATATTTTTGTCATCATCGTTATAATAACTATGCCGTCGTCGACCAGAGTACTCTTCATTAGAATCATCTGCTGGGGTACCAATCTGGTGCCTAGTCAAAATACATAAATGAAGATCCAGCCACGACTTTCTTGCACTGTCTCGGCAATTCTTCAGCACTTGTGCAACGATTCTATCATCGCCTTTCAATCCAGCAAACGACAAGTTCTTCTTTGTATACTTGTGTTGCAATCGAATTAATAACTTTTTCGGCAGAAAGTTCCTGGTCTCTCCATGTGTTTCGTTGGCTGCTATTGCCTCCAACCAAGGTCGCAGGGCCACCTCAGCCCTTCCTAATCTTACTGAAAACCCCTTCATTTGTCCTAAATTCATAACAAAGCAATTTTTTTCTCTTACCAAATTGAATGAAAGACATAGCCTCGTTCCACTGGTCACCTTCTGTAGCTCATGCTGACAGTCCGCGAAAAATGTAGTATAGAAATACCCTGTCGAGCTGTCCGTTGAGAAATTGAAGGTCTTGGTCGCCCTGCCGTGCTTAACAACCAACACACCACCTTCAAACCCCCCTTGAGTGGGTAGCTGAATCACCAATGTCGCAAACATCCCAGGTTCCTTCTCAGTATCCCGGTGCAGAGAGAAATGACCATGAGTTTCGTATAAAAGCAGCTTATAAAGATGAGCTTTCAGTCCGAGAAGCTGAGCATCCAGGCCCAAGGCGCGCACCGATTTATTTGCTATCTGCTGCACGGATTTAGACAAAAATTCCGGTGCTAGGGGAAAGCTGACTTTGGAGGCGTCAACCTGCCAAGCGCGTCGGACGGCAGTGTTGACAACGGTCGCCAAGCCATGGCCGTAAGGTGCCTGCTCGCATACACCAAGGAGCTTCAAATAGTCATTTGAAGAGAGGGGAAGACGCAAGTCACCAGCCCCTTCTACATGTAGAGACTCCAAGAAGGATCCTGACTGATTTGGGGCAATGTTTCCACCCGCTGCAAAAGTCCCGTTGTTGGCATCATCTACGTTCCAAAGTGCATCAAGCAAATTCTTAAAGAATAGCCGCCTTTGTATTTCAGCAGCCATTATTCATGGACCTGCATTAGTGGACATTTCGTTAGACTAATCTTGGCGTTATTATGCACGAATTCTATTCTCTGTTACTTCCGTCTGAGCTATTGCTGGGGTCGGCGTGGACCATATACCTTCCAGGAGGAGGTAAGAGAGTAAAGCAACAAGATTGGAGCGAAGCCTGAGGAAGGAGAAGTTTGATAATCCCATACATGTAAATTGCTATTTATTCTGATCTACAAATTAGCAAGGCGTTAAGCTGGTTCTCAGGCACATGACGAATTGCAGGCAGGTCCTAGTTTAACACAAGTGTCATATCCTACTTCTCTCGTCCTCAAATTCGACATTTTCAATGCAATACTATGCGATACAATGCTGAGGAAAGAGAAGTTTGCCAGTCCCATACGTGTACATTACTATTGGATTCTGATCTAGAAATTGGCAAGGCATTAAGCTAGTTCTCAGGCACATATCGAATTGCAGACAGGTCCTAGTTGACAACGATGTTACATTCGTAATTATTCCTTATCATAGGAAAATACATTTTCAGGCCCGCAATCGCCAGGCTAATCCTCAATTGCTACCATCGCTGACAGACGAGGAAAATCTACAAACTGAAAACTGAAATCAAAACCTGGATAGTCGGTGTTTGGACGATCCTTGGATGCGCATTTGACGAAGAGTCTTGATCCAGATTACACTAGACGTGTGCTTGCCAAGCCAGCTCGGCAAATTACTCGCAGCTGCTGCCGAACTAGATATTTCCTGCAAAGCAGATTACTTAAGAGGTTTAGATTTGACAAATGGAAGGATTTAGTACAATGACTAGTGCGACACATTGCCCATAAGACGAATTGAGGTATACACAGATTCTTGGCCGGAAAGACACTTCACAAGGACAATTGGACAGAGATAAAAAATGAGACATCCCAAAACAAGATTGGAGTGAAAGCTGAGGAAGGAGAAGTGTGCTAGTCCCATATACGCATGAACAATATTACGATTGGATTCCGAAATCGAAATTGGTAAGGCATTGAGTTTGTTCTCAGGCACATGACGAATTCTAGATAAGTCCTAGTTGATTGACAAGAGTGTTATATCCTACCATCAAATCCATAAAAAGAAGACATTTTCAAGTCCGTAGTTTGACAAGAGTCAGAGTGTTATATCCTCCAACGTGTCTCGATCCAGACGTGTGTGTGCCTCCCAAGCCAACAAGTCGGAAACACTCGCAGTCGCAGCTACAGGGACAGGAATTAGATTTTCTCTCAATGTACAGTCAGTGTCCATTTCAGCGCCGCAAAATCGCAGTACCTGGTGCAAGCAGATTCTTGGCGGGAAAGACATGATTTGACAAAAGTAATGACACCCACCAAACTCATTCACAACCTCATATCTCTCTAATAAATTGGTACTTATTTACAATTTTTCACTTCACTTGTAGAGATGAATTGTAATATTCATTAAAAACAAAATCATTAAACATAAAAATATTAAAATCAACAAGAGAAATTTGATCTACTTATTATCTATTAACAAATATTTCAAAATATTAAAACTTCTTTGCTTAAAAGAATTTGCTTTCAAAAAATCAATTCTTATAAATGCAAAATAAATTTAAATCAATATTTTTAAGATTCTTAATTTTTTAAAAATAATAATTTGTAGATATTTACAACTCAAAAATATAAACACTAACTAATAATTATTTTAAAAGAAACTACTTTAAACATCTATAATTATATGACTTTTGAAAACATTTAAATTTTTTATAAAAAGGACCTTATCATTAATATCATAATTGATTAATTGCCATTTTATTAATATCTTTCAATATTTTTAAATATTAAAAATCAACAGATTATAATAGTATTCAATAATTTTTTGAGAATATGATTTTAAAACAATACTAAAATGTCATTTCATAACAACATTCATAAAAATAAAAACATCATTTGATAAGAATATTATCTATATTAATTAAATTATTAGTGTGAGCGAGCAAGGCAGCTCACGCTCTCGAGCAGCGCTCACACTGTGATGGGCAGCGTCAGAGCTGCTCGCTCACACTCCCCCCCCCCCCCCCCCCCCCCCCCTCGCGCTCTCAGGTTTCAAAAATGTTTGCCTGCCCAAGTGGGCGGGCAAACTTCGCTAGTTTACTTTAAAGAGTAACATTGTCAAGAAGTTTTCAAATATTTTAAATAACAAATAATTTAAAAAATAAAAACTAATTTAAATACTTTTACACATGTACATATCTTCATTTCAACAAAGCAGATTGGATCTCTTGTAAAATGGATTTATGAATGTCCTTGCTCTCTATCACTTTTCCTCCATCTCTCATGCTTTTATTATGTTTTGCTAATTGTTGGATCTGATTGTTATTGGGATTGCATGTTTTTATACTTTTTATGAGAGAGAAAGAGTAAGCTATCTTCAGCATATCCTCCGATAGTGCTAGAATCGCGACCTCTCAAGCTTTTGCCCTTCATATTGTTTCTAGGTACATATTCTCTGATGTCATGAACTAGTAGTTTTGAATCTAGATGACAAACTATCCTATTGTCGTGGCTTGAGATTGATGTTGTTGTTTGTTGCATGTTATACGAATGACACTTGCATTCTTGTTTTATGTCCTTGCATTCATGTTGCTATGGCCTTGTGCCACTTCACACTACTTTTGTAAAAGACGCATAGAAGCATTATAAATTCTCTCTGTGTATGGCTACACCTTTTGCCCTTCTCGTACCGTCCACTATTGTTTGTTTGTGCAATGTCATTTGATTTTAGTGTGTTTCTTTATGTAGCATTATTATGGGTAGGATCTCTTAATGTTTATGTTCAAATCTTTACATTGAAGATACTAGTTGGGGGGCAACCATAATGGTCATTAGGATTAGGTTAATTTAGGATACTCTCTAGTCGGGGGGAGCCTTAGAGAGCTAACCTAGGAAATTCCTCAGTTGGGAGATTGCCTTAAGGAACTAATTTAGGTTATTTTCTCTCTCTAGAAGGGTGAGCCTTAGAGGTGTTGTTATGCAAGAGAACATAGAATGGAGTCGATCAAACCCCACCACCACTATACTTCAATGTCTTTTAGGAACCCTCTCTCCTCTAGTTGGGTAGCCATAGCGGAAGAGATACGCTAACCCTACTAGTTGGGGGAAGCCATAGTAGGAGTTGGAACCCTAAAAGACAACACTATCTATACGTTGACACATTTCTTATTCGTCCAAATCATATTAAAATTTATGGTCATTCTCATGGCCATACATGATATTACATAGGAATTCAATTAAATGAAATCCATTAATCACTTTTACTATGGAATCACTCCATAACTGGTATTATGCAACTTTCCCACAGGGATTATGAAGAAATCTAAATCACATAACACAAACTCAATTACTAACTCCGGCGTCCATTTTTCTTCCTTCCTTATATTTTTCGGTCCCCCAAAAAATTCCGTCCGCTAAGGTACAAGAATTTTCCATAAACACATAGTAAATGATAAGCTATTTCCCTTTTCACTTTCCTGGCTTTAGCGTTAATCCATTCAAATGTCTGTCAATCAAGTTGTACTAAAATATGAAATGACATGCAAGACAAATCCCCACTATTGGATTTCGCTCTTTAATTCACTATACAACAAAAATATATATTTTGTTGGATAAAGAGTTTCTTTCAATTTTCGGTTATCTCATATTATGTTACAACTTAATATCACATTCAATGGACATTGTGCTAAAAAACTTTCGTTCATTTATTTCTAAAGATCATAACCCCTCAGAAATAAAATCACAAAAAAAACAATCAGTTTTTAATATATTACCGATAAAGAAGAAAAACCAAACACTATTTAACCAATATACTTGGAGCAATCTACATCTCCAAGGTAAAAAAATGTTAAAACTGAGCACCAGAATTTCTATACTTGCATGCTAATAACTTGTACTCTCTGAGTCAATTTAGGGAACTTCCAAAAATCCCCTTTCTGAATCGATTCATAGTTTCTTTAAGTTATTAAAATTCCGGCATGTACTTCATTGACAGAGTCATTTTAGGTAGATTTTTTTTTGGAAAAAAAACACCCTTCCAAATCGACGTGTTGTCAATGTAAAAATGGTGCAAAAAATCCTTGCAATCCCGCCAATACATGGCAACTGATATTTTTATAAAGGGGTTAAATCAGGAAGCACACAAAAAAATTTGTGCTATCTTATCCATCAGAAAGATATATTTCTCAAGCTTTGGATAGCAGTAGAAGAGCCACTTATTGTTCAAGATACACTATCAAATGCAGACTTTGATATGTGGAAAGCAGCGATGGATAGTGAATATAATTCACTAATCAAGAACTGGACCTAGACACTTGTCGTGACCCGCCAGTCAAAAGGAAGATCATCGATTGCAAGTGGATCTTCAAAAGAAAGTACAATTCTGATGGCTCAATATTAAAATGGAAGGCAAGACTCATAGCCAACGGCTACTCACAAGTACCATGAATCGATTATAGAGAGTAGAACCTTCTATCTTGCTGTACATCAAATGGATGTACAAATTGCATTTCTGAATGGTTTTATCCATGAGATATTTTCATCCAACACCCCCCCTTAATTTGGATCCGTGAATGCCTTGATCACTAAGCAATGCACAAAATTTGTTGTGTGCATCAATGCTCAAAGCCTTGGTAAAAACATATGCGATCATGTTTTGTGTCCGACGGTATCTTAAGCTTACTTCTCTGTCGAAAACCTTACTCCTTACAAAGTGATATCAAATCTCAATGTGCTTACTCCTAGAGTGAAATCTAAGGTTGGCCAATAAGGCAATAGCACTTTGATTATCACAAAACATAATTGTAGGAGTGCACTGATTCAGACTAATATCTGACAATAAATTTATCAACCAAATTGCTTACTTACTAGCTTGAGAAGCAACAATGTATTCTGTTTCTATGGAAGAAAGAGCAATAGATGTTTGCTTAGGACTCTTCCAAGAGATAGGACTGTCGTTGAAGAAGAATGTAAATCCTGATGTGGAGAGCTTCACCTAAATCGGTCATGTTGAATTCGAAAAACAACATATGTTTAGCATCCTTCACCAGGTTGGTATTGTTGTTGAAAAGCAATGTGTCGTCGACATACAAGGTGATGATAATGAAAGCATGTTGCACTAACTTGAAGTAGACATTGGAATCGGCAATGCTTGCTTGAAAACCATGTTGGATGAGGATTGTGTTGATCCTCTGAAACCAAGCTCTGGCTGACTGCTTCAAGCCGTAAAGTGCTTTATGGAGTTTACATACATGATGCTTCATACCTTCGTGAACGTATCCTTCAGGTTGGAGCATATAGATGTCTTCTTCGATGACTCCGTTTAGATAAGATGTCTGTACATCGAGTTGATGTACTTTGAGTTTGGCTATTACAGCATAGAATAGGAGGGCTCAGATCGATGAGTGCTTGACTACTGGACTGAAAGTCTCGTTGTAGTAGATGTTGGGGATTTGAGCGAATCCTCATGCTACTAGTCGGGCCTTCCTTCGATCAATAGCTCCATTAGCATTGCACTTGATCTTAAAGACCCATTTGCAATCGATAAGATTGCTGCCAATGGGAGGTTCGACTAGTGACCATGTCTGATTCTTGATCAGAGATGAATACTCTCTATCCATCGCTTCTTTCTAGAGATCGAAGTTTGGTTGGATAAGTGCCTCTTCGACGGTAGTCATTTCCAGCATTAAAAGACAGGCAGACTTGGGAATATATCTCGCGGGCTGTGTGCACACTCAATTCGATCTTCTTGGAAGTGGCATCAGCTAATGATCCAATCCTTGGATTTGTTGTTGATGAGTGCCATCAACTTCTTCATCTGACTCGTTGTCGAGTAGTCGATCAATAATGGACATGCTTGATCTAGAGGCTCCAATTGTCGTGTCAATGGCAGGTGTCGAAGGTTCACATGGAACTTTGTTTAAGTAGATACATCCAAGTATATCTAGTAAAGTCATCAATAAAGGTGACAAAACATGTTGCACCACCAATACTTTTAGAAGAGAAAAAATGTACATCTGAGTGTATAAGCTCCAAAGGATGAGTAGTATTCATAAAAAACTTCTAATATGGCTTTATGTGTGACTTTGCAATGGCACAAGCCTCACAAGGCTTGAAATATTAAGAAAGAGATTTGGGAAGACCAATAGCCTTCACCTTCTTAACCATAGAAGACATAGATTTACAGTTAGGATGACCCAACCTTCTATGCCATAGCTCCTCCTTAGATAACAAAGCAACTTCACAAAGGTTTGCATTCTCATAAGAATTCAACTTAAAAATTCCACCACATCTAGGTCCATCAGCAATGATCTCTTCATTTTTATTGAAAAAACAAGTATTGGAGTTGAACTTTACATCACAACCATTATCAAGCAACTTTTCCACACTAATTAACTTCTTTGTAAGCTTTGGAATGAAAAGAACATTAGAAAATGCAAGAACCTTTGAAGAAGCAAGTTTCAATGGAATGTTGCCAATTCCTTCTATTGGGCACTCATGATCATTAGTTGTGTAAATAGATCTCTTGAGTCCTTTGAAAGGTAAGATTGAGTCAAATGACTCCTTTGAACAACACATATGTGAAGAAGCTCCACTGTCTATGTACCAAGCTCCATCTTTTTTGAAAGGTGATGAAGAAAAACTGGACACCATAAGTGATCCTTCTCCATCACTTGCAATAGAATCTTCTTCAATCTCTTTGGAGAGATTAGCTTGCTTGAGTTGGTTTTTCTTCTTAAAACAATTAGAGGCATAGTGCCCCTTCTTGCCATAGAAGAAACACTTCACTTTCTTCTTCTTGGTCTTTGAGTTAGAAGAATGAGATGTATCTATCATCCTCTTCACCATCTTTGTCTCGATCTTTGGCTTTGTCTTTGTTGGATGCTTGAGTGACTTGGTTCTTACTCTTTCCTTTTTGCTTGCCTTTGACAAAGAGGGCTTTGTCACTTCTACCATGCTCGAGTTTGTTCATCCTGGAGAGTTTATAGCTTTGTCTAGATTCTTCAAAAATAAGAATTCCTTGGAGAGTTTCTCGATTAGGCAACTCCTCCTTAATAACAAAAGACTGAACAAGATTATCATAGTAATCTCTCAAGCCATTCAGTATGACTTGAACTAGCTCACCTTGGTTAATAGTAACACCAACACTAGAAAGCTCTCTATGTAAATCTTTAACTCTCATACTTAGATGCACTCTCTTCACTTCTTTGGAAACTTTGGAAAATCTGATTCCTAAGAGTGAGTATTCTAGAAGTATTCTTTGCCTTATAGATGGACTTGTGCATCCCAAGCTTCTTTGGCTGTAGTGCAAGATCCTATCTCTCTCACAATTTCATTATATACATTCATCTTAATGAAATGTAGAGCCATTCTAGCTCTTTTCTTATACTTAAGAATTTCAGCTTGTGCTTGAGGCTCCTCCTCAACACCAAGCACAATACCCATAACATCCTGGAGTATCAAAATAGACTCCATTCTGAACTTCCAAATTGAGTAATTAGAAGTGTTTAGTGTTAGCCGATATTTTCACACGAAAAATCGGGCTAATATTGAGGTTTAAGTTTGCAATAATTGAAAAAATCGGCATGTAAAACCCGGTTATTAGAGAAAAATCGGCACAAATTTGCCTTAAAATTGGGTCCCAGCCCGCCCTAAATGAGGCTAGAGCAAATTTTGCGGCCTTAGAACTGGCCGGTAAATATTTTATGGCTTTTCACAAAAATGGCCAGTTGTAAAAAAATAGCCGGTATGATCGTGCTAAAATCTCACCATGTACTGAGTCCATTTTTACTAATATATGATCACTCAGTGTATTTTTCAGGGAAACCGTGTTGTCGTGGGAGCCCTAGTCATGAATGCCGAGAAAGTCAACCACAAAAGAGAAAACCGAGAAAGAAAAATTTTGGGCAAAAACGGGACCGAGAAATATGGATTCAGTGTCAAGGAGTCACAGAAACCCTAACGGCAAAGTTTGGGCAATTTACGGACAATTAACGAAATGTGTGGGCCAAGTGGTCACCCAGACAAATGAGCAGTAGACGCACGACCCTTAAAAAAACCGAAAAAAGGCCAAAAACGAAGGTACCCAAAGAAAAATGAGGGCCACCTACAAAAAATAGGTGTTGAAAAAGGGCCTCACCCAAAATTTGGATATTAAATGCCAAAACACCTTGGAGGCTAAAAAATTTGGGAGGTACACCCACTAGCCATTGACATCTTGGGCTTCTAGGGTGTACAAAAGGGGAAACTTGAATGGCCTCTCTAACCTTTGACAAAAATGGCATCTTGACTAGTTTTGGAAGAGGGCCTTGAATGCACCACTTCCCCACTCTCTTATGGAGGCCACTAGGTGTACTATCAAATGGGTTGAGGACAAATGGCAAAGAGGGCTTGAAGGGCATGAAAATTGGCAAAGGCTCATTCTGAAGGGGGACACTTGGGATTTACTATAAAAGGAGACCACTCTTTGAGTTGAATATAGTTGGATGATGATGTGATAGTTTGATGTGAGAATGGGATAATGAGATGATATTGATAGTTGTTAACTTGAGAGTTGAGAGCCTGATGAGTTTGATGTGATAGTAGGATGCCATGTTGATTGAGAGTTTTATTCCAATTGTTGAGATTAGTTAGAAGTCATGTGAGTTGGAATGTCTGGTTGTTGATTGAATGTTGATAAGTTGAGAAAATTTGGTATGCCTACTTTCTTATTGCTCAATACTAGTGCTTTGTATGGGATGTGAGAAGTTAACTTCACTTTGTGGTCTCGTGGTCTCCCATACTAGTATCGTCAATTGAGAACATAGTATACTAAATTCTGAGAGGTACTTATTCAATGTTAATTGCTTTGAGATTATCTACCCCATGGCAGGTTTGATTGAAGGCTCGTAGTGTCTACAATTGAATGCAAGAGAGTGAAGTGTAGTATGTTTGAGAGTATTATTGCTTGTTTGAGGATGCTTGGAAACCAATGAATTAAAAGTCATGGTGATTAGTTGGGGAGTTTGCTTACTGTGGTTAAATGTAGACCTTATCAGTTAGCCAAAGCTAAATGTGGAGACAAAGTCTGTTAAGATCCAGAAACTTGCGGATTTCTTGCATGATATGCGTGAAATGTTGCAAGTGGCCCGTGATTGTATCCGGAGTGCTCAGGATAGAGCTAAGCACTATGCCGATCTTAAGAGGTCTCCCAGAGATTTTAAAGTTGATGACTGGGTATATCTTAGAATACCTAAGGATTCTAAGACTATGCGTACAGGGAAACATTATAAATTGTCTATGAGATATTGTGGACCGTTCCGAATTATAAAAAAATTGGTTCTTTAGCTTACAAACTATATCTTCAAAACAAGTCTATAGCTCACCCTGTGTTTCATGTAAGTCGTCTAAAATTAAGTTTACATGAAGGTGACGTAGTTGGTTCAAAAAAAGATCTTATCCATTTGGAGGACTTATCACTTAGTGTTCCTCTGGAATCTGAAAAAGTAATCAGAACCAGAGATAAACAATTGAGAGTTCTATCTCTGAGTGCTTGATTAGGTGGAAGGGACGGATTGAGGATGATGATTCGTAAGAGCGGGTCGAAAGCATAAAAAAGAATTTCCCTAGGTTTCACTTCTAGAGATAGAAGTGGCTTATGTCCATGTCCTGTATAAGGGAATCGAAATAATTCTTGATGTGGATAGCTGGTCACTCCAGTTGTATGTGGTTATTAGTTATGCTACATCATTTCGAATGTGTCATATGAGGGCCCAGACCTATAATTGGACATAAGAGCACATGCATAGTGAAGACTGCTTTACTGCAAGAATAGGAGGTCAATAGCTCAATTTAGGTTGCATGGGGATCCTAGAGAGAATATTATCTCTCTCTTGAAGAGAATAAGTCCATTGGAAACTCGCCCATCCTCCTATTGTGAATTGTGATTCTTGAGCCAGTTTCTCCTCTCCTCTCTTGTGTTCTTCACTGTGGCTTGGGAGTGGATTGGTTAGGGTATTGACTAGCCTCTCCATATTGGTTGGGTGGTTCATGCTCCACAATTGTCCTTTTGGTTTGCATGTGATAGGATTCTTGAAGATTTTCACTTGGCGATTGTTATACTTTTCCCAGGAGATAATGGCGAAACTTTTGAACCGCATACACCATTGCTAAAGCTTCATGCTTAGTAGTGGTGTAATTGACTTCAACGGCGATCAGTTGTCTACTGAGAAATTGGATTGGATAATCTTTTTTGAGTTCTCCCGATTGGGTGAGCACTGCTCCGATGGCATACTTGGATGCATCAGTATGTATTTGAAATTCCTTGGAGTAATCAGGAGCCCGGAGAATAGGTGCATTGATGAGGGCTTCTTTTAACTGAATGAGCACAACTCGTTGTTCATCAGTCCATTTGGGAACAATGACCACCTTATAAATTAATCGTGCTTTATTAACAAAATCGAGAATAAAGCAATGATAATAATTGGCATGGCCTAGGAATGAATAGACTTCGCGGATAGTGCGTGGTTCTGGCAGATTTTGTATGATCAAGACCTTGTCAGGGTCAGTTGCAATGTCGTGTTTTGAAATGATATGTCCTAATACAATGCCATGTGTTACCCAGATCCGGCATTTTTCAGGGGTCAAAGAGATTCCAAAGCATTGACATTGGATAAAAAAAATTTCCAGCCCAGATAGATGATGTGTTTCTTCTTAATGTGCTCCTAAATTGTCCAAGTAAACTTCTAGGGTATCTCCCATCTGATGAGAAAAAGCAGCTTGCATAACACGTTGGAATGTGCTAGGAGCATTACAGAGACCGAAAGGCATGACTTTCCAACAAAAGGTTTCCCATTATGTGGCAAAACGGTTTTATGTTGATCTTCTTCAGCAATTTGAATCATGTTGTAGCCGCGAAAGCCATCTAAGAATGAGTAGGCCTCATCTCCTGCTAGATTTTCTAAGATGGATTTGCTAAAAGGATATGGAAAATGTTCAAGATCTGTGATGACATTAAGTTTTTTAAAGTCCACATAGGTGCGGAGTTTTTCATTTTTCTTAGGAACGATTATGTTTGGAGAAACCCACTCAGTATGTTCGATTTCATAGATGAATCCTGCATTTAACAAGCGTTGTAATTCTTTTGTGATTTTGGCCTTGTAGATCAGATTGCATCGGTAGGGACAGCTAGTAGTTGGTCTCGCACCCACTCCTTTCATGTCTTTATAGGTCCAAGCAAAGACATGTCGATATTTGCGTAGAAGTTTCTCAAGCCTTCTGCATTGCTCACAATGGAGGTGAGCCCCGATGTGAACCATGCATTCGTTATTCTCATTGGGCTCACTCAAGGATAGAGTGATGGTTCGTGCAGGGTCTTCGTAAGGTGAATTACCATTCGACTCACATTGAGCTTGTGGCAATTGGATAGTCACATCTTCAAATGTATAATCTTTAAAGTACGCAGGCACATCATGTGAGGGTGATTCGAGGGGAGCCTTGCCTTTCAACTGTCTAGATGAGAATTTGGGAGGTTCTGGAATTGGTGTATGAGCTAAGGAGATTTCAGAAACTTCCCAAGCAGTTGTAAGATCTCCAGGAGGTTGGATTAGAAGCGGGTTCTTTATCTTCTCCTTCATGGTATTGCCATGAGGTTGTGGCTTCAAAGGACGTGAGGTGTGCAGATGAGGAATTGGTGGGCACATCATGGAGTTTCATCGTTGATTTGAAAAATTGTTTCCTCCTCACATAGGTCCCATGGATAATTTGGAATATCAGTAGATTCAACATAATGACCTTTCTCTTGGGTGGACTGGTATGGCTCAAACATGGAATTGGTAGTAGATGAATCATTGTCGTGAAAGCGTGCGAGTTTGAGCTTCCCAAATGAATCAATGGTAACAGAGCTATCTCTATTACCAAAGGTGACTCGGCCTTTGCTCCAGTCATGAATGATCTTTGCATTGGTGAGCCATGGTCGACCAAGCTGTAACTCATAGGAATAGACGTTACTAGGAATATCGAGTACGACTAGGTCTATGGTGAATTTCAGGCCTCCTAATTTGATCAAAATTGGAAGATTGGGCGGTATTCTCAGGTTTGGGATTATGAAGACGTTCATGATGTTTGGCTTTCTTGTCATGGTTATCAAAGTCCTCATCGGACCCCTCGTCTTCTTCTCGAATGGCATCAGTCATTACATCCTTAAGTTAATCATAAAGATCAACTAGTTTCAGTTTGCGGCGGACAGCATGACGGAGCAGGATTGAAAGATTCAGCACAATCTCGAGACATGATGCAACATGAGGAGTATAATAACAATAAAGATGATCAATATTATATTGTATTTGGGCAAAAAGTGGTTTTCTTGCAAAATAGTGAAGTTGGACAAGAAACTGGACTTTTCTACAATAACAAAATTCATAGAGAGGGTAAGAATTCGCAAACAGACTAATAAAGGTAAAGACAATACTTGCGAATTCTGATAGACAGTTTTTCTTGAAAAATACTGATTTTTTGTGTTTTTTGGAATTTTTTTTGTAAAGGATGGAATTTGCAGAGGGTGTTTTTCAAGCTTTCAGACTGTGGGCAATTTTGTGGTAGGGTCGGAGATTTTTGAAACGAAAGTTTTGTTGACAGACAAGGGAATTAGTGAAAAAAATATTTTTCTGACAAAGAACATGTTAAATCTCTTAGATAGAATTCACAGAGCTGCTGGAGGACTGATCTTGCATAGATGTAGCCTCAGTAGTACCGACGAATTTTAATACAAAGATTTGGTTTGACAGTAAAACTAGGTGATTTGTGAAAATTTGAGCGGGGTCAAAATTCGTAGAGATGATAGGATGAAAGGTAAGGGTCTGTTATGGCTGCAGATAGTCTGAGCAAATTTTGATATACATGTTTGGTAGAAAAAAATGTCACTTGGGTCACTTCTTTTCAGAGAAAATGCCCAAGTTGACACTTTTGTTGCTTCCCCCTGGCTTGATGGGTTGCTCAGCAGCTCGTGTAGGACCTAGAGAGAAGACGTGTGCTGTAGTGTGAAGACAGATAGCAAGCAAGCATACACACAAGCACGTTAGCAACGCGAAAAAGAAAAACAAACAGAGAGCAATTTAGCACTGAAAGTGTTATTTACAAGGGAAATGCCTCTCTTCTTATAGCAAGAAGGGCCTTCCATAAGCATCCACTAGCTTATGAGATTAGTGTCTAAACTAGCCATTCTAAGGCTTCTCAATTTCTAACTTAGAACTTAGAACTTTAGAATGTCTAACTTTAGAACTTAAGATAACTTAGAATATTTTATTTTCTAAGCTTAAGTTTCTTAAATTTAAGTTCTAAATCTAAGTTTAAGTTTCTATTTAAGCTTCTACCCATGGACTTACAAAACACATGCCATAGTAGAAGTTTAATAACATTTACTCATACGTGGACTTACAATATACATGCCATGGAGTTTTATTTCTTTTTATTGCTCACTCTGTTGCTAACATTGCAGCTTACATCCAGAATAGATGTTCGACCAAGGCCCTCTCAGGCAAAATACCACATGAGGTTTGGACATGATCTAAGCCTTCATTGAAAAATCTTCAAGTACTCGGATGCATTGCCTATATGCGTAGATCCCGAAGGAGACAAGGAAGAAATTCGACTTCCAAGGTCTCAAGACCATCTTTATCGGATATACTTCCTCTAACAACACCTACAAGCTGTGCAACCCCAATACCCAGCATATTTTATTCAGTAGGGATACAGTCTTTATCAAGGATCAGTTCATCGACTTCAAAGAGGCTATGGTTTTTTATCACTTCCTAATCTTCAAAGCTTATGTTGAGAAACAATTTTCTTTCAAAGCTAAAGCTTTAAGATGTGATGGAGGAGGTGAATACATCTCCAACAAGTTTCATGATTACTGTGAAGGTGAATGAATAAAGAGAGAGTTTTCTTGTGCTTATTCTCCATCTCAAAATGGAGTAGTTGAGAGGAAAAACAGATCTTTATGTGAATGTGCTAATGCAATTCGAGTAGCAGCTTCTTTGCCTATTGAATATTGGGGTGAAGCTATAAATTGTGCAAATTATTTGTGCAATAGATTACCTCACAATGCACTTGCTGGAAAATCACCTTTTCAAGTCTTCTTTAAGAAGAAACCTAAGGTAGATCACCTTAGAATTTTTGGTTGTGCTTGCTTTGTTAATGTGCCCTTGGAAACGAGGAAAAGAGATGATCCTAATTCTATTAAAGGGATCATGGTTGGATATGCATCCAACAAGAAAGCTTACAAAATCTATGTTCCCTCTACCTCAACTATAATTGAGAGTAGAGATGCTATATTCCATGAAGATCAAAAATACATTCTTGAGGAGGCCGAGTTCAAAGATTCTCACAAAGATACTCCAATCATCACCCTTGAAGACTATCATGGAGCGATGGGGTCGAGAATTGAGGAGGAGTCACCTTGAATCTTTTCACCAAGGAGATCTCAAAGAGAAAGATCCGAGCCTAGAAGGCTTACCTATGAAGATAGAGGCAAGCAAGTGGAAATCAACTCCACTAATTGTGCTTATTTTATTTCTCATGAGGAGCCGAAGGATGTATATGATACACTCAACTCGAAGGAATGGTACCTTGCCATGAAGGAGGAATATGATGCTTTGATGGCCAATAAGACATGGGAGCTTGTGGATCTTCCATCCAACAAGCACACCATTGGTTGCAAGTGGGTTTTTCGAGTCAAGTATAATCAAGATGGCACAATCAACATATACAAGGCTAGGCTTTGTGCTAAAGGTTTTGCTCAAGTTTATGGACTTGATTATGAGGAGACCTTTGTCCCAATTGCAAAGATGGTATCAATTAGAATCATAATTTCTCTTGCTTGTTTTTTCAATTGGCAAGTTCTTCAGCTAGATGTCTCTAATGCATTTCTAAATGGGTATCTAGAAGAAGAGATTTATATGGATCAGCCTATTGGGTTCATCCATGACAAAGAAAAAGTTTGCTTGCTCTTCAAAAGTTTATATGGATTGAAGCAAGCTCCAAGGTCATGGTATTCTCAACTTAACACCTTTCTTGAGTCACTAGGATTTAGTCTTAGTAACTATGATCCTTTCTTATATGTCAAGTTTTTTGATAAAGATATTGTCATTCTTCTTATTTATGTTGATGATATCATTCTGACGGGAAGTAGTACCAAGTTAGTTGAGGAAACCAAGATTGCACTTGGAAAAGAGTTCACGATGCAAGATCTTGGAAAAATTCACTATATTCTAGGATTAGAGATTGACCTTCTTAAAGATAAAGCTTTTGTATGTCAATCCAAGTATGCTCTTTCAATGTTAAAAAAGTTCAATATGTTGAATTGTAAGAGTATAGAAACACCTATGGAGCAAAATGTAAAGGACTCTAACAAAGGTGATGAAAGATCCTTCGTGGACATCACACTTTTTAGAAGTCTTATAGGCTCCTTAATTTGGCTCACAATAACTAGACCTGACATAAGCTTTAGTGTTCATAAGTTGAGCCAGGCTATGCAAAATCCTACTATCTATCATTGGAAAATGGCCAAGAGAGTGCTTAGATATATATCTTCAACTTTTGATTTTGGTTTATTGTATAAAAGTAAAGATCTTTCTATTAATGGTTATTCTGACTCGGATTTTGCAAGTGATAGAGCAGATCAAAAATCTGCAAGTTCTTATGTCATATATCTTGGAGGAAACTTGATATCTTGGCTTTCCAAGAAGCAAGATACTGTATCACTCTCATCATGTGAAGCTGAGTACAAGGCACTCACTACAACAACAAAGGAAGTGCTTTGGATCAAGAGGTTACTTGTGGAACTAAAGATAATCTTGGAAGAGGATCTACCTATGATCATGTGTGACAACATTTCAGCCCAAGCCCTTGCCAACAACCCGATATTCCATGCAAGGAGCAAGCATATCAAAGTTGGAGAGAGAAGCTCATTGGAGGGGAAAGCAATCCGGAGCACATCGACACATCATCTTGTATTGCTGATATGCTCACCAAACCTTTGAGCAAAAGTTCCTTCATCAAGCATAGAGCCAATCTTGGAGTTATAGCAAGATCCATGTTCAAATCAATATAGATTATTTTTAGGAGGAGTGTTAAAAACAATCCATATTGATTTCTTGGCTTGCTACAAATGTTGTACCATGCAAGTATGTAGCTCATAAATGCAAAATGCCAAGTTTAGCCTACATAGAACTCGAGCTACATGGTTATGTAACGTCTAGATTGAAGAATACAACTTGCAGATAGTTTGTAGACATAGAATTAGCAAAGTCATGCTTGTAGAAACTCGTGGCAATTCACATGCATTAATTGTAAGTGATCCATAGTGACATGCAAGGGATGCACAAAGTGTAATGGACACATGCATGATGATTTGTACTTTGTTAGATAGAACTAGCACACTTGTAAAAAGTTGGTGGAATTTCATGCATGGCAAGTGACAAATGTCACATAGACTCTAGATGTCATTTTGTAATGAATGGATGTGGTTCTACCTCGAGCTACCTCAAACTCCATAAATATGTGTAGCTCTCCTCACAATCAATGATGAAGAACCAAAGTTTTGTAGCTACCTCATGCCATTTTGGATCTAAACTATTTTGCTTGTTATCCCTCTATCTTTCTCTCTCTAACTCGTGTTGAAGCTAATGCTTATACACTGATATCTTGTACTTTTGCTCATTATTGATTCATTGATATCATATTCAGTTGCTTAGCATGCTAGATTGTGGGTAAGCCATTTCTTTTGAACTAGATCTTGCTAATCAATCTAGAATTAGGTTACTACGCTAATCACAAAGCTTAATTAGATCCATCATACTTGTGGACATTCCCCATACGTGTGAATTTTGAAAATTTTGTCACAAAAACCCTTGGAGGACAAATATGAATGGCACAAATACATTATGTATTAAAATTATATTCTTGTCTAAAGTCTTACCTCTATGCAACAATTTCATTCCATTTTTGTGAAAAGATAATAAATAGAATGTTCCAAAATCTTGAAAGCCTTCTTCACAGCCCCATAGTCAAAATTGAGCCCCCTTTGGCATACTTGCCTTGAGCAACAGCCGCCATGACATTTTGTACTTTAGCTTCCTCTACAATTGCGTTTGCAACTCATTGTACTATCACAATCACTACTACACATGTTCAATTTATAGGCAACATATCATTGTACAATGTGTGACATTGCGTATATTATTAGAGATGAATTGATTCATATTTACAGACTAAAACAAGTTCAGACTTAGGTTGACAAACAATATTTTGCTCACTTTTCAATATTCTATTGATAACAATGATGAAACCTATGTCGGGTTCGTTGAGTGAAAAACTCAAGGAGTGCAAGGATTTCTACAGTTTGTGAACAAATCACATAAGCACCATCATATCAATCCTTTTTATTTATTGGCTTCCTCGTTGTCACAAAACTTAATTACCCTTTTTTGTGCATTTTCCATGATATATAATGGTATCTCAATGACAAACCTTTTGATCCTTAATCAAATTTTTACGTCATTCAATTTTTTAACAAAAATAAAACAAAATTATTGCATGAAAAAGAAGAACTTGGTAGAAATCAACAAAATTGCATGTTCTTATCTTTGGAGACTCTAAAAGTGCTTCGAATATACACAATTTCCTTAAGTGTTTGAAACCAGAACCATTGTACATGAGTTCACAATTTGTATACGTTGGCTTAGTTGTGCTTGTTAGGTTAGTCTAACCTATGACCATTTGAAGTATTCTAGAAGCATTGTTCCAAAATGCAATGTTTTGTACACTTGAATGCATATGAATGACTTATTTGGCTGAAGAATATATTAAGTTGGCAACTCACATGAAAGTGGATATTTATTTTCATCTCTTCAAATGTATTTGAACACTTTGCACCACGTTTGATTGGAAGTTTCAATTTGTCCCTTGAACAACAGTTCAGGTTGTTGAACATTGATGTAAACTCCCCGATAAATTCAAGAAGTTTATTAGCATTTAGAAAAGGGTTATCTTCATGTATTTTACCGTGTCCATTTTTTGGGCATCACGATCAATGACATATTTTGAACAACTACAAATGGTGCTCATTTCTTTGATATCGTCCATTATTTCTTCAATTGCTAAAAGCCTCTTCAAGTATCCTAACCACTCGACGGAAGTTTGGAGAAATAATATAACATCTAGAATTGAATACTATTGATTATCATTCACAAATTGATTTGACTCAATTTGATGGTGTTTGCTTCTTGTTAATTTTGTTATATGATCAACAAATGTTTTTTGGCATAGATCTTTACTCCTCATATGTGTCTATGTATTAAAGACTTTTACAAAAGAAGTTACTCAAATTAAGCATGTCTAGACAATTTATAAAATCACAAATCTAAGAACATGGCAAGTGTGTATTAAAAGTTTTTATTTATTTTATTGTGAAATATATATTAATGTTCACAAATGTGTGTTGTGAATATCTCATATCAAAGGTTCAAAATACTTTTTTAATATATAAAGTTCAAATGGTGAAAACACTTTCTTTGAATATAAAATTTAGCCTTGCTTTCCAAGTGTTAAATGCCATGGTAATAAACTCCATATTTATTTTGCTTGAAAAGCCATGCTTATGGATTACCATTTCCGTGAGCAAAGGCTCGACAAGGTCATCCATTTTGCCACCTTCCTTGTGCTAGTAAGCGACATGATGTCCGTTGAGGTTGGAACATCACACAAAACAACTGAGCGGGGTGAGACACTGGTAACACTACAAGACATGATGGCAACAAGTAAAAATGAGAACAAAAGACGTGATAGTGTATCAGAAGGCTGGAATTTTTTTTTAGAAAAGTTTGGTCGTAGAAATTTTTTGCAAGAGCTTTGCTAGCACAAGTGAGAAATGAAATCGAATTCAGCCCTTTTATAGGCTAATTTTGAGGGTCTATTAGGCAAATGGCTCATGAGTGTAGTGGGTTTCTTTCCTTGCCTAATCTGAATCCAAGATCTAGTCAATCTAGCATCAAAAAGACGGAGTTAGTTGTCACATGTAGGTTCGTTCCCATGAGAGCGATAGTATAGTTCAGATTTCAACATGAATGGAGGATCTAACACTAACATCCATTAACACTAAGCATTAACACGACATTCATTAACCCTACTTTTAATAAATTCTAAATCCACAACAATGATATAAACTTACTCTTCTCTCTCTCCCTTTCTCTCTCACAAAAAGCATAAGAAATAGCAATCCCAATAATGATCAGATCCAACAATTAGCAAAATCCAAAGAAAGCATGAGAAATGGAGGAAAAGAGAGGAAGAGCAAGGACATTCATCAATCCATTTCTAAAGAGAACCAATCTGCTTTATTGAAATGAGAAAATGAACATCAGGAGCAACTCGAGTTGGTCTCTTTTTATAGTAGAGAGGAGGACCCTGGCCTCTGAATCCTATTGGTCCAGTCTTGCCTCTCTTTTTATTCAAATTTAAAAAAGTGTGGGAACCATCAAAATTGGAGGGAAACCCAACTTTATTCAGTAACTTGACAATTAGGCCCTGCGACATTAAAAGTCCCACAAAAAGGCCTAAAGTCCTTTTATTGACTTTTAACTAATCAATCAAATAACTATGTGGTCATCGGGTTGGACTTACACACGCAGGGTGCCAAATCCCTCTCACTTATTAACTAGGGTTAGGGTTGTCTTGGGATCCGCAAACCCTCCAACAGTATCCCCCACCAAAACTGGTGGCGGTCCCACGACACTTGCAATATGCAGTTATTGGGGACTTTTATTGGCTTAGCGCCAAATCTTAATTAAATGATACTGCACCTTCTTCATAAAGTCAAGGCGTGCAGTATTGAAATCCAAATTATGCAGCAGGAAACAATGGTGGGATCCGACAATCCACTTGGAAGTTGTCCATGAGGTGAAGCGGGATTCCCAAGAGCCTCCCATCATAGCCTCACGGAAATACAGTCGAGCAATCGGCAGCTGATCTTTGATTTGCTCTGAGGCCATCGGCTTATTTGGATCGAATGCCAGGGTAGGAAGGCAATCGTTCCATTTGGTTGCCACTGATGCCAACAAAGTTAGATCTTTTGCAAACATTGTCGATTGTCGCACCGTTTGATCCACGACACTTGCAATATGCAGTTATTGGGGACTTTTATTGGCTTTGCGCTGAATCTTAATTAAATGATACTGCACCTTCTCATAAAGTCAAGACATGCAATATTGAAATCCAAATTATGCGGCAGGAAACAACGGTGGGCTCCGGCAATCCACTTGGAAGTTGTCCATGAGGTGAAGCGGGATTCCCAAGAGCCTCCCATCATAGCCTCACGGAAATACAGTCGAGCAATCGGCAGCTGATCTTTGATTTGCTTTGAGGCCATCGACTTATTTGGATCGAATGCCAAGGTAGGAAGGCAATCGTCCCATTTGGTTGCCACTGACGCCAACAGAGTTAGATCTTTTGCAAACATTGTCGATTGTCGCACCGTTGGATCCGGAGAGTGGACATACTCTCTCTGATATGCTTGTAATGTCCGGTGGAAGTCCACTAAAATATTTCAACTGTAAGGCTGGTGGATGATTGGCCAATTGGACGTATGGATGGTGATTTTATCCATAGCCGATCCCAAATCTTTCCATTTTTGTCTTCGCGTCATTGGCACGTAATAAGGATCTACGCGCAACTGGCGAGGGTTGGCGACATAACTCCTAATTGATTCTAGAGTTTTCTCAAAAACCGTGATTCTCCATGCTAGCTGCTCTCCCAGTGCAGGTATTTTGTCCAATTCTTTGCCGGCCTCGATCTCGGAGGTCTTAAATTTGAGAACCCATCTACCACGTGAGGACTCATGTAGATGCTTCTTTAAGAAGGTCCCTTGTGTGTAGCTTCTTGGAAGGTGATATAAAACTTGGATTTCTCTTCCTTCCACGTACTGAAAGCAAGAGTGATGAAATCCATATTGATGCATCCCGAAAAGACTCTCTCATGAATACCCATTGCAGTAAGTAGAGGCTCCGCAAGGGTCATCCACTGAGTGACCATGCTTGTGCTAGGAAGAATCGTGATGTCCGTTGCAGATGGGACATCACGATGGATAGTATAGCACGGAGACTGGGAAGTATCAGTAGACAACATGATGATCAGAAAGGAATTATAACCGCGTGAGAGTGTATCAGAAGGCAATGCAAGAAATTTGGAATGCTTTGGTCGCAAGAAAAATTTGCAAGAGCTTCGCTAGCACAAGTGAGGAATGAATCGAATTCAGCCAACTTATAGGTAAATTTGGTGGGTCCACTACATTGAATAGTAGTTGGGCTGATGAGGCATGTACAATACTGTAAAAATAGGCTATAAAAATCTCGACGAAGGTTTCTAGGGATCTGAACCTATCAGGCGAACGTTTTCTAGGGCTAGTGAAGGATGAACCTTCGTCAAGTTACTGTCATAAATGCTTTTTTTCACAATCTGAACCTATGGACAGTCTAATTTTGACATTTTAAGATCATCTAGCAGGTCGACGAAGGTTCATAATGATGTTATGATGCTCGATGAAGGTTCCCAAAATGGCATATCACTGAACATTCGTCTGACTCAAAAATTGAATTTTCTCTAGTCAGAAATCTTCGCCCACCTCAATTTAGATAAATCAAGGGTGAGAGCTCAGCGAAGGCTTTTGATACTGTATTGGCCAAATCTGCCCAAAACAGTGGTTTTCTAAGTCATTTTCCATTAAAATATTGTGCTTCCTTTCCCTTATGTTGATGACTTCCTGACTTTTTCTCATCAGTCTTTCCTTATTATTATTATTATATTTTTTTAACTGTCTTTTTTCAAAAAAAGTCAGCAAATTAATTACTGAAAACAGAAAATTAAAAACAAATAAAATGAAAAATATATTGAGATCAGGTTTGCTGAACTGGCGGAGCAGGCTGCCGAAACTTGCGTAATCGGCTGCCATTTATCGGAGTATCAAATTGTTTTCCATCCAAGTGCTCCAAAATTACTGCGCCATAGTTCAGGATTTCTTTCACTTTATACGGGCCTTCTCCAGTAAACTTCAACTTACCCTTGATCAGCTTGGTTTTGTACATCAATACAAGGTCTCCTGCTTCCAGATCTTTCTTGTGCAATCGACAATCGTGCCATGCCTTGTGGCGGGCTTTCTCTGCTGCTAAGGCATGAACTGCCATCAATCGGGTTTCACATAATTTGTGCAACACTTCATGATGAAATTGTAAAGACTGATCATCATTTAATCGTTCCATTGCTGCTATGCGTAAAGATGGGATTACAAATTCAATTGGCATAACAACATCTTGACCATAAACCAGTTGAAAAGTTGTTTGATTTTTACTATTTTTGTAAGCAAATCTGAATGCCCATAATGCTGCATACAGTTTATGTTCCCTAACAGAGCGACTCGCTTCAACTGTCTTTGTAATAATGGTGCAAAGAATCTTATTGGAAAATTCAGCTTGGCCATTCCTTCTGGGATAATAGAGAGTACTAAATCTGTGTATAACAAAAAAATCATCCAGTTAACACTTTATTGTTTGATTAACAAAGTGTGTACCCCGATCATTGACAATTTTGGTCAGACATCCAAATCTGATTATAATATTTTCAAATAGAAAATTGGCCGTAGATTTCACATCAGGCACTTTGACAGCTTTGGCTTCAACCCACTTGGTCATATAATCAGTTGCGACGATAATGTAGCAGGCCTGAGATCCTTGAGCAGCGTGATGAATAGGACCAACATAATATAGTCCCCATTTTTGAAACGGTGCTTGCTATGAAACCGGATGTAAGGGTTCATAATTCTATCGAGTAGGCCGTCGTGCTCGCTGGCAGACATCACATGTCTGAATAAAATTTTGTGTGTCCTTATGAAGCGTAGGCCACCAACAACCGGATTGCAAAAGTTTGCGAACAGTAATATCTGTAGAAAAGTGTCCTCCACCCATGCCATCATGTGAAAACATGATTAAATCTGGAACTTCATGCGGTAAAACACATCTTCGTAAAATATTATCTGATCCACGACGATACAATTGTCCTGCAATTAATTGATAAGGTTGAGCCTTATGAATCAATTGTCTTTTATGTACTTTTGTCAAAGAGTCATTCGGTTGTCCTAGCATCAGGTACTCAACAATATTTGCCGCCCACTTAGGTACCGCTTCAACACAGAACAACGCAGCATCTGGCAGTTCATCATCCACTTCAGTATTAACTGGTGCGGATTCAATTCGCGAAACGTGATCGGCTAGATAATGTTGCTTCCCCTTTCTGACCACAATTCGAAAGTCAAATTCAGTCAATAATAATAACCATCTTGCAATATGTCCAGTATTACACGTCTTATTTACAAAGTAAAGTAACGGTTGATGATCCGTATAAAATGAAAAATGCGTTTCCATGAGGTAGTGACAAAATTTTCGAACAGAAAAAATCATGGCTAGCGCTTCACGTTCTGTTGTTGAATAATTCTTCTCTAGATTTTAAGTTGTCTGCTTGCAAATCGTATAGGATAATCCTTCTTATAGTCACTTGGCTGCATCAAAACTACATCAAAACCGCCGTTTGATCAGCTAGCTTAATAGCAAAAGTAGTAGGCTTAATCTTTGTAAGGCCCCATTTTGTACATAGCTTTGTAGAAACCGCCGTCTATCATGGTTGCTTCTTTAGAAAATTGTCTATGTTGTATCAACAGAGTGATATTCTTTTGTTTACTTTCCCAAGTGGCTTCAACATGGAGTACATCATTAGATTCTTCAAATCCAGCACAAAAAAGAGACTCCTGATGGTCTTCTGATTCTTCTTGAGCTAACTTTTGCGCTAAGACTTCTTTTGCTTTTGGCACCAACTTTAGGAACTTTCCGAATGAAATATTGATCTTGATAGACAAAATATTCATGAGTAATTTTGTATGCGGTGCTTTAGGTTCAGTCATCTTGAAGGGTTCTTCGTGATGATGTAATTGATCATTCATATCCGCACGTGAATTTCTTGGAGTCTGCAATGGTGAAGACCGAACTTCAGTTGTTACTTTAGCAGCTTCACATTCATCTTCTTCTTGCAGATGTTTAATCCACTGTCTCATATCCTGATATTTTCATTTTTCTACATTAAGATTTAGATAGACTTTCGATGCTATCTGTGGTTCGTTTAATGGTATAGAATCAGCAGGTACTGAATCCACTACTGGTTCTTTTTGCTTTTGTGCTCTGGTGACCACCATCAAGGGTGCACTTGGTTTATTATGAGCTACCGATCCTTGCTTGATTGTTATCAAATTTACAGGTGCTGTAGTTGGTGGTGGCTTCGGTCTTGCTGGACAGTCTTTATAGCAATGCCCATATCCACAGTCACGACAGAATGGTACAAATTTTTCTTTATTTGGGCATTCTGCAACTCTATGATTTTCTCCACATGAGAACCTGATATAGGAACCGACGATTCTTAATAGAGTAATAACCGACAGATTGAGAGCCGCCAAGATTTATCTTATAAGATATCATTGAGAACCGCCAGGTGCAAATAATTTAAATGTAATCCAATACCCTGAACGGGCGGTTCTTAGTTTCAAAAAAAAGGGCGATACCCTGAACCGGCGGGTATCACAAATATGTGAGAACCGCCCAACACTGGTTAGAACTAGCACACTTGTGAAAAGTTGGTAGAATTTCATGCATGGCAAGTGACAAATGCCACATAGACTCTATATGTCACTTTAGATGTCATTTTGTAATGAATGGATGTGGTTCTACCTTGAGCTACCTCAAACTCCATAAATATGTGTAGCTCTCCTCACAATCAATGATGAAGACCCAAATTTTTGTAGCTACCTCATGCCATTTTGGATCTAAACTATTTTGCTTGTTATGTCTCTATCTTTCTCTCTCTAACTCATGTTGAAGCTAATGCTTATATACTAACCACGGATGGTGGATGGCCCGCTCTGGTGTTTCATAGAGGTCGGGTCCAGCTGACTTCATAATTGACAAAATGAACAACACTTCAAACCTTGACGATTCTATATAGCCGGTTAATTCACAAGTCTGATCTAGCAAACTGTAAAATAACCAACCTACAATTCTTTTTGTAAACGCATTTACTTCAATACGAATCTTGGCTACAATTTTCGGTTAATACATCAAGGAACGAAAAAGCAATTACACCACAGTTACTAAGCATTACAATAATTCCAATCCGAACTCCAACGATTCGCTACCAAACTTCAAATAGTTTACTTGGTTTAAGAAATTCAACCATAGCCTATGAACTTTGATCACTTTGTAATCAAACTCCCATCAAAGAATTAGAAAGTTAATGGCGATTCCAAAACCTCACACTAAACGTTAAGGCAAATGCGTTGAATCCTAGTCTACGTCTTCACATGTCAGATGGTTCCCTATCTTTCAATAAAGGCGTTTTGTTCAGTAAAGGTTCTTTGGTGAGGCAGGCTCCGACGAGTTGTTCCAAGCTCTCCACAGGTGCAGCGATGGATCAACGAGTTTTCATAGCAAATGAAGCCATGACAAGCTTGCTCATGAATGTTGACAGTGGTGGCTCATTTCTTCATAGTTGGCCCTTGTACTAGTGAAGACATTCCACTCAAAAGGTTGCTCAACAAGTAGTCATACATGGCTCCTCAACAATGTTGCTTTCACAATACTCATTAGAACTATATGCACTCTTGGTACAAGGGACCTATCATGAGTATCTAATTGTAAATACAAATATTGTAATGCTAGCAAAGATAAAGCTTTCTGATGATTTCACTTCTCAAAGATCCCTCAACAAGTGGATTTCTAATCTATAAAAACTCTCTCTATCCCATCTTGCAACACCTCCCACTTGACCTTGAGGCTCTCTCAAGCAGTAAGCAAACTCCCCAACTAATCACCATGACTTTTAATTTACTGGTTTCCAAGCATCCTCAAACAAGCAATAATACTCTCAAACATACTACACTTCACTCTCGTGCATTCAATTGTAGACACTACGAACCTTCAATCAAACCTGTCATGGGGAAGGTAATCTCAAAGCAATTAACATTGAATAAGTACCTCTCAAAATTTAGTATACTATGTTCTCAATTGACGATACTAGCATGGGAGACCACGAGACGACAAAGTGAAGTTAACTTCTCACATCCCATACAAAGCACTAGTATTGAGCAATAAGAAAGTAGGCATACCAAATTTCATTATCAACTTATCAACATTCAATCAACAACCCAAAGGCATTCCAACTCACATGACTTCTAACTAACTCTCAACAATTGGAATGAAACTCTCAATCAACATGGCATCCTACTATCACATCAAACTCATCAAGCTCTCAACTCTCAACTTAGCAACTATCAACATCATATCATTATCCCATTCTCACATCAAACTATTACATCATCATCCAACTACATTCAACTGAAAGAGTGGCCTCCTTTTATAGTAAATTCCAAGTGTCTCCCTTCAAAATGAGGCTTTGCCAATTTTCATGCCCTTCAAGCCCTCTTTGCCATTTGTCCTCAACCCATTTGATAGTACACCTAGTGGCCTCCATAAGAGAGTGGGGGAGTGGTGCATTCAAGGCCCTCTTCCAAAACTAGCCAAGATGCCATTTTTGTCAAAGGCTAGGGAGGCCATTCAAGTTTCCCCTTTTGCACACCCTAGAAGCCCAAAATGTCAATGGCTAGTGGGTGTACCTCCCAAATTTTTTAGCCTCCAAGGTGTTTTGGCATTTAATATCCAAATTTTGGGTGAGGCCCTTTTTCAACCCCTATTTTTTGTAGGCGGCCCTCATTTTTCTTTGGGTACCTTCGTTTTTGGCCCTTCTTCGGTTTTTTTAAGGGTCGTGCGCCCACTGCTCATTTGTCTGGGTTTTTGGCCTGTTGGGTAACCACTTGGCCCACACATTTCGTTAATTGTCCGTAAATTGCCCAAACTTTGCCGTTAGGGTTCCTGTGACTCCTTGACACTGAATCCATATTTCTTGGTCCCGTTTTTGCCCAGAAATTTTCTTTCTCGGTTTTTTCTTCTGTTGTTGACTTTTTCGGCATTCATGACTAGGGCTCCCACGACAACACGGTTTCCCTAAAAAATACATTGAGTGATCATGTATTAGTAAAAATGGACTCAGTACATGGTGAGATTTTAGCACGGTCATACCGGCTATTTTTTTTACAACTGGCCCATTTTGTGAAAAGCCGTAAAATATTTATCGGCCATTTCTAAGGCCGCAAAATTTGCTCTAGCCTCATTTAGGGCGGGCTGGGACCCAATTCTAAGGCAAATTTGTGACAAATTTTCTCTAATAACCGGGTTTTACATGCCAATTTTTTCAATTATTGCGAACCTAAACTTCAATATTAGTCCAATTTTTCGTGTGAAAATATCGGCTAACATTGGCGACTACCACTGGGTAGTATGGTCCCCATACGGCGGACCTAGAGTCTCTGGTTCTACAGACCAGCTCCTGGTGGTGGATCAAGTTAGTGGGCTCAGCACCCTTGCTAGGTGATGCTAACCACAGTGAGCTGGTAGGATGTCTTCAACAACTTCCTACCCAAAGGCCATCGATTTAGCCCTTAGAATCCACTTGCAACCGGATTGGATTTAACCACAACATCTTTGAACAATTTGGTGTCTTCATATCTGCAAAAACCCAGCTATGACCTAAATGGCAAATGCTCCCATTCCCATCAGTGTAAGACAATGCCCACCCAAGCATGGAGGGATATGCAAATGCAAATCTTAGGATTGGAGATGGGATGATTTGGATGCAAGTCATCAGTATTGTGTCTAACACCATGTCATTGATGTGTGTGTGAATGCATACGCAATAAGGTTTTGAAACCGGTCCAGACTGGTGATTACCAATTTTTTTTTTTTTTAGACATTCAACTTATACTCTCTAAGAACTGATTCAACAGGGAATAACCATCTAGTCTCCTCTCTATACTGACTCTTCTCTCAAGCCCTATATTTTGACAGTAGTCCATGTAGGACAACTTATTGTCCTAAGACCCAATACACAAGATGGTAGGAAGTACTGGTTTTCCGCTAGTCTATGGAATCAATTAGAAAAATCATCATCACCTCTTATGGATGTGTGAGGCGTCACTCATCCTCACAAATTGGTTTGAGATCTGATAGAGATGGTTGAAGTCTTTTTTTTTTCTTTTTTTTCTCTTTTTTCTCTTACTTTTTTCTCACTCTTTCTTTGTCTCTCTTTTTCTGTTTTTTTTTTAATATATATATTTCTCTTCTGTGCCTTAGCCATTGGGCGATGGAGTCACTCCCCACCCCACTGCACTGTTTTTGTTCCCACTTTTTCCTCTCTCAACCCCCCCTCAACTATGCGTCTATACAGTCATTTATTCCCATAGAAGTTAGCAAATGCCCAAATGCAGCTCAAAGTTTTTATAGAGATGCAATAAATATGCATGCATAGAAAACTGAGACTTGCAACAGATGATCACCATACCGTGTCTAGTGTATGATGCATAATAGTGAGGTGGGTGGTTACAGTGCATTTCTGCACATTTCTGTTCGTTGTTTTTTCAACTCCCTGGTGTAATTGGGATCCAATTCTGCCATATCCACAAGGGCTGGATTGGCACCTTCCAAAAACTTAAAATAAAACATCTCATTTAGGGTTTTGCGTTCCTTGGAAGTTTTGTCACGCATCTGCAGGTACAATGCTAGGTCCGCTCCTGTCTCCATGGACTCATTGGGGCTGTACCACCATTTGGTAAGGTGAATTCTGGTGGGTTTAGTCTTAGCACCCCAAGGTTGTAGTAACCAATTCTGCAGGCAGTAGGCATAGTGGCCAGCCAATCTAATGATATCATCTTTCGGGTGCGCGACAACAACTGAGAACCTACATAAGCTCTCGCAGGAATCTTTGTAGTTTTCAAAACTACCTGCGATGAGTGGCCATGTGAATCTGAGGGCGGAACTCGTGGATGGTCGTAGCTCAAAAACCTGGACATCTAGGGGAAACTCCATGGGTGGTAGATATAAACTGTAGGCATCGAAGTTTTTGTAGAACAGACTATCTGACAAATTTTTTTTGCGGTGCACAGGGTTAGTGGGTAAAGGGTTGCGGGAACTCTTAGGCCTGATTGGTCCTCTTGCAACTTCTTTTCTCTGATACTCATGTAACCGCCTGGCTAGCATGGCCACGGTAGTTTCGATTGCAGCTAGTTCCACCTTGGTGTTGGCTAGGGTCTTTTCTAGCCCTTTATACCCCTCCCTATGGCTTATCTGTCGTCTGTCATTAGCCTCCTTGAGGTCATTGAACTTCTGCTTCCAGGTATCTCGCTCCTTATTGATGCTAACTAGCTCGTTAGTGGCTCTGATTCGTAGGTTCTTTTGTTTCTTCAATTCTTCTTTCAGACATTGGATTTCTATGTCGGTCCTCTGTCCTTCCTTCAGTACGCACCTCATCAGTTTTCTATGGCGTTGGTCGGGCTGATTATTGCTTTGTGAGTCTTCCATACTCTTTTTAGCAGTGAATTCCATCACCTGTGTTTTAGCATTTATGTACATGAATATACAATGTGTTGAATGTACAAAAAATCTTTAAGATGTACACCCCTCTCCCCTTCCGTGTGTATCTATCAGGTTCATGCTAGGGTAGGGGTTTTACTATGTACTTAGGCCGTGTGAATTAACCCATGGGTTATGCTACTATGGTGTGACCTAAAACAAGTTCTAGATAGTTCATGGCTCATTAACTGATGTAATTGGCTAGGAGTTCGGGATTCTCTAGACCTATTTGGTTTATCAGACTTCTGATCCACCGAACTCCATACCATGCTTGGGCTTTTAGGACTGTCCATAGCTCCGTAGCAATGGTTATGGGCGAAATGACTACCCTACCTGGCTCACATTGCCAGTAATGATCGTGGTCGTAGGCTATTGCAGCTAGACTATCAGCATGTTGGTTCTGTGCTCGTGGAATATGCATCCATTCGACATGGGAAAACACCTGTCTTTTCATGTTGTTTGTGAATACACTATATATACAATTTTCTCTTTGTTATACAAAGCTTTTGTTGTGCCATCTTTGAGAGCTTGTGAGGAGTGTCTATGGTGATTGATTGATGTGACAACAAGTCTGTAACTGCAGGATGTTCAATGGCGTGCGGAGCAACAATCAGTTAGATATGCAAAAAGCAAACCTTGGTAGCTCAATCCTCTTGCGAAGCTGAATACGTCGCAACTTCAAAGGTGGCGAAAGAGGTAGTTTAGTTGCGGATGATGCTGGAGGTAATTGGGATACCACAAGGAGGACCATGCACGATGATGATGGACTCTCAGAGTGCCATTTATCTGTCCCATGATCCAGTCTTCCATTCAAAGACAAAGCACATACCTTTGAAGTACCATCACATTCGAGATTTGATCTCGAAAGGAGAGCTCCAGGTCCAGTACATAAAGTCTGAACACATGATTGCGGATCTGCTCACGAAGCCATTCGACAAGCCACTCTTCGCAAAGCAAAGAAGGGCAATTGGATTAAACATGCAAAGCTGCAAGGTTCAAGAGAGAGTGTCAGAAATGGTGAACTCCTGCAACTTTGTCGCGACGCAAAGCGAAGCGATACGAAGCGAAGGTCGAACGATGAACAATTCGCGAAAGTCAACATACCTCGAAACCCTAAGACACGAAGCGAAGCGAAACTCAAAGGTTGAATAATTGACGAAAGTCAAACATGACTCCAAAACAAAAAAGACACGATGCAACACAAAACGAAAGAAAATCTTTCGCGCTGCCAGTTGGCAGCTCAACAGGCGTGAAGTCTTAAACTTCACGCCCAGCTGAAACGACTAGTAATAACGGAGAGTAACTGATTAGTTGATTAACGTTAACTACTCTTGTAATTCTGTTTAGTTATCTTGTAAACTCCACACAGTGGGAGAAACACCTTGTTACCTTGTCAAAAGTAAGTAATAATGATTCTGAAGCGATAATGCCTCATTGTACCGCCCTGTAATAGGTTTCACCAGCCAAAAATTGTTCCAAATTTGGCCCTATGGTTCTTAAACGGCGAATGTAGCCCATCACTTGGTCACCCACACTCCGCTCAATAGAATGGTGATGAAACCCCCTCGAAACGCATTTCTTCCTGCTCTGTGACATTACTCTGTCCGCTGGCTCTAGCAGCCAGTTTCAGGGGTCATTTTGGCCCAATGATGGCCAAAAAAGGTGCTTTCTAGCCAAGGTTAGGCCCTTCCAAAGGAATTGCTTGCATTTTTAACTACAACTTCACATTGAAGTTGTAGTTAATGAAGAATTACCCTTCTGGCACTTCGAGTTCAATCTGAACTTCAGTAAGAAATTTTTTATTAAAGTTGAATGGCCACTTTTATTTCAATGGTCCTGGGGTCCTTTCAGCCCACGTCAAACCAATCCAATGGTTTGGCCTTCATCCGATGGCTCCCACGAGTTCCTCGAACCCACATCCTGACCATTGATTGGAAGAGGTTAAATCCTACGACTCTACGGCCTCTTGCGCGTTGATGAAAAGTATTCGAGACACGAAGCACGCGTGACCGCTATGGCCCAATCATGTTGGGCGCTCGCGGTGACCATCGACCTCCTCCTCTTTCTCCTTCATGGCCATCTCTCCTCTTCCTCCATAGTTGCCTGCTACAGCTCGTTCTTGGCTGTTTTTGTAGCGTTTTTTGATCTGACTGATCCTACAGCCAGTTGTGCCCTAGCTCTGCGCCTAGAGGAGGTTTACAAACCTGTATTTGGCCTTGAAACGGCTGAGAATAGTTGGTTTTTTCAACAATTTACTACTTTTTTCAAGAAACTCCTTTTAGCTCTTTTCCAAGCAATTCTCAGTTTTTCTTTGAATTTTTTTTATTACAAATTCAATTTCTCTGAGGTCGCCCTAGTCCTGCCATTTTGATGGGAATGACGGCAATTGATTTGGTGAAGGTTTTGCTGCAAACAACCACACTTTTCGAAGGAAGCCTTGAACCCTTTCCGAATATGAGAAATTCACAATTTTCTCAGTTTTCTACCAAATCTTGCCCTGTAAATTGCTATGGCCACTATCACTTCGCTTTGTAGCTCTTCTACAAATCCCGTTACGCCGAACGACTGTCCATATAGTGACTTTTCTACCTCAAACGGTGGTTTTTCCAAAAAAAAACCACCAAACCTACAATCTACCGAATTCTGCAAGAAATCTCCGAAATTCTTCCAAGAATTCCCTTACGACGATCGTTCTGATCTTCCTCGAAGCTCCGATCGAAGGAACTTTGTTGTCTCCTGCCATCCGAATTGTCGATACCCCGTATGGAGTCCTCTTCTGAGACGCTTCTCGTGCCGTTTTTTTTGGTGAAAGACGCTATCCCATAGCTCCATCAGATCGTGCATACCTGCAACACCCTGCCGCTCTGATACCATGTTAAAATCCTGTTAGGATCTAGTGCAGTATGCAGATTGTCGCGAACAGGTGTGTTTTCGTATAGCGAAAGATTTTGTTTCTTTTGAATTTTCTTTTGTGCGAAAGCTCAGAGGAATCTAGACACGTGACTACAGATCACAGAACAGATTTCATTCTAGCAATCAAGATAGCGGAAGACAAGGAGATGCACAAAATAGAGCAATCAAATTATAGGTTTAGTTTTTAGAGCGAGATGGTCAGTGTCTCACTCGTTGGCGGCGCTTGACTTTGAGTCTGTTTCTAATTCGTTGCAGCCTTCTTGCATTAGGGCCCTTTTTGGACTCAAAAGGGCCTCTTCACTAATTATAATTAGTGTTAATGATGACATGTGTACCAATAAAAGAGTGACAATTGAGATAGAATGGTCCATATGACATGGCACATCCAATGGCTTAGATGAATTCCTCAAAATCTAACTCACCCACTAACCACACTATAACTATACTCCCCTAGCCCCTTATTGATGACAATGTCACCCTCAAAAGCAAGGCACAAATTTAAATTTTGAATTTGTGAAGTGCTGAAATTTTTTTAACACTTCATCAGTATTTTTTTTAGGTTTGTTTTGTAAAGAAACTGGGTTGCAAAAGTTTTTTGTATTTCATCTTGAAATGTGGATTAAAAACAGGGTACAAGGGAGGTACACCCCGCCTTGTACCATTACAAAAAAAATTTGAAATGTAGGGGGGGGGTTTACATCCCCCCCCCCCCCACTCCCTCCTGCACGGCCACCCGCTCCCTCCTGCACGGCCATGCTCCTGCTCGCAACCCCCCTTAGGGCCGCTGGCCCGATTCGGCACCCAAATCCCGGGAGAACCCAGGCAAGCACCCGGGCGCCTCCCTCTTAGCTCGGGTCTTTTGTACCCTTGTATCACCCGGGTGTCAGGAGGTGGGCGCCGAGCTGGGTCAGCGGCCCTAAGGGGGGGTTGCAAACAAAAGTGCTGCACGGCAACGGAGACAATGGTCGTGCAAGAGGGAGACCGGGGGGGGGGGGTACTCCCCCCCCCTTTTTGCATTTCAATTTTTTTTTTTTAATGGTACAAGGGGGGTTACTCCCCTTGTATCATGTTTTTAGTTCACATTTCAAAATGAAATGCAAAAAAATTTGCAACCTCGTTTCTCTCCAAAACAAGCCTAAAAAAGATACGGATGAAGTGTTAAAAGAATTTCAACACTTCACAAATTCAAAAATAAATAAATCCTTTTACAAGCATTAAATTTCAATATTTATTTATTTAATATACTAGGTTCAAATGCAACCTATGTGCCTAGGTTTTAACTCAAGCTAAACCCAAGGTGATTTGCCACATAGGACTATTAACAGTGATTGCTGATAAGTAGTAAAAATTGGTCGTAAACAGTCTGTCTGCATAAATGAACGGAAACTGTTACTTTGCATAAATGAACTAAAACTGCCACATGCAAAAAGACGACAGTGTCGAGATTTTGCAAAAAAGACGACAATGTCCTTAAATCTCATTTAGGGTAGCCCCACACTTTGCCAGAGTCATTTCCTTAACATTTGAGGCACTTTGGAAAAAGTGAAAATGCGACTCTGCATATTTACTCGTAAATCTTGATAGGTGACAATGTCGATAAAATGTGAAAAGGCGACACTGCATTTTACACGAGATTCCTGACAGGCGAAAAATGCGAAGTGAGAGAAAATGAAAAAGCGACACTATAGTCAAACTCCGTGTATTTCTGCAGACTATGTAAAAACACGTGATTCTGCAGACTGTGTAAAAACACAGAAAAGTTCGCAGAACTGGATAAACAATGGATGAAGATTAAAACCGACTAGTTGATTAGTAAGAAGGAGAAACACTCATCGCTTTCGTGAAAATATCTATTGTCATGTCTCACGTCTGATAGTACTCCAAGCTTACCTCTTTGTCAAAAACGTTCAACAAGAGGGTTATTGATAAAGCATATGTCATCAATGTATCTAAAGGAATGCTTGAAACAATTCATAAAAAGTCTAGTGCCCAAGTCTAGCAAGTCTTTTAACAAACTATACCTCAAAATAGGATAAATACCAGTTGCACCATATAGGTGAACAAGAGAATCCCATAGGTATGCCTTGATTCTATCACCATGTACAATTACCAAGTCTGACTATGCAGTTGTCTATTAGCAAGGAATTCCAAAGACATAGAGTATCCCTTTCTATACTATTCCAATCATTAGATAAATTACTTGACCGTGACCATTGAAATCTTTGGACTTAGATATCCACATATACCTACGATGTGTACGCTTAGTAAGCTTGAAAGCAGAACAAATCATTTTACTCATGATTGTTTTTAAACCATCAGGACTGTCGAGAGGTATGTTTTCATAACATTTAGAGGTATCCGTAGCCCAAATGTTATATGTATGCTTAGGTATATTTAGATAAAAGTCAACCAATGAATCACATTGCCATAATAGAGCTTGTTTCACATTTAGGATATTCTTGTACGTTTTTTCCTTAAGGCCTGCTCCTTCCACGAGGAACGAATGCATCATACCAAGAGCTCCAATAAGGAATTAAGCGAGTCTGAAAAAGCAGCACTCATGAGCATTAGTGTTCCATCTAAATCAGTCTTTATGGGCTTTAAAAGTACATAATAGGTAGGGAAGATCATCCAAATCAATAAACTCATTAAGTAGTAGATTGTTTAGTTTTGTGGTTATATGTTTCAGAGAGTTAGATACAAAGGTGGATGTATTGTCAGGGAATGGTGTGAAGTTAGGACTAGCAAGTCTTTCAATGACAAGTTTTTTTAAGAAAAGTGAATACACATAAAACAAGGATTGTGTTGTGGTTTATCAACACGACTTACATACAAATGATTGGTAATCCACTTACGTTCATTGTTGGCATCATTTTTTGCGGAAGAAGATATAGTTTTACTTAGAATTTGCTTTGAACAGGAACACAAATCATGCTACACAGTAAGACAGACAGAAAACACTCTCCACGGCAAGCTCACATAGCAACTGTATTTCTCAAAATGAAATTACACTGTACATATAGTTGTTCACTCAGACAACCCATGCATGACCCGGGTTGCCGTTGGTGGGACGCGTGTCCCATCGACTTGCCTCGTGGCAAGGCCAACTGATCCTTATCCACTGATAGGACCCACAGTACAGTAACACAGTGATTCTACTTTAATTCTAACTCTCTCCCTTAAAGTAGAGTCTACTTTTTATGTAGTCATATACATAGCTTTAAAGTCAACAAACTTTAAGTGCAGAAAGCTTTGATCTAAACTTATCAAACTTTTTTCCAGTAAGCGGCTTGGTGAAAATATCAGCTAGTTGTTCTTCTGTGCTACAATGAACAACACGACTCAGCAACCTCTCACGTATAAAGCGATACTGAATCTCAATGTGTTTAGTTCTCGCATGGAACACTGGATTCTTTGCTAGTTGAATGCCACTCTGACTGTCGCTATGTAAAGTTGTGAGATTTTTCTCCTTCATGCCAACTTCTTCCAAGATTTGTCTCAACCATATAGCTTCATGTGCTGCACTACACATTGCCTTATACTCTACTTCTGTGGTGGAAAGAGCAATTGTACTTTGCTTCTTACTAGACTAGAAAAAACAACTACCACAAAACTGGAATACATACCCTGTGGTGGATTTACGATCATTATAGTCACCTCCCCAATCCGCATCCACATAGCCACACAACTCAGGTAAACCATCATGCTTCCTATGAATCAAGCCATACTATGAAGTGTCTTTCACGTAACGCAAAATGCATTTAGCTGCCTTCCAATGCGTTTCCGTAGGTGCTGCCATAAACTGACTTACAATGCCAACAGCATAGCATATATCTGGTCTAGTCGTGGTAAGGTGAATCAAGCTCCCTACTAATGGTCTATACAGCGTAGCATCAAATGACTGTGACTCATCAAGCTTAGAAAGCTTTTTACCTGGTTCAATAAGAGTGTTTACTGGTTTGCAATCCTGCAACCTAAACATGTGCAGCAACTCTTTGACATACTTCACCTGTGTTAAACCCACTTCGTGTCCTTTTTGTCACACTTCTACTCCAAGGCAGTAATGCATCAGGCTGAGATCTGTCATCTCGAATTGTTCCATGAGGTATTTCTTGATCATGTCTATCATCTCTTGATTATTTCCCGTAATAATCAAGTCATCAACATAAAGAGCAATCAAAGCAACCATACCATCAAAGCATAAGACATATAGATTTGGATCAGAATGTGTTCTCACCATTCCCTTTAAACGAAAGTAGGCATCAATCTTGAATTACCACGCATGTGGTGCTTGTTTAAGACCATAAAGCACTTTCTTCAAGCGACATAGTTTATTTTCCTAAAAGCCTTCAGGTTGATCCATGAACACTTCTTCTTCTAACTCACCATTTAGAAAAGCAGATTTCACATCCATCTGATGCAAAGGCCAACTAAAATGTGAAGCTAAAACAACAAGTAGACGTAGAGTATTCCACTTACATACTGGTGCAAAGGTCTCCTCATAGTCAATGCCTTTACTTTGTGCATACCCTTTGATCACCCATCTTGCCTTGTGCTTTGCTATACTTCCATCTGCATGATACTTAGTCCTGTATACCCATTTGCAACCAATGGATTTCTTGCCAACTGGTGGTTCTTCTAAGTCCCATGTGCTATGCTTAGAAATTGACTCCATCTCCTCTCCCATGGCCTTGACCCAAATGCCATCATTCTTCGCTTCACCATAAGTCGAAGGTTCTTTGCTTTGAATAATGCTAGATAAGAGAGCATAATTTGCTTCATACCTTTCAGGTTGTGTCTTCTCTCTTGTTGATCTTCGAAGCTCTCCCTGGCTAGATGATCCTGGAAAGTCATCCATGTCGCAGCTCTCCAACAATCTCTCAAACCACTTAGGGAGCTTCCTGTCAGGTGATCAGCTTCCTGGTGAAAATGTATCCCACGGTACATCCTTCTCCTTGTGTTTGTCGCCTGCAACTTCAATCCTTCTTGCACCAAAAGGTTTGTCCCTACCTCTCCAACCTGTCTCTTGAGGTTGAGTAGTAGTATCTTGAGATGTATCCTCATGTTCATCACTCGGAAGGTCAATCAATGGATCATCATCGGGTGGTATCCTCACTATACCATCTTTCTCACTGGATGTGTCTATCTTCTCAGCATCCTCGTCTTCATACATCTTGGATTCATCAAAGATAACATCACGGCTTATATGGATTTTGTTTTTCACTGGATCAAAACATCTATAGCCCTTCACACGATCATCATATCCTAGGAATATGCACTTGATAGCTTTTACATCAAGTTTACATCTTTCTTCCTTAGGAATGTGTACAAAGGCCTTACATCCAAAGATTCGCAAGTGGTTCACCTTTGGCTTCTTATTCATGAATGCTTCCTCATGTGTGATCTTTGGTGTGGCAATCGTAGGACTTCTATTCTAAAGATAGACTGCCATGCTACATGCTTCTGACCAAAAATCTTTTGGTAGTTTCATCTCAGCTAGCATAGATCTGGCACTTTCCACAATCGTACAATTCTTGTGCTCAGCTACACCATTGAGAGCATGAGTATGAGCTTGCGTATATTGTCTTTTAATCCCACATTGACCCAAAGATCATTGAAGTCATTAGACTTGTACTCACCTCCACTATTTGATCTTAGGACTTTGATCTTCCTACCTGTCCAACCAATGCTTTGAAGCTCTTGAAGTTATCAAATGCATCTGATTTCTTCTTCAAGAAGTAGATCCACATCTTACGTGACATATCATCAATAAAGGTCATGAAATAAAAGGCTTTACCTAAGGACATGGTCCTCATAGGCCCGCATAAATCTGTGTGGATTAAATCCAGGATGTTCTTTGCTCTTGCAACACCCCCTTTATTGAACTTCTCTCGATGCTGCTTCCCATATACACAAGATTCGCACATCGATTTTAAGTGATCTTCCATGGTAGGCAATCCTGTTACCATCTCCAATTTTCTCATCAAACTGAGGCTTCCCAAGTTTAGGTGACCAAGCCTCTTATGCCACAACTCAGTTTGCGATGGAATGGACGATACAAGTCCATGTTGCCCCTTAATTGTAGCACTCAACGTGTACAATTTTGTATTGGGCTCTCTTACTCCATCCGCAATAACTTTGAACTTTTGGTTCACATACTTCACAAAGCAATGATCATGGGCGAATTCTACTTTCAACTTCTAATTAGTAATGACTCCAACAGAAAGTAGATTTTTCTTCAAATCTGGTACGTAAAGTACCTCCCTGATCATCCTACTTTTGACATCAGGTAGTTGGATTGAAACAATGCCTATCCCCTTGATCTTGCACACCTCACCATTTGCTTGTGAAACAGATGTTCCATTATCCAACACTTTCAAACTACTGAACCAATTCTTGTTACCTGTCATGTATCTTGTGGCTCCCGAGTCAATATACCATGCTCGATCATCTTGATTAGATGACAATGCAGATATGAAGATGCTAGAGTCTTCAATCTCACCCTCATCGACAAGGTTACCTGCTTATTTTGGTTTCCCCTTGCCTTGTTCCGCCAGAAATTTGCGACATTCACTCTTCCAATGGCCCTTTTTACCACAATGGAAGATCCCTCGTCCTCCTGAGACTTGGCAAATTGTTGTTTAGACTTCTTCTTGCCCTTGCCCTTGCCTTGTTTTTGGCATGTCGCAAGTGCCTGATCGTCAGTATTTTGACGTCTAGCTTTCACCATTTCTCGCCTTTGCTCTTCCTGCATCAAGATCCATGTGAGCTCGTCAAAGGTTCGCAATCTTTCTCTTGATGCTATTCCGCTCACAAACATCTGATAGGGTTCTGCAATGCCGCACAATGCATTGTGCACCAACTCCACGTCATGTATGCGCTCACCAATAGAATGCAGTTCATCCCTCATTGTCTTGATTCTGGTCATGTACGTCTGAATGTGCTCTCCTTGGTCCATGCGGACACTATTCAACTTTGACTTCAGAAACATGATTCTTGACGAATTTGACATCTCGAACTACTCCTTTAGCACATCCCATGCATGTCTGGGTGTAACAACATCACAAATGTGGGTAATGATGTGATTCTTCACTAACAAGTTAATGAAGGTCAAAGCTTTTCTCATCTTTTTGTCGAACACTTTGATATCCGCTTCATTTGGCGGCCTTCTCTCATCACCTGTGATGATTTCTCACACGTCTTTCTCCATCAGTATGTTTTTTATTTTGAATTTCCACACTGCATAGTTAAAAATCCCGTCCAATTTGCTACTTTCACTCAAAATGGACTCTCCCATGTTTGCCATCGCAAAACTGCTTGAAACTTCTGAAGTAGGCTAAAAACAGTATGCCGAGGCCAACAGTGATGTCAAAAGTTAAAAATAATGACCTGCACTTTTTCCCTTACCAGGCCACTCGCCGCTTTTCCACCAATTTGAAAGCCAAATCGGCGTTGCCTTCCGAAATGCACTCAGTCGTCAACTCCCAACAACGTGCCCAGTGGAATCACTTCTGGGGCATTCCGAATATTTTCTCCGTTACAATCACTTTGTTTTGTTGTACTGTACTTGCAGGTACAGTCCGGGTGCCCTTCGTTTGGAAGTTTTAGCCTTTCGTTTGGGTCAAAACGGGCAAAGGACCCAAAAATAGGGACTTTTCTAGTTTTTGAACTGTTTCTTCACCTTGAAGAAACTTCACTCTTCACTTGTGAAGGGACCCAACTCCAATTTCAATATGAAAATGTTTAATGAAGTTGAAGGCCAAAATGCACTTCACTTCTTCAGGGCCCTCTTCAACAACCCTTCAGACTCCATCCAATAGTTGATTCTGATCCAACCGTGGATATCCTTTCTGGATAGCATAAACTGAGCCGTTGATCTTGTAGCTTCTCTATCCAATGGATCTGAGCACTCTTGTGCACTAATGGAGAGTCTTGTAAGCGCTACCCACTCCGAAACGCTATGGTTTCACCCTGGTTCCACACGCGAACAGTCTGCGACCTCCCTGTCTATGGTCGCGCCTCCCCACACTCGTTTTTGCTTGATCTAACTCGTCTATGGATCGATTTGAGCATGATCTGAGGCCTAGAGCAGGGTCGCCCTACTGATACCAAGTTTGTAGAGTGTTCACTCAAGAGGTTCCGTGGAGAAACGATGATTTTAGCTCAACTTGACAAAGTGGCTTTTTTCACCTTTTACCGCAAATCTGCTAG
This sequence comes from Diphasiastrum complanatum, assembly GCA_029204225.1. Lineage (NCBI taxonomy): Eukaryota > Viridiplantae > Streptophyta > Lycopodiopsida > Lycopodiales > Lycopodiaceae > Diphasiastrum > Diphasiastrum complanatum. The sequence goes on from CM055097.1 coordinate 53,438,712, forward strand.
GGTAACTGTATGGAGACAAATCTCTAACATAAACCTCAGAATCTCTCCATGGCTGGTTGACAATGTGATTAGCTTCCTTCCTGTCCTTACGGCATCCAAAATTGTGCACAAACAGCGAAGAAATCACCAGTTATGTATAAAAAATCGTAACCCCAAACCCGGTTTCAATTTTCAGCTGGCTTCAAAATTGTCAAATTTTCACCAGAATTTTCCCTATCTGATGCTATGCATAGGCCAATAGTTCCTCTGCTGAGCTTGGCAAGCCTCTATAAACTAGAAACCGTGCACCAGTGCTTCTCTTTCCGTCTTCAACCCGCCGTAAACCCTGAACTCTCAGAAGACAGTTTTCCCGAAGCTCTCTTCAACGACAATATTGTACTGTGTACACTCCCTGTACGGCTCTGATACCAACTTAGAATTTGCTTTGCACAGGAACACAGATCATGCTACACAGTAACACAAACATAAAACACTCTCCACAACGAGCTCACATAGCATTGTATTTCTCAAAATGAAATTACAATGTACATATAGTTGTTCACTCAGGCAACTCATGCATGACTCGGGTTGCCGTTGGCGGGACGCGTGTCCCATCGACTTGCCTCGTGGCGAGGCCAACTGATCCTTATCCATTGATAGGACCACAGTACAGTAACACAATTATTCTACTTTAATTCTAATTGTTTTACCATGAATTCATTTTTTGCTTTTCAAAAAATCTAGGGCTATCCTTCTACAAAAATCAGCATCTTTTTTAATAACATCCTCTTCTAACGATTCATAAGTGGGTAAAAGTTTCATAAGTTTAAACCAACCATTGTATAATTCGGAGGCTACATTGTAGATATCCGTGTTTTGTAAAACAATATGATTCAAACCTTTTTTCCAAGATTGTCGTATAAAATTACTTCTGAGTATAGTGCAATCCGTAGACACAACATGATCAAATTTCTTGAATATAAAATTTTTGAAACGTTTCGAAGTAGAGCAATTACACATAGGAAGATTTTCAATTTCAAAATCACAAAAAACATATTATGGAAAGTACCACTCGTGCTTGACATTAGATGAGTAAGACCTACCAAACACAATATCATGAAATGGTTCTTGAATGACACCAAAAAGTTGTAATAAAATGCGAACATAAAATTGCTTCACATGGATAGTCTCAAACATCCTATTACGATAAACAAAATGCAAAAAGATTTTTCCCTTATTACATATGTGGAACTAGTGAAAAACTAGTCAAGTTGAAAATTGTCATTTGTCACTCTATTATTAGTTGATCAAGCATAGCCATGTAAATACCCGGTCGAAATGTAATATGGAACTCGTCTGGAAGTCGTTGGACTCGACCAAGGGTGAGACTTGAAGACTCGGCTGAGGATAGAGCCAGGGACCCGATCGAAACCAGAGTGACGGGCGCGGCCGAGATGTATAGCGTGAAGTTTCAAATAACGTTTGGAGCGCACAGATATCATGGTTTTGTGGAGGTTGTGTGTGTGTGCACTGGTGGTAATGGCACCAAATGTTCACAGATTCCAACACAAAGAATCTGTGAAACGCTTGTCTTGGTTTTTTATCTATACAAGTGGAATTAGTTCCTCCACTAAAGATCACCATCGAAAGGTGGCTCACTCTATTTTATTTAAGATGGGTCTACCACATCTATTACAAGCGCCTACACATACTAGCTCCTACATGGTCATTCCTTCTCTTGGGATTCACCATGAGGCTCACATAATATTAAACTGTTATCCTAGCTAGTAATTCTCGACTCTCATGCTCAGCTCTCATTTTCATTCTTCTCTTCTTCCTCAGGGACCTCCTCAGTCTAGAGCAAGAGGTGCTTTTAGAATAGCTGGGCTCGGCATCTTGGGGATTCCTCAGAATTTGCCAACACTCTCGTTCATGTTGTTTGTATAGGAACAAAGAAAATGAGTTTATGCTAATCATTAGTGATTACAAGAAATGGTTTAAGCTCGTTTAACAAGACAGGCTTCTCGTCGTGAGCAGTGGTCTTCACTCCTTGATTGTAAGTGTTGACCTTCGGTTTCCTTTTTGGTTTGTTGCCTTGAACATTGAAACCATTTGCAGGCCGTAAGTGACCGCATGTTGGTGCCTTGTGGTTCCTCGCATTGACTCCTTTCATTGGTCTTCATTGCAACCGTTTGCAGGACTTTGCGGTTGCCTTTGCTGCCTTCGTTGAAACCATTTGCAATGCGGTTGTGGTTGTTTACGGTTTGTCTGTGAGCATTTCTGTGTGTTTCTGCAGAAAAAGTCTGTTGGCCTTTCACGAGTATTTATGCAGGTATTGGTTCACAAGCTAGCAATGCTTTGTGGGTAGAAACTTCATGTATCTTTATTCTACTTGCCTTTCCCACTTTCCTTCTCTACATGTATGGCAAGGTATGCAATAATGCATAACAAGTATTTTAAGGTGTTTATTATGATGGATGTAATAATACAAACATTTCAAAAATAATCTTCTGTAAACTAGAGGCTCCACATGTGATTTCCATTTTCAAATGTCAAAATCCTTGTTCACTCCTCCTATTGTTTACAATAGATTTTTTCTCAAGATCAACTCTCAATTATTTTATTTTATTTTTTCAAAGTTGTATTTGTAAAAACATTTATGTGGCAATTGAAAGTGTTCACAAAATTTTGAAAATGTTGAAATCTATTGTGTGAATAGTGTGCATAGATCAAATTCATTTTCATCATTATGCTCATCTAGTGATAGTCATGCAAAAATGTACAAATTAGACCCACAATTTGATCAAAAAAAGTATTGAAAATTTTCTAGAACTTGCTCTTGCTTTTATGGTACAATGAAATGCACTGTAAAAGTTTATGAAAATGTTTGAAACTCAATCTCGAGCAAAGCAACTAGAAAAAAGGATGTCTATTATCTACAAAAGTATTGCATGATTTGGACTAATTTTCTCATCATATTTGATGTGTTTATTCACATGTAAAAGCAATCTAGCATGCTCTACACACACACACACACACACACACACACACACACACACACACACACACACACACACACACACACACACACACACACACACACACACACACACACACACACACACACACACACACACACACACACACACACACACACACACACACACACACACACACACACACACACACACACACACACACACACACACACACACACACACACACACACACACACACACACAATTTGATATGACCTATTTTCAGTCTTGAAAACTATTTTTTTTTGCTTTTGAGCCATGATCCCAAATACTTTGACTTTCAGAAGATAGGAATACTAAATTATGATATCAACTATGCTCAAGGGATGGTAAATTAGAAAAACATTTTGTGAAGAGCAATAGCCTTTCTTAAACTTAGCTTGTTCGATGTACGACTCGGATTTTTTAGGTTCAAGCCTTAGTATGGAGTATAACTTGTTTATGATGTTCTTCTCAACCATGAACAAAGTAGATATTAAATTATAGCACTTGAATTTTGATACTCTTCACTGATTACTAGAATCTCCACAACATGGTAGTCAACAACCAAAGACATTTCATAGAATGTGATTAGGCTTTCTATTGTATGAAGTTTCTAAGACCCTCGAGGTTTTCAATCTCGAATAGACTTGTGCATGTCCTGTAGATGTAATACTGACTACTATACTCACTATTTTCTAGAGTACCATAAAATCAAGAACCTAGCTCAAATACCAACACAATTATGAATTGGTCATTGTTAATGTCTAAAAAAATCTAACGAAGAACATGGACTGATTGTTTAAGTTTTAGCCACACTAAACAATGTCATGGTGTGGCTCATTAAAATCCTAGTTATATTTACCTTCATCAATAAGTTTGATCTGAACATTATATATGATGAAGTCACTGTAGGATGTGCTATTCTTGAGATGTACAAGTAATGTTGTCAATCATATAGAAAAGTACCATGTAACAAATATGTTACTTTTTAGCACTATGCGACATTAGACACACATATCGACACAACAAGTTTTCACTTACCCGTATCTTTGTTTCATTCTTCTCTAATAGCATTTATTTATTGTTACAACAACAAATTTTGCTCATATGAAATCAAGTAATGCAAATATCATAGTCTACTTTGTATTTTTTTTTCCAATTACTTCCTTCGTCATATATTGTTACCAAGTTACGATCTTCCTTTTGTTTATTTGTCACTTCTATGTGGCCCAAAAGAATGAAATAACACTCAAAGCATTGATATAGGTCAAACCATTAGGTGAAGTTTATTGACTTTAGGGCATAATGGAACATGATGATATCTTTGTAACTAATGACTTTGATTATGTCAATAGTGTCCGTATAGCCATATTACCTTGCATAGTTGATTCTCATCCTCTTGTCGCTATAACATGTTTTGCAAGGCATGGCCAAATACATGATATTGGGTGAAAATATGCACTTTTCAATGTTATATGCAATGCTCAAGATGAAAAAGTGCATGTGGCACTATATGTGATGGTGCTATGAAAGATTGTTAGTATACATAGTACTTTGCACACATTACTTAATCCTAGTTAGTAACGAAAAACCAAAGTATATTCTATTTGATACAGTCCTTCTTTTAGCTCGTGCTTGTAGTTGATGTTGCACATATCATAATGCACACCAATTATATAGCTCCCACAAGATTGATACAATAGGATGAACTTGCAAAGATGTGTGACTATATTGTGTTGTGAAGCGGGATCATTTCTCATTATACAAGGATGTTTGTGTCTATGCAATTATGTACCACAAGGTGAAAACATATAGATATGTAACATAGATGTCCCCCTATGGGTATTCAGCATTGCACACATTTAGAGAAAAGTTTTAGAGAGAAGAAGCCCATCATTACTAGTTAAGCTGATGATTCCAAAGAAAAACGATAAAATTGCTGCACATGAACTATGACTCAACATAGAAGATTTTTCCTCATATTCAAGAACATCAGAAGGATCGTGTGGATCATATACCAAGGATAAAAGATACAATCTACGATATTAATGCTAGGAACATGGATTAAAGGCTGGCATACTTGTAGCAAACAATGCCAAAATATTGAAGCCTTGCATGCAAAATATTGAGAGACTCGAGAGCTTTAGTTCAAAAAGATATTTGGCTTTTCTAATGCACATTTTGACATCTTTTCTATACTCACAATATTTGGATTTCCCATAGCTTCATCTCATAATTTTAGGGAATACACTTACAAGACATTGACTCGACCATGGACTTGTTTGTGTTGGTGCTAAATGAATCAAGTCAGTCCCAACTTTCAATCCCCCCTCTCTTCTAGTTGTTTGGAGAGTTGGGAGGGTGTTTTTTGTGGACTGAGTAAATATAAGCTTTGTTTGTGTATGCTTAGCTGTTCTTGAAATTTAGGTTGACAGTGGCCAAGTTCATTGAGATCCAAGTGAAGAACCAAGAGCTCTTTCCAAGAAGCTCATTGTCGAATTTCTTTTGTAGCAATTTGTAGTAAATCTTGTGTTTAAATTTGAACAAGTGCAATATGTTATGCAATGATCTTGTTGGAAATATCAAAGATTTTAATTTGTTGAAGTATTCAACATGCTATAAGGTCCTACGTTTGATATTTTAGAATAATCATTAGAACTTAAAATAGAAGGTTTTGGGTTTCTAGCTTTACTTGGCCACTGTAGAAGCTTAAGATCTTGTATTGACTTTGTCTAAAGCTTGTATCTAACCCACATTAATGTTATTATCTATTTAGGAACCATGAAGACATGGAGTTTTTTTAATTGAGTATCATAATAGCAACTATTTTTGGTGATTAATAAGACATAGTCATGTTCTCTAGGCACCTCAGATTTGTTATCCATTTCATAAATTTTGAAAGCGAAATGACCTTGGATAGCCAAGTGGTTGATGAATTAGCTTCTCTTGATTATAGGTGTGTTGGAAACTCATATTGACATAATCTAATCAAGAAATTGTGACTTCGCACGGGTCCCCATTGAAAATTTCTAATGAAATTTCTTCAATTTTCTCCTTCAAGACCCTTTAGGGCCTTTCTAGCCTCTATCTGATGGTTGAACTAGATCCAATGGCCCACAGCTCTCACGACCTCTACTGTGATCCAATTTGGGCCCGATCCAACAATTTTCAGCTTTATCGAATGCCAAAGTTGACTCTTCCAGATGCTTAGAACCTAGAGCCGCTAAGTGCACACTTTCGCTGGTTGCGCATGATAGCCCACACTAGCTTCTTTTTTTCTTCTCAAGTTTTCTTGCTATGGCAGGATATTTCAACTCTTTCCAAGATGATTTTGGAGCGTTTTTGATATTATTTGATGCTACAACATGCTACACCCCGTCCCTATGGCATGGAAGAAATTTTCAGGTTCCAAATTGATTGAGAATTGAGTGCACAGTAAGCAAATTTCAAAAAATTGTCATTTTTCTGACATGCAGGGTTCTTTTGGCTATTGTTCCTTGGCAAATCTCCATCCCATTTAGAGATTTCTCTTGCTGCTCACCTCTCTGAAGTCGACCTACCTCTACAATTGTGATTTAGTTACAACATTCAATTTGGTGAAAATTCCTTTATAAACAACTTAGCTTTGTGGAAGAAGCTTTGAAATATGAGAAATTACAAATTTTCAACCTTTCAACAAGTCTTGCCTTGTAAAGTGGCATTCTATCACTATCCTTTGGATCTCCTCTACAAATTTTGTTGCATCAAACAACCGTCCATACAATGAATACCATGTCTCAAACAATAGTTTTTTTTTTTTTGAAAAAACATCAAAACTGCAATTTACCTCAGAATTCTCCTTGGATTGTTACTTCAACTTTTATGATCGCTTGAAGATTAGATTGAAGGAACTTTTCTACTTGTCATCCAAACTACCGATATCTTGCATGGCATACACCTGCAACACCCTGCAGCTCTAATACCATGTGTGAATTCTCAAAGGATAAGTCAAGATCTAGTGCAACATTCAGATCACATTAGTAATCACCATAGATCAAGCATCCATAGCTCTCAAAGTGACACAATAAAAAGCTATTGAATTACAAAGAAATACAGTATACATAAAAACAACAAAATTGCATGCCTTTGACAAGTGTCCTAAAATTAGCCTACACTGTCAAACTAGAATTAGGCCCAGTATGGCCAAATTTGACTGAAAAACTCAAAACATGCTCCTGAGTATAGCAAATATTGTAAGTGATACTATACATCAAAGTTTCTACGTATGGCTACTCGACTAGTCCAAGTAGCCAATTTCAGAACAAGTGCTCGATTGATATGCCGATAGTGGATCAAGTCACAATCACTACTGAAAATACAATAAACTAGATAAACTGTAAATCTAATTTAACTATATGATACCACGGTTTGAGCTTATATAAAATTTGATTTTTAACACAAGATACAAGCGAGAAAATGATACCTTATTTACCTTCTAGGTCAATGCCACAGTTAAGGGTTGCACACACAATGAGGACATAAAATGTATACGCAAACTGTTTACCAATTAGCTGATGACTAATCGTGTTCTCCACCACATGAAGACCAAATTTCAAGGCTAGTGTAAATTGTGTGCAATCAACCCTAGATAAATGTTAACCCGATCAATTAGTTATTTTTTTGCTACTCCTAGGGATTTTACATAGCAAAATTATTGATTGTTATTGGTTAACATAATTTACTCCCACCCTAGAGAACATGACCTGGATAAATGTTATTTTCCACTAATAGAGGGGTTTCAACGTTTTAGGATTTTAAGGATTCATAAAAAATACTTTCAAAGCAGTCAATAGAACTTTGAATGCCTACTTCACTTTTCTCTTTTAAGGCATTTTGCTAGCCTAGTCCCCATCCCCACTAAGTCCAACACAAATCATCAATTTTTCAACAATTGCGCACTGCAAAGTGTACACTTTGCAATTTTTCGACTGTAAATCGTTATCTGTCTCTATGTGTTAACTCTCCATTAGTTAGTTTTATGCTACTCCCAAGGCCAAACATTTATCTAGCATTGACTGTATTTGTAGGTTCAATTGTTGTGAGATTCAAGAACGACAAAAACCATAACCATAATTACTTCCAGTTTTGGGCTGTTCAAGCGTCACGAGGCTGGGATATATTATTCCGTATGTGTCGCCCTTACCAGGGCTCCACATATGGTGCATTACATCTGGTAGATCTCACCCCCATGAGACTATACACAAGGCAACAAATGGGTAATAAGACTTCTGACTGGCCAAGAAGTTAATTACTTAATTATTTTTGCTCTTATTCCAGAAATGCTATAGATGCGTTGCATCTTGATCATTCCACAAATTGAGCTAAATGCCTGAATGCAGAGACTCCTACATGCCTCAACTAGCAGAGACCTACATGCCTCAAACTAGCACGTGTACACTTTTTAAGCACTCTCATCACTCTTCTCTGGCACTTACAAGCCTCAAACTAGCATGTTGACACGTTTTAAGCACACTCTCCTCACCCTTGACATAGAGGGTGGAGGCCTGGGTGTGTATGCCCGTGCCTCCCCTCTGTCACACAGCTCAGGGTGACATTTAGCTCCACGCCTCTTCGAGAACAGTGCCTTGGTATGCATTGCAGGACAAGTCAGAACTGGTCTGAACTCCGAACCTTCCTCCTCAGCAACGCAATGACGATTATCTTCTCAATCATTCTGTGGTCTATGGCCTTTGACCATTTAGCGTGAATGACTTCCAGAATACTGATTTTTACAGTAGATTCCACGTTGCCAGGTAGTTAGTTTTAGTAAATCTGTAACTGTGCAGGAATGCAGCTGATGGCGAACACAGTTATCACTATTTCTTGGAAAGTACTGTGTAACAGGTGTCAGCTCCTCATTGGTTCAGGGCCAGAATCTGAGAGCTCATGCTGATAAGCTAGCAGGGGCCAAGGAGACTTTACCCCAGCTTGTGAATTATGCTATCTTCTGTAAAAAATCTTTGATCTTTTGAAAGAGATGTCATTGGACCTGTTGCAAAAACTATCAATCTTTGATGCTTCAACATAAAGTACTCAACCCAAAGCCACGAAGTGACTAGAATTAACCATTCTTCGGCATTTGATTCCAACGTCTCCATTTGAAGATATTTCTTCCAAAACAGAATTTTTTATAAAAATGTGAGGTGTAACCGCAAAAAGTCTGTAAGGGGGCGAATGTAAAAGACTTCACAGGTTGTTATTGATAGCTCTCGGGATTAATTTTGTACGGACGCTACTTTTTAAGACGCTTGGCAAGGTTTTGGGCAACTTATTCCATGTACACTCTAAATATGTACACCCAAATAATTCTCAAACCGTTGTGGTATACACAATTTTGATGTCCCTTACCGACTTTTCTTTCTGCCTCCGGGTATCAAATAGCCTCTGTAATTTGAAAAGCTACCAAAACCGATCCTTGTTTACACTCATATATCCGGCCATGACCTTTCCACCAGTGCTTCGCATTCCATCAATAAGAAAACACCAAGTAGAACCAAGGGCTCCAATGAAAAAATCTGCTTCTTCTGCCATAAGAAAATTCACAAATGCATTGTTGCTGCTAGCTTTTCTTCCAAGACTTGCTTCATACATTGCCATGCTTGTGTTTCCATATTGGCGAGTGATGTTTGTATAGTAAAAGTTCCAACCAGGGATTTGGCCAGATCCTTCAATAATGTCCTGTGATAACAGATGGCCGGGTTTAAAACACGTTTGAATTTTTGCTTACAAAGACCATGTAAAAAATTCAACTCACAAACAGATTTCCCAAAAAGCAGAGACCCATATTCAGCCAACCATGCCTAAAGTTGCCAGTAACTTGGAATCAGACATGCTTCATGAAAACTGAATGCAAAAGGATCATGTATTCAGGATCTCGTTTCTATTTCCTTGTGTATATCTTCTTGAGCTTTACGTTAAAATGGTCCAACAGTGGTGAGTTGTTGAAAACTTTTTTCCTCTCCTTTGAGATCAGGAGTTCGAATGATAACTCCAGTAACGCAAAAGAAATGAGTGGAGCTTGAGATTACCTGCATCTCTGTAGACAGCCAGATATCTTTAGCATTTGGAAAGCGTTCTCGTAAACGCTGAACAAGCTCCATGTACTTCTCCAGTCTAACTACTTTCATCTCTGATGCCTTATCTCCTTGCCTTATGTGAATGCTTATCAGCGGGTTAGGAGTCCATGGTTCATGATCAACCCAAACATACATCTCTATGGCACTGAGATTTCTTGCTGGTGTTACCTGTGAGAAAACAAAGCCACCTCAATTGCTTGGTACTGCTCTTTTGCAAATGCATGACTACCATCTGCATATAGGGACCCAGTTAAAGGGCAGTTGACAATGCTGTGAGAACTTAGCGATTAGATCGTTTGGAAAAAAAAATTCATCTTCATTTACATGAGGTCCTGTAATTGAACAATGAAATTGACAAATTTGCTCGCCTTCTCAGCAATCAATCAGCATTGCTTCAATCTATTTGTGAGATTGGAATATATCCAAATTCTCAGATCTTATTTGAGAAATCAGTGATGTCATGAGGTAAATTTAGAACAAAAACACATGCAACAAAGTTTCATCAGTATCCAAGCATATCTCATCGGTACCCAACATAGTTGCCCGTTCCGGAACTTGACCAAATTAAAAAAAAAGTATTGTTCTAACAAGGAAAAAAACAGCGACACTGACTTCAACCTATAAAAAAATATGTTGGAGATCGCTGGAGTCATCTACGCTGGATAGACGTAGATGGTTGAGAGATAGTTATGTGCGCAGACAGTGTTAGCAGATTCCAGAGAATCCCCAGATGCTGAGCCAAGCTGAAGACACAGAGTATCTCTCACCCATGACCGAGGAGGTCTCAGAAGGAGGAGAACAAAAGAAGCTGAGAGTCGAGGATTACTAGCTAGGATGATAGTTATTATCTATGTGAGCCTACGTGGTGTATCCCAGAGAAGGAACGACTATGTAGGAGCTAATAATGTTTTCTAGGCAATGTAAATAAGTGTAAACCCCCTTAAATAATCTAGAGTGAGCTACCTTTTGATGGTGACCTCTAGTGGAAGGGCTTTTTCCACTTGTAATTTCTAAGTTAGTGGAATTGCCACTTGGGCTCCACATGGGCAGCCCTCTTGCTTATTTAAGGGCCCCCCTCTCTTGTGAGGGAGCTTTGATTGTATTGTCAATCCTCTTGATTGAATAAAGAAGATCTATCACAAGTTCTTGGCAATTGTGAAGCTCCTTGTTCATGGCAATCTTCTTGAGTGAACTTTCTATGAGCATGTTCTGATTTCTTTTTGTGATTGTGGATTAATTAGATCTCTTGCTTACTTTCTTGCTTTGTGGAATGTAGATGTGGATTAACTTCCTTGATTCTTGATTTTGTAGTTTCAGTATGCAGGTAAACTATAGAGGCTGAGATTGTGGATCTGATTTTGCATATTCACTAACAATCTTGTCCTTGATTGTTCTTGGGTATTCCAAGCATCAAGAAATGGGTGTTTCTTGATTTTTGGGCTGCTAGAATGCTATTAAGTAGTTAGTTTTCTTGTTTCTTATTTCTTGATTGAGTAGCTTAATCTTGTTATTGCATTTTCCCTGATTTCCTAAGATAGTTTGGTAGATAGATTGTAGATTTGCTCCCTATTCAGAACGTTGATCTATGCTTGAGCTAGGATTGGTTGCATGGCTTGTAAATGCATGTAGTTGAGTGAACGTATCCGTTTCATCCCACTGACAGGCTGGGAACACACGTTGTAATCTGAGAAATACTTCTGCTTGGAAACCGTTCTAAACAAGAAGATTTAATCGTAAAGAATTGTAACCATCGGAAGTAACAGGAGTAAGAAGAAGAAAGAACCGTGTTCACAGATTCGGCTGGAATCTGTGAATATTTGGCGTCATGTCCACAGCTACACAGACACTTATCAACGTCAAACCTTCCTGATCTGTGCTGCCAAACCATCGCTCTGAAATCTCACACACGCATCATTACCGAGCTCGTCACTTTGGTCTCAACTGACGTACAGCTCTGTTTTCGACCGAGGCTTCACGCTCCTTACCTAGCCGAGTTCCACAACTCTTGTCTGGACCGGACGAACCCTTGTTTCATTCACCTATTGAAGCTACACACTCACTCTCGACCGAACCACTACTCGCAATATCCTGCCAGGTCTTGCGTTAAACCTCAACCGATGCTCATTGATCAGATCTCACCCGAGCCTTTCAGTTGACATCTCGACCATAGACCTTCTGTTGTATCTCAACCGGTGCCTTTCAGTAACATCTTGACCAGAGCCTTCCGCCCTGATCTTGACCGAAGGCATTCCTGTCAAAGCTCGACCAAAGGCATTCCCGTCAAAACTCGACCGGAGACATCCTATCACAACTCGACCGAAGGCATTTCTGTCAAGTCTCAATCGAAACAACCTGTCAAATCTTGACCGGAGGCTTCTCTCAAATCTCGACCGAAGCTTTCTATTAGATCTCGACCGGAGACTTTCTCTCAAATCTCGACCGAAGCCTTCTATCAGATCTCGATTGGAGCCTTCCGTCCCGATCTCGACCGATGCACTCTGTTAGATCTCGACCGAAGCGTTTTATTAAATCTCGACCGAAGTACTCTATTAGATCTTGACCGATGTATTCTATTAAATCTCAACCGAAGTACTTTATCTGATCTCGACCGAAGCCATTCCTCTCAACCGGACCTTTCTATCAATTCTCAACCGAAGATTTCCTATCAACTCTCAACCGAGAGCTTCGACTTCCAACTTGATCCAAGTCAACTTCAAGACAACGTCAACTTTCTTATTTGACTAGGTCTCAGTGTTTGCCAAATACCACAGTTCTTTCCAACTTTATTGCAACACCCTAACACCAAAAAAACAAAACAATTGTGCCATTTGGACACCACCACATTATTAGTCTCTGACTAATATTTAAAAAAAAAAAACAAACAAACAAACACCAGTCTAGTTAGCACAAAGTCCAAGAGGCCTACTTACCCAATCCTAAGGTACTCTAGAATTGTTATGGATTGTCCTTACGATCCGAATTCCACGGAGGACTATCCACCAGTGATGGTCTCTTCATCTACCGAACAGGCTCAATTCATAGATATTCTAGGATGAAATCCCAAGTCCAAGAGCCATCAACTGATGGGAATCCATGCGTTTTGAAGCTCCATACGATCGACCACATTTTCATGCTGCAAAATCTTCACATGCACGAGCTCACTTAAACGGTGCTTTTGCAAATAATGTTCCGCGTACTGAAAAACGAACTCCCAAGTTAGATTTACCTAAGTACGACGACAACACTGACCCTCAAAGATTTCTTCAAGTCTTTGAGAACGCATGTGATGTCTATGGTGAGACATCACCAGAAGCCATGGTTTAGCTCTTCTCGATGACCATGATCGATCGAGCACGAGAATGGTTTTAGCCTTGATCGTGAAGATAAACGGGGACTGGTCACTCTTGAAGGAAGCATTTATCAAACGATTCAAGCCATTTCGCTTGATCGAAAGTTCTTTTGTCAAGTTGAGTAATATCAAAATGACAAAAGATGAGAAAGTACGTGACTACATAGAAAGATTTAAAAGATCAAAAAGTCAGGTACAAGAACAACCAACTGAATCTATGCTCATAATTTGGTTCCTCGTTGGACTCCCGCGATGGATATGACGTGAACTTCGCTCCAATGATAAATACACATCATTGAAACAAGCCATGTCCGATGCCATTCGAGAAGATGACGAGGGATCAGATATCGATGAGCCACGTGAACGGAGAGCACATCATGCTGTCCAAGAAGCTCGACCAAATGAGGAAACACGAGAACAGTTATGGAAAACACAAATGGAGTTGCTTAACCAGCAACACTAGCAACAGATGGAGAAACTCACGAAAGAGTTTCAAAACACTCTTAAGTCTATCCAGAGTTCGATGCCAGGTCAGTTACCCACTGGCCAAATCCATCATAGACGAGAGAATAGTTGGTGCCCTCATTATTGAGGTGCACACACTGGCAATGAGTGCCTTTCATACCAACCGGTCCCAGATACTTCATTGATCAAATGCGACATCTACGACTTTATGGGTCATACCTCACTCTGTTGCTACATATCGCTTACAGCTTCCTGCTTCCGCACGCACCTGTGATGTATTCCCTTATGTGCTGCTATTGAGGATGACGCTCCTTGTGATGCCTCGTTTCCTACTGCTCTAGAATTATTTCCATTTTTACCTGCTGCTATACTACAGGTTCGTCTATACCATAGTCGACACCACCGGTAGATTCAGTTTTTGGTCGTCCTATTGAGGAGGCCACTTGGGACCTATTGATGTCTTTTATCATACACCATCACTTGTGGCTTAGGCTCGTGCTCTTGCTGCACTTGTTGATTCCTCTACATCAGATGTTGTTCTAGCTGTTGTTGATGCACCAGGGCTTGCTGCTATTTGATCCAGTTTCTTTTCGACAGTTGGGTCTATTTTTTTGTGCCAGGGAGAGTTATGGACTCGGCTCAATACATTCGCCACGTCCATTGACATTTACTTAACTTTATGCATAAGCAAGCCTTGGGCCCTTTTTTATTCATTAGTGACACTTAGACTATATGGTTGGCCTTTGGCCTTATTACTCATTATTAGGCCATTTGGACATATTACTGGAGAGTGGGGGCCTTTTTGGAGGTCGCATTATTTTCCCTCCCAGTTGGGCCCTAGCCACCGGAAGCTTCCTTTTAGGGCTTCCTCTTGGCTATAAGTAGGGAAACTGTGTCATTTGTTATTCAGCTGATGATATTGATCTCTCTCTTTAGTCTCCTTAATCTCTCTCTTTCCTGCTTTCTAGGGTTAAGTCTGCTTATGTGCTGCTTTCATAGCTTAAGTCTTGCTTATGTGATGCTTTCATAGCTTAGCTTTAGATCAATTGTGGCCTTATTCGTAACTTGTAGTCCAACTGCAAATGCTTGGCGGAATATTCCTAGACATTGTCGTCAACGGTGGTCGTCTACGGTGATATTACGAAGAGTTGTTTTTTGTTGACCCAATTTAACACTTTTTTCCTGATATATATTTTACATTTTTTATTTTCTTATTTCCTTGCTTGTTATTCTCTTTTTGCATGCCTATTTTTGTCCTGTTTACTTGTTAATAATTCATACTTGTACTTATTTACTCTCTGTGCATTTTCTTTTTCCATAAATACCCATTTGTCATGAATGTTCTAGGTCAACAAATGCTAGACTACACCATATGACACAGATTTATCACACTTTAAGCCCATCTCATTTCTATCTGTATGATATCTCAATATTTCCAATTAAGCATACAATCATTCATTGAGATACTTCTTTCCCATAAGAACTTCTACTTTGAGCCACAGTCATATTTTCCCCCCTGAAGTTCTTCATTTGCATCACACAGCTCCATTCCTCCGTACAGGGGGTTTCTGTCAAATCTCAACCGGAGCACGCCTGTCAAATCTCGACCGGAGCACCCACTCAGATCTCGATCGGAGCACCCACTCAAATCTCGACCGGAGCACCTCACTCAACTCTCAACCGGAGGTTCCAATTTCAAAACTCAACAAACCGGCACGTCACATCTCGCCTGAAACTGGACGACAGTACCCATAAATGCCATACTCACGACACCATTTGCACCTCAGCAAAGTGCGAATTCTGGAGTTTCTTGCGACAATCTGCTGGCCATCTTCCTGCTCCTATGCTCGATTCTGGCGCTCTCTTGTTCCATGTTTCTGTCCTCGGTTACACTCCACATCCACCGAGTATCCACCATCGTGGGTTGATTCCCATTCAGAGCGCCATCACCAACACTTTCCAAACCTAACATCGCCTGTAGAATACTTATCAATTTGAAACTTTTCGCAATCTGAGGGGTAGTGGCACACGAGCATTCATCACGCTCCCGTTACACTATTGACAACAACATCATCAACATAAAACACTTGTGTTCTTTCCACTTCATTCACCACCTCCACAAATCCATTTCCAGAGTTATCCACCTTCCCAACATCTGCATCCTTGACCGACACCTCTACATCTTTTGCTTTCAGACATTATATCTTCTATTTTTCCTTACTCAATCTCATTCCATCACCACCCTTTCATTCCGCAACTGTAATAGATCCTAACACCACAGTAGGGCAAACACTAACTGATCCACCCAACCTTGCCTACTCCCTGATATAGAGTAAGCCCCTCCTAGCCCAGTGTGAGGACTGGTAGCATGCGGCTGCCAAGTGTCGGCCACGTGTCACTGACGTGGTCGACTGCACGTCGGGACCCAACTAGGGGCCCTGTCCTGCTGACAGAGTCCCTAGACTGTGTTAGGCCCACCATGGCTATGGACCGTGCTGGGGCACACTACTCACACTGTCTTGCCCTGTTGGTCGTGTACACTAGACACGACCCTGACTGTGGTATCTGACCTATCTGTGTTCTCTAGGGTTTGGCACTAGTTACGAGCTCATAACACTCCCTCCCCCTTAAGAACCGTCTTGGTCCTCTAAGACAAAGTCTGGAAAAATCTTGCGAAGGACGGTGCCTCTTTCCCAAGTGGCATTCTCAACATGCTGATCATTCCACTTGACCAGATATTCTCGGTATAAGTATGACGAGTCTGTGTCTCTCTACTATCAAGAATCTCCTCTGGTTCATGTGGAGGTTGCTGAGGATCCAATGGGAGAACTAGAACACTGTCCCCTACCAGATTTTTTGATCTGGTTAAGGCTTTTCGTAAATGATTTACATGAAAGACTTGAAAAACCTTACTGTTGTGTGGGAGTTCTAGTTCATAGGTGACCTCGCCTAGTCTCCTACTGATGGTAAAGGGACCACAATACCTTGGAACAACTTAGCACACACTCCTGATTTGAGGGTTTTAGAGTCAACTGGAACTCTCAAGTAGACTTTCTCACTAGTGGAGAACTGCACATCTTCTCACCAGTGGAGAACTGCACATCCCGTCTGTGTGGATCTGCATAATGCCTGGCTCGATCCTGGGATTGCCTAATGCTATGCTTATCATGTTCTATCATCTGGCTTAGGTCCTCTAAAAAGTTTTTGGCTGCTTCAACTTTTTCTTGTTTAAACCCTACAGCTGTGGGTGAGCGTGGCTGAAAACCATACATCAACATAAATGGGTTGTATCCCGTAGCTGAATGTTTGGTACTGTTGTAAGCAAACTCTAATATTGAGAGATACTCCTCCCAATTAGTCTGCTTTTTGTTGATGTATGCACGAAGCATATCCTTGAGCACCTGATTTACCCTCTCTGTTTGATCGTCCGTTTGTGGATGGTCAATGGTACTCATATTAAGTTTAGTATGGAGATGATGGAATACTGCCCTCCAAAAATTTCCATTAAACTTACTGTCCCGGTCGCTGACTATGTCGGAAGGTAGACCGTACAATTTAAATAGCCCGTCTACAAACAACCTCGCTAACTCTGGAGCTCTAACGATTGTTTTGGTCGAAATAAAATGAGCCATTTTGGTCAGACGGTCAACTGTGACCCATATAGCGTCATTACCCTTTTGGGTTTTAGGCAGGCCTACTATAAAATCCATGGAGATACTCTCCCATTTACCAGCTGGTATTTCTAAGGGCTACAACAACCCTCCTGCCTTTAAACGCTCTGCTTTATTTACTTGACATTTCTGGCAACTGGTTACATACTGTTGGATGTCCTTTTTCATACTGGGCCAACAAAATTGCCTACAAAGAAGCTCATAGGTCTTCAGTATGCCTGGGTGTCCCGCACTATAGTTGTCATGACATTCATATAGGACCTGCTGCCTATAATCCTCTGAATTGGGGACACATACTCTATCTCTATAGAGCAAGTAATCATCCTGATTTGAATCCTTGAGTCAACTGATCCTCAACCACTGGGGTTTGCTTGGGTAATACAGGCTCAGAATCCTTAACGTCATCTGACGACGTATACTCGGACTCATCATCATCCTCAACGGAAGCTGCCGTATTCTTGGATGAACTGGCACCAGCCCCGGGAACTGGTTTTGGAGTCTGTAACTGTCTGCTCTAGACTGAGTTCCAGATAGTAGAGAAGAATGCATCATGCTGGCACTTCCCTCTCAAGGACTCGAGTAACTCATTACAAATCCGAGTAAAACTCAACTCGTTTATCATAGGCATTCTGCTAAGGGCATCTGCTACTGTATTGAATTTCCCCCGTCTATATCTGATAGACATATCAAACTCTTGCATCAACTCTGCCCAACGAGTTTTCCGACCTCTAAGCTCAGGTTGATTGCAAAGGTATCTGAGACTTTCATGGTCTGTCAGGACCTCAAAGTTGGCACCATACAAATAATGCCGCCAAGTCTTAAGGGCATGGACTCTGGAAAAAAGTTCTTTTTCATAGGCACTGTACCTAGTCTGAGCTGTCTCGAGTTTTTTACTCTCGAACGCAACTGGTCGTCCACCTTGAGTTAGTACAGCACCAACTGCAAAGTCGCTAGCATCTGTTTCAACCACACATGGCTGATTGGGGTCGACGACTTTTAAAACTGGTGCTGTAGCTAAGGCTGTTTTGAGAGCATCAAAGCTCTCCTGCTGTGCGGACTCCCAAATGAACTCCTTTCCCTTTCCCTTAAGAAGATTTGTCATGGGAACTGCTATCTGAGCATATTCCTTGACAAATCGTCTGTAATATCCCGCCAAACCAAGAAAGATCTGAAGTTCCAAAATATTCCGAGGTCTCAGCCAACTGAGTATGGCTTTAACCTTATTCGGGTCCATCTTAATCTCATCTGAAGAGATAATGTGACCCAAATATGCTACTTCTTCAACGAAGAATTCACACTTGGATTGTTTAGCATAAAGCTTATGCTTTCTAAGCAGTCGAAACACCTTTCTAAGGTGTTTTAGATGCTCCTTCCTCGTTTTGTTGTAGACGAGGATGTCATCTAAAAATACGACTACAAACTTACCCAAGTATGGTCTGAGGACACTGTTCATCAAGGTCATAAAGGTAGCTGGAGCATTTGTGAGCCGAAATGGCATCACCTTAAACTCATAATGACCGTGACGAGTCCTAAAAGCTGTTTTCGAGACATCTTCTGACTTTATATGGACTTGATGATATCTCGATCTGAGGTCTATTTTACTGAAAAACTTAGCCCCGTCGAGTTGGTCAAACAACTCGTCTGCCCGAGGCATAGGATATTTATTCTTTATTGTGACTTTATTGAGGGCTCTGTAATCTACGCAAAGACGCATAGACCCCTCTTTCTTTTTCACCAAAAGGACTGGTGAGGCCCATGGTGAACTTACTAGTCTGAATTTGGCCTTTCCCAAGATAATCTGTTAAATGCCTACTTATTTCTTCATCCTCTGTTCGGCTGACCCGATACGGAGGTTTAGAAACAGGTGCTGTACCTGGTACTAGGTTTATTACATGATCTACCTCTCTGCTAGGTGGCAAACCATGTGGGAAATCTTCAGGAAAAACATTTTTAAATTTAGACAATAAAGTTTCTAAATTTATCTGCTGTATAGAACTAGAAATAGAAACTTCAGGAATAAACTGAAAGTCACATAAGAATACCTGATGGTCGTCGTCTCCGATTAGCTTACAGAGCTCTGAACTGCAGACCATAGGACTGTTGGGAACATCATGCTCCCCATGCAACTGGATCTCTCGGCCTTTATGCTGAAAGCTGAGGGTGTTCTCCTAATAGTTTCTGTGGAGGGAAGGTCCTAAACTGTAGAGACAATCTCTCCCGAGAACAATGTCTGTGCGATCCAGGTGCATTATCTGAAAATTTATTTCATCTTGGTACCCCTGAATACCAAGATTTAAGTTACTTACCATAGTTTCCCAGATTTTTTTATCTTCACCCTTAGCTAATGAAACTATGTACCTATGCTGACTAGGTACTTCTGGAAGTTTAAGCTTTTTAACCAGGGTGTAGTTGATGAAATTATGGGTTGCCCCATCATCAACCATAATTTTCACTGACTGGTTACCAACTTTCCCATGCATACGTACTAGGTCATGCGGCCCAAAGCTAAAGGGTCTCGCTAGCATTGCAGAGGTCAGCTGGCAACAGTGTTCATGGTCTTCATGATACACTTTGATCTCGGAAGCTGCCGAGTCACTGGGGAAACTTACAGTCTGAACAAGATGAACTTGTTTCTTATCTTTTTTATCTTTTTTAGTGAAAGGCCCCTTGGGACAGTGTCTGACTGTGTGTCCCTTGCCCATACACACAAAGCACAAACGTTCATGTTTGGCATTCTCAAAATCATCTGGTTTTAAGGGCTGTATGAGTGAAGGGCGTTTCTGAGGAGCTTCACTTTTAAATTTATCTTCTTTCTTTCTTTTTAAAAATTTCTTTTTAAATTGAAAGTCTTTCTGAGGAGGCTGCTCAGAAAGGGGCTGATGTCTCGCCCTCTTCCTACCCACTCAATCATCATAGATTTGAGAGAGCTTGCTCAAGGGTAGTAGGCGAGTTTCTCTGGACCTCTACTTTATATTCATCTTTGAGGCCACGGACAAATCCCCTGATTTTTAGATAATCATCCATATTTTTAATCTTTAAAATTGCTTCTCGGTATTGCGAGATATATTGGATTAGGGACTTGTCCATTACTATTCTTTCCCAGGCTTCCCAGGCTCTATCAAGTTCATTTTCTGGTAGGAATTCCCTTAGGAAAGCTTCTTCAAAAGCTTTCCATGACTGGGGAGTCTGCCCAGTCTCCTGGAGATTTAACCACCACTTATAGGCCATGGGCCCTAAGGAAAGCCTCAATTTGCTTGCAAATGGTCAGGGGTCTGTTTAAGAGCATGAATGTTCTTCCATTTGTTGAGGAAGGTTTGTAGAATATCTGCATTTCTATCCTTCTCTTCCCCAATAGAAGTAGGAGGCTTTAAATCTTTAAAGACACTGGGGTGAGACCGCAAAGTCTCACCTGAAATTGACGGAATTGGAGAAGGGGACAACTGAGAAGTGGAGGGAAGGCTTCCTTTCGCAGAACTCAAAATCAAGCCTTTGAGTTCAGCGAACGAGTCATCCACACTGGACTTGAAATTGGCTAATGCCAACTTCAGTTCATCCACTTCTGTTACCAAGTGGAGAAACTGCTCCTTGGTAACCAGTTCGTCGAGTTCTTCGACGAACTGTTCCTGTTCTTCCATGTCCATAGGTTCTTTCCCTTTACTGTAAGCCAAGGCTTCTGTTTCAAGTTCGTCGAAGCCTCTCTCTAGGGGTTGATCAAGTCCCTGAGGAGTGGTCATTTTCAGAACTGAAAGAGAGGTACCTTAACTTCTGATTAAAAAAGTCAAAAAGACTAATTTACAACTGTACAAGAGAAAGGAAAGATGACTTAGTTGTTTCTGAGGACTGTACTTCCAAAGAAAATACGAAGAGCAACCCTCTCAGCTCTTTTTCCCAAGATTTCAGACCTGTTGTCCCAGAAAATCCCAGTTTGAAGCTCCAAAACGATGCCAAATTTCTCGGTTCTTGAGTTGAGTAGCTGACTAATCTGATTTCAGATGTGGGGCTCCAACAAACTGAGTAAAAACCGGAAATATGCAAGAAAAATCCGGAATTTTTTTTATGTCCCTACCATCGCTATTTGGACAGCAACCTGTCTGGCCCAATTTGTTTAATTTAAAACTCAAAAATCCGCTTGAATCTCTTAGTTGACCTCAGCTGGTAGGTCGCTAGTCTGTGGCAAACAAGTTTGAAGTTCAAACTCTTGAGAAATCTCGAAAAACAGGGATGAAATTCCACTTTTTCACCTCCCTGTCCAGCGCTGGCCCTGCTAGGAAAGTTTGCTTGAAAACCCCTCAAACTTCCTTGGATTTCTCTAGAAATTCAAAGGTAGATTGCTGATTCTACAGCGATGGACCTGCTAGCTGGTCTCTACTCTAAATCCTCTCTGAAATCTACTATCAGATCTTTGAAATCTGAGATAGATTGCTGCCTTTCTAGTGATTTACCTACAGAAGGAATTCTACTTCCTACAACTGTAAATTCTCAGTGAATTTCAAGAGTTTGAAGGCTGTGCACCTACAACGATTCTCCTCCTCTATTCCTCTCTGAGATGGAGATGGCTCTGATACCAGTGTAATAGATCCTAACACCTAGAGAAAATTTGGACTTGGAAAGGGCCCTATAAGGATTGCCACGTAGGATGACAATTTTTTGGCAATGTAAAATACTAAAATAAAATCTTTTACTGTCCGCATTCTTGCCCACACAATCTTCGATGATTAGCTATTATGTGGGTAGTATAGTCTGTGACCGAAAAAAAAAAATCATAACTTTTGAACGACAACTCAGATTGAGACGATTACGGTGCCATTAGAAAGCTCTCGACGAGAGCTTTTCAATGACACCCAACATGACCCAGTTTCGAGCTACAGTGAAGAAGTTATGGCCAGTCAAAGTTTGGTCGGTCAACACTTGGTCAACCCGATATCTAGAGATGGGTCATGTTGGGTGTCATTGAAAAGCTCTCGTCGAGGGCTTTCTAATGGCACCATAATCATCTCAATCTGAGTTGTCGTTTAAAAGTTACACTGTTTTTTTTTGTTGAGTTGCAAATGGCTTATTTACGGATTGCCCCCGATGCAAAATTACATTTCTTTTAGTAAGAAATGAAAATCAATTTGAAGGAGCTACGTTACGTAGATTTCAAATTTGAGTGTTTTGATTGGACCATGTGGAAGAAAATTTTGAGAAAAATAATAAAAGGTATCTTTTTGAAAGGCCCCTATTGTGCTCAAATTTTCTCTAATGAGTAGGGCAAACACTAACTGATCCACCCAACCTTGCCTACTCCCTAATATAGAGTAAGTCCCTCCTAGTCCAGTGTGAGGATTGGTAGCATGCGGCTGCCAAGTGTCGACCACGTGTCACTGACGTGGCCCACTGCACGTCGGGACCCAACTGCGGGCCCTGTCCTGCTGACAGGGTCCCTAGACTGTGTTAGGCCCGCCATGGCTATGGACCGTGCTGGGGCACACTACTCACATTGTCTTGCTCTGTTGGTCGTGTACGTTGGACACGACCCTGACTGTGGTATCTGACCTATCTGTGTTCTCTAGGGTTCGGCACTGGTTACGAGCTCGTAACAGCAACATACTTCGTTTTACACATCTTCCAATTCGTCCTTGACCGACACCTCCACATCTTCTGCTTTCAGACATTATATCTTCCATTTTTCCTTACCCAACCTCATTCCATCATCACCCTTTCATTCCACAACATACTTGGCTTTACACACATCCCTTCTCAACCGATGCTTTCACCTGCCTTCTCACCCAAACCATTCCGTTCCACTGACACCACCAGTCAAATCTGAACTGACGCCACCAGTCAAATCTCAACCGTCGCCACCCTTAACCCTGTCTCAAATCTCAACCGGCAAACGTTTTCCAAAACACTGTTTTGTTTTTTCCATTTTTTCATCATGTCTTCCAACCCCAGTTCCAGTTTCGACGACCCGGATGCTAATAAGATCGACATCCAGCTGTGCAAATTGGATATTACCGAGATGCAGACCTGGTACTAGCAGGCAGAATCCTTTTTCAAGGCAATTGAGTTCCAAATCCCTGTCCTGACTGGGTATCAGAGTCCATACCTGCTACATGGCGTACGTGAATTATAATGCAACTGCGAGATCGTGCCAACTCATAGTTCCCCCTGTCAGGAACTATGTTTATAACATATCTTTTGCGGCGGCCGACTTGCACTCGAGGACCAAATGTTGTCACCAGGACGCTCCAGAAGATAGAGCAGATAGCCTATTTCAAATATATAGATCCCGCAGTGGACAAATGGAAGAATAAAGACGGGTACCGCATTGAGGACATTAATGATCAACAACTGGCAGCGGCATGTGCATACTTGACCAGGTGCACACAACGACCACAAACAAAGGTGTTGCGGGTACCCATGTCCTTATTCTACATGATGGCAGATTCACGACTGCATGCCCAAAACCTTTATGATTGGGCACAGTTTGCTTCGAACTGCCTTCACGACTGTGTTAACATTAAGAACAAGCAGTCGATAACCGTCCTGAGATATCTCATGACTGACATCACACTCCAGCAGATACAAAATCGGCCCAGGCTTCAACAACACCTACAAGTTGCAGACAAAGCATGGGACATCCCTATAGGGTCCAAATAGTCCAAGCGTCCACGCTCACGAGCTACTTTGAAGAGATTGAGGCATGTGAATTATGTTCAAGTTACTGTATCCTGGCTGCAACCTTTTATAAGAACTATCAACTAACAAACCTCACCTTGGCAAGCTATAGAAAGGTTCAAAAAATGACACTATCACCTCTAGTTGTATGAATAAGTTCACATGAGTTCCTCCACCAAAAATGTTAGGCTCTTTATATAGACAACTACAAAAATCAAAAAATCAAGAACAAATGTGTTCATTCATGCAGTAAGATGGGATAACTACCACAAGAAACTAATCTTTGCATAAACTCAAATTCATACGAGAAAAGATAAAAGTTTGCTAGATGAACTGCACAGTTAGTACCCATATGAATACCTATCCTTTCTAAAAACCTAGATGAGAACTAGAAAAATAATTAAGCTCCAATGCAACTTCTTAAAAGCAATAAATCAGTCAAACAAACTTCCAAAACCAGAGCCATGCATAAAAAGGGAAAACATAAGAAAAGGATAGAAAATTGAGTCACCAATAAACACTAAAAAATCTACCATCATGACATCGAATAAGAGCATTAGTTTCGATTAGTGATAAATTAGATTTAACTCTAGGGGCATGCCAACCCTCCAAGATATGCCAATAAGAAATTCAAGTTTTGGGAGCTCAATATAAACTTCAAAATCGGTGTAAAACCCTAAAGTGGGGGGAATATATATATATATATATATATATATATATATATAGAGAGAGAGAGAGAGAGAGAGAGAGAGACCTGTTTGGCCTGACGTGATTGAAGGACCATCTCAGCAGCTTTGGCACCAAATGCTTTATGGCGAGCATGGTTCAGCAAAACACACAAATATTCGCTTGGATATCTCATTAAGTAGCGCACTGCCTATAAAAGATGCATACCAGTTTCAAATACCAGTGTGCTTTTTCAACTGTAATTACTTTCCTAAAATTTAACGACCAGTATGAGCCAGTAAGCCCTGAACATTACACTTCCGGGTTGAAAGGCTTTGCAAGTGAAATAGCACAATAGGGTCAAGATGTTAAAAGACATTATATGTATCTCTGCTCAACTATGTCTTGATATCATCGAGAAGGTAAACCTTTTAGAACTCAGCAAAAACTCTTGCAAACTAATAATATATTGCAACCCTTGAGAGAAGTGTTCAACTAGATTGTAACCTGAGCTCTCCACCACCGTCTATCTGCAGCTCGGTGGTGCAAAAGGAGCTTTCCATCTACCTCTGTTGTCGGCTGCATCTGCTCCCAAGGCTTTCCCCAATGCCTTTGTGGAATAATAAAGTATGGATTAGGTGTATATCTTACAAAAACGTTTTCCTAGAGAATTCCTATCTTAACATTCAGCCTGTAACATATGCAAGATTGATTATCTGATGTCAGACTTCAAAAGTAGGCTGGCTTGTTCCTAACATGCAATGACCGTGTCAAAATTTTCCACGCATCATTTTGAAAGCAACTTGGAGTAAGAATCGTAACGTTGTCCCTTCCTAGAAGACTTTAACTCACTATATCAGGTGGAAATTGGAAAGCCTCAATCACATGCACTAGAATATTCATTGGCATTAATTTCTAAACAGCACTACCGCTGTAAGTCACAGAGCTTTAGTTTGAATGCACTGGAAGTGAAAACCTTTGCAAAAAGTAAGAACATACTGTGGTATTTTCCCCAACCAAATATCCTTGCTATTATACTGCTCTTTGCTAGTAATAATGCCATTTTGCCAGGAGTCGTTTCGAGATGCCAAACCCAATGCACGAGCTCTACACTCATTTGAAGTTTCCGGGAAAAAATAGCACGACCAATGAGAGCGCTTATGCCCTGTTTTTTAATACATAAAACATAAAAATTCTTTATCAAACAAATAGGACATACAAATCCTTAGTAGACGAATAGCTCCTCTTACGATCTACAACGGTTCACAGTTTGAAAGGTTCTGAAGGAAGCGTAGTTCATAGCAACTCACCGCTACAATCTTCGTGGTCCGCCCTGTTTAAATAACCAGTCACTAGAATCCTGTTTTCATTCATAGCAATGGCTAATATTCCGATCATAGCTGCTATCTGAGCTCCAATGCCATACCCTGGCTCTCTTTCCCAATCGGCAATCAGAAACCGCAGTTTCGGATCACTGCAATTTACAGGATGCTGGTGCAGCCACAAATCTCGCTGCACGCGCCTTGTCCTAGGGAGATTGTCTTCATCTCCTCCTTTAACCTGGTCTGACACATCAATTTTACATCATTGTGCTATAAACAAGCATCAAAATAACGACCAAGGAAGAGAATGTCCATCATCAAGCACCAGGGGTCTTAAGCTCCAATCATGTATCTAAGAACCATCACGCTTTTGGCGAGTGTCACACATGAAATCGAGATCTACATGAAATTTAAGCAGTTTAAATCTAAGTACTTCCAGAGAGAGAGACGTCGGTAAATCAGCTATTAATCCTTAGACTCTGAGACATACCCATGGTGGATAAGGCCCATCGACCAAGCTCTTCTCGGCATACAGCATTTCCTCTCCTGTATCTTCCAGATCCATTGACTTGCCTAGTTGGATTCCCATAAGGCCTTTCCACAATAGCCATCGTGGTCTCTTGCCGGCTTTCGAACGACTATCTAGCCTGACATTTCTCTTCGTAAGAGCTCTACAATCCCGCAAGTGTGGTGGTTGCACTGACTCAAGTAAGATTGAGCTCACACTTTCCCTGGTGAAATCCGTTGTTTCATTAATGTGTACAAGTTTTAAGTGATGAGAGGTGGCCCAACGATCCAGTAGTAGATTCTTCAGCGGATTGTCGTCATCGACCATACCATTTTCCAAAATCCCTGACTGCGTCGCTTCTGTGATATGAAAACCTCTTCTATCTTTTGATAATTCATCACTGCCCGGCATTGAAAGCCCTTTGTTTATTGATGAATGGTTATCAGCCACCTGAGAATTTACAGAGCCTAGAAGACAGTTTGCCACACGGTCAGTTGAATTGTGCGTGCGCGTGAGAGAGAGAGAGAGAGAGAGAGAGAGAGAGAGAGAGAGAGAGACCGCTCCGGAAACTTGAAATAATTTTCTAAAGACAGCTTTCTGTGCTAAACTCCCAACCACACAGCGGTTGCAATGTGTTAGGTATACATTTCAAACACATTACGAAGAAAATATAGGTCGCTAATTTAAAATTCTGGTGAAAAGGTTCTTTCTTTGCAGCTGCTGCAGCATATGCTAGCACCAAATATGCAGGTGATGAATCTTCAGTGTTCCAAGTTTTGATATGGTTTGTGCCAAAATATTAACCCTTAATAGGTGTGACAACGTAGCAATAAGGACACTGCAGACAAACGCACTGTAACTTGCAGTCCGAGACATAAACAAACGCCCTGGAACTTGCAGAAGATGTATTTGTTTCATGAGGCTCATTTCTTTGCCTTTTATCAAAGAAAGTATATCCTTACAAAAGATTTTTACCTGAAATGTTTGTGTCTTGCTTAAAATTTCACAGGCGATCTTTATCTTAGATAATTAACACTTGTCTAAGAAAAATGCGCTCTACAGAAACTTTTCAGCAATATCTTCCATAATCAAGCGTGCAAAGCATGAATTCTAGCATTCGATGTCTAAACATGTTCGGTGCCAAGCTGTAAAATGACATCAGGTTCTCCTCACATATCTATACATATCTATTAAGGCTGCAAAGGATGTGCAATTTAGGCACCTGAAAAGGTTGCAATTGGAAAAGTAAGCTTTAATTCCGTAGACGAATTCAGCGAGTTCATCCATCTCTGCGATATCGTCCATATGCTTCTCTCGTCCAGAAGAGCAGACGTTATGAAAGCACCTAACAAGAATCCTAGGACTGCTGCTTTCCCAGGGCATCTCGTCATGTAGTGATAAAGAAGCTTCAGATGTTGCATTGCGGGTGCCGCACAACTCTACATTTTTCAGCATCAGATTGCTGCAAGATCCATAGAGTATCATAAGCAGCTTCAAATTCTCGGAATCAAACCTCCTGAAGCCTCAAGGATAAAATACTGAGAACCTCGTAGGAGCTTGCAAATCTTTTCACATCTTGTAGCACAAGTCTGCCTTCAATTATTCAAAAGACGATCAACATCCTTTTTTCTGCCGCAGATAATGTGAGCCACATTCACCGCTATAGAAGGAATCAGAAAGAAGCATCTGAATCATATTCCACCTTCCATCTCGCTTCCTGCTCAAGTCTACCCTCCTTTCCTTAGTGCTTACAGCTCGGATTTCTGTAACTTTTACAAAAGCAATGAGCACCTACTCTCTTTGTCCCCCGTAAGCACCTACCTTCTTTCTCCTTGATAACAAAATGTGTGCACTGTACATGCTATCGCCGTATTAGGCAGTATCTTAGAGATTTTTAATAATGTATTATCATGCGCATTCAGTAAAGTTAGTAAAACTATACTTATGTCACGATGCTTAGATCTTTTCCGATTGATATCCTGAACTTCCTTAGGTTCCTAGTAAGCTACACTCCAAAGTTTTTTTGACAATACAGCCTTCAATATGTTCACTGCAATGAAGCCATCGCCGAGGATTTAACAAATACGGCCTTCAATATCTTTACTGCAGCTGCGGAGAAGATCCAGCAAGCAGTAGAACCAGCTATCCCAAGTCAGTAAACCGTCGTTCTCAAACAATTGTCAACATATATATCAATCACAATCATATATTTCCACTGCATTTTTGTCACCTGGGAGCTTATCATAGGCTACCCAGTTTGCCGTCCACTTATTCTATGCGTGTGTTATAGAATGCATTGCATAGCCAAAAATGGGGGAGGTTGTACCTAGCCCACAGTGGCGACAGTAGGATGCAGGTACGCCTGAGTCCCACTTTTTAGCTACAATTATTAAAGCACATAAAGATTCTAGTCTCTACATATTTATATTTTGTAGAGATAAAATAAAACATAAATCTATCAAGTTTTCGGAATTACACTAACAAATTATAACATGATCACCTCCTAGTACCAAAACAGAGGTGATATCTATTCAATGCTCGTCGCCTCTATTGACCACTGCCACCCACTCCAAGCTGCATGAAACCGAGGGACCTCAATCCTCGCTGCCTGCCTCCCCCACCCTACCCTACCCCACCCCATCCCACCCTCCTCGGCGCTCCTCGCAGAATTATAATTCTTTGTTTTGGTTGCTGCAGCCGGACGGTGAGCTCCCACAACTTACCTTGGCATTTTGTTTACTAATGATCTCTCTCTCTCTCTCTCTCTCTCTCTCTCTCTCTCTCTCTCTCTCTCTTTCTTATGTCATGTTCCCATGGAACTAGCTCCGTGGGTCCCAAGGGTACGTAATCTTTTCATCTTTCCATATTAACGAATCTTTATACCTAGTTTTACAAAAAAATCAACCAAAAAATTCTAAAAATAATAAAACAAAAGTTAAAAAAGCCTACAAAAAGGCCTAAATCTATAAAAAAAAGTTTTAAAATAGGTTCTTATGTAATTTTTAGGTTTTTTTTTTGTTATTTTTGATATTTTTTTAAAAATGTAAATTACTATATATTGCGAGAACATTAAAACTAGCTATGCAATTTTGTCATGATTCGAATTGAATAAAAAGTTTAAAGGCAAGTGAATTGTATGCGATATTGATAATTGAATTATAGATGTTGTGTAGAAACATGTTTGTATAGATACACCATTTTCTTGAATTTCAAACTATAGTAGAGATTAACTGATGATTGTTTAAAGTATAGTAGAGATTAATTTGATGATTGATAGAATATTGCCCTACATGAAGGGCACTAAAGTCTACAAGCCACTGTATCCATGTTTTACATGAAGGGCAGGAAGTGTATAGATTCAAAAGACGTCATAATAGAAAGATCCCTAAACCATATTGTGTTTGGCCTTCAATATAATATATAAACCTTCAATAGTGCTAGGTCATGCATTCGACACAAAACCTACACCTTGATCAAAAGCCGAGTTTTATAAGTGAAATATCCCAACCTTTCAATATAAGATTTGAAAAACAATTAATGCCCACCATTCTTTGCAAAGAGGTTGAGTTATATGCTTCACTAGATATAATATCAATTCTTTTATATTTCGTGTCATTGTGGTAATTGCTATATATTTGAAGGTGTTGAAAAGCATCAGAACAGTCGAGAGGTGAGTTGTTTGCCATTTCAAGTTGCTTTTTGTTTTCCCTTTCATAACCTGGTAATTGTAGGCAAATATTGTTTTGAAGTTGACATATGCAAATACGCAGTCAAAGAATTATTGTCTTTTACTATCTTGAGTTCATTTCAATGACATTAAAGGCATATGATTTGTCTAACATCTGAATAAAGGAAATGTTCAAAAATTTTATCTTTTTGAAGTAAATTTCATACTCGTCACACATGTTTCATGTCGTTATGTTGTAGCTACATTTGGAAAAAAAAAAATAACAACAACTAAATACAATAGCATAATCGATGTCTCTACTGAAAATGGAATTGTCATTGCCAAAAAGAGACATGTATTCAAGTATTTGGTAATTACAAGAATTAGATGTTCATGTGTTCTTAAAATTTTCCAGAACAATCAAGACATTCGAGGTGAGCAATAATTAAGAATGATGTCCAAACTGAAATAGTTGATAGTTGGTAATATATTTTAGCTAATTTAGATTGCTAATGACAAGGTTGTTTAAGTGAGTCTAAATATATTATTCTTGTTGAGGACATCATTCTTTTCATAAATATAGAATAAAAAATCTTAGTTTGAAAGCACACTGAATGAGCTTTGTAGAATATTTGAGATCTTTCCGCAATGTTAGTGTTTGTTAAAAAAAGTTAGTTGTTCGAGAGCCATTTTTTTTGTCAAATGTAAGATGGCAAAAGAAGAGGTGGCAATTTTCCTCTCAAAATTATAAACTAGGAGATTCGCCTTTCTCCGAAACGATAATGCAATATGAAAAACGAAATTCGAAGTTGCGATTTGCAAATTGCCATGAAACATCTCAAATAGTGTACAAAGCTTGTTCAGTGTTCTTTCAAACAATGGTTTTTTACTTTGAAAACAACCATTAGTATAAAAGCATAGTAAATTGACAAATTTAGGTCATCTATATACACAGATTTATGACAAGCTAGCTAAACAACCAGCAATAACATTTTGTAGTCTACGCCAAAAAACCGAAGAAAGCAAAAAATGAAAATGTTGCCAGAATATCTAAAGAGAAAGATGCAAGGCCATTTAAAATATAGCAAGAGAATTCATACAAGTCCTTGAAAGACTTTTCATTTGTAGGAAAAGTCACTAAATATTGCTACATGCATGCTCTACATTGAAACAAACATTTGCGCAGAAGGGGGTGATTGGCAAATAAGCCTAAGATCTAATTTTTTGCTTAAAAATAGAATTTTGAACAATCAAATTCATACTCAAATACTTATTACTTTTGTCAATTATTCAACTCGTTCTGTTATAGTGATAGGTCCTTCCCTTTCATTACATCGATATAGATTATCTCAACACATAGCCATCGAAATTTTTCAACACCTTTTGATTTGCAATTTGATCGATTGCTCCTACCATGGAAACTGGTAAATTGCTAATTCAAAATAAATTGGCCTTTCTATGGAAAATACTTGAAGAGATGCAAACATATCCCATATGATCGAATCGAGCACTTACATTGCATAGGCTACGTATACAAGCATTTGAACCTAATTTAGCAAATGATTGCACCATTCGTTTACATGCACTGCATTTTTCAATGCATACTCTTTAAACATGAAATGACTCTACATCTATCTTTATCTCTGAAAGCTGAAACATAAACATGTTTACAATTTTTTAACTCAGAGGCAACGATTCTACTCATGCAAATACACAGACATACATTGCCTAATCATTCTAGACTGTACGTGTACATTGCCCGCAATGGTTTTTACTAACAATTGTATAACTACACGTTCTTTTGCAAATAGATATAATACATGTAAACCAATCACTGATCAGACAGATTTCCCAAAAAAACAAATTTCAGTTCTAACATTAACAAGCCATGCCAAAATAGCTTCGTTTGAACTTTTCAATTTAGAAACTATGATTACACTTCTCATTAACAAGTTCATTAAGACGTCAATTTATTTTGGAATCAAAGTCCTAAAAACGTTCTAAAAAATCAGATTCTAAAAGAACCCTACACGAATTGAAAACTAGATGTAAGTGATTTAAGAGTGTTTGGTAGCATTGCAGCTTCCATTGAATAATGCCTTACTACTGCAGAAATATAGTAGATAGCATTCTTTTTGCCCCTCAAATTAGCAACTTTTTTTGGAGTTGATATATACTTCTACGCCGAAACAAATTTTCTTGATTCAGGTTTACAATTAAAAATCGATCCTTGCTAGTTATTGTTTTTAACATTTTGACTTTACACTTCGTACACATGTTCATTTGATTCGACTAAATTATCCTATCCAAAAGTAGAGGGCATTGTAAAACAAATTTGAATTTTACTACGTCATTATTGTTATTCGCAGGAAAGAAATCATGCATCATATATAGTGTTTTATTTGCTGGATTTATTTTTCATTTGTTGTATTCCAATTTGCAAGACATATCATTCATTATTTTTATTTGAAAAAACATTGAGAAAGCTTTGTAGAATATTTGAAATATTCTCAGAATGTTAGCATTTGTTAAAAAAAAAAGTCAGTTGTTAGAAAGCCATCTTTTTTTTCAAGTGTAAGATGGCAAAAAGGGAGGTAGCGATTTTCCTCTCAATTTTATAAACTAGGAGATTCGCCTTTCTCCCAAACGCCAATGCAATATGAAAAATGACATTCGAAATTGCAAACTGCAAATTGCCATGGAATATTTGAAATACTCTACAAACCTTGCACACTTTTTTTCAAATAATAGCTTTTATTCTATATTTCTCGAATTTGAATCATGAAAAAAACATATATTATTTTATGTTCAATTAAAATTTCTCATGATTTTTCATATTCTTACGAATATGAAAAACCAATATCTATTGAAAATAATTTATAACTGTATTTTTGTAAATTATATCAAAAAAAAAAAACCTATAAATTCATATCATCAATTTGTTTTTTAAGAAAAAATATTTATGTTTTTTTTTTTACGCATTGATTTTAAAATTTCAGAGTTTTTTCGAAACATGAGAATTGAGATTTGAGTTCACTATGTTTTTTCTTTTACACAAGTATAGATTGAGATTCAAGATCAAACACTCAATTTGATGGCAATGTCAAAAAACAATGAGTTATCAAAAATGAACTCTGATATCATGTCGTAGAACGATGGGAATGCGGAAGTATCAAATGATATCATATTAGTAGAGATCTGATAGAAACAAAACTCTGATATAAAATCAGAAATATGCAGAATAGCAGTGGAAGTTTTAGCACCAGACAGTTGTGGATCGGAAGTGCGTCAGTTACCAGCAAAATAATCAAGATAAGCAATGCGCAATAGAACAAAGCAGTAGTGCAGACAAAAACTTGCACTCTGATTGATTGAAAAATGAGTACAATAGCTTGAAGCAATAGCGCGAGGCTGTGTATCAAAAAATTAGCTTCAACTCAAAAATCATTGAGTGTAAAAACACTAGCATGATTTTTACAGAATGCTACTATTGTTTTAATCTGATCAGGCGCTGACTCTATACATTGATGATTGCATGTCAGTGATTAGTATATTGAAAGCATAAAATTAATCTACTTAATTTATTAGATCTGTCCTATAGTAGATAGCCATCATTGTAACAGTAAATCTATGTACAAAGTAGGTGGACTGTCAACATCGCGACGTGGGTCGGATTTCTGGTTGACAATATCAAAAAATACAATGTATACAATGACTCAAAAAATTACGGGACTGACTTGAAAACATTACGATTTGAGTCGAGTTGATCCAGACTCGGAAAATTACGATTTGAGTCGAGTTGATCCGGTATTGAGAAATTCTAAAAATACGAGTCGAGTCGAGTTGATCCGGTATCGAGAAATTCTGGTTTTGGATTTTGATCTTCGCTTAAAGATTCGAGTCTCTCCTTTTTTTTTGTTTTCTAGTGTAAGTATATACAGCTTTCAAGATGCTCATTACCAAATGGATTTGGGCCTAAGCATTGAAATCCAACACTCCCCCTTAATGTGAATCCTGAAACACTTCGATCTTCAGATTTATCATATTGTTAAATCTGAGATGGTGCTCCTTGGATAGTGCTTTCGTGAAATAATATGTTGTCATAAAATTTGTCCTGCAATAAACCGATGACACTTCCTAGCTTTGCACTTTCTCTCTAAAGTAGTGATACCTGATTTCGATGTGCTTGCTTCGAGAATGAAATCTCGAATTTAGAAATAGTGTGATTGTGCTTTCATTATCTCAATAGATAGTCATTAGATGTGGCTGAGCAAGGTCAATATCTGCAAGCATGTTCTTTAGCCAAATTGCCTCCTTGGTAGCATTTGTGGTAGCTATGTATTCTGATTCTGTTGATGATAATGCTACTGAGGTCTACTTTTGGCTATTCCATGAAATTGGGCCTTGATTGAGCAAGAACACAAATCTAGAAATTGATCTTCTGGTGTCGATATCTCTTGCCCAATCTGCATCTGTGTATCCTTTGAGAATATTGGCAAATTGGTTACCTCTATAATAGATGCTGAGATGTTTTGTTGCTTGGACATAGTTCAGGACCTTCATGAGCGCTTTCCAATGGGTTGACCTAGATTCGATAGGAACTGGCTGAGTGAACTAATCGAGTATGCAAGGTCGGTGGGTTGAGTCCAGAGCATTGCATACATTAGTGAGCCGATGATGGAGTGAAATGGATACTGCTTCATTTTCACAAACAGTCTTTTTATTATTAGAAAGTTGATGCCAAGCCAGTTGCTATATGAAACTCTATCATGCCACATTACATGCGAAAAATTAATGCCTATACATTCTAGTTTTGGGCTGTGTATTCATTTGCAAAAAAAACCTTTGTAGGCAAGTCCATTCTCATGCTTCCGTATAAGGCAAGTCCATTCTCAAGGTATTAAGTCTTCTGCTGACATCCTATTCAAAAGACTTTACCAAGTTTGATGGATTTTCAAGAGATCTTAATCAATGAAAAATATAGGCTTCAAGCAAGAGGTGAATCTACATCGACACTTCAAGAAGATGCTATGTTCACAAAGGGCAAATCTAAGGGCAAAACCAAAGTAAGTGGTCTGAAGGGCAAGATCAAGTGGATGCTTCTTCAAGTGGCAAAAAGGAGGATAGATCAAAGCTCAAGTGCTTCTATTGTGGCATCAAAGGACACTTTGCAAGTGAGTGCTACAAGAAGAAGAGAGATCAAGGAGACAAGCAAGGTAATCTTACTCTTGATGAGAATGGTTTGGATGTTCAAGATGCAAATGATGATGCTTTTGTGATGTCTTCATGTATGCTTGTTAAAGAGGAAAATGGAGAAGTTACCTTTTCAGAGCCTGACTACTACATTCTACATCTTAGTGAATGAATAGTAATGTTGACTTCATATAAGTCCTACAACCAGTGAACCCAATAAAAGCTTCTTATGGCTTACAGGTTGCTGGATTAGTGGATCTTGAATTTTTTCAAGTTTACACATGTTCAATTGGGTTCTTAAGCATCCACATTGTTTTTGTCATGAAGTTGAGCACTGATTTTTAAACAAAATAGGTTGACAGAAAAATTTCTGGATATAAGGTTGTCATGCTTACCTGATGCAAAAATATATATACTTTTCAGTTAGAATCATGGCTTAACCTAAGGTTGAGTCTCAGGCATGCTTTTTGGTTTATGTCAATGAAGGGGATGGGATATAGAACCCACGATCTCATGTTTGAAAAAGTAGAGGGCCAGACCACTTGCGCTAGCACCGATTGACTATTTGCTGGAAACGACAAAAAAGGGAAAACGAATTACAATTTGGTTCTCATTTCATAAATACGAGCCAACGAAAATGATATCCGGCAGATTCCAACTTTGGTTCAAACTGCAAAAAAATCAAGTCCATGACTTACATATAGCATAAAAACCACCAATTTGTCTTCGATGCATTCTTGGAAACATTTCAAGAAAAGAATTATAAATATCTAGAATATAACATCACATCACATCACAAGGTAAATTGCTGATAGAGAAGGTGCAACTAATCTGGTGCGAGGATGCATTACACCTGCCACTAAACTTCGTGTGAACTATAATGGTTGGATTGAAATAAAAGAGACTGTTCCAGGAATAATACCTACAGAGAACTCATGCACACCTTACCAATTCTCGAATCAAGACTATTGAAAAAGACGAGCTTTTCTGCTATCCTACATCAGGAAAGCACACAATTATGTTGGAAAATATGGACATGTTGGCTGTAGTATTGAGTCTACCAAAATAGCAATTCAAGGTGCTTGTAAATCACCAACCAGGGTTGCTCTTCGGCTGCCTGATTTGAAATAAGCTGAACTTTTCATCAAATAGGCAGGCATAATCTGTACTCTAAACAGTGGAAAAATAGTTCTTTCAGCACCTGGATCTGCTGAACCCAATCCCTGTCGATGAGATACGCTTGAAAGCTGTTCAGGTAAGAAACCAGCTTTAGCTCTTGATACATGTTTCAGCCTGGAGGCATAGAAGATTTCTGCAACTGTTTCAAAGAGTGCATGATGCCAGCAAAAGAAGGCCGCTTGCTGGGTTCACTGCAACACCAAAAAGCTAAGATCTCAAAGGTGTTTCGCATGCACCAAATCAGAAGATCTTTGAATAGTGGAAGCATCTTTGCATTTACTCCAGAGATCTGATTAATTCTATAAGTGGATGATGCACCTAGCTCAAGCACCATCTCCAGATCAATGCAAAAACAATAACAAAAATGCACAATCTTGGGCTAACAGAAAATCCCAAAGCTCTATAGAGACAGATTTCATGCAAGAGAGATCGTAACACTTCAGAAGTAATCAATCATCGCAGTTGTACTGTGCGATGCTACCACAATCACTAGCATAACATGTGCAAGAATTGCATTAAGTACTTGATTCTGAAGCAAACTAGGGCGAGAGTGACTAAGACACAAAGGCTCAGTCAACAGAAAGGGAATGAAGCGTCACTTTACCTATCCCAGCAAGATTCAATAATTGTGACAAGTTCCGGGTTCACATCCTTGGGTATTTGAAGTCTTCTTTTCTGGAAACCGACTGCTCCTACCACCTACCCACATCCAGTTAAAGGGTAAATACCATTATGTAATATGCTTATTCTGCACACAAAAGACTCTTCTAGCAGCACAGCACAAAGACCAGGCAGTAATTTGAGTGAAAATCTAGAGCATAATGAAGTGCACGATATGTTCACAAAGTACTCTAAGAACCTCCTACTAAAGTGTACTCTATTCATCAATATCTGAATAAAAATAGCAACATAAAAAAGAGATGAAAGGACACAAAAGTCGAATGCCATTAAAATGATACCATTAGTACATAGCTAAAAATATAAGACATACAACATGTATGATGTAATTAAGAGTGTAATTGAGCCAATGAGTCATGAGACCAATGGTTAATTATTCCAAAATTGACATTTTTAGTCACTTTATGGAATTTGACAAAAAATGAATACTTTCAAGTTAACTTCTTTAAACTTCAAATATTTGAAACACCAAGGAACCATACGCAAACATCAGTTAGATCAAGAGTGTCAAGGATATATTATCCAGAGCAAAATTTCTCAAGACTATTACAGCCACACCAAAAAATTTGGGTCAGTTAAATCAATAATCATATGGTTGCTTTTGAGGATACATAACTGGAGAAATAGATAGCATTCCCTGTCACAGTACAGAAATGTGCAGCTTAATAGTTCATACTTCGAATCAGTAGAAAAACTATCACCCTTCAAGACACGGTTCAAACTCTCATGCTCAAATCTATATACATGTTGAGTCAGCCATACATGAGCATTCCACTTGGCATGCTGGACTAATCCAGTTAAGATAACAATCCACCAAGTATATAAAAATTGAAACTTTCCAACTCTTACTTTGCAATTTCATATGTCATCAGTGACATTAAAGCAATTCATAAGGTTTTGAGGGTAGATGTTGTCCACAGAAAACTGTTCTAGGGGTACAGTTGACCACAGTCCTTGCCATCATGATAGAGGCCCTATATGTCCTATGAATAAGAAGACCATCAACTCTTAGCCGCAGACCAACAAAACTATACGTGGCCCTACGTTTACAGAACACCATCAGACATTTCCTTGCCAGATCTGGGAAATTAACGCCATCGGTACTTTGTCTAAAGTGAAGCATAAACAAGATAGCAGTACCAAAAAGAAACTCAGTTTCTCAGAAATTATTTTAAATGGAATGAAGGATAGAATAGATGTAGTACCTGAGCTGCACTCATTCCGTTCCATGGTTGCTGTAAAGTGACAAGCTCCCAAAGAATGACTCCAAAACTGTAAACATCGGATTTCTCATTTGACGGTTCATCTCGTAAAACTTCCGGTGCCATCCACTCCGGCTGAAATAATAATGTGGATGATCAAAACCCATGGCATCAGAATCTGTCTTTTTCCCAGTGACCAATAGTGATAGACTTAAGAAGTCCTTGTCCACATTATGCTCAGCTCAAGCACTCATTCAATACAAGCCAACAAACAGAAGAACATTCTAAAACAATCCTTGCATACCGTGCCTGCACCAGAACGTGATGAAAGATAGGTATTTGCCTTTAAGCGCGAAAGGCCAAAATCAGCAACCTGTTTGGCACACATCGAAGTTAATACTAGTTCTTAGAACATATAATTCTACGTTGATCAATTACATATCAACCACATTCTGGTAATAGCAGCCATAGACAGCTTTCAGATATGACTGGGTAGGAACCTTCACAGTCCAGTTCTTGTCAACGAGCAGATTTGGAGACTTTAAATCCCTGTGGACAATGGGTGGATTCATCCGGTGAAGGTAATTCATGCCTTTTGCCTGCATCAAGTATACAACATTCAGGAAGATTCTAATGTCAAAAAATGTGTGAAGGAGAATAAATTTTTTGATTGAAATTGCAAGGGGTATGACAAATGAGTATAATAAAGCAATTGAACGGGCCCCTCAAGCATTATATAGGAACAACTATTATATGCGAACAAAAGCTAAATACCACATCCAGAGCCATTCGTATTCTGCGCCTTTCATCCAAAAACTTTCTGGCACCTGGTTTGTGTAAAAGCCTGAACAAACTGTCTCTGTTGAATGAATACAGGTGATTTTAGTACATAGAGTGAGCAATATAGTGTCCATTTATCCACGGCAGCTCTTCAAAATAACAAAAATAAGACACAATTTTGTGCCATGGGAAAAGATTCAAATCTGTCTTGAGTGTTAAGAGTTTAAAAATCACAACAACTGCCCATATTCAAAATATATAAAGAAGCACATAAAACAGCAGAAAATTCTACAGATTTCAGAAAACATTCAAGAAAATAAATATATACACACCAACCTTCCCAAGATTTCCATCTGAATTTCACAGCACTCATAATGTTTCAAACTTCTTATTTCTCACTAGCTATATTATATCCTTATGTTTTTTGGAGATAAATCACTCAACGATACTCAAAGCTAAAATTCACTGGGAGACTAAAACAGCACATTGGATAATGCAGTATGCTAGGGTGTACCTTGAACTTTAAACGACTCATATAAACTTTACATAAATTAAGTGACATGTGTAATTAAATTATATAAAGATCGTAAGCGTATTCATAGTTTCCAGCTGAAGTAACCAAACGTGTTTGGAAGAGGTTTCAAACATCTTTTCAGAATCCTGCGTTTCAAATGTAGGTTTTTGAAGCTTCTAATTCTTTTGATAATAGGTCCTAAAACCCTCCCAAATAAGCATCCTGGCCTAATTTTGGCCTCATAAGGGGCCAAAGCAGCTCATGCTCCAAATTTATAAAACATGTTTCGAATTCAATGGCACATCAAGCAGTGAGCATAAGTTTTGTTGAAAAAGTATAACCTTGTATATTTGCAAACACCTATTTAAGGTTTTCATTACATTGATACATAGATGTAGCAGAACATGCTCAGTTGTATCTGCATTCGAGAGTGAGCGTTCCAGAACGCCATTTGTTTTTTAACATGAAAACAGAATTCAAGCACTTGAATTAAAAAAAAATTAAACCTAAAAAAATTTGCAAGCACTAGGAATTAATCATAACCTGAAAACAAAAATATTTTCAAAAAAAACAAAAATAAAAAATAAAAAACAGCAGCATTCCAAGAAACCCTAATGGGATTTCCCAGATTGTGTTTTGGAACACATTCCAGAACAAAACATGCAATGACGCTTGATGTTATTGATTTGATATTTGTCTCATACTTGTAAATTTACTCTTAGTTTTATATGCATAGATGCACTATAATCAACCCTGTTTTCATGATACAACTGCTAATGACTATTTTTCATACATAAAATATGATATCTTTCCGATTTTGAACCATTTCAAAGTGGAACAAATGTTCCAAACATTCAGACGATTTTCCGGACATTTGAATGTATCAAATGACCAGAAACACATCCCAATTCCAACAATCCTAAGAAAAACAAGAAAAACTTTAAAAACCATCAGGGTGGCAAAGATATAGCTGAAGCTTGTAAGAAGAACCTGTGCTTCAAGTGCAATGGCGAGGGTCACCTTGCACGAGATTGCGTCAAAAAACCAGCTTCTACCTCAGGTAATGTATCTCATGAGATGGATGTATGTTTCCTTAGTTCTTTAGTGACACAGGATTGACTCATAACTTTATTTTTGTAAATTTGGTGCAGACGGCTAAACCTTCCTATCCAAAAAAGTAAGAAAAAATATTGTGTGACAATGGCATCGGGAAGCAATTCCGAGTTTATGAAAATGTTTGGTTGCAACCATGAGCCTAAAATAGAGGCCGTACATATATAAGAAATGAGTTTTTTAAATTTTGGGACATGCAAATCCTGAGGTAGTCACGTAGTCAGCACCCTACAGTAGGTGCAAAACACATACATAAAGATATATCAACATTAGTTTCACATACAGGGAGGTTGGAACAACATGCTATCAGACAAACTGGTATAATTCCATATCCTAATATACGCTGTTTGTACAAACTTTTTCTAGTTTCAATATAAAGGCTACATTAACTTAATACTCTGATATAGATGGCATGCAAAACCGACAAAGATTTTCATTCCCCTCCAGTCAACATTTTGAGCTATGAAACTTGAAGAAGAGAACCAAAACCAACCTGATGATAGACAGTGAGAGTCATAACCAAACAATGTTCTAGCTACTCAAAAAACAATAGTACAAGGAGTCAAATTGACGTTTTTGCACCTAGACATGTGTGACATCATAAGAAGGAGAAAAAAACTGCCAAAGCAAATGTCAAACATAGCCAGCCATACATGAGAATACAGTGAAACATCAAAGAAGGCATACCTGGGAAGAAACTCTGTGACGATTGCAAAGTTGGGGCGCTTTGTCACCGCACCCATAAAAAGAACTACATTCGGATGGCGCATCCGCTTCATTATTTCAACCTGAAAACAACCCTCTAATCTTGAAATTTGTTGCAACTCCAAATAAACACATCCCACCTTCAAAAGAAATCATCATATAATGAGGAAACCAAAGATAATCCAAATGAATTTTACCAACTAAACAAAGGGATGCACAAGAGCTCTATTGACTAAAATTCAATACAGCTTAAGAGAGAGTCTCTCTCTCTCTCTCTCTCTCTCTCTCTCTCTCTCTCTCTCTCTCTCTCTCTCTCTCTCTCTCTCTCTCTCTCTGCTTATGACATCAACTTTATTCGGCAAGAAATCATCGGACTCAAAAGACAATTACACTTCTTTGAAATTGAGAACTGCAAGCTGGTTTTGGATCTTTGTGGGGTTAAAGAGCGAATGGAGCAGCTTGAACAAGAAAATGTATATCTCAAGCAACGAATTTGTGAGCACTCCCTCCTACTTCTATCCCTTGGAAACCATAGTACCACAGTCAAAACACATCGTCCCACTCATCACCATCGCCCGGTTTTCTCTCCATCTATTTTTCCCCTTTACACCGAGTCCCTAATTACTTTTCTCCAAGACTTTCCCTTCACCTCCTCAGTTGACCAACAAGCTGTCTTTTTATCTCAATCTCTTTTGCAATCTGCCAATACTGCCTATCCTCGAAAACCTTCTCTTCGCATAAACGCACCCACAACAAATGGTATGATACAGAGTGCTTCTCAATGCATAAACAAGTTGATTACGCTAGATACCACTCTCCTCACACCCTAGCCTTGAAACAAAAAGAATATCACAAAGTGACTTTGAAAGAAAAGACACTCCCTAAAACCAGTTGCTCACATTATTGCCCCATACATTTCCTTTTACACCCTATCCTCAAAGCCGAGGATCCTTTGATTGTAGACAACTATTATGATCAGTCATACTATGGCCAAGCTATATGGATCCGTTTTGCAGTCTATTGTCAGCTCACGGGCAGAGACAAAGGGGTTGGACAAGCAAGTTTTCGCGCTGACTACTCCACGGCTGACCAGATATTCATCCTAAGATGCATTATTGAGGAGGCTAAGTTCAGAAAGTAGAGGATTTATTGTTGCTTTGTGGATTTCCGCAAAGCCTTTGATTCTGTTCCGAGACACCAGAGTCTCGGAGCTTGATTCATCCAGATATGTTGCTGTAGCTTTCACATCCTCTCACACTCTAGCTAGTCAGCAGACTAAGTCCTCATGGTTTCAGTGTGTTTCTGACCTTTCGAGTGGGTGGGGTTTATCTATATCTGATCTCCCGAATGGGACACACACATATATCCGCTAGCAGATTTACAGAGCTTACATTAGCACAGTGTGGTCTCACCCAGATCCAGCACGGGTCAAGCTTCATTTTTATCACACTCATCTTCTTCAGCTTGATGTTTCCGGGCATCCCATTCGGCCGGGTTATTTGTCTCAGACGTTATCTTTCGGCCTGCGTTATCGTCTTGGTCAGCTTAGGGTCTCTTCGCACCAACTTGCTATTGAGACAGGCAGATACACAAACACACCTCGATCTCTACGGAATTGTTAGTGTTGCTCTTTACAGGAGATTGAGGATGAGTTCCATTTCATTTTCCGATGTCCAGCATACTATGAGATCAGAGGCAGATAACATTGCTTATACAGAGATACTCCATTTACACTTGGTTCTTTCCTTGCCTTCTCAAATGCAAGATGTGTTGGTTTATTATTACGAGAGATGTTTACTCTGAGATCTTCCTTTTTATTGGATGTTTCTGATGTGGATCATAGCCAGTCCCACATTATGCACTTTTTCCAAAAGAGGGATAGAGATGAGACTTTTGACAGTTAGATAGACATTCCAGTACGACGACCGAAGCTCCAGCGTCCTCTTCGCTCCTCCACGCCCAGGGCTCTTCACCGGAGGCCAACACCTGCTGCTCACCATATCACGCAGTTTTTTATATCCACTTACCCAGTTAGTTAACTTATATTAGTTTTCTCTTTCCCTCTGTGTAGCTGGTGGTTAAGCTACTGATATTGTACCCTCGACAGAGCTGGAGGTTAAGCTTTGTTTTTCTCTCTATTTCTGGTGTTGAGGAATAAGTCCTACGTGGACAATGCTCCTTCTTTTTTGATGTACTTTCTACTTGTCTTATGTGCCCTTGGGCACTTGACAGACATTAATATAATTCTAATCCTCTCTCTCTCTCTCTCTCTCTCTCTCTCTCTCTCTCTCTCTCTCTCTCTCTCTCTCGCTCTCGCAATGGGTGTGCCCTCCTAGGCTTCGCTGATCCTGCTAACCCGTTGGTCCTCATCGCCCTCCATGGCTCCACGTAAAAGGGGGGGAGGTAACTCCCCCTGCTCTCCTCCTATCGCTGTTGATATAGTAGCCTCTATCGCTGAGGTTGTAGGCCCCCATCAACGCTGATGCGGTAGCCCCCACCCTCACTGATACTGTAGCTCCCATTGCTGCGGACCTGAATGTCTCTTTGGGCCTGACTGCAGCTGATATCACGGATGTTGCGGTTCCCATCACTACCATAGCTGTCGCTGGAAATGTGGATTCCATCGCGATTGTTACAGCAAACACTAAGGACAATGTTGCTGTTGAAAAAAAAAGCACCTGTGATCCTGCTATGGCGTGGCCTAATGCGGCTGACAAACCCCTTGCCGGACCTCCACATACAGCAAACATCCCATATACTCCTTCAAAATCAACAGAGCTATTTTCATCTTGGCAATGGGACCAGTTTAAAGAAGACTTCCAGAATCTGAAGCAAGAAGTTTCCCTGCTGAAGGGAATGGTCACTTTTCTGATCATTGAGAAGAATTTATTGAAGTTTAAAGTCACAACACTTGAGCAGTCAGAGATGAAGACATTGGACGAGCTGAAGCTACTTCGAGAAGAAAACGGACAGTTGAAACGGGATTTTGAAACATCTAAAAAAGGTACTCATAATTATGATGAGCCATCAGAAACAGTGATGAAGATCCAGGCACTGGAACAAGATCTGGTCCAGCACAAGGAAACGACGAGAACTTGGGCACCGCTTTCGAAAATAAGGATGGTAAGCCACATATGTCCACTTTTATTTCAACCACCA
This sequence comes from Diphasiastrum complanatum, assembly GCA_029204225.1. Classification (NCBI taxonomy): domain Eukaryota; kingdom Viridiplantae; phylum Streptophyta; class Lycopodiopsida; order Lycopodiales; family Lycopodiaceae; genus Diphasiastrum; species Diphasiastrum complanatum. The sequence continues at coordinate 53,483,657 of CM055097.1, forward strand.
TCTCTGAAGAGAAGTTGAGAGATCAAAAAGCCCTCAACGTGAGAGTTTTTGTCGGTGAACATTGCGAAGACCAAAGTTATGGTCTTCAACACATCTCGGGCATTCATGCAGCGTCAGGAGCTTCTATGGGATGGCCATCCCTTGGAGGTGGTTTCTTCATACGCATATTTGGGGGTCCTCTTTTCTGGTCCAGTTTTTAGTATGAGACAGGCTGCTCTTGCTAGGTTGGGTAAGGGGCACGCATCGCTGGTTTAGCTTGGGAGATTTTGTTTCAGACGATACATACGTGATGCCTCGAGTAAGTGTCACCTGTTTGATATCATGGTCACACCGACAGTCATGTATATGCTACAGAGACTGGGTATACGGGTCTTACTTCTTCTGAGTGGGCTGATATATCTCATCTGCAGATTACTATGCTTTCACGTATGATTCGAGCGAAACCTTCTGTCCCTCACCAGATTATACTTGCAGAGTTTGCAGTTCCTCCATTACAGGTTGAGGCTATTTTTTGGATTGTTATTTTTCTACAAAGATTGATGCAGATGGACAGATCCAGATACTCCTATGTTACACTCACGTCATCACGATTACTCCACAGCCAGGGTTTCCACCTCTCAGGCAGGAAGGCTACTTGACTACATCGGTATTTCCTTATTAAAACTTCCAGAGGGCACACATCACTATATTCGGCAGCTTATATACAGATCCTATATACGTAGAGTTTGGGAGGGGCAGCTTGGGTGAAGCCCCTTTACTACAGATCCATCTTTATGGAAACCGACTGTACAGGTTGTCCTATCCTTCCTAGATATTTGGACGGGGGTTTGTCACATGGTTTGAGATTTATATTGGGACAGTTTAGAGTCTGATCTCATCAGTTACACATTGAGACAGGTCGCTTTCATGGCACACCCAGGGAGGCCAAAATTTGTCAGATATGTTCACTTGGTGAGATTGAGGATGAGGATCACTTCATTTTCAGATGCCCAGTTTATTATGAGATTAGAGGGCGATATCATTGTTTATATCGACACTCCTCCAGATCACTCCAGGATTTGATCACATATGTGGACCCTCGTTGTGTAGCCTTGATGATACGTGAGATGGTGCTTTTGAGACGCGACTTAGTCAGCGACCAGGTCAGTTTGGATCCCAGACCAGTATAATCGATTCCTTTTCCAGACGTAGACAGAGGTCCACAGATGACAGAGAGGACAGATCCGAGGATGAGATAGATATTCCAATCAATGACAGACATCGTACCCGACGTCAGTGCATCAGACCGAGTCATCCTCCCAGCAGGATGAGGCAGAGCAGGCAACATTTTGTCCACAGGTCCAGACAGAGGCAGTTTCACCCCTAACATCCAGAGCACTCCACGATTTTGATTACATCCTACTTTAGAGCCTCTGCAGAGACTTGAGACTTGAGGCTTTGTTTTACATCATGATAGATGTATGTTTTCTTTCCAGCTCAGTAGAGAGAATACAGCATTTTCAGTTCAAATTTCTTTTATTTTATTAGTATGTTTCTTTTATGGAGACGTTTTTGTCATATGCTCCTAGAGTACCATATACACTTGAAATGTACATTTTTCCTGTCTTTTGTACCCGCGGGTACCTATAAGACATTAATAAAGTTTTCTTTCTCTCTCTCTCTCTCTCTCTCTCTCTCTCTCTCTCTCTCTCTCTCTCTCTCTCTCTCAAACCCAGGTAATCGAATCTGGATGGTAGTTATTGTGTTACCTCTCTCATGAACTCGCTTAATTGCTCTTCAAACAGATCTTGCTCAGTAAGAATTTTGACAGCAACATCCTGGAAGCACCGCATTTCGACAATACCCGACAAAAATATGTTAATGTCTTAGTTCCGTAACATACATGACAAATAAGTACAGAATGCCCGTTCCATATGCAATCACTATATAAATATCTGCTCTTAAACAAATTTGAAACGTGATTTTAAGAAGAAAAAAAAAAAAAAAAACCCCTGAAAGGTCTACCTGCTGGGCATCAAAAACAAATTTAACAGGTGTCAAAAAAAGAATTCCACGCCACAAAAATGAATGAGACAATATGTCAAACATTGTGATATACGTATTGTGTAATTTATAGGAGAAAAAATTACATTACTTGCTGGAAATTTTTATTTTAAAAAAATTGGACCTTTGATTCTGCAGCAAAGTACACTTTATATGTTAATAAATTCAGAGAGAAACAGACCAAGAGAGTGGGGAGGGACTAAAGTTTAATAATTACGATGAGAGAGACTTGCCTGGACTTTTATTATTGTCCATTTGAGATGGATGATATAATGCAAAAAAATCATTTATGTATGATGTGTATCATGGAAATCTCACTCTCTATTCAATGAGAACCATTGGTTTTCATAAATAAAATCTAGTCTCTTGAAAAATCTGTGAGAACCTAGTCTTTAAGAATCTATTGAAAACAAAACAAAAATATCCTAACAATCGTCGGTATTTACAATATGTTTTCTCCTAATGTCTTCATTCGTTTTCTATGTTTCTTCTTTTCACATAAGCCCATCTACCTTGCTCTACTGGAAGCCTGTGTGAGATCACTCTTAAACCTTCTTGTTGGCATGGACATCATGGAATGGAAATAAGGCTGGATTATGTAATTTACCAAATGGTTGAACTTGTTTTGTACAAGAACACCTTGAAACTTGGATTGCTCAAGAACGTTTCTATGAACTTGAGCTTGAGTGAATTCCTTCAACATATCCCACTTTGTCAACACGTTCTTCACATGAAAGAACCGCCCTAATTGTTACAACTAGTGCAATGCTTTGCTTGCGAGCTTATCTTCAGCGTTTATAATTCTTTGAGTGTACATCACAGTACAAATCATAGCTTCACATTCTAACGGGTACATGCCAGTTTCTGCCATATAAAGACTGAATCTTAACTCCAAGTTCTTCACATTAAGAACCAAGTTGCTACCTGTTCCAAGTTTTTCGTATGGATAAACTAGGTCTTCGACATTCACATCCACAGCGTTCTGGACCATTTGTATTATCTTGCACGTATTCAAAAGTTCATACAATGATATCAGTCCTGATATGGGCTTTTTCCACACAATTTCCATCAATAATTGTTACCAAACTCAATCTCGAGATATTTATACGAAACATATATAGCAACTTCATTCTCTGCTACATAAAAGTCTATTGTGAGTTCCCAGTAACATAACTCTCGTTTGATCCATGTTGATATCTATTGAATTTTCTTGACAAAAAATATGGAGCTTAGCTTTTACTGACTAGCACGACACCATCTGCATACAGTAGCAGCAAAACTATGTATCCTTCAACTTCTACTCCAAATCCAGGAAATTCACTTATCGAATTTTTTAATTCATCTATGAAAAGAGCAAAAAATATTGGCTGCAGTGGACAATCAATTATGTCAGACACCAATATTACTTGTTGTCTAATCTCTGCAACTTTCTTGAAAGGGAAGCTCAATTCCATCATTTGTACCTTAATGTAGAGCCTCTTTGCTGCTACTCTGATATCTCTTGGGACTTTTTTCTACAGTATGTCCCAAAACTTGGTTCTCTAGACCAGATCAATGCATTCTTGCAATCTACAAAGCATCAGTAAATTTTTATTCCAAATCCTTAAGCCTTCTATGTGATGGTCCACACACAATCAAGTGATCAATAATAGAATGCATGGATGTAAATCTGACCTGAGTTACTGCTCAGATATCATTAACAATGGCCACACTGATAAGTTTCGCTCAACAATCATGGGATACAATTTGGCATGATAGCTCGAGAATTTGATACTATCCTTTTGTCTCCACCATAGAAAACTGGTACAGCTCTATTAGAGCCCCTAACCCTGCTGTACACTGGTCAATGCCTAATAGAGAGCGACCCCTAATCCTTAAAACAGACCAATGCCTTAATTCAGCCCTACTAGAACCACATTCTGATAGCGAGAGGGACTGAAAAGGAGAAACACTTGTAACGTACCCGTCAGTCTTGGATACTTTAAAATACATCGATACACCCAGTGCAAACAACCACCATCACTTCATTCCTCAGATTGCTGACGGATTGACAGTTTTACGAGAGAGTCTTGACTTGAGCATTCATTATCTAGTTTTTCACTGTGATTGTACTTACCTTTTTGGGAATCTTGAGATGGAGTTTCAGTTCAGGGCTTTATATGGTTTATTGTTTGTTTAGTACAAGTTCATACACTCTCCAAGTGATTTACGTACTTGACATATACTCTTTTGTCTTGCGTACCTTTAGGTAGAGAAAAGACATTAATAAAACTCTCTCTCTCTCTCTCTCTCTCTCTCTCTCTCTCTCTCTCTCTCTCTCTCTCGATGCCACGATGGACGCGAAGTAGCTAAGAAAGAAAGGTGACAAGGGGTGTCACGGGCAACATGAAAGTGAACAAAAATAGGACAGGTTGTGGTTGATAGCTTGATCACCAAACAAGGCAAGTTGGTGATAAAATGGATGACTAAATTCAGCATACATAAAATGGTCCTTAAAATAAAAGAGCACATCTATAACAGGTTTAAGGGATTCGTGAAACTGCTGCTTACCGAGCCACGACAATCGCCACGATGGACTGTTCCAAATGATCCTGCAAATTTTGAAAAATTCTCAATGTTTAGAAGAGTGACAAATTTTACACACGAAAGATATGCAAACCGGAGCTCTACATAGATAAAATGCTACGTATAACTAACTCTTCTGAGTCACAAAACCAGTAAACTGTTGGTAATAGGTATAGATTTTAGGCACAAATTAGAGCTTTCTGAATCAAATCCTAAGTATAGCAAAAATTACTCTATCTCTACGGAATAGCAGAGTGGTTGGTATAGATATTACACAAAAGATGTGCTAATCCGAGTTTTACATAGATCTAGCAATGTGATAAGATCACCAAAGGAGAGACTCAAACTGCACATGAAACTCAACGAATCCAAAATATTCAGTCTTTACTTTTGAAGTTCTTGATCTAGCGATGCAAATGAAACTAGGTTTTTAATGTGGCAAACCTGCACCAATTTTCTCCTTTAAGTCTATCTCTTCCCAAGGAATCTCCCAACTATCATGAAACATTGCTTGATCTATTGTGCTTGGCCTTGTAGAACTCCCTGCCAGAAGAAAAGTTTCCCAGTTTCAGCTTGTGAAATTGAAAGGATCTCTAAATATCAATGCAAAACATGATGACATGTATAAAACATGGTGTTATTCAGAACCTACCCAAAAGAGGTTTAGTGGGAGGATCAAAAGTGCTGGAAGTATGCATGATAGCTCCAAAAGTCGATCTAGAACTCCTATGATGCTTCTCAATATTCACTTTTTCTCCAGGGAAATCCAAAGTACAGATATTATTCAACCCACCTCTGACATCTGGCAACGCCTTACCCTGGTGGATAAAATGATTACTTTTGACAGGTGTGTCCCTAAAGATTACAGAAACTTGATCTTCATGATCCATCCGTTTCATATTTGACCAGAGAGGAAAGCACTGATCAAAAGCCTGACCAGCATGTTTTGAAAAGAGATTCCTAGTTTGCATTTCATAAGGTTGGCATGAACCTACAATCACAGTATAGGTGATTAGAGGACTCAGGAAAGAGATGATTAAAATAAATAAGACATGTTAAAAAGAAAACACCACTTTGCATCACATAAGATTGCCATGGACCTCAGTCTCGCCAAATTTATTCTATCGGCCAAAAACCACAAAAACAACATGACTTTGGGATTCAAAAACACTGATCCGAAAACTTAATAAAAAATTCACGACAGTCAATGATATGTCAAGAGAAATAAATACTTAAGAGTAATCTCAGCCTACCATAAGCATTACAGGGTGTTGCTAACCTTCTTTTGCTGTATGAGGAACTTTATCAGATGGAAACGGCTCCTGATCACCGGAACCAAATGCAAAATTTCTCCCCCATGATCTATCTTCATCCGTGACACCAGAGGACTTAAATTCTGGAAGTCTTAATGGAGATGCAATTGGTAGTGAAGAGTTGTTAAAGAAACAGTCGTGCTCAAAGAGTGTGCCTGGATTGACAATCAAGTCAATATAATATTCCCTGCAAAACACCAATTGAACCCTCTTCTTCTTAGCACCTGTAAGAATGAAATAACATGAGAGAATCTACACGGAAGCTCATTTTGAATGGTCATAGAGAAAACCATGAATATAGCCTTTATGTGCTTCACGCCAAGGTCCCTAATACAAATTTGCAAGCAATAAACAGCTATGTACAAGAATTTAGGCAAAAATGATCTGGAGAATAAACACGGGTAACTACATGGTGAAAGGAATCACTTCTTGGTCCAGCAGTTACTTTTTGGATAAATGTTCTTGGTTCAGTGAAAACTTTTAATCCTCCATTGAGACTAATGACATGGTCATAGCCGTAGGGTGTTCTTAGTTTAATGAGGAATTTATAAGTAATCTGTAAACCCTTTGGGGTTAACTTCCAGAGTGACCCGTTCGTTTGCGGGCATCGGTTATAGCTTGGTCTTCTGTTAGAGAGTCAACAGTAGGGGCCAATAAGGTGCAAACCCAATTGGGCCCAAAGGGACTGAGACTGAAGTGCATAAGGAATATGGTTAACAAGAGTAAAATTTGAAGAGCTTTTAAGGATTTGCTTCAAGATGTTAGGAGAAACAGTAAATTATAGAGGCTTTGGCACACCATATACACCTCCATTTTGTCACCGGATAAAACATTTGTGTTCTACCACTCTATTGATCGTTCAATGAAAAAGATCATCGTGAGAGGTTGATGTGCATCTTCTACGAAGGAAGCTCTAGTAAAGTAAACATAGAGGGCCACTACATGTGCTCTTCCCAATTGTGACTACATGTGTTCTTCCCCATTGTGCTTCATTCGGCTTAGAGGGGGAGGTTCAGACGTTTGCAGCTGCGTGGCAAGTAAGTCTTCTATTTCTTTGTTGATTATTCTGCATGCAATCATTATGAGCAATGGATCAGGAAAGAGTTATCTATAGGGTTGTAACATTGATAGAGCTTTTTATGTCTTCTATAATTTCAACTAATCCAATTGTTGGTTATACGGTTGTGTTACTTAAGGGCTTGTGGGGTAGAATGAAGTTTTGCTATGTTCAAAACTAAGTTGCATCAAAACGGTGTTCCGGAGGCATAGCGTTCCGGAACGCAGCGTTAGGGAACGTCGGAAACCCGGGGGGGGGGGGGGGGGGGGGGGGGGGGGGGCGGAACTTTTAAAACTTAAGACTTAAAACGTCCTACATGGTTCAGATCTTAGAAGCCCGTTCCGACCAAAATGGGTCGGAACATTCCGTACGTTCCTGGTCGGAACGATATTCATAAAAATTTAATTATTTTAATTATTTAATGAATTAAATCCTTTGTAAAGAAAACGTTTTTTTTTTAAGGGCATCGTTCCGGAACGGAACGCATTCCAGAATGTGTTCCGTTCCGGAACGGGCAACTAAGGTTCAGATCATAGTACTGGTGAACCGTCCACGGGTCACCACAGTTCTTGGAACCGTACGGTTCATAAAGTTTGGGAACATGAATTGTGATGAACCGTGGATTAATTAATAAATTAATTAATTTGTTTTTTTACCATGGGTTTTGGGGGGAAAAGGGCAAAATAAAATTAATTAATTCATTACATGAACCGTACCACGGTTCATGAACCATGGTACGGTTCACTCCACAGTTCTTGAAACCGTGAGGTTCTATGGTTCAGATACATGGTTTTCTTATGCCTGGTTCCCTCTTAAAACTATAGTGCTGCTCTGTGAACTATGTTCATAAAAGAAACCGATTAATAAATAAAATTTAGACCATACAAATTTTTAATTATGTTGGCAACGTCGTCATTCGCTAGTTCATCTGAAAATTTTGCTAAAAGTATTAATCTGTTTGGAAATCTAGCTCATAAATGTCACTAATTTGCTAAAATTTGTGCACAGTGCATATGATTGCTAAAAATTTGCGTAATTATATGTTACAAGTGATTAGGATAGCAGTCAATGTATTATCTTTCTTTTGCACATCTATATAGTATTGTCAGTAAAATTAAAGTTTTTAGCATGTTCTTACATCTTGATTCCGGAATGCTTAGAATACGATATCTAAGCATCTAAAACACATTTAAATGTGTTTTACATGCTTTTTTATGGCTATTTTTATTTTCTAAGACAACAAAAGAGAGAGAGAGAGAGAGAGAGAGAGAGAGAGAGAGAGAGAGAGAGAGAGAGAGAGAGAGAGAGAGAGACCCCGTCCAAAACTTTTTAGCATCTAAACAGTGTAAATTTTTTAGCAAATTAGTCATTGTAAGCATAAATAGCTTTGCTAGCAAGTAGCAAATATGACAAATTTATTTTGTTAGCACTAGCCGATCTTTACCAGCCAGCACGTACTGCTTCTCTGCAGAACTTTGTGGATCTTCCATTGGAAGCGTTGCAGGCTGAGGTTACACTCACGTTAGCCTGCATCATACTTGAGCCTGCATGGCCTGCTGAATAAAAACAGAAAAACAAACACAGTCTGCCCCATGAGTTGCTCTTGGGCAAGCCAGCAGATACCTGCTGGCATCAGCATCTGCTCGAGCTGCATAGTCGTCAGCCAATTTCTTTTTTTGGGAATACCTTGTGAGCCAGGGCCTAGCATGGATTTTGCTAGGGAGCAAAAAGGTTGATTTTTGTTGTCAGGTAAGGGCCATGCACCTAGCCTCATAACTGCCAGTAAGCATGCCTCATATTTTTGGGAATATGATTTTCTTTCACAAAGTCTAACATGTTCGCAAATTCTGCCAAAAATGTAAATCGTTTGCAAAGGCATCTGATTTCAGCATGTGATTTGAGCTGTTAAAACTTAACTGTAGTTTTGGAGCCTTATGATTGTTCTATTTCGACAAGTTTAAGCTCAAACTTGTATTTGCTAATGTGGACCGAAGGGATTTCTGCAACAATTATCTATACCATGCACGTTCTGGTTCTATGTTATTATTAGCTATATGGGCTATCACACAGACATATCTTCACTCCATGTTGCATTTTCAAGATTTTAAGCATAGCATAGGTGTCGTATGAAAACTAGCACAATCTGGACACAATCATGCTGCCTATTTCTTCATTGGGGTAGTGGTTTATGAGTTTTAAGCCAAACGATTGGCATAATCTTAGCTTTGGTCTGAAGACTCTGAACTAACCTATTCATTAGAAATCTTGTGGCTAGGTTGTGAGAATCTGTTCATGCCCATTGCCAGTAAAAAGCTTATGGCCCTTGAGAAATCATGCTCAAGTCACAAGTACATTCAGGAAGTATGCAAAGACACGACCATTTTCATCTTTCGAGTCTTGTAAATTGTAAGAGAACAAGAAGTTCAGCTCGTGAGGGTTTGCATGCCCATTGCCACATGGTAGTAGGTACTCCATAACATGTCAACAATCACACTTCTATGCAAGCAACACATCACAATCTCAAACATCCAAGAACTTCCAAAAATTATAAATAGTAAAGTTATAAACTATACAAATGTACTGACCAATGACCACTAACAAATCACAAATTACAATTCAAGTGTCAAAAGTTTGAACTTTAGTTTTTAAAGTAAAAGCATAAATAACAGGAGTTTCAAGCGTAACCTCCAGGCTCGAGCCTGAGTCCTCATGAGTCATATGTATAACTACTATGCTAGAGCCTAGAGTATGCCACTATCATGATTCATCTATGTTGAGTACTGAGTGCCCCCCCCCCACCCCAGGCTCTAGCTAAGTGCCTCCTCCCTCTAGGCTCTAGCTGCCCGCCTCAGAAGCTGTTGTCGTGGAGGCACTGGCATGGCCTCAAGCTCAAAGTCATCCTCCCCATCATGAGACTCACCCTCATCCTCATCCTCACCCTCAGTGGCGGATTCCTCATCTGAGTCAGAGGGACATTCAGAGGTGTTTGAGACTACTGGATGGCTCTCCTGCACTCCGGGTCCTACGTGATGCAGCAGCTCGAGTGGTAGGCCCTGGCCCAGTGCACGCAAGAAGATTGGAATTAGGATTTAGGATCGACATTACTTTTAACTTACAAATTAGCAATTACAATTTACAATCTAGTATCTTGTATATCTACAAAGTACTAAATAAAGCAGTGAATCGGGAAATCGGGCATTGAAATCAACCTGCAGCCGCTAAGGCCTCCCGATGGAGTAAAGCATACACATCCTCCTCCTCCTGTGATCTTGGTGGCAAGTCTGGAACCCTTGCCACATCGATGTCATCGGGATTAACCTATGGAATTAAACCAAGATCTCGATTGTCAAAACTGGTAATATTTCGAAAAAATAGCAAATTTACACGTTGAAACTTAAAGCCTAAAGGTTCTTAGTCCAAACTCTAGACAGATCATGGTAGACTCTACAAAATTCAGATTACCTGTATGGGCCCCCGGTCTCCCTTAGCTTCTTCAATAGCCGTAGGTTGGCATGCACAAACACCAACCTCTCCAGCTACGCAGTAGAAAGGTTGTTCCTCCTCTTCGTATGAATCAGAAAGAACACACTCCAATTTCTCTCGCATGCAACTGCTGCACAATCTTGTGAGGACACAAATGGCAAGTTTCTGCAACCTGAGAACATCATTCCCATACTTCATCCACCATGGAACAGGGCGCAACTACCCTTCCCTCAACATGGCACCTGCACGACCGAAATCGAGGCCCTCTGTCCCAAACATTCAACATTCATCACCATTCAAAATAGTAAATACTAAATACTTATTAGTAACTTAGACTTCAGTACATGTAGTACATAGATGAAATTTGAATCATGATCGCACCAAGTGGCAAGTAATAAGTTAGAACTACCAACCAAGTACTAGCCATTAGCTTGTAATTACTAATTAAATGCCTGAATACATTCAAGTCATCCATGAATGCATCTTGATCCCTAGGATCAAGATAGACAGAGCAAACGTAGGTATACCATCCCTACTTGAGCTCTCGATCGTGGAATTGATCTTCCCTCCTCCATAGTTCTTGAAACAAGCAAGCCACGACATGCAAAGGTTGATGGAACCACTGCCACCTCTCTAGAAACATGCCCCTTACTTCTTCTAGCCTGCAAACAATCAGGAGTGGAGTCTAAAAAGAACCCATATTCCCATTATCAGTATCAAAAATTGCAAATACTCATTACTATTAACTAATCATGAATGTTCACCGAAGAATCAACTTTCACAGTAGTAATATATTTGTCAGCAGCTATGCTGGTGCAACTCTGAAGCTGCTCTCTTAGCGAATCCATGAACTCATAGAGAAGGCCTAAAGTGCAACCCTCTCTATCAGTAAGGCGCAGCCCACAATATAGATAGGCTGCATGGATGTGATAATGGCGCATGCATCATCCCAATGGTGTGAAACAACCATTTGCCTTAGGCTTGCATGCACTTTTATGAGCCACTCCAAAACAAGGAACATAAAGGCAAACCTGGAATGTCATAGGCAGTAGGCTATAGCAAAATTGAAATTGCAGGGGCATTGAGACTTGAAGGTAAACAAAATTGCAAATCAAACAATTGGAAACAAGTTGGAACTTGGTAGTTAGTAGTTACCTAGTGGCCTCAGGAGATCCAAGCTGGAAGGGAACTTGAACATGCTCAAGACCCTCTGTCTCTTGGTGAAAAATCTCACCAAGAATCGTGCCATGTCTACAACCTCCTTGACCTACGGAGGCTAGGGTAATCTTGCAATGTCTTCAACTAGGAGGTGAAGGCAGTGTGCAACACATGGAGTCCAGAAAATCCAAGAGTACCTCTCATTCACGAGCTTGCCCATAGCAACACAATTGGACGTGTTGTCCGTGACAACCTGCATTGGAATTGCGAAAAAGGCCCAATCATAACTCATGAACATTCAACATTCAGACTCCGGAATTCGCAAAGTTGAAACAAGTCACAACGAAGTCGAAATTCACAAAAAAACTATAAATGCCTAAATGGCAAATGCAAATTGCAACGTTCAAAACAATAATCACAATTCACAATGTAACTTCAAAGTTCAATGTCGAAACTTGAAAGTGCATACCTGGACATTCCGACCTCCTCAATGGCCTGTGAGATGTACTCAAACAATCTCCTGCCATCCAATGCCATGCCTGGCTCCAACTTATCAATGGACCTCAAAAACATGGGGCCCATGCAAGAAGACACCAATATATTCACAATCTGGGACCTCCTTGCATCAGTCCAACCATCTGACAGTATGATGCATCCATGCCTAGAACATTCGACAACAGTTTCAACTATCAGGTAACTTTCAGGCCTCAAGCTACTAGGTTACCAGCTAGAGCACTCAGCATTAAACACCAAAGAGTCAAATAAAGTTGAAAGTTGAAAGTTGAGGCTTTTAACTGACTTGCGAATTTGGAAATTGAAACTTGAAAGTAGTAAGTGCAAAGGTTTTAAAAAACTAAGGTAGACCTCGCCCATGACTTCCTAATGGGTTGTAAGTCATTATCCACATACTGGGGCTCAGCATATAGCTCTCTCGTCCTCAACTGCTCCATGCTCGGGCCCTCCCACTCAACACCGATACGAGATATTGCTCGCATCATATCCCTCCATGTAGGGGTCATAGCCAAATGAAAGGGGAGGTCGCACAAGTAAAAGCACCTCCTAACAGCAACAACAGTTGCATCCCTATTCGACTGCTGAAAGGCTGCCACATAAACATCCCTGCCTCTCAGATGTCCTCGACCCCATCCCCTATCAACTCTAGCCCTACTGGCAGCACTACTGCCCGCCCTACCTACTGGCGCTGTCTAAGTCTCTCCAGAACAAGAAAATGAAATGGTTTCGAACATTTCGATACGGTATGAGTCGTTTCAAACGCATTTCAGCATTCAAAACACGTTTCGATGAAACATTGATTATTTGTGTTCATCACACTGGGAAAAAAAGTAAATTACAGCTATGAGTATTATAACTCTTGACGCGATCAAGGAGGTTTTTAATGCTACTAGGTAGTCAAGAGCAAATCCAAGCAAACAGGGCAAACGTTATCAAGGGTCGAGGTCCAAGTACATCGGTCTCAAAAGAGAAGTTTCAACACAATTTCTAGTCCAAGCACAAGATGTTCAATGGCATAGAACAGGTTCTACCCTTAGTGAATAGAATGCTCCAATCCCAAGGAATTAGGGTGCAGAAGGCACCGTGATCAAACAAAGTCATGACCATGGTTGTGAGAGCTAAACCAAACAGGGATGTACCATAGTGCAACTTTCACATGAACCAACCAAGAACTATGCAGCCAGTAAACTTGCACTGATCACAGCGAAGGAGTTCATAGTGTGATTATTTTTTTGAATGTTGATTCCTCACACCATTGCAATAAAGTTGCACTAGTAAAAACTTCAGCTGAAAACCATTGGTTTTGATTTATGAGTACTTAATTAGTTGGGCAATGGCCAAGAGCTTCTTTGTATTAAGGTAGTGCCAAAGATGGAGGTTTCAATTTAGGGCTACACAGGTCAATTTTCTTTTATTGATACAGACCTTGGGAAAGTTCAATATGGTGTGGGCACGCAATGGCATAGCGGGATACAACTCGTTATCGACTTTAAATTGCATAAATCATCACTTGGTGGGATGACATATATTGAAAATGTATGGGAAGGACAATCTCTTGGAATTGCAAATGATTTTGCCATGCAACTAAGTCGGATGGTGAAAAGAAAATAGAGACCATCGTGTCTTTTTATAAACTTCAATATCATCTAATGATTCATGAATGACAGTTCAAAATGAGGAAAAAAGCGGGAATGAGGGAGAAAAGAAGTGTAAATGCTGAGATCCAACAATTATCAGAAACTTTTCTACATATGGTGAATGATACCTTCCAGCCCTGGTAGCTTTGGTGAAGATATAATGTTTTCAACACGTGGGATCATGGAGAATCAAACCCCACCAACCCAAGCACAACACGGCAACTCACCATATTTATTTCATGCTTTATGGCTTAGCACATTATATAATGCAAGTTGTTCAAATGTAATGGGGGCAATTTATCGTAATACATTGTGACACGCCTTTTGTAACTTTCGGTTTATAAGTGCAAATGGGCCCAAGTGGCCAAATAGGTCAAGCTTATAGTGGCCGCTCATATCGTATCATGCTTGTACTTCAAAAGCTTTCCCTAAAAGGATTAAGTGGCTCCATGCCCCTCCCTGTTTCTATGATTCAATTTTGGAGTTCAAGGATCTTGGCATGAGGACCTTATGCATTTCCAATATGTTTACGGTGCTTCTCCATCCCTTCATGGCTAGTTTCTCATGCTTTCATGATTGTACTTCTATAGCAATTATGATATCATATAGGTAGGCCTCAAAATTTGTCAAGTTTGTGGTTACATATTCGAAGAATGTATTTAGTATTTTAGTAAGAAGCAAAGTGAATGTATCTCAAATTTGCAAACATTACCATAGCTCTTACGTATGCTAAGAAATCTAAGTGTGAGCTCATTATGCATGAGGTGGAGTGCCTCAAGCATTTGATCTATAAGGATCAAGAGCGGAAGGATCCGTAGAAGGTGGAAGTTATTCTCAATTGGAAATTGGAGATACACCTCACAATAGTAAAGATGTAAATCAATTCTTGAAATGGGCAATTGGTACCACTAATTTGTCAAGGAATATTCATAGATTGCAACATCGTCGACGGATATGTCACAAAAAGGAGCTTCTAAGAATGAACCACACAGGAATAAATAAAGGGATTGAGTGAGAAGCCTTTGAATCGCTCAAGCATGAGTTGACTATTGCCCATGTGTTTCCAATAGTGGATCTACACGCACCATTTGTTCTAGAAACAAATGCAAGCACACTATAGGTATTGTGTTGATTAGAATGGTAACCGATCACCAATGTCAAATTGCTTGAAAAATTGTCTTTGTTCAATTCACCAAGATTGAAGCACTTAAGCTTGAGCTACAAATCACCTTTCTCATATCCAAATACTACTTCTAGACTCACTTAGGCCTAAATCACTCTCCACTTGAGATTTGGTAAGGATCAAAAGAGATTTGAAGCTAAACTACTTCACAATTTTTCATCCTATTGACTACAATTGAGAAAATCAATGACATTTTGGCTTTTACATAAAGTATATTGTACTTGAATTGATCTAAACTTAACTAAATGACACATGTTAGGTGCCCTACCAAGGTCTAAACATCAAATCAATACTACAAAAATGATGATTTGTTTCCCCATGAATGACATGCATATGTGAAAGTCCTCTTCAAGCTCTTGATTCTAGAGAATTCTCAACACTCAATCTAGCAACACATACTAAATTGGTACAAAGTTTTGAGTCATCGATTAGAATCAAAGTAAGAAGCTTGAGATCCAATCGAGTCTATGAAGTGCTTCAAAAAAGCCACTACGAACATGAAAACTTGCTAATTTGAGACGGAACTTGGTGAATGCTTGGATGATGGCTCTGATACCATGTTAAAATCAGAGGTTATGAACCTCAGGAGTTTTAATCAAGGATTGCACTTAGATTGGATTGCTAGAAATCTAGACATCAGATCTAGCTATTTTGCATCTAATTTGGCAATTGCCTTTGAACACCACAATCAAACTAGCATTTAACGATCCCCATGGCCTGCCACAAGTGTGGAACGTAGAGTACTATTATCAAGTTCAGTTCTACTCAATAGACAACAAACATATCACATTAATCAAGCATGTATTCCACTTGCAAGAGCAAAATTGCCAAAATCACCATCAATCTTGATATCTCAAAAGTGTATGTACAAATGATCTGAGCATTAGGGTTGTCCATCATTAGATATTAACCTAACCCTACTATCTAAGCCCTTGATCTAGGAATCACACCCACTTGGTGGTTGGATTAGGTGTGTCACAGGCATGCATTGTCCCAAAACCGCATAATTTCGGACCTTAGTTTTGGGGCTCAATTCGGCCATGTCTAAGCATGTGAATGGATTTAGATCACCTTTAAATTAGTACCTAACTATGTAGAAGTATGTGACATTTGGCCATCCATAATGGTGCCACTTGGCAATAAACTACTAGCTAGTTTTTTATTATTTTATAGAACATGTTCATGCGCTAAAAGTTTTTTGTGAGACCTTAGAGCCTCTAAAGTGGTTCTAGATGGAAATCACCAAAAACTATATTAAATACACAATTCTATAAAAGTTTAGCTAAATAGGGGGATTAAGTTGTTTGGGAGGTATAATGAAAGGTCTAATGGAAATTACCCAAACTAGGGTTTGTACAAGAACATTCAAAGTTGACTGATTTCTAAAAAATAGGCATCATCTATTAACAACCTAAGAATGATATATTACATCCTTGCAATGTCAAAGTACATAAAAACAAATCATACATTGTTTAGATTTGCCAACAAGTATTTAATAGTATCAACAAGAACATTGTTCTTGGGTGTAACTTTAAATTTCTTTCAGGTTACCTTTCAGTTTCACATATGACTATGCAAGATGCCCCTTCATCGGAGCCACAAAACTTGCAGCATCGAGCTACTCGGCAAGGCAAATCAAGTTTATCACACAACGTCTGCAAAAACAGGTCCAGCCACAAGCAGACACTAAATACCTTCTATGCAGCAACCTTTGTTAAGAAAAAGCGATAACATATACTTTGCATTTGTATGCCTATACGGACAATGCATAAATCTATTACAATGTCTAAGTACTTGAAAAAGCAAAACAATCAAAAGAGTTTGAAAAAGATATTGACTACAACTAAGTTAGCAGAATGTAGTGTATGCTTGTTCGTACACTCAATAATGAACCCAAGACCCATGGAGATTGATGTCCACAAGTATAACTTTGTACATGGTTGAATTGAAATAAGTTTTCCACAACTAGAATAGTTTGATTGACAAAAAATAAACATGTGTTGATGTTAAGTCTCTAACGATCCTTAAGAGTTCATTGTTGGCGGAAGCCAATCTCTCGAGATCTCAAAAAATCGAATAGATCAAATGCTATGACATCCCGACATTCAACCAAGAGTAAATCTAGTTTTTGTAGGTAAAGATATGTCCACACAGATAATAGGTTTCATAGATTTATATGAACATTTGACAATAAGATAGGATAGCATTCAAATACTGCAAAAACACTCCATTGCTCACTTCATAGCACCCAAGAGTCAAAATAGACCATGTGCATAAAGTATATGCTAAAATCCATCTTCAAGTTAGCCTTCATCAAGACCGGAGGGCAAATTCAAGTCTTCAAAAAGGCTTAGCACTTACTATTCTCTTCTGAACACCTATGTATTAAAAATACATGACACCCTATTTCCTTATGATAGTTTAAGAAAACGATGACTAGCAATTTAGCATCATTGAAACTGAGCAAACCCAAAATAAGGGAGGTCGTAAGCTAAGTACACCAATGAAGATAGAAACATAAGCACAATGTTGTTGGCCAAAACTTCAAGATAAATTTCAAGTTAGAATAGATGTTTGCGTAAAAAACAATATAGATGTTAAGTCTACAAAAGTACTCTTACATAACCAAAAGGCGTGCAACCTTTCACTATTCGCCTACACAATGTTTGACCATCAATTTTATTTATCATGCGTAACATGAAACATATTTTACATCATCCCTTCTCTTGTCATCAACAACCGAGAGCAGGTGCATGCCACATATGCATAAAACAATAGTAGTTACAAGCATATAGTAGACAACAACTTAGGCATCCGACACCATGTTAATATTTGTCATTAGCATTGACATTTGAGTATACTTATAATTACCTATGATTGAGCTCTAATCCGTACTCAAAGATGTAGCCCAAATTTGGGCCTCCAAAGAGTACATCTAGGGCTACGAGCCTGATTGTTGAGGAGGTGATTGGTTGATACATTTAGCTTGAAATTTCAATTCTTGGCAAGTCTAAGCATAAGTCCAATTCAACAATCAGCATTCCCATAAGGTTATTAGTGATCATCATGCTTACATTTCCTTTCAATAAAATCACAATTCTTTTAGTGTTTCAATTTTTGTCTTTTAGTGTTTTGGTGAAACTTAGAAATGATTTTAGCTAAGCACTAAAGAAAACCAATTGAAATGTCCTCATATAAGCATTTGGAAAATTAAATATCACATGACAAAGGCACATAATATCATCTAATATAATTCACCAACAAATAACGCCATGTCTACCTAGCTTCTAATCAAGCAAACACACCACCTCCCTAACTTTTAGGAGCACGCATCAACTATCTACCTTGTAGGAAGGAGAAGGCTCTTTTTAAACATGTCACACTTCTCCTACATTGCATAGGAGATGATTGGAATGAACAAAAGTGTCAAAGTGTTATGGCTGTGTTCTGTTACCAAGGATTTGGAATAATGCTAGACGTGGGTACTGAGCCTCCACTAGCCAGTTATTATAGTGTGCTTCGATATTCCAATTAAAGCCAATATGTAGTTGATAACTTCAGAGGTCCTAGGGTACTCCAAATATGGGCATATGGAGCAAGACATGGTGTGTGATGGACCATGGTTATATGCATCATGAGTGACATCAATTGTAACTAGAGTTCTTGGCTTTCAGCTTTTGGTTACTAGTCTCCTCCTCGTCTAGCATTCACAAACTACAGCTTCAGGTGAAGATTTCTAATCTAAAGCAAATGGATCGAAACGCAGAGTTTGGAGTCATTTTTCCAACTTTTTGGTAGGGAATCACTGCTTTTTGGATACAATTCTTCTTGTTGGCCATATCTAAGTAGCAGCAAGAAATTTCACAATAAATCACGATCTTATGTTAGTACTTTTGTGTTTTTTAGCTTAGCACTTGATTTAAACTGTATATAGATGATTTCTTGCTTGTACAACCTTGTTTAAGGCTAATGTATAGTGTGTCGCATGCCAATATTGCCATAATTACAGTATTAACATCAGTGATTATAGTTGAAATCAATCAAAAATGGTAATTTTTTATATGTATCGATGTTAGAGGTTGTGATGAGGCATAATCAGTGAGTGAATTGTTGGACCAAGGTCGTTTTAGGTCTATTAAGCACATTATGGGATTGCATATAGTCTAATAGCTTCAAAACATCCAATTTTTTGTGGTTTTGAGTGTTTGATGACATTCCAGAACTGTAAAACCTGTGGCAAAACTTTGTGAAATAGTCAGAATTGTTCTTATCATCTATGCATGTCAGTTGCTGCCATAGAAAGCAAACGAAGCTTGAAAACTTCAAAAAATCAAATAATTTCAAGGATTTTGAGAGGGAAATAGCTTGTTGGGCCATGTCCTCCTGACCTAAGGATTCCTAGCTGAAAAATCAATGATCAAAGTTTGCACAATAATAAGTAATTCACATAGAAGAATTTAGAGAACACACATGCATCTAAGCATGCGGTAGGACAAACCTGAGATATTGGAAAGGAATGTGCTCTGTTTCCAAAGTCTCGTACACCATGATTATAAGTGGTTCCGAACGGTGCATGGAAACTGATAGGAAAGTTGTCATAGAAAATCAATATACTGAGTATTGGACTATATGAATTTGCTACCATATTGAACTAGTGTAATGTGTTTGGAATGAAATTGCATGTCTATTAGTACATGTCAGTAATTGCATGTCAAATGCTTAAAATCGATTCAAATATCAATAGTTCATAAAAAATGATAGATTGACTGTAAGATCGAATTTTTTAGAGTTGCTATTATTGAGTTGAATGTCGTCGATTCTTTAGATATTAACATATTGTGATTCAAAATCCATTGGGTTCTATCAAAGCTATCTTAAAGGTATGCATGATCAACCAAAAAAGGCTAAATCCATATGCACTATGATCACATACCAAGATTTCAACTCTTCTTTAAGAGATTGGGAGTTGTTTATACAAAACCTAATAGATCGACTGCAAAATAGAATTTTTTTAATACTGCTATTATATTGAGTTGAATATCATCAATTTTTCAGATACTAACATATTGTGAGTCGAATTCCATTGAATAATATTGAAGCTATTTTGGATGTATAAATGATCAATCGTAAAAGCCCATATCTGTAATCAATTATAATCAACTGAGAATTGTGCACTTTTCTAACTATGCACAAAAGTGACCGATGAAATTTGGGACATGATATATAAATTCACAAATACAAGTTGAAAAGTCAAAAGTGTTATTAAGTAAAACCTTAGAAGAAAATATGCATGCAACAACAATGTAAATGGGAAAAAGAATCCTAGCTAGCAGGCATGAATTGTGCCTCAATCAACCAAGCATCATTTGTTATCTAGGTTTTGATCAAATCTACATGCTCTTCTTGGGTGTTGACAAGAAGTAACTGACACCCAACTGGACAAATCAAGAACAAAATCAAAGACACAAAGAACTAAAAGCAACAGCTTGTATCTTAATTCCTAAAAAAAAGTCGACAAGAAATAGACAACATACAAAATATCTACAAAATACAAATAAGATTTGATTTCTACTTGAAAAATTCCAAGTAAAATTCCCCACAAAAGCATTGGCTTTGAGAAAAGAACAAACCACTAGCTGATAAAAACACAAACAAAGTCAAATTAAACACATTACAAAGTCAATAACATGAATTGGATGTAGAGGATCCAACTACTTCCATGAATTATGTGTGCTAATTATCTTGTTCAAACATAGAAGCCAACATTTTGATTATACGTCAATTGAAGGATATTATTCACAAACTGAGTATCCTAAAGTTAGCACATCTAGGGCCTAAGAAAGTACATACACCTAGAATTGACGGTTGGCTGAAAATAAAAATCATGATTTCTATTCTTTGCTGAAATACCTTGAATAGAAGGGCACGATGTCGACAAAGTCCTACAGTAAGACTTCCAATTGGTAAGACAACACTTCCAAATTGCTCTTTTAATGCTTTGTTGCATGAATTCCAACATGATATAAGGCTTCCTTGCTCACTCGCCGCTGCCCCCCTTTAAATTGCACAATTTACATCACATTTTAAGAATGCCCATACAGACATTGATACACTATACAAAAAAGAATGATATCTGCAATATTTACAAAACAGATGCAAAATAACGCGTGAAAATACATTGTTCTTCTACATACAATTGTAACTTACCCCATATGCATACAGACAAGTTTGCCAAGTTGCTCTGCTAACTGTCGTGTGTCTGAAGCTTCACCTTTGAGTCTCAAAGCATTTGTCACCAAGTCTTGCAAGGCCAAATCTCCTTTACTGTCTATTAGAATAACACTCATGCGCAAGTCTGAAGGATCCACTTCAAGAAGAGATTCCAAAGATGGCATATGGCCACCTTCATCAATGTCATTGCACATGGTCCACACATACGGATTTATACCCCAAATGTGGTAGAAGCCATCTTGTACTTTGTCTAAATAGCCAAGACTGCCATTTACCTAAACAAAGAAGCATGCAACCAAGAAAAAAGTATTTCTAATGTCACAAGAAATAACCCATTTGAAACAATTGCCTGTAACAGTACAATGAATGCTTAATTTTTCTTAATCACTTCGTGTACAATGTCATCTAACAGAAGGCTCATAAATTAGTTGCACAAAAGAAACCTTATAATAGAGATAGTGCCTTCAGCAACTGTAACTATAAAAAGGGAGGCAGAGTGATACCCAGAATCGATGTGCAGTTGCCAAAACAGATCTCTTAGCACTGGAATAACATTGACCATCCTCTTCAAATGGAGAATCCAGAAATCCAGGCTCTTCTGTCAACTCTGCATCGGCCATCAAACGCAAAGCTAATGCAAGTTGCAAGTTATAACTCTGCTCGGTTTGTTGGGCCAAGCTACTGACTGAATCGTCATATTGTCCCCGCCTACCTCTGCTTCCATCTTGCTTGTATATTTCATCAAGCACATTGGAAAACGTGATATCATTTGGGTTGCATGAACGACTAGGTGAAGGCAATTGTGCCTGACAGTCACTAGAAGCAAGACTATCTGTAAAACTTCCTCCACTTGACTCTCTCCGTAAAGATGGCAAAGGAACAGGGACTCCATTCCACATATGGTTGCTTTCCCAAGTCGAATGTCGTGCTAACGATCTCACTCCAGGCTTAGAAGAATTCTGTTCTTGGAAGCAATTCCAAATATGTTCCGAATTGAGAGGCCCTTTCCACACCCCAGCAGCAGCATAACTTTTTTCCATGGGAGGAACAAAACTTCCCACACGGCCATTAGAAGCAGGTCTTTCGGATGTCTCATGAGAAGCCCATTCCAAACAGTTGCTGCTCCCATCTGAAGGAGCAATCAACTCCTTATCTGTCCTATTATTTGTGACAACGTATGAACTATTTGGTGCTGTAAGCAAACTGCTTGTGTTTAACAGCTTTGGGGAAGCCTTCGCCACTGGCAGATGAGTAGCATTTCGAACACAAGAACCATTTCTCTCAATTTGATCGCATGGATTTTTTGCTATCGGATGAAACGGGAAGTCTTTTAAGCCATTGCATTTGGAATTATGTGACTGGCATAGGCCCTGCTCAACTGGAGCATACGTTGGACAACCAAGACGGGTTTTTTCAAAAAAGACCTGGGAAAATTCCCCTCGTGCAAAATATGAAGGCTTGTCAAATTGGCCGTGCCTCCAATCCTCATGAGAAGCATCATCTGAGAGCAGCAGAGGAACATCAGAAGATTGATCCACTAGAGAGTGCACGGATCTTCGAAAGGACATATCTAAAATGTTTCTCCAACCCAGGGTGGGTTATCCCCAGACTGAACAGCATCCTGTGAAGGGCCCTTCCTCGCAAAGTAGAAATTCTTCATCAACGCCAAGGCCCTTCCTGTTCACATTAACTAAGGAATCAAGTATAAAGTTAGCCTGCGCTTCTTTGCAACTCTAAGTTGAGAACTGCTCAGCCCATTTTGACGTTATTCTCAACCACCAGCTTATCTTTCAATAACTGTAATTATTCTCCAGTTCATTATGACAATATCTGTACCGCCAATTTCCCCGATACGAGATTCCTTCCCTTCTTTAGAATATGTTTCCCCAAATTACAAGTACCCAATCAGAACGAGCATGCCCTAAAAAAACGTTTTCGAGCTGAAATATTCTAGGAGAAACTATAAACAACCTGCATTCTCAGCGTAATAATTTAACTGGCAGCTTTGTAAACTGTGCTTCACAAATAACTGTTCTGAATGCCGGTACAATATCCTTTCCAGCTCCAATTCCTCTCAGCGAAGGTTGTACTTGCAAAATTCCAAGAAACATCTTCCTCAACTTCAGAATGATCCACTGTTTTCAACCGAGCTCTTCAGAAAAGCAACCGTCAGCCTGAACTCGTACCAAACCAGAATGATACGTGAAAAATCCAAACAAGCTGCTGCACAGTTCCGTACAGTACAATTCGTCAAAACAGCAAGCGAGGACACACTTTGATCTATCTAAAGAATATCTGGCTAGAATCCATAAGCAGACCATTAACACAATGGTGACACTGGAGACGGATCTAAACTCATCCAACATCAATAGCGCAAAAAAGAAAATCTTACAACAAGTCCGGCATAGCATAGACAATGATGTTCAAACATTGCTCTCGATCTAGGGATAGCACAAGCGCGGCCACCTGAACCAACAACACCGTAACGGTGTTGCCAAGAAGCTCAACGCCAACTCAGAAGGAATCTTACCACAACCACCAGCAAAAAACGAAACCAGAGTTGAGGATCGCTAATCAGAAGGTAAATAAATATCACCTTACAGAAAGCTCACGTGAAGCAGGCAGTGCCTGAGATCGCATCCTTGTCGCCCTCACGGTGTGTTGTACCACCACAAGAATGAATGATGATTCAGAGTCTTCCACGGGGCGAGATCGAGATCGAGAAGAGCTTTCTCTATCCTCCTCCTCCTCTTCTTCTTCTTTCTGTGTTTTTCCCTTATGCGAAAAAAGAACAAGAGAAAGAGAGAGAGAAAGAGAGAGCTGCTTTTTCCTTTGGCCTTTTTCCTCAAAAAGAAAAGGAAAACAAAGATATTTTTTTAATGTGTGAGATGGGTATGGTATGTGTAATATATTGATGATATTGCAATATTTTATACTGCAAAGGGAGATAAAAGCTGGCTATGGCGTTTTTTGGTGTTGCAACTTGGCAAGAGCGTCTCTCATTGTCATCATGTGGGGTGTGTGTGGAGGGAGGAAGTTCACCTGTGCACTTTCTTGATTCTTAAGACAATAAATCCCATGTATCTTGCTTGTATCTATTTGTGTGAGTGAGAATGGATGGCCTCATTAGTAGGTGGCAAGGATGGTGATGTCCACATACCATGCTTGAAGGTCGCTCGAAAATTCCTCCCTCCACTTTCGCATCTTTTACTCCATATTTTTTCAAAAGCCAAAAACCCGAGCATATTATTGGTTATGGCTTACGTGTACATATTGTGGTTCACGGTCCAACCCGAGAGCAAAGTAATGTGTGGGAAGCCCTATTGGGCAAAGCCATTGTCACTAAACAAATATACAAAGTACATAAAGTTTGGGTGGTCATTCATTCACCATGTATAATAAGGAGTCCAATTTTTAGGTGTTAAACCTTTTTGAAAAATGCACCACATGATTTTTTTGAGCATAGATATAGATGCCCTTGACCACCATGAGGCAAGGGTAAAACGCCAACACATTGCAAGAGTGGCTAGCTATGGCTTGTAAATCAAGGGTAAAAAAAATCTTGAGGTCCTATTTTTGGCTAACCAAAAAGTTTGCATCTCTTTTGCCTTAAAGTTTCATGGTGAAATATGCAACTATGGCCCATCACCCTAGTAGATAATTGTGTAGTAGATAATGCCCATTGGGAGGGCCATTATCATAAATAATCTGGGACCCGGGGAGCGAGGGGCGGAGGCCACGGTGCTCGGGGACCAGATTATTTGTGGTAATGGTCCGACCAATGGACCATTACCGCACGTAATTGACAATTCGCCTGATTTTTTCTGTCCGTCTCTCCTTCTCTCTGGTCTATGCACTCTCTCACGCTCTCTTCATATCTCTCTTCTGTCTCTCCTCTCCGGTCTATGCACTCTCTCTTCTCTCCTCTCTCTCCCTCTCTCTCTCATGTCCGCTCTCTTCCTCTCCTCTCCGCTCTCTCCCTATCTCTCTCTTCTCCGCTCTCTCTCCTCTCCGCTCTCTCTCCCTCTCTCTCTCATGTCCGCTCTCTTCCTCTCCTCTCCGCTCTCTCCCTATCTCTCTCCTCTCCGCTCTCTCTCCCTCTCTCCCTCTCTCTCTCTTATCCGCTCTCTCCCTCTCTCCTCTTCGCTCTCTCTGTTGTCTGCACTCTCCCTCTCCGCTCTCTCTCTTGTCTGCACTCTCTCTCTCCCCGCTCTCCCTCCTCTCTCTCCCTTCCTCTATTGTCTCTCTTCCTCTTGTCTCTCTCTCCCCACTCTCCCTCCTCTCTCTCCCTTCCTCTGCTGTCTGCTCTTCCTCCTGTCTCTCTCTCTCTCCCCCTATTAGCTCTCCCTCCTCTCTCTCTCCTCTCCTCTCTCCCCCTCCCTACCTCCGCTCTCTGATCCTCTCTTTTGTCTGCTCTTCCTCCGCTCTCTTCTCTCTCTCCCTCCACTCTCTCCTCTCTCCTCTCTCCCTCGCTCTCTCTCCTAGTCTCTCTCTCTTCACGCCATCTGCTCTCCCTCCTACCATCCGCTCTCTCCTCTCCTCTCGAAAACGTTCGCTCTCTCTCCTCTCCTCTCTCCCTCGCTCTCTCCCCAGTCTCTCTCGCGCCAGGCATCTCTCCCGCACCAGGCAGAAAATGTTCTTTGGGCCATATATTATGCAAAATAATATAGGCCCGAAACGGCCCAAAAATCAGGCGAATGGCAATTACGTATATTTATTTTGCCATTTATAAAGGTTTTTGATGTGTATATGAATCTTTTTTTTTAGAGAGTAGGTCACATGACAAGGACTATGGAGATGGCATATGTATAGAGAATATTAAATGAGGGAAAGAAGATATGCCACCGACACCACCATCCTATCAAAAAATAAGTAGTACTTGAGGTTTGTAAAGGGCATGAAACACATGAGTCTTCTCTATCTAAACAACTTGTCAAGTAGATTATAACCTTTAGAAACTTCATTGATCCTTTTTAGCCAAATCCTTAAAAGAGGTATGAATTGTTCATTAATAGCATGCACAAAGAAAGCCTCTACGTATTCCAAGTTTGTTTACTTGCACAATGCTTTATTCATGCAACTTGTATACGTGTAGTTGATGAAAAAGTTTCGCCACATAGATCGTGTTTCAAAGGTTTTTAGCTATGCTAAATTACTTGTGTCCATGGTGTTTGATAGGATACACGATAACATTCCAACATCAAAAGTGGCAGTAACACAATGGAGAAAAAGCAGTCTAATGTTGTCAAAGGTTACACGCATCAAGGTATTTTAAGCTAGTGGGGAGCAATAAACACAAAAAATGGTTTGTCACATCCAAATGATTGGAGACAAATAATTGGAGACAATTTTTTTTCAAAACTTTTTTACATCAAAGATGAGAAATTGCAATATACCAAATTATTAATATGGTTTGGTGAAATTGTGTACTAAGATTCACATATTAAACTCATTCTTCAAGCATCCAATGAGACCTTATCCGACCACTAATGTCTTGGTGGAGACTTAATCTCCACTTGATGGATAATACTTCACTCTTTTATGATTTTGCATTTACCATCCTCTTTTGTGATTGTACCTCATTCACCAGCATCATTATGCACAATATGTTTATATTACATAGACAATGAGGCCAAGCCAAGAAGGATCGTAAGGCTCCAAAGGTCCACTTGTGCAATAGCTAGGATTCGAGCTCATGCCTCCTATGTGGACAAGGTACTGCATCTAAACCTACTTTTATATTTCACTTCCATGATATGTCATCTACTATCTCAAGGCTCTTAGCAATGACCAAAAGGATTTTTTACTTTTGTAAGTCTTGGTGAGTCTATTTAGTTCTTGGTTTTTTATCAATACTTAATACACTAGCTTCAATATGCAGGAATTTTTTTCTCGAACACGCACAATATTACAAAATGCATCCACTTACAATTCAAGCCAAGATTGGAGCACAAGCCTCATGGGTATTTCTTTATGCTATCAATTGAGATTCAAGCTTGCATCTTTGCCGAGCCTTTACAAAGTTGCATCAACATGGATAGTATCAATTTGATCCAACTACATGAAAGTAGAAAAAAGACTTTTATTTAAGGTGTGTCGTATGTACAACGAAAAAATATAGATTGCAAGGTAAATTCATAGTCAAAGCATTATTTAAAAAGGGTATAGTACATACACAATTCCCAAAACTTCATATAAATGAGCCACTTGCCTGTTTAAAAAAAATTAATAATGAAGGCATGCACTTTTAGATATGACTACATACATCTTAGTGACTCTTACAAATGATGTCAAGAAAATATCATGTTCCATCATGTTTCAACAAATATTTATCAAACTTAAAATTAGTAATGTTGGGCGAATATAACCTAAGTCTGATCATAACCAGCAAATGACAATCCGGATAACACTAACTAGACCAAATGGGAATTCCTAGAGAACTAGTCATTATGGAGAACCACAAATATAAGGTTGGCTATAATGTACATACTCTATCAATAATTGACCTTATTTAGTAGATAGTCATCAAAGAACCATCATGTGTAGGGATTTTTGCCGATATTTATAATTGTTGGTAGATTAGCCTAGGAAGTTTTCACATAACATAAGTCAATGGTTCTTTTCATCTTTCAAAACTCATTAAAAATAAACACACTGGCCCCACATGTGGCATCCTTGACATCTCATGCTCAAGGTCATGTTCCTCTTCAATGCTAGTGCAATGTATTACTTAGCACTAGTTTTGTTATGCACAATATTAGTTTATGATTCATGTTTTCGGATGTGGGTCTCTCACACAGTCGAAATTCGAGTTTGGGTTCCCATTATCCCAAGTAACACTCAACTATGATGGAAGATATCTTATCATTTTCTTTGAATATCTCAAGATAAACAAGACGTTCTGTGAGATCACTACAAGCTTTGAAAGAATATTGCAAATGCTTTAAAATAATAGAGAAATATATTTCAATCAAAAATTGTTGTAATGATTTACAAAATTTGTTTCTTGCTTAAGCTCAAACACAACAACACAAGATCTTTGAGCATATGACCATGATAGCTTCTTATCACTTTTTGGTAGAGCTAAAAAATGCATGACATTGCACGCCCATATTGGATAAACAACAAGCTAAACTATTGAGGTTCAGTATAAAACTTGCACCTATATGTCATGATGTCTTATCATCAACTACTATAGGTATTTTCAAAAGTTTGAGAGTTGCAACTATAATCACAGTCTTTGAAACTTTGTTGTAGATTTTCTGCTATTGAAGCATCATTTTGACCATGCCCTTCTTTTCTTTTTATTTTTTTTCATCTTGTATCCCCTCGTTTGTGTGGCATATTGGAGCCAAACTCCAAACCTCATGGAGGAAAGGAAGTCCTAACCACCTCACCACTTATTGAGGAGTCTTTTCTTTTCCGTCTGTTTTTCTTTCTCTTGCATGTCTTTTTTTGGCACACTTCTTCAAATAATATTTTATTCCCATAAGCTCCAGAATACATAGGCATTTTTTGCAAACCAAATTTCTTCTCAAATGCTTCATTAGGATCAATCCCAAAACGCTCAATGGTTTTCTCTTCATTACAACACTACTACATACATCTCTTATCTTCGGTAAAAAGTCTCTTAAGCACATGCAGGTCATTCTATGATTACCCTCCAAAATAATGGTTTCATTTTTTACACTTTGCATCTATTGATGACCAAATAGACCATTCATCCTTTCGTTTCCACTTGAAGTTTTATCATTCTAGTAAAACTTCAAAATTTCATACATACTGTTGAGGTTGCCTTTGGTGGCAAACAAAATAAGTTAGTACCATCTACAAATAGTTAATGCTTCTTGGTTTCCAAGAGGAGGCTCGAACCTGGGACCAAAGAAACTTTGGATGCCAAGCTAACCAGCTGAGCCAACCCTGTTGGGTCTACAAATAGTTAATGAAAGAGCACATATTGCAATGCTCCATTCCTAACAAATCACCCCTCATTTAAAAACCAAGTAGCAACGGCATAAATCAAGGGATAAAGTGGACAATGCTATCTTACTCCACCTTCAATGCTACCTTTGTTGGATAGCTACACGTTGACCTGAATACCAAGAGTAGCACTTTAGAACGCATATTTGATGTTCTTGGAATATTTTTAGGGATACTCAAGTAACAACAATATTTCAAGGGATATTCCTAGCTAAGTTTATCAAAATCCTTTTTAAATGTCCAAAAAATATTTAAAGAAGGACAACTCCATAATAGAAAATGTATTGAAGACATTGGCAAAAACTATGTTTCTTCTTTCAATAAAGTCAAATTGTTTATCAACTATGTAGCTACCTAGGACAAGCCTTAATCTACATGTGATAATTTTCCTTATAAACTTGTATTTGGTATTCAACATGAATAGAGGTCTAAAGTAAATTATTTTCTTTTTCTTAAGTACTAAGATAATTTATCATTTTGATATGTTGTCTAATGTTAGTCTATCTTCTTTAATTGTAATCAAAATTTGTGAGTATCACCTTCCAACATATTTTATAGAGCTCCATATGGATGCTATCAGTTTTGTCTGTTTATAAGCAATAGAAGGTCTTACATATTGTAGCTTCAAGTTAAGCCTTTTCAAGCATGCAAATATATTTCTTTTACTTAACTTTTGGTCCACAATATGTTATGACAAAAGAAGATGTATGTCTCCTTATTTAGCTTTTGAATATTTTTGAATAATATGACACAAATTTGGCCCTCAATAGACTTATGATGTGAAGTGAAGATTCTTCTGAGGAAAATATTTCAAATCATTAATGTTTTTTCTCATTTTTCTAAAGCTTCTTCAAGTAAAATGGGGAAGACATGACTTTTGCTTGTCCAAATAGTTTTACCATGTTATGTTATGTTTTGTTTATTTACCATGTTGGCTCCTAAAAGATTTGCTTCATTTTCAACCTCCAAAACATGACTAACACAATTTGGAGAGCTCTTCATTTTATTTTTTCCATCTAGATATGGCCATGCAATTTCCTACTACACAAGGGTTGTGTGAACTTTTTTTTTTCTCTAGAAGAAAATTAACCATAGATTAAAGACTTTTTACATAAATACATTAAGAGAAGCAAGAATTTTTCGGCCTCCTTGAAAAGTAGACGGGAGATGACAAAATCGTCATTCTCAAATTCCTTGCTATTCCTTTCAAGCCAAATATTCCAAATAATTATCTAATGCATTGCCAAAAGGTGAAGCTTCACATCGTTAAAAATGAAGTCATTCATCAACAGATCTGTATGGCTGAACCTTCTGAATCTTGTATGAAAATGAGCAATAAGTAGATCATCCACTGATTTCGAGAGAGAAGCATAGCAGTGGAAAAGGTGAACCACATCCTCATCTAACATTTTGCATTTAGAACGGATATGTGTTACATCCTCTTTATAGTGAGCACGAACAGGAAGAGAGAGTTGAAGAATCCTGAGAGAGAAGACTCTGAGTTTGCCAGTTCTAATTTTGTGGGTATGTCTAAATCTAGCTTTTTAGAGACAGGGGGGATAAGACGGATTCCATTTGGAATTGTACTAGATCCCCATGAGTAAAAGTGTAGGAAATAAAGTTGGATTCGCGAGAGGAGAGCCCAAGGTCAAGAGAAAGACTGAGGGAGTAAATGGAATTCATAATGTGTTCCCAAGAGACAAGACCCTTATGAGTGAGACTATGACAGAGTTTGCTTTCAATCAAAGCAAGAGATTTAGGCCTTTCCATCAAAGACAAGTCCTTGGCCCTATACACCAAGAAGAAAGACGATTCCAAGGGCAAGAATCAAGTGCAATAGCAGCAACAGAAGCCTCATACTTAAGCTGAGAATAATGGATTGCACAAGAAGCTTTTCTGCAGATATTGCAAGAGAGTCAATCATGACATCAAAGAGTGTCATATCTGCATCTACAGCAAGGCAAAGAAGCAACAACAACAACAGCCAGATTCCTCCAATGCGGCGAAATTCAAGGATCAAGATACACACTTGTTAATGGCTTACAGTAGTGGCAACGAAATCCACAATAGTTGGTACCTGGACATTGGTGCTACCCAACACATGACCTCTCGCAAGGAATGGTTTACCGAGTATGCAGCTTACAGTAGAGATCAATTCATCTACCTCGGAGATTCAAGCACCATACGCACTGAAGACAAAGGGACAGTCAAGATCCATTCAACAACAATCTTTCTATTTATGTCATCAATGTTCTTCACGTACCTCAGTTGTCAAACAAACTTGTTGTCAGTTTCTAAGATAACTGATGAGCGCTACATCGTTACTTTCTCATTTGAGCAGTGTACAATCTTCGATGAAGATACTACTCTGACTACATGCACTAGAGTCGAAAATCTTTACGTACTCTCTAATTTAGTTGCATTAGCTAGCATCTCTCATGAAAATGTAAACCATAATGCTATTCTGTGGCATAGTCGAATTGGACACGTGAATACAATATCACTTTCCTATATGCGTTGTAATAATATAGTTGATGGATTACATTTCCCTTCTTCATTGGATAGGAAATCTTTCTTTTGTGAATCATCATGCAAGTTTCCCAAATCACATTCCATCAAAACAAAGCATATATTGGATCTTGTACATAGCGATCTTTGTGGTCCAATGCCAACTCCATCCTTAGGGAATGCAATCTATTTTATCACTTTCATATATGATTATTCTAGATGGTCTACAGTCATGTTCATTAAGCACAAATCTGAAGCCTTTGAATGCTTTGAGAGATTCAAGGCCATGGCTGAGACACAAACGTCTACAAAAGTGAAAGCACTCCGAATTGATGGTGGCGGCGAATACCTCTCTAACGAGATGGCCGATTACATGGCTGAACATGGTATTAGAAGACAGTTCACCACTTCCTATTCACCTCAACAGAATGGAATTGCAGAAAGGAAGAATCGACGCTTCTCAACTCAGCCAGATCCATGCTACATCAAGTGCACCTACCTATGAAGCTTTGGGCAGAAGCTACTACCACAGCCTATTACTTACAGAATAGATCCAGCACCAAAGCCGTCAACAACAAAACTCCTTATGAAGTTTGGCATGGACACAAGCCTAGTGTCAGCCATTTAAAAATCTTTGGTTGTATATGTTTTGTTCACATTCCTAAACAACTTAGGAAGAAGTTGGATCATAGGACAAATAAATGTATTTTCATTGGCTATCCTGTTGAACATAAAGCTTACAAAGTTTATGATCCATCCACCAATGTAGTATTTGTCTCTAGGGATGTAATATTCCAAGAACATACATACTATGATTTCAAACAACCATCGATAAACGATGCTATGTCATTTTATCCTATTTTATGTAGCATGGAATCTTCCAACGTTGATATTCCTTCTACAGAACCTGCAGCTACAACTATAGAAGCCGAGCAGCCGATGGTACCTGGCACCAGACCAGACCAAGCTAGCTCGAGCAGATCTGGAAAAATTCAAGAAGAAGCATCATCACATCCTAGTCAACCAAATGTCCATAGATCCTCACGGACTCGGACAGTTCCTGAGAGGTATACACCTCAATCATTCTGGATTTCATCAGAAGAACCAGAGAGCCTAGCCGAAGCAATTAACTCCAAGGATGTTGTGCAGTGGCAAGAAGCTATGGAAAGCAAGTACAACTCACTTTTGACGAACCAGACCTGAACACTGGTCGACTTCCCCACTCACAAGAGAGTTATCGACAACAAGTGGATCTTCAAGAAGAATCAACTCTTATCTCATTCAATTGGGATTTGCAAATAATTCAGCTGACGTTAATGTTTATTCGAAGCAATATATAGGCACAAATTCAGTTCACATAGCTCTTTATGTAGATGATGCGTTAATTTTGTCTAATGACACTTCTCTTCCGCATACTACTAAGAGTGATCTGTCAAAGGAATTTGACATGACTGATTTAGGAGTTGTCCATTCTTTGCTAGGAATTCACATTACTAGAAATAGACTTCACAAGAAGGTCTATTTTAGCCTGTAGGCATATCTAAAAGGCATTTTAGAAAAATTTCATATGTCTGATTGCAAACCAATTGATGTCACCTAATTAGGTAAGCCGTTGTACTTGGAAGTATTTGGCTTGTGTGACAACTATACATGGTCAACTCGTAGGGAATGTTGACGTGGACGAAGACGTTGCCTCACTTCGCATTTTACGTGAAGTGGCTTTCTCTCACTTCACATTTTTTGGAAGGCCATTCAATCACAATCTTGATTTTATCCTCGTCAATCTTGATTTCATTAATTGTGATCTTATGACCGAGACTCTTGCTTGAAGAATTCACACTTGTAATCTTTAGCATAGAGTAACTCCTACCGGAGTTTCATCAAGATGGTTCTCAAATGTTCTATGTGTTCCATAAAGGTTTTATTGTAGACAAGAATATCATCTAGAAATACTGCCACAAACTTCCCAAAATATGGACAAAGTAAATCGTTGATCATTTGCTGGAACTTTGCTGGAGCATTCATTAACCCGAATGGCAACACTAAGAACTCATAATGACCAAATCTAGAACGAAATCCTGTCTTTTGGACATCTTCCGATTTAATTCTTATTTGATGATACCCTGTCCTGAGATCTATCTTGGTGAAATACTGAGCTCCACCCAAACGATCTACAAGGTCATCCATCCTGGGTAACGAATATTTATTCTTGACAATCACCTTATTCAACCCCTTGTAAGCCACACACATTTGGAACCTCCAGCTTTCTTCGCTTTCAGAAGAACAGGAGCACCTTATGGTGATTTACTAGGTTGTATATGTCTCATTTGTTGGAATTAAGCATCATTTCGACTCACCAGAATATGAATCATTTGAATTCGAGTCATCATAACACAAATCATTCGAGTTCGTCTCAATTCCTAAGCACCAATACATTATGTAAATATATACACACACACTCTCTCTACGACAACTTTGTAGTCTTACTCTCTGAAGTCAAACGTACGTGCATCAACCAACTGGAGCAGAAGCAGTATCGATGACAAACTCTTCGAGTTCAAGATATTCGACTACATTCTCTTCGATCACCTACTGTAACTAGCTAAGTAAGATCACTGCACACAGTGCGCCATTATTGTGAACCATTTTTGGGCACGTGATTGTGATCTGATCATTGTATTTACAACTTCTTAATTCAAATTCTCTATTTTCTTATGTGTGTTGCACTACGAATGCTTTTTGATTACTTTCTTTCTCTATTGACACTCTCGGAATGTCTAAACTCAAAGGAAGCATGGTTGTCTTAGACGCCTAATTATTCGCTCCCTTCATGGTTGTCATTGACACCTACCAAGACATTTCTCCATTCGATCTAAGTCAATGTTGATGTTGTAGTTTTGGTAAAGATCCTGTAAAGTTCTCTAAGTTAGAGTTGTGTTTTTTATTCCGCACTTAATTTATTCTCATCCTCAGATAATTTTCTATTTGATTTGAAATCTCTATCTCCTCTTTTTGGGAAAACCTGTAAGGTTGTCTACAGACAGGTTGACTTCTTGGAATTAACTCAATCGTGTGGTCTACTGACCTAGATGGTGGTAAACCATGAGGTAATTCAGATGGAAAAACATCTCTAAATTCATTTATGATCTGTTCTTTCAATGGCTGTTCATGATCTAAATTTATTGGGTCAAGAATTGCTGAGAATTCACAACCATTTTAGATACATTTTAAGAATTTCTACAACTGGAATAGCAAATATTGAAAAAACTTCATACTGTGAATAATCCAATGCTTCCATTTCATTAACTGTAGAAATCTTATTCGACGGATGTACAAAATCACTGCCAAATAAAGTAACTACCTTATCACCCTTCTTGAAAGTGAGAACATGCTTCTCAAAATTAATTATTAGATAAGGTAATTTACTAAATAACCATTCATATCCCAGAAATAAATCAGTACGAGCTAGGTCTAAAACATGAAAATTAACTAATTCTTTATGTCTCTGTATCATCACAGGGAGATTCGGGACTTTTACGTTCCAAGTCTCCAACTCTGCTCTTGAAGCTAGATAAACTTTGTATCTATAATTGTTGGCTTCAGTTTCCAAGCTGAGTTTATGCACAAGATGAGCATTAATAAAATTATGAGTAGAACCACTATCCAATAGAATACTCACTTCTTGATCTTTAACTGTGCTAGTTAAACAAAAAAGTTTATTAGGCAAGAAAGAAGCAGTACTGAAAGAACATTCACACTCACAATCTGTCAAGTTAATTTCCAAAGTTTTACCATTACCTCCTGGGATCTCAATCATGTGTGCTGACATTTTCTTCCTTTCTAAACAAAATTTCATGATATGTCTAGACTTTTTATAGATGAAACATGTTTTCTTTCTTAGCCTTTTCTTGGGACATAGATTTTCTGATTTTATTCCTTTCAGTTTTCTAGGTTCCGATGCTGCTTGATCCAATTCGTCAAATTATTTTGCTTGGTCTAGACCACGCTTCTTCCACTTCTTGGTTTTTAAGGCGGTTGGAATTTAAGCAGATTGCTTACTGGATGCCACCACTGTGGAATCATATGCTTTTGAAATCCGAAACGCATCGAGGCTTTGAATCACATTTCGCCTGCATTCGTTTTGATAGTCGGCAGGCAAACCCAGGACAAACTGCCATAGAGCCAACTTTGCATCGAATGATGACACCCTATTCCAAAGGTCCATGAATTCTTGGATATAAGAGTCCAAGCTCTTAGTACCCATTTTGCAGTTCACAAATTTCAGTTAGTAGTCAACATCATCTGCTATCATGCAAGTTTTTTTAAAGACTTCTGCATCTCAAGTAGCAGGCTTCACTGGTAAATCTCGCCACCACGATGACGCCTTGTCACGTAAGAACATCATGACACTTTCAATCTTCTTATTATATGGAACTCCATGCAGACTGAAGTAATTGCTCTACTTAACGAGCCAGTCTTCTACGACTTCCGATTTATTCTCCTCTTCTCTCCCAAATAAGTCTCCGGTTGAAAACCGAGATTGGGCGGAGACAACAATTTGACCTGGGTAAAAAGAGCTTCCATTTGTTGATCTCTCAAATTATTTTGATTATTCATATCATTGAGCGTCGTACTCAACTGTTGACAAATCACCATATAAGATGGTGTAGCTGGATTGCAAGACATGCAACATTAACTGCTTTTTTTTACTTTACAAAATTTTACGTAAATTTGAGTTTTACGAAAATTGTCAGCCACATATATTGATTTGTGTCCTAACCGAGCACATGCGTATAACCATTCAAAACAAATGTGAATATCTCATGCATGTTAGAATCAGTCTGAGAATCAACATGTAGTTAATCCATCCAAGCATAGTACCACATTTAGGGAATTGACTAGCATGCAATGAGAACAATTTCAAATTTTGTCAATTTTACTCACAAAACAGCAAAACTTCATATGGCCATATCTTTGGCTACAGGACACGAAATACGTGTTATAGCTTAGAACTGAGGGAGACCTAGTGATCAAGACACTTGCCACATCAGCCTGCCACCTAGACTTCACATGTGTGAGATCATAGCAGCAAAAAATATGTAGTAGGCCGCAGTTCAAGTAGGCTATTTGATCAAAAATCAGGCAAACACCTTCCCAAGCTCAAAAGTCATGCTACCAACAGTCTTAATGGTCTTTTAGACTTCCATGAAGCATTCATATAGGTCCTATGAAGCAATATTAGCTGAGAACCATGATTTTCTTGATTTGTAGAAGTCAAAATAGCTTCAGACTTGATGGACATGAAGCATAAGCCACCGGCCATCAATTTACATGTCTGGTAGCTTGTTGGAAAGGTAAAAAGTAATGCTAATCACGATGTAAATAAATCCAAAATGATCTCCTTATGGATTTGGAGATATCCATCCCCCAAAAATCACAAAAAATAGTCATTTTTTGCAATTTTTTGGCTTCCTACAAGCTCAATTGCTGAAATTATTGGCTCTAACTTCATGGAAAGCTTCAAAAGACTTTGATTCACCTCTTTACAAGCTCTACATGGTGTTTTACAGCCACCTACTATCCAACGAAAAAAAAACAAGCAAAAAATGATGATTTTTAGCGCTTTTCCGATTTGTTCTTCATAATAAAGTGGAAATTAATGACATGAAACTCTTTCTCTAGCACATGAAAAACAATTCACAGAAATATAGCCATATAATTGATCTGATGTTGCTAGATTTTAGTTCTTACTATCTATTTTGTGTAAAAAGCATGAAAAACCAAGCAATTTTGACCAAAACATAGCCTAGAATCATATAATATTGAAAGAACCGGCATGCATAATTTAATTTCATGCCTATTATGAAAGTACACTTGCTGGAAAATTCAGATCTACCAAAGAATTAGCTCCAAAAAAGCAACACAAATTGGCTTTCTAGGACAATTCACCATAGAGACATGGATCTTAGCAACATGCTAATTGAAATTGGGAGAATCCATCAACTTGCACAGTTGTTCCATCACCTGGATGAGAATATGATCTCCACCAAAATTCCAATGAAAAGCACCACCACTCCAAGTATCCCGATCTTCGTAAGCCTCGCTCTGATACCACTATAGGAGAAAGCTCCTCAAGATCCTGTTACAAGAAAAACGTAATGGAAAACACACTATGGAGAAACCACCCAACCAAGTAGAAGCAACCAATCAACTCTAGAAGCTTCACCCCCAAGTCAAGGAATAGGAAGCATGAAAGTAGAGTGAGAGTAGTAGGGCGAGTTTGGCCTCCTGAAGTAGAGCCTAGAACCCCTCTGCATGTGGTAATGCAAGGTCCCAACTCTCCTATACATAGATTCGTCTAGAATAGAGTCTCTGTGCTTGGATCCTCTATTCATAGATTGTCTTTGATAACTCTACACATGCATACATTGTCCCAAACCTTGTACTAACTCCATTTAGTGTGTTATGGGCCTCACAAGGATATTAGTTACTTTCGGGTCACGTCTAGAATTACGTGGCATAACTAGCAGCTTGTTTCACTGGAGTATCGTGTATCCAAGACTAGGAGTATACTGAATCCTATGTACTGGTCATGGACATAACACCAGGGATTCCAAGGGAGAAATAAAGTCGCCAACTGTCCAAAAAGTGAGCTCGCACATGGAAAGGAGAATACTTTGAATAGATTTGAATAGAGGATGGTGAGAAATGGAAAAGAAGAAAGAAGAACGGATGAACTCAAGGAAATAGGAGTGAGATGAGTTATCGCAATGTTCCATATCTACATTAATTTCAGTTCTGGCGGATTAGCAATGTCCACAAATGGTTGATTTTATTCTGTATCCATATTCTTTCTTGAGCTGCATCTTGCAAGACCTTGTGGCCCATTTGTTCTACTGCAGGGGTCTGTCCATGCTGTTCTAACTCTTTGTTGAGATTGATATTGCAGGGGGGGTGGGATCTCTTCTTGTGGACAACAGTTTGGAAATTAGTGGAGGGAGGGATGTCTAAAGTTTCAGCAAAGAATAGGAGGGAAGAGTAAAGCAAGTAGAGCAAAAACTAGGTAAAGGGCCAAATAGAATGGATTGTTCAAAAAAGCCATCTCCATTAAAAATATTGATTTTGAACTTGGTCAATCCTTTCAACATAAACCTACATCATTGCAAGCAAAAGTGCCAAGTGCATCTAATAGAATACATCAAGAGTAGTCAATGCACTAAATAAAAATATATATAGTATGCTCACTGATTTTTAAGCTAAAATAGTGAATATTAGTTGAAAACTATTAAAAATACTATAAAAAATCGAAAACTTTTGTAGTTACGGCTATGAAAAAAGTCCACGGCGCTGATCTTTAGGGTGAAAATAATCAAGAACATGAGAAACCACTTACTTGGAAATCAATTCCACCATCTGGAAGAAAAAGCAAAGAGCTATTATCAAAAAGCTGCAAAAAAACAAAGAAACGTCTCAACCTTTTAATTGATGTAAGGCCATGCTCTGATACCACTATAAAGATCGCCAAGAGCAAATTCACAAGATCATGTTGCATCATATGCCTAAAGGAGTGTTATAGAGCCCAAGCACTCAATCAAGTAAAAACTGAAAGTCAAACCCCAATCAGCTTGACCTCGAGCCACAATGACTGAATATAGGAGAGAGAAACTTCTAGCATCTAGATCTGAAAATCTGAATCCGGAAGTGGAGGATGATGAGTTCCTATAGGTATATACAGACCCTTAGTATTACGATCGCCAAGTGAAAATCTCCTTAGATCTTGTTACATGCAACCAAAAGGACACCTAATGAGCAAAACCACCCAACCAACAGGAAATGGTTGTCAAAACCCTAACCACTTCACCCCCAAGCCAAGGTGATTGAATGCAAGAGAGGAGAGGATCCTGGCTTCTAAAATCAGAAAATACAATGAGGAGATGGGCAAGTTCCTACAGGATAAATACTCTCCAAAAACTAGAGAATAGTCTCTCTTGGCTCCCCATAATCCTATCAAAAGCATTTGATCTCATATTCTTGCATAAAAGATGGCAATCATCATACAAAAGCTCCATAGGTCCAATTAAAGCACATGGGCCCTCATAAAATTATTAATTACATTATTGGCCAAGCCTGGAATGACATGGCATAAGTAATAACCTTATACACTAGAGTACTGTCTATCCATGTCATGAATTATTCCGAATTCCACATATTGGACATGGATGTAACACATGGGGCCTAAGAATATTCTTTTCAAGACCTTTATCTTTTACTAAATTCTCATTCAATTGCTTTTTTCTCCTCAACATGCATAAAAGATGTCAATCACCATGCACTATTCCACGTGCTAATTGGAGTGTCTGTGCCCTCACAAACCTATTAATTACATTTTTGGCCTAGTTCGGAATGAGACGTAACTAATAAACTATATACTAGAGTATCGAATATCTACTTCAAGGAATATTCTGAATCCTCTGAATTGAACATGGACATAACACTATGATGCCTCAATTGATTTTGAGTAGTAAGTTAAATTGATCTTCTGAATAGCAGACCAAGCGCTTATCAACATAAATTGTTCTGAGAGCTACATGAAATTTTGCCGCAAATCTTTATTCATTTACAAAACTAATGGCTAGTCTGAACTCTGGTATATCTACCAGATGGAACTGGGTAACAAAGTTGCATAGTCTATGTCAATCCCTCAACATACATCCAATATCAATTTGTATGCACATCTTTCTCTAACATGGTATCAAAGCATGCATACTGCTCAACATCAAGAACCCTAACAATCTATCCAACTTTTTTTCTTCTTCTTAGATTGAGAAAGGCAAACAATTATATTTCATTTATTGTTTATACTTGTCATTAATATCCACACAGGGATTCCTCCAACAATAAAATGCCTATCATAGACAAATTACATGGAGCTAACTACCATATGCGGAGATTCAAGATAAAAGTCATTTTACTAGCTAAGGAATTATAGAAAGTCATGGAAGGAACAAAGGAACTATTGGAAAGGGCATGGAAATCAGTAAACTATAAATGGAAAGACTATGTGTTTGTGATTTCTTTCATGGCAATGGATTCATAGGGTAGTGCATCCATGACAACGAACATTGCTTTGTATTTAAGATTTTCCACCAACATTGTGTTGATTTAGTGAACATGATGATGTTGTATGCTTTTATCACATCATCCATGTAAAGGGACAACTATGGCAATACATGTGTATGTACAAAGGTGAAAAAAAAATGCTATCGACTAAATTAACATGTGATTAGTATGTGGATTTTCATGTTATAAAAAATATTGTTATGCCCATGTATGTTGTTTGAAAAATAAATTTATCTTTTACCTTTTTCTAAATCAATGTTTAGGAACTCATGACAATTGCAAGACATATCGGACTATAGTAATTAGAAAAGATTTCAAGGAGTTATATTTCCATGGCTTCATGGCAAATGAAGTGCAAGCCGATTGGAGGGCCATTCTTGTGGCCTAAAATGGAGAATATGAAAATATATTGCATTGTCAAAAGCCATCACATATTCTCCAATGGGAGAAACGTTGTCAAATCCACACAAGTGAATATGTGTTTAAGCAATAGTAAGACATACATAAAAACGTTTGATGCAAGTGGAAGAATGCAGCAATGGTAGATGAAGTTTTTTCACACTTTAGGTTTGTTTGAGCATGGTGGATGAAGGGAACCATGGTATATTCAATTTAGTAGCAACAAATTGTTGGTTGAGTTGTATGCACACTAGAGCCATCTTTTGGTTGGGATAAGCCTCATTGTTTTGGTATGTATTTGTAATTTTTCACCTAAACTAGGGAGTAGCATATTGTGCACCATGACTAGCATGCCAGTGATGGTGCACACACTAGCCAAAGGTGGTGGTGGGTGCTCCTCCATTTCCCCCTCTGCTCTGCCATCTCTCCATGCCCTTCCATCATTGGATGTAAGGGCACCAACACTGCCACAATAGTGGTAGTGCGAAATACGATGCTCCCTAAACTAGTACGGTCGTATCCATTTGTTGAGCACTTAGTGGGTCCTGCCACTAAACACTATATAGTTAGGGCTGACTAATAACTGTGATGACGCAAACATCCTTCATGCATAAGCCCAACCAAGTGAGCACAATTTACATATTAGTATAACTTGTAGACTAAGAATAAAAGGACTTGGGGAGTTAGTTTAGAATAAAACAATGTTAAGGCCCCAAAGTCAAGTTATCAGGTTCCAAGTTTAGAGGGAATCACATGAATCATATGTCCCTTTCTAGTCGAAAAGAAATGACATGATTCATATGAAGGTTGTCAACTAGAACCCCTAAATGTCAATTGAAGGGCTCGGATTAGAATCCTTGCCATTTAATAGTAGCCAATCAGAGTGAAGGAGTCTCACTTCTCAAATCTATAAAAGGGGGCCATTTTCTTTGTATTGTATCATCTCTCTTTCATTAGTAACTTTTCTTGGATTCTCTCTCTCTCTCTCTCTCTCTCTCTCTCTCTCTCTCTCTCTCTCTCTCTCTCTCTCTCTCTCTCTCTCTCTCTCTCTCTCTCTCTCTCTCTCTCTCTCTCTCTCTCTCTCTCTCTCTCTCTCTCTCTCTCTCTCTCTCTCTCTCTCTCTCTCTCTCTCTCCTCCCTCCCTCCCTCCCTCCCTCCCTCCCTCCCTCCCTCCCTCCCTCCCTCCCTCCCTCCCTCCCTCCCTCCCTCCCTCCCTCCCTCCCTCCCTCCCTCCCTCCCTCCCTCCTCTCTCTCTCTCTCTCTCTCTCTCTCTCTCTCTCTCTCTCTCTCTCTCTCTCTCTCTCTCTCTCTCTCTCTCTCTCTCTCTCTCTCTCACCCATCCCCCTCGCTGCTACATCACCCGTCTCCTTCCCTCGCTACCTCACCCGCCCCCTCCCTCGCTACTACCTCACTCCTTGTTGTTCTGTATTCTGATTATGCAATGATATACTTCATTGAGACAACTTAGTGAGGATACACACTTAGCGCCTGGCTACATATTAGCAGGTTGCTGGATTTCTACCTTTCTACACTCACTTCAAAGGTATCTTCATTACATTTGCATACCATCATTTCATATGCTTGATAATCACTCTTCCATAATGGAAGACTTGTGATTGTTTGCCTCATGCAATCATTGTCCTCTTCACAATTTATTATGGTTGATTCTTTAAATATACTTATGCCATAGTGTTCATCACACACAAGGATCGTTGGATATAAATACACTTTGATAATGGACAATAACTCATAATTACTATAAACATGTTATAACAACTATGGTATATTGGACGCTTATTGACAACGTTCTACCACTTTTTTCTTGATCCACAAAAAGATGTATATGGTTTCTTGCAAAAGTAGAAACAATGTTATAACCATTTAGTTGACTATACTATTTTAATTTGATTCAATGACTATAGATGCGTATTAATACTAAGTGAGAGATAGCTAATGCTCGGTACTCTACTAATCACGACTCTTGGTTCTTTTCACACTCCATTACTAGTTTTCTCAATCTTTTCATTACACAAATGGTATTAAGAATACATCTCATTTTGATTTTATTTTTTTTAGTAAACAATAGCATTTTGGATAAGAAACACTCACCACCTAATGCGTAATTGTAAAGCACTACGAGGATGTTGTTATCATATGTATTGAAATTACGCAAACATCGTGAACTTGACAAAAATAATGGTTATGAGTAGGTGGGCGATTCAAAGTAGTTGGTATGGCATGGATTTTCCCTAACTACTTACCATAACTTAAAGACATTCATGTTTGTACATGAGGTCTAAGAGGTTAGAATGGTAGTTATGAAACAAAGTCTTCAAGTACACAGCACTCAAAATGTATTCAAGCAATATCAAGATGAACACAAGAATATATGTCGCAAGTGAATGAATGCAACAACAACAGATGAAGCTTTGTCACAATTCAGATTCATTA
Organism: Diphasiastrum complanatum; assembly: GCA_029204225.1. NCBI lineage: Eukaryota > Viridiplantae > Streptophyta > Lycopodiopsida > Lycopodiales > Lycopodiaceae > Diphasiastrum > Diphasiastrum complanatum. The sequence continues at coordinate 53,527,298 of CM055097.1, forward strand.
GAGCATGGTGGGCCATGGAAACCATGCTCATCAATTGTTTGTGGACAACTAGAACTCCCTTCCATATGACCAGTACAAAAGGGGACAAACTTGTTATGTGAGGAGAAGGCAATGTTAGAACGAGCTGGATTTGTTCTACAAATCCATCTTCTAGAAAGCTGTCAAAGAAGGACCCGCATTTGAATAGGAACATCCAATGAGGCTTCAAAGAAAATAGATCTGGAAGTTAAGATTTTATCGATGAAAGTGTTGAAACGTTTTTAGCACGAGATGTTCTCATTGAAAACATAAAATTTAGTTAAGCAAGGTGAAGGTTATGATGTACATATCTTTGAGAATCCTTCTTGTTCATGTCAAGATTTTCAATGGTGAGAAAGAATGGCAAAATCTTACCTTGCATGCAAGCATATTTACTACATTCTATTACACGTGCTAGGACTAGACATTAACCACAATATGTGTATGCACCAATCTCAACTTACGAAGATTGAGCTATTCCAAATATTGTCTAGTAGACATACATATCGATGTGAGTGATGTGACTATAAGATTTATGAGATTGATCTACATAGTTTTGATATTTCAACTTCAAAATCAACAAGACTTTGTTTTATTTGCTTATCTCCCATCATTTTTGGTTTTGTTTCAACAATCATAGTACTTATTTTTTCGTTTTGTTTATGCATCATATTGATGTTCGTTGTTAAAAAAATTACAATATCATTATCTTATTGTTTATGAAAATCCTCTTGATTATGTTTGCTATAACACTTTACATTACTTAATGTGTCAAACAATTGACTTTAAAACTACTTTCACTAATTCAATGTGTATGCACTCTCTATTTTAATCATCAATAGATTAATTTGTTCCTAACACTCTTTTCCATCACAGAAAATTGCAAACAAGCTAAAATGACACTCATATCGAGTTAATGATCAATACTTATCGTGCATTACTAGTCAATGGGTCATGACTAGTAAAGTTAATGAGTGATTGAGAGGAGGAGAATAGCGACGATGATGTGTAATGGATCTGCTTATGTTTAAAGAGACTAAGAGACTCTCTTCTCTTTGACACGGTTTCTTTTTTACTGTACTTTGTATAAAGTTCTTGATCTATGCTTAATCTTTTCGAGGAATGAGTTCTTGTCTATGGTTACCCTTTTGAGGAATGAGTTCTTAACCTTTTAATGCTGCTCATGGTAGATTAGAAGAGGCATGGTGGTTTAATTTGAAACTTTTTTGTGGTATGTGGTGCAATTGCAATGTCAAGAAAAAACATGTTGACATCGATGACTATATTTGGCATTTGTGGCCCATGCCAATATCTTGAAAAATTACGTATAATTGCAAAACAACTATCTTGGGTAGCTTGACATTTATTCTTACACATGCTTTTCTAGTCAAAATTTACGGTTACTTATTCCATAGTTGTTAGAGAACAAGAACATATTTTAGAAAGAGAAAAATGAAAGTACCCCATGTCATGTCATCTTATTTTTTCTAATAAAATGAGAATTCAATTAATGGTTTGAAAATGTAACCGAATCAAAGAATTCTTAATTACATTGGAATATCATCATAAGAGAGAGAGAGAGAGAGAGAGAGAGAGAGAGAGAGAGAGAGAGAGAGAGAGAGAGAGAGAGAGAGATGTGCCAATACACCTACTCGTTCAAGATTATATTATAATCACACCATCAAAATAAAAGAGTATATATATAGAGAAAATGTGCACACAAAGGAGAGAGAGAAAGATAGATATTAGAAAAAAAATTAAAAAGTGCAATGGTGAAAAGCTCGCTCATAAAAGACAAGAAGGGCTTGGCCAAGCTCGATCGAGGCCCATCCCGAGCCATTATATGTTTATGACGAGCCAACAAAACACACAATGTCATGCATAACGTGTGTCAGTATAATCAAAAAAAAAAATTGGACCTAATTTTCAAAATTTTCTCAATGATTCCATCCACGAGGGCACATATTTTCAACATTCCATTTGTGAGAGATACATCACAAATCAGTACTTACAGGCAAGTAAAATGCATTGACCAACATTCACAAATTCCTACAAATTCAAACACCAATCTATTCGATGCATTTCAAATCCTCTCTTTTTCACTAAAAAATAAGCATGGTTGCCCTCACAATGACTACTGCTCTAAAACATGTTAAAATGAAACTATTGCAATTAGAATCTTATCATCTAATGCATGCAGCCATCAACAAATATTCATGAAGAATTTTAGGTGGAGATGATAAGAGAATGAGACACACACACTTATGTTACTAGAGACTTCATTCTCCTCAAAATTGACAATGAAAACATAATTGGTAGCACATCGCATCGTGCGTGAAGGCAAATGCATCTTTATTCTCTCTCTCATTAATCAAGAACACAACGTAGGGAGGATGAAGTATTTAAACCTCACGACTTTAGACAATATGATAGGGTTATGGAGTTTGGGAGTTATATGTAGGCTTGTGAAGTCTAAATGAATTATTTTTCCACGATTCATCTAGTTTCACTAATTAATTGTATCTCTATAATTTGTCTTCCATTTGTATGATTTGCACTTCTCAAATAGGAAAAGAGTGTTGTGTCTTTTTTTTTTTTTTTGGATATCTCAAACATGGGAGGCATATGATGCTAGTATCATAAATATTTCCTATTTGTTTTCACTATTGTTTTCAACAAAATGGGTCACAACATCAAGTTACAAAGAGATGTGCTTTGAATTCAATGAATTCTCATTATTGGCATTTCTTGGTTTTGATACTTAGTAGCAACATATGGCTCAAACATTGACTCTCATAGATAGAGTTTCCAAATGACTTCCAAGAAGGGAAATGATGGTCACTATTGAATGTGAGGGCCCATGTGCTTACAATGACATGGTTGCACATTTACATGGATGATGACCTTCAATGCTACATTGGTGTTGACTCACACACACATTTTCAACTTAAAATGGATTGTTGTTGTTCAATCCAATATTGTACTTGTTTTAGTGTCATATGTCCAAGTGGGAGTAAATGATTTCTCACTTTGAATGAGGGTGCATGCATGGCTCCACCCTCATCTTACAATGGATAAGCCTTCGGGATGTTGGAGAGATCATGATGACATCTCCATCATTACATGTGAGCCCTTCTCCAACGACGAAGAAGCCTACGATGATGGAGAGATCATGACAACATCTTCACCACTACACAAGGGTGGGCCCTCGAGGGTGTCATTAGGGTCACCCTTATCTAACAAAAGAGAGGTATGGTTGCCAACATGAGTCGTTATAGGTGTGGTTGCCTACACCCTCAGCCTCCCATCTAAGGAACACGGAGCCGTTTGGCTTCAGTGCATCCTCAATCCCATGTTTTTTTTTTTGAAATTGGCTGCCCGAGTAGCCAAAAGATTATCTCATAAGCATTTCTATGGGATTCCTGGAGGGCGATATATAGGCAAACATGACTACAGACTCGCATGTGTGGGTGCTTGGCCGTGGCTCCCGTTGCCCGGCACCCGTCCCGCTCTGCCCAGTGCCACCTGGGAGCTGCCCAACGCCCATCGGCTCTGCCCATCACCACCTAGGAGCTAACCGGTGCCCATTGCTAGCCACCCCATGCACGCCTGGCCGCCTGTGCCCTCAAAAATCGACATCCCTACCGGCTCGAAAATTGGGGCCATGTGGCGCCCAACCACTGGGCTGGGGCCAAACGCCAAGCACGTGTGGCCCCATGCCTTGGAGCGTTAGGGCACCCTCAGTCAATACAAAAAATCTGCTCTGTAGTCTAAGTCCAAGTGCTAGTAGATGAGAAAGAAGCTACACACTCTAGTTTCTCGCCATAGTTGGATCATCTTTGTAAAGAACCTCAATAATATTTTAGGGTTTAGGGTTTAAGAGTTTAGCATGCAATGCTAGAGAGTTCATCCAAGAACGCCAATGGAGAGGAGATCATCCAAGAATGGAAGAACTGCTCTATTCAGCCAGCGAGAGCAGATTCGCTCTTGCTCTGCTTGATCTGGAGCAGTGGCCGTCGCTTATGTAGCTAGGGCACATATTCTGTAGCTGTCGGTATTCGAGGGAGAGAGCTAGAGCGAGAAATGGCTGCAGAACTGAGACAGAAGGTCCTCTCTTCCAAAGTTCTTAGGAAGATTGCAAAGCAATCTGAGGGTCTTTTCCGTCTACCTGAGAGTCTTCGATCAGCTATCGCGGCCTTCATAGCAGGTGCCCATCATGCATACTCTTACTTTTCTGTGTGTTGTTGATAGTATCACTGCGGCTGGCCTGCAAGAGTATGGCAATGTTTTCGACACTTACCTTTTTATTTGAGATTTCTTTCTCCAATTCAACAAGCCAATTCTTGATGTGGACGAGGCAGGACTCTGAAGTTGTAGGGCTCTGCCGTACTTGCTGCGTTTGAGGGCCGTCGACCAATCTAAAATCAGAAAATTATCACTTTTTTATGCAATTTTAGACGTAGAGCATGGACAATTTGATATAAAACCCCCTTGGTAAACAACATTAGAAGTGCACTTGCATATCAACAAAAGATTAGATGATCGTGCTTTCATTACTGCATGCAAAAGCAAGCAGGATCGAGGTCTAGTGAACAAGCATGCTTGAAAGCTAACTCTAATTAGATAGCCCAAGCAGAAGAAATAAAAAACAAAAACAAGAGACTAGATCTCAACCCTTGGGAAGATATGTAGCAACCAATTCTCTCTCTCTAGCCCCTTCTCTAAGCTCATTCCAAGTGCTCCACAAGCAACAGTTGAAGAAAGAGTGTTAGTCCACACCCTACTTCCCTAAGATGTACGTTTTGGAACACTGTTCTGTTCAAATTTCAAAATGTAGTGCACTCGTAGAAGTATCGCATTTTGGAATGTTTCCGAATTGAGGGTCGTTTTGGAGAAAAATGATGTTAATTTTTTTTCCTTCTGGGTTCTTTTAGGTGTCTTAAGGGGAAAAAAAAACTTCTAGGGTTAAAAAAAACAATAACAGGTTACCATAATAACTGATGTTGTGGAATCATAGAAGCATCCCATTCCAGACTGATTTTTTATACACGAAAACAATGTACACTTCCAAAAACTAAGCACTCGGTACTGTAAGTTTTAAAAATTCCAAAGTTGAACTAAGTCACATCGTTCTGGAACAGTGAATCACAATCTTGTTTAGCAACCTTTTCGTAATGTCACAAGTACTGCAAAATCCAAATTTCCAGTCTGATTGAGAGTGACCAAAGAGCAAAAGGACAAAAAGAAGAGTAGGTTGAATACTTCAAGTGGTGAGGATCCACAACTGTTAGGTTTCAAATTTTATGCTTTCTCTGACAATCAACATTCTCTACCCACCAACCTCAACATGAGCACAGGACCTCAACCAACTGCTCAGCCCCGTCACCAAAAATAATCTCCAAGTCCTATTCTCTCAAACTTGAGTCCAGTCAGTTCGCTGCGATGACCCACTGTGTGAACTCAAGACTGGCTGCCATTTGGCACGATGCGGTTCAAATTTGAAGCTACCGCTCTAACATGACAAAGTGGTAGGCAAAGAGTGGGGGTGTGATCAGAGGTCAAAGAACTAAAGGCCGGAGAATTGGAGGAAGATTCAAGAGAAACTTGCAATGCTGCATGTACGTGCATATAAATAAACTCTCTGGACTCAACATTGCTAGCTTTAGAGGCATCCACTCCTATGAGAAATATAGTGCCCAAAGGACATGATATTAGTCCACCTATTAGATAAATAGAACAACGATATGTGGCCCATGCTTGTTGTATATGGCCGAGCTCTCTTGTGAGGCATGCATGCTCTTCTCTCAAATGGCGAGTATGCAGAGCCTTGTGTGTGGGGACTGACTCCCCTGGAATGCATTCTTGTAGATGATAATGCCATTTGCGTGCACTTGAACCTACAATAACCACTATCCTCCAAACAAAGTGAAGAAAAAATGGTGAAAAAAGTTTCAAAAAGGTGTTTTGCTTGCAAATCTCCACAAACTCTCTTCTCTTTTCTCTGTGCTACAATCACCTTCTATAAATCACAACCTTCACATAGAATACTGACACATCCTATTTGGCCTCCTATTGCTCTCTTTACAAACTTTTTTTTCCTCCTAGTTAGTGTGCTCAACATTTGGGTTCCGCGGCTGGTCATAAAAAATTTAGGTTTTTTTTGTGCACGTTCCATTGTTGTTTTGGTGCAATATAGACTGCGCACCATGCAACTTTGGTTTTATGATACCGAAGTTGTTTTATTATTTACTTATGATGATTCAATATGGTGGTTGAGCTGCTAGAGTCACATTTTTATAGGCCAATTATCTGCCGATTGAAGTACATAGGTTTGATTTCAGTATTGTGCTATTTAAAAACTAAGCTTACAAATGACAAGTTTTTTGTAGGTTGTATTTGTTTTAGTACGATCCATATTCAATCTTCAATTTTTTTTTGAATCCTAGTTTGGAAAAGAAAAAAAAGTGTGTTGATCTTGATATGCTTGAGACAACGTAGTTTAGAACCAAGGGACGCAAGTGGTTAACAATATCTAGGCTTCCGCTAACCAAGTTAGTAGTTAGCAGTTCCGCTTAGTCGAGACCTGGTATCCGTACCCTGCGTGTAAATTACCAGCAAATCACCATGGACTAGTAACCTAGCCAATATGTAATCTTGACAACAAATAACTACATTTTTCCAATTCACAAAGAGATAGCGACATAGCAACATATGATACAACCCATCAATCGATATTGCAACAGAACCTGTTCTGCTGCAATCTTGTTTCAGAATGAGAGCATTCCGGATAGTTCTGCTGTTCGGAACCTTTAATTTTTTTTTTTGGAAAAAATATATATATATATATATATATATATATAATATTATATATATATTTATTTCTATAATATTAGACATGAGGGTCCGGGTCGGACGCGGCCTTCGCATCCGCGTCCGCGTCCGGCGAATCGGACGTGAGGTTGGATGCGTCCTATTTTTTTTTAATTTATATATATATATATATATATATATATATATATATATATTATATATGTATATAAAATATATGAAAAAAAAAGGTGGTCGTGTCCGGACGTGTCCCACGCCCAGCGTCCGGACGCGCGTCCGCGTTCGGACCCTTCATTATATATATATATATATATATATATATATATATATCTATATATCTAAGGAAGCAGATGCGCGTCCGCGTCCGGACTCGTACAGTTTTTTCAAAAAAAAAAAAAAAAATATAGGCACCTGCCCACACTGTCCCCCATCCTAAAAGCAAAATAAAAGCAATTTATGGCCCCTGTTTTTCCCCCGGAATTAATTATCAAAGGGTGTTTGGCACCCACCTACCCCCTCCTGTTAAAAAATAGGAAAACGGTACCAAAAATTTTTGCAACAGATCTAACCACTGGGCCATGCCTCTCATAACTGAGATATTACTAAACAACCATGACTAATGAGCAGTTCGTAAATTATTACGAACCTTCATTGGGAACTAAGCTCCAAAAAAGCACAAGAAAGATCTGAGAGTGGTTTCGAGTGAAGGTGATGGTTTGTATGGCAAACATATTACTGGTTTAGGGTTTAGGGTGCATTAGTGACTGTCTCAAAGAAGTGAATGCTCACCAGAGGATTGGGGAGAGGTGAACGCTCACCAGAAGAGTGACAAGCTCTCAAGACCACAAGTCTCTGGGGGAAATTAGGGCTCACCAGAAGAGTGACAAGCTCTCAAGACAGGAAACCACAAGATCGACACACTACTATGTAGACTTATATGATGAGATCGGTTTCCCCCCGGATGAACTCAACAACTTACTAACTACTTATGCAAAACTATGTCATTCACTACAGAAAACCACAAGACCTATACACTACTGTGACTCGGTTGATGAGATCGGTTTCTCCCCGGCTGAGCTTACTAATTACTTATGGCACTACTTCAACACGCTACAATACGCTGTCGAAATTTTGCGTACTATCACGGGGGCTCCGAAACATCTCCCAGTTTTGAGGTCCTGACCGGACAAAGTGTCCCTGAAGCCCTGTTTAACGTCGAACTTCGGACAGACGTTGCGGGCTGACCGTCAGTCGTTTCCTCGTCCTGTTTGTTCCCAGAGGTTCATATCGAGGTTGTCCACTGGCTGAAACAGACGGCACCCGAAACGGATCCCGTTTGGAGAAATGGGGCCGTCGGACGGAGAGTTGCAAAATTAGTCCATTTCGCTTGACCTAATTGCGCTTCTCTCCAGTCGAAGGGCCATTTTGACCGAACGATACCCGAATCGAGCCAGGCTCGATCCCTTGGGGTTCGTATCGGGATCACGAACCTGTGGACTGTGTTCTCGGACCATTGATGCATTCTACACAGTACCATGGCCTATGTGATAGAACTCGGAGCGCGAGTGTCCTCAGGTCTGGCTGCCCGGCGCCGTAGCTCTCCCACCATGATATAGGCAAGAGCCTGTTCTCTCGAACACGTGCAAGGTCCTCGCCGAACTGCCCCAAAGAGTGCCTGCAGTTGAGCAACGATATGCTTGAGTACACTTGAGCCCGCGCAGGGAAATTGAACGAACGACAGCGTACGATAGATCAAGAGTTTACCTGTAACCGAGCCTCTGCACCTCGAGCCTGCTGCGGAACCCAGTGTCGCTGCTGAGGAGGCGGATGTATGCGAACCAGTCCGCACGCAGCTCTGCATCGTCGTACTGCCTCTCGCTCTGAAACAGCGGATGCAATATGTGGGCCACACTGTGAATGGGCCGATGAAACTTATCCCATCGCCGCTGCCACAAGCGCCTGATAGGCTCCAACCTGTGGACCAAACCACGTGGAGGCAATAGTTATGGCAGCAAGACGAAACAGAGTGCGAAATGGAAGTAGGGATGGTGAGACGAAAAAAGGTTATACCTGGCAGGGTCCAGCTCAGAACGCTGGAGAGACTCGCCTATGCGGTCCACGAACTTGTAAATGAGGCCCATCGTGCACCCCTCGCGATCAACGAGCCTCAGAACAGAGTAGATGGGGCGCATGATGTCCATCAGCTGCTGCATATCCACCCAGAAAGGCTCCATGAATAAGATCTCATGGAAGCCCAAGCCCTTTGGGGTCGTGGACAGGTCCATGGTGGTGAACTCTGCCGAAGTGGCCATGTGCCGCAATTCACCCTTGAGCTTGTGTAGCCGCTCAAGCATGATGAACTGGTAGGCGAAGCGGGTGCGAGCGGGCTTCTTCAAGTCGAGCCTGCATTGACAAACGGAATGAGAGGCACACATGAAACGAGCAAAAAAAAAGAAGCATCTTGAACAAGCCAAAAAATAAGTGGCAGCTTACCTACTGAATGTGCGGAAAAGGGCTGTCATGCGGCGCTTGCGTGTGACGAAGTCCACAACCGCAAGTGCCCTCGTGAGAATCTCACTGACCCAAGGCAGGCGCCCGATGGAATGCAGGAGGAGGTCCAGTGAGTGTGCGGCGCATGGAGTCCACACAATGCAGGGGTAGTCTGCCATAAGAAGCTCCCCCATATTGCGGCAGTTGGACGCATTGTCCGTCACAACCTTTCGCGATGCGTTCACACGATCAGTTCATAGCTTGGAAACACATTGCAATCAATTGAAAACAACGCAAAACTTTTGTATCAACATTAATGTTAGGGACCCAACTTCCTTGGGTCCCAAACCCAGACTTGAGATTGGACGATGATTGGACTTGTAGACTTGACCGGTGACTCGTGAACCTGCATGGTTGACACGTGTCATGATCCAGGAGTGCACATGGCTTGGAGTCTCTCTCCTTGGAGGTATACAAGGGGAGGAGGACTCATTTGCCATCCATTCTGTCTACCTAGGAGGAGGTGGATGGAGAGCGTGTGCACGGCCAGGATGTATTGCTAACGTGAGGCAGGAGATGGCTGAGAGCCTAGGTGGTGGTATGGGACGCCGTCTGGGATGGAGGTCAGATCCAGCTTGATACGGTCACAGGCCAGGGCACGGTGGGTGGACCCGGTTTAGGTCCTATGGCGGGGTGGAACGTGAACCGTTCGGTCTCTTGTGGTTAACCGGCACCTGGAGGTTTGCAGTAAGTAAGATTGTAACATATGGTATCAGAGCCACTGCATGCTAAAAGCAGGTGCGTTGATCCGTAGTAGATTTCTTGTATTTTACGATTCTTCTGACGGAATTCATAACGGGCTTTAATCGGGTTTATTATGCACTTTTGTGTGTTAGTCCTTCTTTGCTGTTTTTGGTTTTTGGATGAAATTTTTTCAAAAAAAAACTGTTGTGGGGCCCTTGGTAGTGAGCCACGTGAACTGTCCAGAGGCGGACAGGTGGCAGCCCTCCTCAACTAACATTTCCGCTCAACGTTGAGGTAACGGGCAGTGTCAAGGAGCCCCTCCCAGCGCAAAAAAAAGTGGGTAGTTGCTCGCTGTCTGAGCAGCGATGGAGTAACACATCTAAAACTTTGTATTGGATCCTCCTTAGCGATGCCACATGGCACTGTCCGGGTCAGGACAGGTGGCTCCTTCTAGCGGAAACCTGTTCTGCTCCCGATTGGAGGCCCAAATCTCTGTTTCACGGGCCAGAAATGTCAAATAAAGTTGCTTTTGACCAGGTGCCGTTGGAAAACAGCAATGGAACCTTATTTCTGATCTAATCATTCCAGAAAAGGAATGTTAGCCAGCGATGAGGGTGCAGGGGGATCTGGCTGCTTACTGGCCAGAATTCTGGTGGGTGGCCAGTGTACTACTGTGGTGCCAAGGTGGCAAGGTATGGCCACTTGGCAGATTGTAGGAAAGCATGGAGAGGGAGGCATACCTCTCCTATGCATGGTTTCTCTTGAAAATTAGAGGTGGAGGTGGTGGTGCATCCTCCTCTTGCTCTCTCTTATTCCATTTGGCAGCCATGGACAATACCATTTGATTTGTGAAAAGACAGCAAGAGTAGCCTTGTATCTATCTTCCTTGAGTAGCTTTTGATTCTCTTCTATCATCTCTTCTTAATTCACCTCTTTTCTCTTTGTAAAAATGGAGCCTACTGCTACTACACAGCCTATGTCCCCTGTTCATGAGGCTACAGTATCTGCCTCTGTCTTAGACCCTGATGCTTTGATGCTAGCTATTAACAGTCTACAGCAATAGATTGTGGATATGCAAGCTAAGCACAATCGGGATTAGCAGGACCTCAAGGAATTGACGTAGCTAAGGCAATTGGTGCATCAACCCTTGTTTACTCCTTAAGTTTTTGCTGGGGAACAGAAGGATAGAACCCCGGAGGCGGTCTTGCAATGGCTGGATCGATGGAAGTGGCAAGATATAAGGGGTAAGCCTGAAGTTCCTAGGAATTGGGAGGATTTTTGTAAGGCCTTTAAGGCGGCCTTCCTTCCTATTCTTGATGATTTTGAATTTTACCGTCAGTATGCAACGATCCATGTGGGGAACCGGCCTCTGGATCAGTATTTACAAGAGTTTGAAGAGGTCTATTCTCGTTTTGCAACTAGAATAGATCTTTGCTAGTAAAGTTGCATTTCATACTGGGGTTGCCAAGAGACTACCAGCTAGAGGTCAGGAGGAACCAGCCTCTTACCCTCGAGGATGCTGTTCGCTTCGCCAGAATCTACGATGATACTCGTACGATGGCTAAACCTGAGATTGGTGTCTTGCCCGACGTAAAGGGTAAGAGGCCCTTCTTTCCAAAGAAATCGAAAGATAAGGCAAAGGAAGGGGCTTCAGGTTCAGGGAAATCGAAGAAAAGATCTACCTTGGACCAGGAAACCTTCATGAAAGCCAGAAGCGACAATTTGTGCTTCAATTGCATGGAACTAGGTCATGTCGCGAAGGAATGTCCAAAGAAACGGAAAGCTAAAGGGGCATCTTTTAAGATGCCAGGTAACTCTAGCACATCTAGTGTAGATCTTTCCTTTGCTGGTAATTCTGTGGGTGAGCATTGTTGTTTTAATACGACTGTTTTTGGCCCTCATGACCTCATTTAGATGAAGGGGGTTGTGTTTTATTTGACGATGGTTCCACACATAATTCTACTAACGCAAATTTGTTGTAGAAGCTAAAGGTGGAAACAAGGCAAAGTGACCACTGATACACAGTGAAGCTGACAACTGGGGCAGAAAGCCAAGTTTGGGACCGGATAGTCCCACGTCTACCAATAGAGTTTCAAGCCTATAAGGACAAATTAGACTTTTATATTATGAATCTAGATAGGGTAGATGTTATACTTGGTAAAGAGTGGTTCTATGAGAGGAACGAGTCTATGAAGAAAAACTATTTAACACACAATTTGTTGTTCTTACATAACGGCTCACTCATAGAATTGAATGGAAATGTTGATATTTCTACTCCGTATATGCATTCTGCTTTGGAAACTGTTAAATGTATGGATATTGTTGACTGCAGTTCTTATTTATGTTGGTTAAAAGATTTTACTTACCATGAGGAATGTAGTTTGCAATTTTACAATCTCCAAATGGAATTAATGTCTAATAACCTAAAACAAGAAAACTCGCCGGAAGGTGAAATTTTTAGGAAACTTAGACAAGAATTTAACGATGTATTTCCTGAGCAGCTTCCTGAGGGTCTTCCCCCCTCGAGGGGTGTTGACCATGCTATTAAACTGATTCATGGTAGTTCTCCTATATCACTGTATCCATATAGGATGAGTACTACTGAAGAGGATGAGGTTTATAGGCAACTGCAAAATTACCTTAAGATGGGCCATGTTAGGCCTAGTAAATCTCCCTTGGGGGCACCTGTGCTCCTTGTTGATAAAAAAGACGGAGGCACTCGTCTTTGTGTGGACTTAAAAAAGTTAAATAAGTTAACGATTAAAAACCGTTATCCTTTGCCGTGATGGATGAACTAGTTGATCGATTGCATGGTGCAGAGTACTTCACCAAAATCGATTTGAGGTTAGGATATCATCAGATTCGCATAAAGACTGAGGATGTTGAGAAAACCGGGTTTAGAACTAGGTACGGCCATTATGAGTTTCTAGTTTTACCATTTGTCTTGACAAATGCTCCAGCGACTTTCCAGCAGATGATGACCGATCTTCTTCGTCCATATCTGGGAAAGTTCGTAAAGCCTTCCGACTCCTTGAGCGAAAACACACTTTTTGGTGTTTTGCATCCCCTTGGTCCTTTGGCTGTTCGCTCTCGTCAGAACCGACAACCTGCATAAATGCACTGCTCTCGTCAACAGCTTCAAGCTGATACCCATATTGCCCACTTAATTTTTTTTTTAAATTTAAAAAAAAAATTATATATTATGGTACCTCGGATCAGTATGGATCCGCGGTACCGGGATCTGCGGATCCTGGTACTGTAGGATCTATGATATATATATACATACATACATATATATATATATATATATATATATATCTAAGGAAGCGGATGGCGGACGCGGACGCGTCAGGGGTGCGTCCGAGTCCGGATGCGTCCGGTTTTTTTTTTTTTTAAATTATTTTTTTTTTAATTTTTAATTTTAAAAAAAAAAATGGCGTCTGGACCCCCGGACGCGTGTGTCTGTATCCCCGGACGCGACGCATGCGGACGCGGACGCGGACGCGGACGTGGGCAATTCGGTCTGGACCCTCATCCCTGTTAATAATAATAATAATATCATACACGAGGGTCTGGGCCGGACGCGGGCATTCCGCGTCCGTGTCTGGACGCGTCCGACCCCCGGACGTGTCCATATTTTTATTTTTTTATTTTTTTATTATTTTTGCCTAAATACAACTAAAAAAACAAAAAAAAAAAAAAGCGGACGCGTCCGGGGACCCGGACGCACCCCTGGCGCGTCCGCTCTGAACGCGGACGCAGACGTGCGTCCGGACGCGGACGCAGACGTCCCCGGACGCACCCCAGGCGCGTCCGCTCCGAACGCGGACGCAGACGCCCGTCCGGACGCGGACGCAGACGCGCGTCCGGACGCGCGCTTCCTTAGATATATATATATATATATATATATATATATATATATATAATATGTGTGTGTGCGTCATAGTACCCACGGTTCTGAGAACCGTACCATGGTTTATCATAAATAATCAAATAGTTAATTAATTTTTTGTTTGAAAAAAAATGAACTAAAAAATAAAAAATTAATTAAAATAATTAATCACAACACGGTTCACCATGGTTCTGGCCAAAAAATTTTGAGAACCGTACGGTTCTTAGAACCGTGGTGAACCGCCCACGGTTCATTAATTCTATGGTGTGCGTGTATGATATATACATCATATATATTGTCTATAATAATTTTTTTTTTACTAAATTGGTTTTTGCCATGAAAACCCAAGAAATTTAACTTTAAATCAATAAACATAGTACCCATGGTTCTCAGAACCATGGGGTGAACCGTACCACGGTTCATGAACCGTGGTACAGTTCATCATAAATAAATAAATAATTAATTAATTGATTTTTTGTTTGATAAAAAAATGAACTAAAAAAAATAAAAAATTGATTAATCAATCAATAACAACACGGTTCACCACGGTTCTGGCCAAAAAAATTTGAGAACTGTACGGTTCTCAGAACTGTGGTGAACCGCCCACGGTTCATTAAGTCTATGCTATTAAATAAAATAAAATCCAATCAAAACATTAAAAACAAAAAGAGATGCTGCCTCCATTCTTAGACTTTGCCGGCTTTCCTAGAAACTGGCTTTTCGACAATCTCACTGGCTATCCAATTTTCTAAGGACCTGATTTCATTGGATTTCCTGAACTCTTGCAAATTCACTGGCTTTTCATCAATTTCACTGCCAATTGTATAGTGTGCACAATATTCAGCAGAAATAGGGCTTGTAGGGACTTTCATGTCCACCTTCAATCCTAAACCCGTGCACATGCGGGACATTCAAGAGATGAAGCTTGTCACGTGGTAGTTCGATCCCATGAGAGTAAGCATACAATCAGATTCGCACACATGCTTATGATTCCACAATTAACTCTATGATCCATTAGCCCATCTCCAAGGTCAAGCTTACTTTTCTCTCTCTTTTTCGCTTATCCTGCTGACCCTTGTGGTGCCCTCCTCCCTCGCGATGGGTGCGCCCTCTCAGGCCTCGCTGATCGTGCTGACCCTTTGGTCCTCATCGCCCTCCATGGCTCTACGTAAATGGGGGGGAGGTAACTCTCCCCGCTCTCTTCCCATCGCTATTGATATAGTAGCCTCCATCGCTGAGGTTGTAGCCCCTATCAGCGCTGATGCTGTAGCCCCCACCTCGCTGATACTGTAGCTCCCATTGCTGCGGACCTTAATGTTTCTTTGGGCAGCTGATACTATCACGGATGTTGCGGTTCCCATCGCTACCATAGCTGTCACTGGAAATGTGGATTCCATCGGGATTGTTACAACAAACACCGTCACCATTACGGACAATGTTGCTGTTGATAAAAACAGCACCTGTGATCCTGCTGCTGCCGCTGCCATGTTGCCTACTGCGGCTGACAAACCCCCTGCCGGAGCAGGGAATGGTCACTTTTCTGATCAGTGAGAAAAACTTATTAAAGTTTAAAGTCGCAACACTTGAGCAGTCAGAGATGAAGACATTGGACGAGCTGAAGCTACTTCGAGAAGAAAACGGACAATTGAACGGGATTTTGAAACATCTAAAAAAGGTACTCATAATTATGGTGAGCCATCAGAAACAATGATGAAGATCCAGGCACTGGAACAAGATCTGGTCCAGCACAACGAAACAACGAGAACTTGGGCGTCTCTTTTCGAAAATGCGGATGGTAAGCCACATATGTCCACTTTTATTTCAGCCACCATCTCTGAAGAGAAGTTGAGAGATCCAAAAGCCCTCAACGTGAGAGTAAGTGGTATTGTTGATACGCAAGATGCCATTCAAGAGGCGACCAGATTTTTGGAAACCACCTTAGGACACACCACACAAGGAATGGATAGAGCCTGGCGAACTAAAAAAGATAATGCTACACTAATTATTCGCCTTAAGACTCTTGAAGAGAGGCGGTCAGTTTTGAGACTTAAAAACAAACTAAAGGGCACAAAAATATTTTTGGATGATGACCTCACATTCATGCAAGTGATAGAGAGGAAGAAGGCGTTCGAGGAAGCTAAAGCATCAGGAAGACGAGTAATCTATAGAGATGGCCAGGTAAAATATATTAGTGATAATCCATAGGGATTTGGGTCTTTTGGGTGTGGGAGCAGCCTGAAGACCCACCCATCTTCATTGCGTTTTGGTGTGTGGAATTGTAACGGGATACATACTGTCCTCGACAGGGGATTTGATTGATTTCATAGATAGTGGTGATATACTATTGTTTACAGAGACGCATGAGAGTGCAGAGCGGGGTTTACCTTTATTTCCCGGTTTCTAGTGGGAATCAGTTTTCAGAGCAGGGACCAGATCAGTAGGCGGACGTGGTTTTGGTGGTCTAGCATGTTTATATAGAGATACTACTCAGAAAGTGCTTGAGGTGGTTCACAGAGATGATCACTCCAGATACATATGGATCAGACTCAGAGGGGAGCTTATAGGTTTGGACAGGGACATTTATATTGTAGTCTGTTATTTTCCACCAGATACATCTTCTTTCTCAGACAGGGACGGTTCTCCATACATGGACTTGTTTGGTGATATCATAAGTTTTCTGATAGAGGACATATTTTATTGGTTGGGGACTTTAATGCCAGGATTGGATCACGCCAGACTTTATTTCATGATGTAGATCAGGATCCTTTATGTATCAGAGCATTAGATAGCGATGAGCTTGGGCTTTTGAGACATTCTGCAGATGAGGACGGGCCTATCACAGGTTATGGAGAGTACTTTTACAGCTAGGAGAAGCCCATGAGCTTGCCATTTTCAATGGCCTCGCCAGGTGGCCTTCTTCTAGCAACTTCACTTCTCATCCTCATAGCGGCGGCCATAGCATGGTAGACTACCTCATGGGATCACCCTCTCTTCTCCCTCATATTACTGCCTTCACCATCACACGTACTGCTCTGTCTGATCACTTATTTATCTCCTTCCATTTGGGAACACAACCCACGGTCACTCATACTTCCCACCCATCTTTTTTTCGTGCCCCAAAATATTGCTTCGAGAACTCATACATTCCCGCTTACAGACTTCATTAGCCTCCCTGCTACAACATTTCCCTCTTAACTCCTCCATTGAACAACAATCTGACTTCTTCACCAACGCCTTACATACTATAGCTTCCCTTTCTTTTCCTTTCACAAAACTTAGAACAAAAACCACATATGTGGACCCTCGCTGTGTAGCCTTGATGATACGTGAGATGATGCTTTTGAGACGTGACTTAGTCAGTGACCAGATCAGTTTGGATCCCCAGACCAGTATTACCCATTTCTTTTCCAAACGCAGGCAGAGGTCCACAAATGACACAGAGGACAGATCCAAGGATGAGATAGATATTCCAGTCAGTGACAGACATCGTACCAAACGTCAGTGCATCAGACCGAGTCATCCTGCTGGCCCAGCAAGATGACTCGGTTTGATGCACTGACGTCTGGTACGATGTCTATCACTGACTGGAATATCCAAGGATGAGGCAGAGCCGGCGACATTTTGTCCACAGGTCCAGGCAAAGGTAGTTTCACCCCTCACATCCAGAGCACTCCACGATTTTGATTACATCGTACTTTAGAGCCTCTGCAGGTAACACATTTGCTTTCCCATGATTCACCGATCATCGACGCTCGGTAATACAATCTTGCCAAAGGTAGTTGATCTTTGACATCCTCGGACGCTCAGTAGTGTGTGGGGGTGAGACAGGTTGCGCTTCCGTGGCCCCAATAGTGGACCCAATGGTAACGAAAGGCAATGTTAAGAAATTGGTGGCGAGGGTGGTTGCAGAGGAGGGGATGGGTAGTTCAGTGCAGATTGTAGAGCAGCGGCTGGCAATGGTGGTTGAGTGCGACGATGAACCACGGGAGGCGAGCTGGGTGAAACAATCTTGCTGCGAACATGATTGCATGTATGCATTGTGGCACTTCTTTGTGGGACACTTGCCGAAATATCTATCTAGGCTGTACAAGCTTTTGGGATCATTAGGATATTTGTAACCTGTGCAAATCAGCAACTATTTGGTCCTTCGGCAATTTTGAAGTTAATAGGCATGATTTGTAGCCCAAGAGAAACTTTTGAACATAATCTGCAATCCTAGCAAGTTCCTATCTTTCTCGATTAGCCATATGCTCTGATCGTGCAAAAGCACATCACTAGTATACGTTTGCATGTGTGGATTTGTCTAAAATATGGAGATAGATGATTAGGCACTTGTTGGATTAGCAAGAGAAAAAATCGGGAAGTTATCCTGGTTGTTAAACACCAGTATGCCAAAGCAAGATAAAGTTTCTGGGCATCTTAGATGAACAAGACGTGTTCCTCCAATTAGTCTGTTTAAGCATGCGTTTCAGTGGAGGTTTTGAGATAATATTTGTAGAATTGGGTGATTTGGATTTCAGCTCCATCCCACTGAGCGCTTACTCCCTGTCACTGGTTGTCAATTCTTGGGTTGATTTCCTTAGCGGGCTGGCTAAACGGTTTGAATATACCGATTATGTGAAGCGCTTCTTTGGCTTGACCAAAGAAGGGCCTGCCTGCGGGAATGAAAAAGGTAAACTGATGAATCAATTACTGGGAATAAAAATTTCGGGTGAGCTTATTCAAGTTCAAGCCGGCGGGCATACCAGTTCCGCCCTCTCCCCGCCACTTTATTCTCCTCATCCGTTACGAGTAGGCTAGGTTACTGGCCCTTATAAACAAGCCACTTTCCGGACTCCGCAGCATAGCCCATCCTGAGTAGTAGGCGGGAGTTGGATTACTGCCCAGCATAGGCGCCCCGGCAGGACGCGAAGCGTCATCGGGTTTCAGAGGCGAAGCTCCACACATCAAAGAATACCGCGAGAGGGTTCCTCTTATTTTGCCTTTTTTTTTAGCGTTTTCTTGGTTTCAGGTTCGAACCCAAAATTGAATATCCACTCTGAGAATCAAGTTTTGTTTTTGAGTGAAAGACCACTATTTCTGTCTGAAGATTGACCAAGAAACTCCAATTTTAGAAAAATGCTTGAGGCTTGTGTTGCTGAGAGAGAGAGAGAGAGAGAGAGAGAGAGAGAGAGAGAGAGAGGATTAATATTTGATGTGGACTTCTTGGGATTGAACAGATTATCCCTCACAGGAAATGAAGCGTAATGTAGCACGCCTTTCAGTTGCGTTGAGAAAGAGGGGTTCAAAATTTTCTACTGGCCAAGAGACTGAAAAGAATGATCAAGATCATGAATTATTAGAATCTATGGTCAGAATATCATCAAAAGATTCTCAAAAAGGACTAGTCCCAGTTCACTCTTCTGTGACTTATGAAGAGGGGCACACAGCAGCATACGTTGCATCTCGAATGCCTTCTGTCTATGCCTCAATCTGTCGAGTCTTGTATGAGGTATTTTGCATAGGGTTATCATAAACTAAAGTGTTAGCTGTGCACAAAAATTCAAAAAGAGAGTTGATTAACATTTGTTTATGTTAGTTTATGTACTACATCGTCCATATAGCTGAGACTTGTCTGTTTTATATAGGATTTTGGAATTTGAAAAGCATGAGGGCATATTTTTGGCCGTATCACTGTAGAAAATCTGTCTACACCTTATTGTCTATACAATCATGTGAATGCTCCTCTTGGCACCTTCTTGAGAGGGTTGATGCTTAGCATTTTGTCATGTCCTTGTTAGGTTTTTCGTCGAATTCCTGATTTCAAGCCTTCAACTATGTTGGACTACGGTTCTGGTCCGGGGACAGCATTCTGGTATGCATGATTTTCACTGTCCTCAGAGGCATTTATGTAGTGCGTGTTGTGCAACATATTCTAAGAAATTTTTTATGGTCTTTATTAT
Source organism: Diphasiastrum complanatum (assembly GCA_029204225.1). Classification (NCBI taxonomy): domain Eukaryota; kingdom Viridiplantae; phylum Streptophyta; class Lycopodiopsida; order Lycopodiales; family Lycopodiaceae; genus Diphasiastrum; species Diphasiastrum complanatum. Next base: position 53,547,212 of record CM055097.1, read on the forward strand.
AGTAGTGTGTTGCTGTCATTGCTGTTATTTTGTTTCAATGCCTTCCTCATTCTGAATCACTGTCAAGTTTGCTTGCCTCGTCTTAGTGCATTATGTAGTGCCTTTGATTGATAATCTTTGAGGTTCACACTGCATTCTAGTGGTTGTGTTGATTATTTTCTACTCGCTATAGTCAATTCTTCAACTTGACTGGAAGTGACAGGCTGCAATTGTTGTTAGGGAGGAAACACCTGTTATGAAAATTAAGATGTGTGATGGATACATCAGAAGATAGGTCATACTTAAGAACCTCACTGGAACAACTTTTTAAGTGAAAAGAAATAGCAGGTATTGGAAAAGAATCAAATTATTTTCCAATTTTGTCCACGAGGCAATTCTGGTCTGAGGTATTTTGTTCCTTGATGAGAGAAAGATCTCTTTATTAGTGTTTCTATCTCAAATGAGAGAATTATCATTTGGCAATGGCCGAGTACATATATGTTGGACTTCCTAAAAACTCATTAGCTTTCTTCAATCAGCATTGTGGGGAGGTTGGAAGTTATGAAGTGAAAAGGATTGATCAGCTAGGTTTTCTAGTCAGTATTATTCAGCTTTATCAGGAAGCAAAAACCATATCACAAGATAGATGACATTCTTTTAAGAAACCTATCATCTAACAGATTGTTCTGATTATTTGGCTGTCATTATATTGTGCCACAGTGCCACAGTGCTGTGTTAAAATTTCTGTGCAAGCTTTTTTTCAGTTCTTCTGCCAGATTAATGCCTGCATAGAACCTGTTTTCTTTGTTGTGAAAGTTGAGTGTAAGGGCTAGGAAATTTATCCTCCTTTTTGGATGCTATCTACAAGTCTTGTTGGAAAGAGTAGCAATAACGTGAGACCCGATAAAGAAACCTATTATCTCTTAAGTTTTTCTGAGCATGAGGCTGTGATTGTATTCTGACGGTATGCTTTCTTACCAAGTTCTTCAGGAGCCTTTCTTCAGTGCCTCTTATGGCTACATCGCCAGAATTATACTTGCATAGAACCGGTTCTCTTTGTGAAAGTTGGTTCTAAGAGTTTCAGGCCTTAATAATTGGTCCTCCTTTTGAGATGCTGTCTGCATGCCATGTTACAAAGAGCAATGGTGACGTGAGAGTGACGGTTAATAACACTTAATTTTCAAGATTATCATAACTGTTTTCAAGGTATTAGATCGTCTAATTCATTATCTTCTTCTGAAGTGCTTGCTTTCCAGTCTCTATTTACTCATTCATCTGAATGGCAGTCAGATATGTCAAATTGAAGTTCTTTTTTTGAGAGCAAAGTGGTTTCTTTCTCAGTTACTTAGCTTAGTCTTTATAGTTTCTTGCATTTCCAATGTGTTCCTATCAATCCCCTTGTACCTCTCATTATCTGACTCATTCATTTAAAGGGCCTTGCATGCGGTGTGGCCTGATGCTATTGTGCAGGCAAATGCAGTCGAATCATCCAGGGCAATGGCCTTCGCATGCAGGAGGCTTTTACAAGGTATATCCATTACAACTACTGCTGTTTACATTCAAAGGTCTAGTTTCCTCGATTTTAGACACAAGCAGTGTGATACACAGGGTTATGTGAGATGGGTCACAGAATGGCTTTTGTTTGCTAATCAAAGATCACTAAAGAAAGAAAGGAAACCTTGGTCATAAATGTTCAAATTTTTATAATTTTTTTTGATGGATTAACATCTGGATACTTGAATTTGTAAGCTATTTCTGGGCTTGAAATTATATCTTTTGTTTTGAGTGTAATGGCTTAGAAGATTTTTACTTCACTCTCTATGAATCAGGTAATAATTATTTTTAATGCATGCTTGTCTAGTGAAGATAAGAAGGTTGCTCCATCCATACGCTATTATAAGAATCTACAAGATCTGCAACGCAGCCTTCCCCAAGATGAACGAGGACACGATCTTGTGATATCTGTAAGTAACTTGATAGAATAAAAAGCATTGTGAAGAAGTTCGAGGTGCACACTATTGTTGTTGCAAGTTTGAACAGCTAATGCATCACATAAAAAAAAAGTGGTTGGGTATGTTTTGAGCTTTTTTTGGTTTTGAAGTACCTTTCTGCATTGATAAGACAAGAAGAGGCCAGTAGGATTCATAGGAGGTTTAATATTTTTTATATGAGTTGAGTTATTCTTATTTTCGCTATACATATGTTATTGAAATAACAGCAATTGGATCTTAACTGATCACAAAATGACTAGAAAGTGATGGAGGTTGCAGAAAGAATTGGTACCCAACAAATATGACTTAAGATCAACAAACAAACTTGAATCTAGCTTGCCTTGGCAATTAGAAAATTGATCAAAATCAGATCTGATGTTGCAGCTACCTTCCAGAACCTGCAAATGATGTTGTAGGCATCCTATCAATGTATTACACACCATAAATTGAATGTCTTATCAAGTTACAAATTGCCACCACAAAACAATTTGCTGGAAAACTCAAAATCTTGACTTATTGATTCATCTCCACAAAAAGTACATAGTGTATGAAGGAAATTAGCTTGCATCATGACTTTAGGGTTTGTGCCCAACCTTTAAAGACTCATACCTAACATCTAAACCCTAATATGGCCCATCAGCCCTAAGTTTAAGTTGCATGTGAGCTGGGTCCTCATGCCATGTCAAATAGTGCTGTTTTTAGACCCTAATTTCTCTCCAAGGTAACATGGCACATTCCACTCAAATGGGAAGTGGTTCAAAGCCTTAAATGAGGAATAGACATCAAATTTAACTTATGCTTTGTGTGATTGAATAGTTAAGATCCTGGATCCTTTGGTTTCTATTTCTTACATGGTATCAGAGCCATGTTAGGTATTCAGATTGCTTACAGGAGCGCGCCCTACAAGAAGCTATAATCTTCTCTTTTGGTAATAGAAAATCAGCAAGTGGCTGATTTTTGCAAGTGAAGATCTGTTCGTATTCTAATAGCTTTTTTTGCAGGAAGGAGTCCGGATGCCCCCCCTACTTTGAGGGTTTGCCGTAGGAGGGCGCCCATCCTCAAGCCATTTGCAGGTGTTTTTTTAGTCTAATACATGCTGAAATTTTCAGATCCACTTGTTTGTAGGAGGGCGCCCATGTACAAAAGAAGAGACATGTGTTTTTTACACATTTCTTGCTGAAACTTTCGAGTTGGCTAGCTTGCAGGAGGGCGCTACCATCTGCCCTATACGTGCATGTATTGTGCACTCATTTTCGGCCACAAATCTGGTTTTGGTGTTGGCTTCATTCGAAGTTTACCTATTTGTGTGCAATCTGATTTCTGTGCAGAACATAGCCACCTATTTCATTATTCTTTGAGCAAATTGCATGTGGAGTATTGCAATCAATTGTGTTCATATTTTCAGCTTTATGGTTGCTGCCCATTGAGTAGATTATGTAAATGGAAATGATGTATTACCATAGGTTACTTTGACCCAAAAGGTCGAGAGTTGTGTAACCATGGTTTATTCACCTCCACTAGGCCTATTAAACTTAGAGCTAGCTAAGTTAGTATGTTTTTACATAATAGGGACTTGTGGGTCCACTAGGCCTAATTATGACATTATGTACCCCAATTTGACATTTGGGGGTACCTTATTTTTTTGAAAGTAACTTGTATGAGAAGTTAGGTAGTCATCTACAAGAAGTTAGATAGTCATTTGGAAGGGTATATATATGTGTGCATTTCCTTTGTATTTTACAATTGTAAGCATTATAACTATTCTCTTGGAATTCCACGAGTGTTTACAAGAGGGCGACCATCCATCTCTCTCTTTCTCTTTGGAATGCTTTGTGTGATTGAATAGTTAAAATCTTGGATCCTTTGGTTTCTATTTCCTACATGACCTAGTGTGGTGTCGAGGAAGCATTTGGCTTTAGCCATGGCATCCTGTGTATCTGGGATCCCACGAACCATAATGTTGTGTGCTTTTTGGTCTTGGGATTTCTCTTCCAAGATGGTGGCTAAAGCGACTAAGGAGATGAGGGTGCTTGGTTTGGTGCCTGCCTTCACTGCCTTCAAAACTGATGCCCAAGACAGGGCCTCTTCTTTCTGCTTCTCAATCTTGTTTTCCAATTCCCGTATCATCGTCTTGGTGGACTCCGAAATTGTAGTCTATTTGGTCCCGATTGATTGCTCGAGTGATGCGACCTTTGACTGCAACGGGTTCTTTTCATTGATCAAAGAGGTTACTATTCCCTTTAGCTGTGAGATTTCTTGCTTCAAAGTCTGGAAATCTACCTTGATCCGATCGATCTGCAGACTGCCAAGACGAGAAAAGTTTCGTTGATTTAGAGGGTGTATATGGGATACTTGCTGTAGGTTGTGGTTCTTGAAGGGAAGAGGAGCTAGCAAGATGATAGGAATGGGAAGAAGCCCAGTACGAGGGATGGAGGAAGCATTAGAAAGAGGATTAGAATCAGTGGGGAGGGTAGAACAATTAGATGGAAAAGTAGAGGGAGCAGTAGGCAACATGCAAGAGGGAGAGGATGGAGTAGCAGGCAGTGTTGCCACATCATTGAGGGAGGTGGCTGCCACGGTAGGACTCAGGAGAGGGAGAGAGGGGAGGGTGGGAGTTTTCCGACAGAGAGAGAAAGAAAGAAAGAAAGAAAGAAAGAAAGAAAGAAAGAAAGAAAGCTTTATTAATGTCTTTTCCATGCCAAAGGGCATATAAGACTGAAGAAGTAGTACAACTGAGTAAATGGAACTCGGACGGGGCAGTGCCGTCAACCGAAAACTTAGAGTAAAACTAAAACGTAAAAAGTAAATCGCTGTGTAAAGAAAGCTCATCTTTCACGCAGGGGAGGAAGTAAATGGACGTAGCTCAAAACATCTCTCACGTAGGAGAGGGAGAAGAATTTGAAATTTTAAGTTCTGCAATTTTAACCAAGACTGGGCGTCCGTCTCGAAAGAGAGTCCGGAAACCATTGGCCTTAGCATCTGCGATAATTTTCTTTTTCTCAGTCCATTGAATGGGCGTCAAGTCTTCATCCATAAAAATAGTAGACCGCTTCAGGCAGCCTCTTTTATGCAAAACCTTTAGACGAAGCAAAGCATCCTTGAATTGTAGAAACACTGTGGTGGGTTGGAGCTTACCCACCCAAGCAGCATATATGACATCCTCTTTGAGACCAAAGGTGGAATGAATGAAAGCATTTGCCTCAGCCACAAGGTCCTTACCCGCAAAAGAAGAAGCTCCCCTAACCCTGACATTGAGGGCTTTGAGATCTCGTTTTTGATGTTCTCGAATAGATTCAGAAATAACCTGCTTAGAACCCATTGAGCACGTCGGCCCAAGAACTCTTCGATTGCTGAAGTTGCTGCTCTGATTCTAGTTCATTCTTGAGGTAAGTAACATCAACCTCAAGAATACCAACTTTGCCCTGTAGGGCTAAGATTGTGTTCTCCAGAGTGGAGATTTGGAATGCTTGTTTCTTGATGATCGCAAGCAAGGATGCATTGTCCTCATGAAGAGAATCAATGATACGGGGGAAACCAGATAAAAATTCAGCTGAAAGAGATGGAGACAATGGGGGGGATGAAGTTGAAGGGGTGAAAGAGGGAGAGGAGGAAGAAAGAGTAGAGGGAGTAGTGGCAGTAGGAGAAGAGGTAGAGGTAGAGGTTGCGGGAGTGGAGGGTAGGGGCGAGGGAGAGGAAGCAGGAGAGGGAGGGGGCAACGTAAAGGGGTTTGGAGCCATAGTAGGGATGGCTGAGAAAACAAAGGGAGAAGGGGGAGGGGTTTTCTTCCTCCCCTTCCAATTCACTGATTGCCAATCAGCCATAATGGCAAGAAGAGAGAGAGGGACAGCGATTGAAGGAACAACGATAGAGGGACAATGATTGGAGGGACAACGATGGGGAGGAGAGGGACAGGCAGAGGGACATGTAGCAAGGGCAGGAGCAAGACCCGAGAGGGGATGGAGCGGGACAGGAGAGGGGCAGGAGCGGGACAGGTGAAGGGATGGAGCGGGACAGGTGAAGGGATGGAGCGGGACAGGTCAGGAGCCGGGCATGGCAGAACCTTGAGGACAGGAGAAGGGATGGAGCGGGACAGGTCAGGAGCGGGACGAGAGGCAGCGGATCACAGTGGTTTCAAGGCAGTGGATCGTAGGGGAGGCAACGGATCACATGGGAGGAAGCGGATTCAAGGAAGCGGATCACAGGGGAGGCAACGGATTCAAGGGCAAGGGGAGGTAGCGGATTGGGTGACAGCGGATCAAGGGAGATGGAGGCAGCGAATCGAGGGAGATGGAGGCATCAGATAGAAGGAGATTCAGGTAGCGAATCAAGGGAGAGAGAGAGAGAGAGAGAGAGAGAGAGAGAGAGAGAGAGAGAGAGAGAGAGAGAGAGAGAGAATTAGAATTAGAATTATTATTATTAACATCTTTTGGTACCCAAAGGTACATAAGACAAAAGAGAGTACAAAAGGTGAGGATCATTGTCCGCATACGGACTTATGTACTAGTGAAAGAAAAGAACTAGCATATCTATCTCTCTATCTCTAAGAAGAAGTATCAAAGCTTGACCACCAGCTTGCGAGGGTACAATGCAAGAGCTTAACCACCTGCTCTGCGGAGGAGACTAGCTACGAGTAAGCTGAAAATAATGAGAGATAGTAGTAGTGGAGCGTGCTGTAGACTGGCGAGAAGCCCGTGAAGATCTAGGGATCCTGGATCTAGCAGAAAGATGTGAGACTCTCTGTGTCTTTGATCTCCGAGTGGGGACTTCAAAATCCAAAACGGAAATGTCCTCTCTGTCTCGCTTTTGGAAAAACTGGGTAATATGAGCCTGGCTGTGATCCATATCTGTGGTAGGTAGAAGTGAAGCTCGTAGAGTATACATCTCTCTCAATAGAAGACCTACACATCTGGAGTCTGGATACTCGAGGAACGATCGCAACGTGAGAGGGGTATCTCTGTATAAACAATGGTAACGCCCCCTGATCTCTTAATATACTGGACAACGAAAGATGAAATGGAACTCATCCTCCATCTCATGAAGAGAACAAAGCTGACATATCCTCTGCAATCTGGGAATGTCCGTGTATCTACCCGTCTCAATAGCCAGCTGATGAGAAGAGACTCGGAGCTGTCCCATATGGTATCGCAGACCAAAAGATAATGGCTGTGTAAGATATGCTGGAAGGACAGGGGTACTCGTAGTATCCAACCGTAGTAGATGTGTGCCATAGAAATGTATCTTGACCTTATCAGGGTCGCGCTGTGACCATATAGTGCGTATGTAGCTACGATAAATATGCTGTCTGATATAAGCATGAGTCCCGCTCGGAAGATCAAGTACAGATAAGCCCCAAGTCCGAAGAAGGGCAGAGACACTGCCAAACCAAGAATGCTTGGCCCCCTGTCAGCAATGGTGCGTGATGAAGTGAGAGCAGCAACAATATATCTGGAAGTGTCTCACTCTGATATTCTGTGAAGAAAGGTAATGATCTGAAACATAGCACCGATAACCAGGGGGGGGAAGCAAACTCCGCTAATATGATATCTTGTGGCACCGAGGGCTTAGCCCTAATCATCCTGCCTGCCATCGTCGAATGTAGGAAGGACGTCTCCTCGTCTGGGAGGTGCACTGCCTTTGATCTCTGTGGGAAGTCATGTTCTCATCATCAGCATCATCATTTGAGTCTGGGACTGGTCGTGAGTGTCGTCTGGAGAAAAGGAGGTAATCTGAAGTTGTGTGTCTGGAGTAGTCTGATGCAGAGGCTGGAGATCTCGTCGTAATAGAAGCATCTCTCGGATCATAAGTGCAACACAACGTGGATCCTCATGGGTAACAAGTGAGTGCAAAGTAAGTGGTGTATCCTTGAACAAGCAATAGTATCTCTTGCGAATCTCATAATAAGCTGGGCAAATGAAGATAAAATGCCGCCTCAGTCTCCACCACACCAAGGGAACATAGCTGGTAGATCCTATCCTCTCGTGGGGTACCCTGGAACCGACCAATCTTAATCTCAAGCTGGTGTGAAGAGACACGGAGCTGACCCAATATGAATCTGAGAACATGTGAGCGTAGGTAGTGTGGTAGAAGTGGGGACCCTGATACATTAGTCTCCAAAAAATGAAGCCGATAAAAGTCGGGTTTGACACCCAACTGACCATGCCAGTCTCGATCAAGGTAAGCTCTATATATGAATCGTCGGATGTAGTCATGGGTACCAGAAGGAAGTGTAGTGGTGCCAAGAAGTCTGGAGGCCTGAGAGAACCAAGCTAAATGGTAGCCCTGACTGTGAAGGCTTTGAGATGAAATGAGAGCAGCCTGAGTATATCTCTGCTCAGGAGACTGGAACGCACTGACTCGCTATATATATGTGATGACTTGGAGGAGGGCATCAAGGTACATAGGTGGGACCGCAAACTCAACAAGGATGATCTGGTGTGGAACTGAAGGCTTAGCCTTAATCATGCGTGAAAGCATAGTGATCTGTAATCGCGAGATACTAGCCCAGTCAGATGAAGACAGACCAGTGCACCTACCATACAGCTGATGCATATAGGGCTGTAGGAGAAACAATGGTGTCAAAAAGCCGACACTTACTCGTGGCATCTCGAATAGACTTACGGAAGCAAAATCTCTCCATCTGGGCAAGGGAAGCATGGCCTTTCCCAAGCCTACTAGAAGCTGCGTGTCTCATACTAAATATAGGACCAGTAAAAAGTGTGCCTAAGTAAGTGTAGGATGGAACAATCTCCAATGGCCGACTGTCAAAAAGGAGCTCCTGTCTCAACATAAAGCTCCTGGAAGTGTTGAAGACCATTACCTTGGTCTTCGCAATGTTCACCCCTAGGCCCCATTTGGAACAGAAACCATGAAGACAATCAATCTGTCTCTGTAACCCCTCTCTAGTAGGTGAAAGTAAAACCACATCATCTGCATAAAGAAGAATAATGATCAAGATGTCTCCAAGTCTGCAACCAGAACTGCCACTCTGCTCAATAACCCTCTCCAACTCATCAATATATAGTCCAAAAAGTGTAGGAGAGAGGGAACATCCCTGCTTCACCCCAATAGTGCTCCCGATCTGCTCTGAGATACCTCTGTCACTTCAAAAACATCCCAATACTCTCTCATAAAGTGCCATCACTGCTAGGACTGTGTCATCAGAGCCAAGGTCTCGTATCCGTTGAATGAGTAAGGAGCGTGGGACAGAGTCGAAGGCTTTCCTGAAGTCAACGAAGCAACCATAAACTCGCTCTCGCCGGTGCCGAGCTTCCTCAATAATGGCTCTGAGAGTAAAGATATGATCTGTAGTAGAATAATGGGCTCTAAATCCAGCCTGGCCCATAGCATGCAATCTCTTGGTCTCTGCCTCAATACTCAGCTGATTGAAGCATGCCATACAACTTCGTGAGAATGTGCCCGATCATAAGAGTCCGATAGTTACTAGGAAAATCATGGACGAGGGAGATGGATGATGGTGATCCCATAAGGTAATCAACAACACTATGGCCACCGCTGTGGGGATGGCCGGTGTATCTGCCCGAGTCGGGCCAGCAAGTTAAACCATTAAAAATGGCCAACTCATGAGCTTCTCCTAATTGCAATAGTATTCGCCATAGGTGGTAATGGGGCCCAAAATGTCCTCAGAAATCCTAGTAACACACAAGTCATCTCCATCAAGGGCATGTACACGAAGCTGGTCCACAGAATCATAAAAATCTTTCTGCCGTGAAGCTGGTTTGGCATTAAAGTCACCAATGAGAAAGATGTAACCTCGCTCTGCATATTTGATAATATCTGTAGAAAGATCAATATAGGGTGAACCAATACCCTCCACAAAGGAAGAAGATACTGGAGGGAAATAACAAGCTGCAACAAAGATGTCTCTGTTAGAACCAACGCTATGCACGTCAATGCGGAAACAAATGTACCGTGAGTTTTCATCATGGCAAATGAACTCAAAAACAGTGATTCCCTATATAAGAAAGCGACCCCACCAGAACCCCTCCCACTAGCAGATCTCACCTCATGTCGATAGACCGAGTCCCATTTGTATCCTGGAAAAGTCGGTAAACCCCTCTCCTTGACTCTCATGAGTCTTCATGAAAAGTAATAGATCTCTCTCACCAATGAAGTCAATCACCAGCAATGGACAATATGCCGTTACAATTCCAAACCCCAATTTGCAAGCGGTGTGGATGGGGCCCCAATATGCTCCCAATACTGGGCACCCCAATTCCCTATTTTTCAGCATCCTTAGACACATTGTCAATGTATCGGATTCGACCATCCCTGTAGATAACACGTCTACCTGTCATTTTAGCTTCTTGGAAGGCTTTACGCCTTTCCTCAACCTGTATGTACGTAAGATCATCGTCCATATATATTTGAGAACCACGTAGCTTGGCTCTACATCGCAAAGCATCGTGACGACTCTCCAAGGATGTAAAACGGATGATATGGGTAGCATCAACTCTGGTTGTTCTCCATGCTGAATCTTTATCTCTATTGTGATGCCCAAGTGTAGTTTCAAGGAAACCTTTTGCTTCTTTAAGAGCATTTTGGGTGTTTGCGATGCCCCTTACTCGAACATTGTATGCTTTTTGCTCCCTAGATCTCTCTTCTGAAAGAGTAGCTGAAATGACCGAAGAAATAGGGGCACTTCATTTGTTACCTTTTTTGATAATTGCTGCCCAAGAAAGGGTTTCCTCCTTTTGCTTCTCAATTTTGTCCTCCAATTCTTTGAGTTTGTGTGATGGTGGTGTAGCAAGAAGAGGTTGGGACTTGAATTCTTTTCTCAGAAGATCTATTTCTTGTTGCAGCTTGGCGTTGGCTTCTTTGAGAGCAGACATCTCAGTTTTATCCATGTGTAATTCTGTCTTCATACCTTGAAAATCTTGTAATAACACGCTCAGGCTAGAGGCAAGATAGGACTCCATTGCCTTTATGGGAGTGTAGGGTTCTTGAGAATAAGAGCTAAGGGGAGTTATTGGATTGATGGGCAAAGAAGAAGAGGAAAAATCAAATGAAGAAGAGGAAGGAGAGATAGGAATAGAGGAAGATAGAGCAAAAGGAGAAGAAGAAGAAGAAGAGGAGCATGAGGAAGAAGGTGGGGGAGATGAGGATGAGGATGAAGAAAAGAATGAGACAGCAGGGGGGGTAGCGAGGGGGGCAGGAGGGGTGGAGGGAGACATCCTTCCCTTCAAAGTGCATTGTGAATTAACCATCACAGGTGGTATAGATTCAACAATTGCCAGTGGCTCCATGTAAGATCAAACAATGGGTGCTCTTCTCTGGTTTGAGGAAGAAAACCAAATTTTCTCTTACAACGCAGACTGTAGATCCGTTTGAATGTGTTGGTGGCTTGCTAATGAAGAATAAACGAACTCCCAACAAGCTGCAGCGAACTGCTCTTCTCCAGTAATTGTCTTCTCCCACTATAGATCACTTCCTTGATTGCTCTTCTAAGCAATATCTGAGCATTGGCTTTCAACAAACACTTGAGCACTAGTTCTGAGCACAATCATTGAGATGGCAAAGGCAAAGGCTCCAGTACAACAACTAGATATTAACCTATCAAGACTAAACAAATAAAGTATCTCATCTACCCTCAAGACATGAAAGTCTGAGATATGGTACAACGGGGAATCATATATCTATAGCTGTACAATAACCGTCTGAACTATAGGATAGATCATATCATGTCACCGCAGGACCACTGCTGAAAAAAGCAAGGATAGAAGATGATGATGATGAAGATGCACGAACTGACGAGAAGGGCCGGCGTACATGAGCTCTAGCTAGGCGAAGTTTCTATGTCACCATAATGTGTGGTCTGGAAACAGTACGCTGTTGGCGATCACAGCGAACATCCCGAGATAAGATATCTGACTCATCCTCGAACAAAATGTCGGCATCAATATCTGCTCTGGAGCGGCTCCTAGAGAAAAAGGAGGTAATTTGGGTCTGTTGGGAGTCATGGTATCCATCCCGATCTCTCTGACAAATTTCTCTATGGAGGAGGAACATCTCACGCGCTCATGATTCAATTTTTTATCCCTAAATATTAAGATCTCATCACTCAAGGAGATTGGTCATTGAACATTAAACCATTATGTACATCTCATTGGTCAAGGAGATTTGCTATCTCTATAAAGAACATTAAACCATTATGTACGTCATAGTGGATGTGCATTGATACCTCCAAGGAGAGAGACTCCAAGCCATGTGCACACCTAGATCATGACACGTGGCAACCATGCAGGTTTACGAGTCACCGGTCAAGTCTACAGGCCCAGTCATCGTCCAATCTCAAGTCTGGGTTTGGGACCCAAGGGAGTTGGGTCCCTAACACTCTCTCTCTCTCTCTCTCTCTCTCTCTCTCTCTCTCTCTCTCCACGCCCCACCCACGCTCCACGACCAAGAAAAAGGGGAGCCCTCGCTCCCCTCCTATGCCTCCCACCCCATCGTTGTCTACCCCTACCTCTCCTACCCGCTCGCTGGCCCTCCCCACCCCCTTGCTGCCTGACCTTACCTCGCTGGCCCTTCCCACCCCCTCGCTGCCTGTCCAGTCCTCGCTGGCCCTTCCCACCTCCTCGCTACCTAACCATATCTCGCTACCTGCTCCCACCACCTTTATACCTACACCTACCTCTCCCACCCCCTCGCTGGCTGAGGCACTCACCCCCCCCACCTCTTCCTTGGCCTTCTCCTCCCTCCTAGGTTCCCCTGGCCCTTCTCACTATCCCCTCTCATCCCCTAAAGAAGTCTACTCCCCTACCAAGGCATTTGAACAGTACCTTCTCTCCTGCATAGAGCAGATTACACTGGAATCTAGCTATCTAAGGACTGAAATGGAGACCACAATACAAGCTATGGCAATCGAAAAGCAAATTTTGACGGCCCGAACCATCTCCTTGGAAGAGGCCTTGAGCAAGAAAGACGAACCAGCCAGCACCACCAGCACAAAGATCCAAGAATTGGAGGAACGGATTGAGCAACATAAGGCGGAGACCAAAACATGGGCCTCTCTACTCAAAGAAGACGGTAAAGAAGGTACACACACTTTCAATAGCGTCATCTCAGCCACCATATCCGAAGAAGAAATGCGGAAATAGAATCTATGAATGTTCGGGTGCGAGGCATTGAAGATACTAAGGCTCCAATTACCGAAGCAACCAGTTTCCTCACGGATACACTTTCTCACCATCACAATGGAATGGAAAGAGCGTGGAGAACCAAAAGAGATCCATCCACACTCATCATACGGTTCACGGGAATAGAGGAACGACAAGCTGCCCTTAGGCTACGAGCTCGGCTGAGAGGTACCCTTATTTTCATGGACGATGATCTCACACCAATGCAAGTTGCCGAAAAGAAGAGAATTTTCAGCGAAGCCAAAGCATTGGGCAAAAGGGTGGTCTATCAGGATGGTACATTGAAATCCACCTACCGCTACACTTCAAATAACACACGATTGTACAGAGAAGCCCTCTCTGATCTCCTTACCTATTTTCCACATGAGCAGACTTTAGAGGAGCAGTCCCTCTTTCTTGTCCAGACCATCCACACTGCAGCTTCCATTGCCTTTCCATCCCCACGGCCCAAACACCAGAGACGTAATAGACCCCATAATCCTTGGTATGACCAGGAGTGCATCCACCTCCATCAAAACCTCATATATGCTCACTCCCATCTTCCCCATATGACCAAAACCATATCTCGTGTCTACCGTAGAACCACTAGGAAAAAGAAAATTGCATACGAGATTGGCCAAGGTAAGAGAATGATGGATCTCCTCTTCAGTTCCTCCTCAGGTTTGTTCTGGAAGAAGTTCCTTCCACGGTCACCTCCACCACGGATTATAGACCTCAACACTTGGGTCACGTATGCCACATCATTGTACACCATCCCAAATACCCCTCCTCTTCCCACCTCTTGTGTCACGGATACTTCTGCCATATTCACTAACGACTTTATAGAGAAGGCCATCACATGACTCCATTCCAATAAAGCCAAAGACATTGATGAGCTAGAGGCTGAACTTCCAAAGTATGCTCCCAACATCCTCTCACCCTTTCTCTCCATTCTATTCAACCGAGCTGTCACCTTTGATTTTCCCTCTCCATGGTCCACAAACCTCATTCACCCTATCCATAGAGGCAGGGACCCCATGAAAGCTGACAACTACCGCACCATTATGATCAGCCACCTCTTCGCCAAAGTCTATGGTTCTATCCTACAGTCAGAGATTAGTATAGAGATGGATGCCAGATTACTCCATGCCATTGGACAGGCGGGTTTCAGATCGGGATATACTACATCGGATCATATCTTTACTTTGAGGTCCATCATTGAGGAGGCTAAGGCCAAGAGGGAGCGTGTATACTGTTGCTTTGTGGATTTCCGCAAGGCCTTTGATTCTGTGCCTAGGCATCTATTGATACGGAGACTTCACGATCGGGGCTTTCAGGAGGATACTATACAGGCAATAGTAGCATTGTACAGGTGAGTTATTGGCAGGGTCCGACTATCAGGAGTCATTTCACCGGAGGTGGTTAGTACTATTGGGGTCAAACAGGGATGTCCACTCTCTCCTACACTTTTTGGTCTTTACATTGATGAGCTGGAGCATGTTATACGGAGTGATGGAGGGGAGGGATGTACATTCGGCGACCTCATTATTGCTATCCTCCTGTATGCCGATGATGTGGTTTTGCTTTCACGGACAAGAGAGGGCTTGCAGCGACACTTAGACGCTCTTCTTTCTTTCTGCACACGGTGGGGTTTGTCAGTGAATGTGGCCAAGACTAAGGTTATGGTGTCTTTTATGATGTGGCAAGAGCTTCTATGGGATGGTCGTCCACTGGAGGTTGTTGATTCATATACGTATCTAGGGGTACTATTTTCGGGGCCCACGTTCAGCATGAGACATGCAGCTATTTCTCGGGTACGAAAGGGCTATGCCTCGTTGGTAGATTTGGAGAGACCATGCTTCAGTTTGCACATCAGAGATGCGACCAATAAGTGCCGACTTTTTGACACTATGGTTGTGCCCTCAGCTATGTATGCTTCCGAGACATGGAGTACTGGTCTGACAGCTACTGATTGGACATATATCTCCCGTCTCCAGATTTGCTTGCTCTCGAGGATGATACGGGCTAAGCCCTCAGTACCACACCAGATTATACTGGCGGAGTTCGCGGTCCCCCCCATCAGATTGAGGCCTTATTCCATATTGTGACTTTTATACAGAGGTTGGATGATCTTCAGGACAGGGGTATACACTATGCTGTTGCGACTCTATCCTCATCCTGGCGCCTACACTTAGAGGGACACCTTTTCTCATGGTATTCCCAGGCTTGTCGTCTCCTCTCCACGTTGGGTATCCAGATCATTGACATACCTGCGGGCACCCACCAGTACATTAGAGGCCTCCCTTACAGATCATATCTTCATATCACTTGGCAGGGTCCATTGGGGACCAAGAGTGATTTTTATCGTACACACTTTCTATCTCTTGATCCAACTGGCTGCCCCATAATATCTAGTTACTTGCTGAGGAGTATATCACACAGACTACGAATAGAGATGGGTCAGTTTCGGGTTTCTTCACATCAGCTGGCCATTGAGACCGGCAAATACAGTGGCACCCCACGAGAGGACCGGCTTTGTAGCATGTGTTCTATGCATGAGATTGAGGACGAATCACATTTCCTCTTCAGATGTCCAGCCTACTATGAGATTCGGGGGAGGTACTACTGCTTGTTCAGAGAGCACCCAGTTACACTTGCTACCTTGATATCCTATGAGGACCCTAGATGTGTCGCATTGATGATCCGAAAGATGTCAGACCTGAGGAGGAGGAGACTAGATATTGATACACACTCCCTGGTCCAGTTGAGCATCAATGAGTGCATATCCCGTCGGAGATAGAGATCTGAGGTATCCCTAGGCTACGACTCAGATGGAGAGGCCGAGATTCCAGATTCGTTCATACATCGGCAGCAGAGACCATGTCGACGGCCAGAGAGACAGTCAGCTATTAGGCCACAACCCAGATGGACACGGCAGCAGAGACGACACCGACAACCTACCCGGCGGCAGAGGTGCATGGCACATCCAGTGACACCTTCACAACATACCATCCACCACTTCTTCCAAGCTGATAGGCATCATGATACTGTTGGACCCTGATTGGGCGAGCCATCTTCAGGCATTGTATTTGCAGTTATTGTGTTATAGATGATTGAGGTTTAAGCTCCTATGTGCACACTTGACATGTACCTTTTCTGAGTCCTATGTACCTTAGGGTATTCAAGGACATTACTCTCGCTGTAATTCGACTGGAACCAATTTGGGTCCCCAGTTGATTCAAATCGGGCGGTTCTGATTCGATTCCGACTCTCTTGTAGTGATGTATGTTGATGACCTTATCATCATAGGTTCTAATCATGTTTTGATTTGAAATATTAAGGAAGATTTCTCATCATAGTTTTACATGAAAGATCTTGGCTCACTACAATATTTTCTTGGGATTGAGGTATGGAGAGTAGCACATGGTTTATTGAATTCTCAATCTAATTATGCACATGAACTTCTTGAATAATTTTCAATGTTAGAATGCAAACCAGTTTCAACCCCATGTGATTGTGGATGTAAGCTTACGAAAGCTGAGGAAGATCATGATGTAGATTTAACATTAGAGACAACTTGTTGGAAATCTGATCTATCTAACGACTACATGACTAGATATTGCTTATGTTGTAAGTATGGTAAGTCGGTTTATGGCTTAACCAAAGTAGGTTTCTTGGAAAGCTGCGAAGCGGATACTCATGTATATTAAAGGTACTTTACGGTTTGGTATCTACTATGGAGGTCAAGATGTTTTGCAATTATAGAGATTTGTAGATGCAAATTGGGCTTATACCTACCAATAGGAGGTGCGTGCATAATGAGGTGGCTTGATATCCTTGTCTTCATGTGAAGGATAAGCTTGAAATTGAAAAGGGTAAGTAGGCATTAAAACATGCATAGAAGGGGGATGTACGAATTGTGATAAGGAAAATTGGAAGGAGTAGGGATGCCACCCACCAAGGTTCTTAGCATGCTTTGGACATTGGTCAAAGACTCCTCCACCAACTTTAGACGATCTTTCATGTCTGATTGTGGGGCATCAAAAACCATTTTCTTCGTAGTTGGTAGACCCTCGTGGGTTGGACTAACAAGCAAAGAAGGGAGGGAAATAACAAGAGAAGGAATATGAACACTATTGTCTTGATTTTCCATAATTACTAGGGTTGCTGGCTGCCCACCCTTATATTTTGAATTTGCCCACGGGCAGGGGGATGGGCACGGGCCCGCCCTTGTATTTTGAATTTGCCCACCCGCCAACGGGTGGGCGGGCAGGCATACTAGTAAAATAATAAAGGACGATTTCTCATGAGAGGGGAAAAATGAAAAAAAGGTCCATTGAAGGTAGTGTATGTAAGAATCGCCTTCTGAAGATCGGATTAGATCTTGTTGCAAAACAACCAAAAGGACACCTGTGGAGCAAAACCACCCAACCAACAGGAAATGGCTAGTCAATACCCTAACCACTTCACCCCCATGCCATGGTGAATGAATGCAAGAGAGGAGAGGAAACCTGGCTCAAGAATCTGAAATTCCAATAAGGAGATGGGCGAGTTTCCATGGTAAGTATTCTCTCTAAGAGGAGAGAATATTCCCCTTAGGATCCCCATGCAGCCTACATTAAGCTATTGACCTCCTATTCTTGCAATTTAGCAGTCAGACACCATGCAAGTGCTCCTATGTCCAATTTTAGGTCTGGGCCCTCATATGATTATTAATTACCTTTACAGGCCAAGCTCGGACTGACAAGGCATAACCAATAACCATATCAGGAGTGACCGGCTATCCATGTCAGGAATTACTCCGAATCCCACATACTGGACATGGACGTAACAATGTAGATCAGTCCTTTATTTAGAAATCTGATGCAGCACTGATGTTGGTCCCGTAGGTACAAAAGTTGACGGGAAAATCTGAATTTTTCTTGCCTTTGAAAAAAAAGAGAGTGAAAAACGGCCTGAAAACAGCAATGGTTCGCCAGATATCATTCTTAAAAGTGGGCTAAAGGCATAGCTGCAGTAGGTCGCCCTCCTCTGAGGATCCTTCCTGCAAAATCTCATGAAAACGGATGAGAAATAGGAGAATTATGAAGTTGCGACTTCAACAACCTGAAAAATGGCCAAAGAACTGATTTTGGGCAAAATTTGGGTTCTGAGAGATTTTTTTGGACTTGATGCTTCCTAGGCAGCGATTTAGTACTCCAAAAAGCCTATCAAAATTTGATAGGAATTCGACTTCGACAATTGTAGGAAAAGTTATGATAGATTTCACAAATTTCTATTTTTGCAAGGCGCTAGCTATCCACAAGAAATCAGAATGTTTTCAGAGGTGGAATTGTAGCGGCAGAGGTTGGGTAACAACTACCTGTGCTGATTTTGCCCTTCTCTCCCCAAATCCCTCAACAAATGAGCAGAGGTTGGGTAACAACTACCTATGCCGATTTTGCCCTTTTCTCCCCAAATCCCAGACTTTCTCTCTTCGGAACGAGACACACTCTCTCTCTCTTGAATGAGGCTCTAACACCAATGGTTACTCTTCTGGAGCATAAGCTTGTCAAATAACCAAAAGCTGTAGTGTAGGATAAATCTCCTCCCATCCTTACACAGTACCCGAACTGTGGAATAACACCCGTTGGAGTCTATCGGTTACCACCCTCATGCACCATCGTGCCCAGTAGTGGGATGATTGCCCACTCCAGCTAACGTTAGCCCCAACCCATATAACCATAGGCAGTTTTGTTAGTGGCACGATGGTTACACATTGCTTACATACCCGCAACATGCGCCTTTACACTATGTTGGTGACTGCGACGCACCTCGATTGATGGGTGCCTATCGATGTTGATTGATCACTGGACCCAAATGATGGTCACAGGAGCGTGTACTTGCCAGCCAAGGCAGAATCATGATGGGGCTACGACTGGGTCTTAACACCGACAATCAACACGAGAATCGAATTACCATTTTCATTAATACAACTCAAGAGTCAACCCTCTCCAATGTCCAAGAAGAATTAAAGATATGCAAGCCACTTGTCCTGAAGTAATGTGATAGTATTGGAATTATAGGAAATTGCACCTTTTGATAGGTCTTGAAAAGTCCAAGTCTGATAAGTCTCTATGGTCATAGTTTGACGAATAGGGCATCGTTTTGTCAATACCACTTGTATCTTAGCATGCCGTCGCAAAGTCAAACGATTTCCTTCTTCCAAAGAGGGGAAGGGGCATCTTAACCTCTCCTTGTTGTGACACATTGTGGATGTTTTCTTTGTTGCATGCATGTGCATATGTTGGCTCTGCATTCCATTGTTATTTATTTTGTCGTGAATAAGTAAAATTTTACCTATCAGACTTCTAAGCCTTTGTAAATTTACACTAAGTTTGTTATAGGAGTCCTTTTTTGCTTGTGTGTTATTCGACAAGTTCTTAAGAATTGGTGGTGTTTGTGCACGTTAGGGAATGCTTTGTGCTTATTTAGATAACGAGATAGTATGTGCCCATGTGAGTAACACCCCTAGTCTTTCCTAGGGTTGGAAAATTTGTATACCTTTGGTTTGTTTGTGTAACTTGCAGTCATATGCCTTGGGAGAGCTGCAGACAATGAAGGAACGAATCTCTACTATTCGTCAACTGTGGGCTTTGACTCGTGATATTCTAGTAAGTTAAACCATGGGACATATGCAATAGAAAAGCTATTTTTGTAGGCTAAGCTTGTTTTTTGATCTTCTATCTTCTATATACAAGACAACGTATAGGAACTTGACTTTAGCAAGTCCTTTTACAAATACTTAATTAATTGATTCTTGATTTTCTTTTTAGGTTAACTAGGATTCGTTTCTATAACTTGAGCTTTTTGATTTCATGAGAGGGTATGCTTGCACTTGTAAAATGTTATGCACCTAGTACATCACCTCATAAGCTAGTACTACTATACTTTGTGTGAAGTGTTTCTGAACGACATTATGAGCTATGAGCATTTCGAAATACTAATATTTGATTGTCTAAGATTGGTTGAAATTTTTGCCGTTGTGGCTAAGATAGACTAAATCACACCCATTAATACTTGTGCATTTTAGTGATAAATGAGTAGAAGTTGCTAAAATACACCTTAGTAGTGGAGCAGAAGTAGTATAGCAACAAATTACTACTAAAATACACAAGATAATCGCAAAAAGCTTTCACTTTATCAATCTCTTTTCAAAGTACAAAGTAAAACCCTAAGATAACATTATTGCAGTTAAAACGCCCACATGGATCAAACCAAACTGGGGTGCCCAAATACAGGAGATAGAGTGCAGTAGACCAACCTTCCCAACCAATTTCTGGATCAATATGGATCCAGCCCCTGAGCAATGGGGAGATAGGCAAAACCGATCGGTAGAAGCGCTTCCCATTCCGACAACATAATGGCCATAAGACTCTCAATGATTCTCGTAGACATTGGTGGGTGTAGAGCCCACCCTACCTGTCCATGCACAGAATCCACATAGAAGTCATTTATCAGATCATGCCAACCTCCCATTCATGTCTATTGCATGTGGGAATACCATGCAAAAGCATAGTGAATGCACATTCACACCTAGGCATGAATGCAACACACATCCCGGATGCGAGTGGTCATCAGTCCACATGGTCCTATTCGGCTATTATCCAAGTTAGGTCCGTCCCCAATGTCCAAGGCACCCCCTAATGGACCAAACCCACCCCATTAGGGCCATGACATTCTTCCCCCCTTATTTTAGTTTTGTCCTTAGAACTTAAAGTCAAGGAAACTCTTCTTCAGATTGCCTTCCAGTTCCCAAGAATCCTCATCATCAGAGTGCCCTTTCCAATAAACTAGATGCTCAATAACCTCTCGATTTTTATCTTCAGAGAACTAACATGAAATGCGGGATGAGCCTTGATGTTGTCTGGTAAATCCAGTTGGTAAACTAAAGATCCAATCTTTTTCAAGATTTAATAGTCCACTATAACGGGAAGACAATTTGTAATGCTTGCCGGTACGCATTACTCTAGAATTCTTTGGAATTATTTGATAAACCCAATCCCCCCGAGGCGATCGTTTCAAATTATCGAAATGTTGAACCCGATCCTGGGCACTCTGCACATTTTCCAAACAAATTGGATAGTTGTATTGGGATTGTTGGCTCATTTCTAAAAAAATTACATTATGTTCTAGTCTACAATCTGTACTTTTTGGTACGGAACTAGCTTCTATGGAATTTCAATTCATGATATGTTGAAATAAATGCCTATTTTGCCCCTTAAGGCTTGTATACTTGTAACTTGTAAGTTGTGCATAAGACATGGAGGTAAAACATTTATGTACATAGTACACCCCACTTGTGCTAATTAAGCAAGTAAATCAAGTAGGTTAAGGACCCATGTGGGTTCTAGAGCTAGAATTAGCAAGACACCACCTCTATACATAACATGCTATATGTAGCCCAAACTTTGGAGGGGTTTACACGCCCTACTACACTTTGAATATTCATTCATGTTGTGTGAGCTTTGAAGTCCTCTCTCTCTTGCTTTTGTGTTCTACTCCATAGCTGGTTTTCTGAAGCTTTCATAGTGTGCTTACTATGCTGTTATGATACTCCATAGCTAGGCCTTGGAATTTGACATGGTATCAGAGCAGGTTATGTTGCCTGTGGTGTGGTGAAAGCTTGGACCTGTTTTTGATCAGATTCCTGCCATTCCTGGAGAGCAGCTTACCTTTGAGGAGGGAGCACTTTTTGTAGGGGCATATGATCTTTGTGCTATCTGCATGGTTGGAGTACTGTTGGCAAGGGGAGTACACGGAGCCAAAAAGTTTCTAATTTGAGACAAAATTTTTTGAGTCTTTCTGGACAGCCAGGACTGTAGGAGGGCGCTTTCTACAGTGGGGACTTCAGTGAAAGTTCTGAGTGGATCTTGGACAAGGGCTAGGACAGCCATACAGGGGGATAGTTTCAAATCCAGAAGCTGAGGGTTATGAGCAAGTGGCTGCATACCCTAGCTGGGTGAAAACCCCAGTTTGCCTTTTGTGTTTTATTTCTATCCAGCTATGTCTAGTCTTGCAGAGATCATGCTGAGTGAAGCCAGCCGGCTTGATGGCACTAACTTTAGCATATGGAAATTCAAGATCAAGAACATTCTTGAAGACAAAGAATGTTGGAAGCTTGTGACAGGTGAGGAGCCTGTTCCAACATCTGAACTTGAACTTAAGGACTATATCAAGAGAGGGGAAAAGGCACACAGAATCATCAACATGTCAGTGAGGGATAATGTGATTCCTCTAATCAGGTCAGCCAAAGGGCCTGTGGATGCATGGCACATTCTTTGTGCATTCTATGAGACAGCAAGTACAACCAGGTTTCTCTACTTGAAGAACAAGTTGTATACTCTCAGAATGGAGACAGGGGAGGCAATTACTGATCATTTTACTAAGATTCAGGATATTAGATATCAGCTTTCTGTACTTGGAGAGTCTATTGCTGACAAAGACTTGGTGCCAATAGTTCTGAATAGCTTGTCATATGCTTATCAGAACTTTGTGATGATGATATCAGTGAGAGAGAAGATCCCTACCTATGAAGAAGTCTATGGTCTCTTGTTACAGGAGGAGATGAGGAGAGTTAATCTCTCCAAGAGGGAAGATTTCCAGGAGCATGCCTTTGCTTCTAAGAAGAAGCAAAATCCAGCTAAGGATAAGAAGAAAGGTAAAGGCAAGAACAAAGGAACACCACAAACACTTGAGCAAGGAATGGAGAACTTGCAGATGTCAGAAGCACAACCCTCCTCGAATACTTCTTCCACACCTCGAAGGAAGGGGAATTGCAATTACTGTGGTAAATATGGACACTTTGCTTTTGAGTGCAGGAAGAAGCTTGCAGACCAAAAGAAGGGCACAAAGAAGCAAGGAGGAAATGTTGTTGAAAGTGTTGCAAGAGAGGAGCAGAGTGACATAAGGCAAGCTGAGTTATTCTCTGTTGCATTGGCTTCACAAGCTACAACAGGTGGTTGGTACATTGACTCAGGTGCTTCAAAGCACATGACCCCTCATAGGGATTGGTTTGATACCTTTGTGGGGATTAGTGATGGACAAGAGGTGTGCCTAGGTGACAACTCAACACACAAGGTCAAGGGAAAGGGCACAGTACCTGTAAAGCTTCCATCAGGAGAAGTCAAAGTCATTAAGAATGTCTTATATGTACCAGGACTTGCTAAAAATCTTCTTTCAGTAGGAGCTATCACTCAACAAAATATGAAAGTAGAATTTGATGCTACTTCTTGTCTTGTGTTGGACTTGAGTGATAATATGAAGGTTGTGGCCAAAGGATTGCAGGAAGATAATCTATACAGGTTATCCACTTCTATCCCTAGTCAGCATGCTTATACAGCAAAAGGAAGGGATGTGGATAGGTTGTGGCATGAGAGGTATGGACATCTTGGCTACCAAAGCATGCAGGTGTTGAACCAACATCATATGGTGGAGGGGCTTCCAGTTGTTAAGCCAAGCTCTTCAGTTTGCGAGGCTTGCGCTATGGGAAAATAGCAAAGACATAAATTTCCCAAGGAAAGCACCACCAGGGCAGTAGGCATACTTGACTTGATACATTCAGATTTGTGGGGGCCAACCCAAACAAAATCTGCAGGGGGGGCATATTACTTTATGACCTTTATTGATGACTTCTCACGCAAGATTTGGATTTATTTCTTGAAGTTAAAATCTGAAGCATTCAAGTACTTCCTGCATTTCAAAGCTTTGGTAGAAGAACATTCAGGAAAGAAGATAAAGATGCTCAGGTCAGACGGTGGTGGAGAGTCCATTAAGACAGAATTTGTGGAATTCTGCAAAGCCAATGGGATCAAAAGGCAGCTTACAGCTCCTCATACCCCTCAGTAGAACGGCGTAGCAGAGAGAAAGAACCGAACTATTGTGGAGTGTGCAATGTGCATGTTCAAGGCAAAGGGGTTGCCCAACTCTTTTTGGGGCGAGGCAATGCACACAGCAGTGTTTCTGTTGAATAGAAGTCCAACAAAAGCTGTGGAAGGCAAGACTCCAGAAGAGGCATTTAGCGGCATTAAGCCCAAGGTAGGCGCTTTGCGAGTGTTTGGTTGTACAGCCTATGCCCATATTCCCAAGGATAACAGGAAGAAGCTGGATGCAAAATCAGCAAAGAGTATTTTCTTGGGATACAGTGAAGAAAGCAAAGCTTACAGACTTTACGATCTTACTAGCAAGAAAAGGATCATAAGTCGAGATGTGATCTTTGAAGAAGATCAAACGCCTACTATAGAGGAACTTGAGATGGAGGATGGTACAAGTGAATTTGTGCCAATACTTGATGACCCACATCCATATATTGGGGAGCCTCAGGATGATCATATGAGTGATCAAGAGGAAGAATCCGAGGAGGCTAGGAAGCGGAAGGAAAGGGGCAAATCTGTTGAGTCCTATTCACCGTCTTCATCACCAACTGCAAGGAAGAAGTTTCCCAAGTGGTATTGGCAAACTGTGCAGGATGGTTTGATATTGGATGAGGGAGAGAGCAGCAATCCAGGGGCTAGGAGGTCTCAAAGGCAAGCCCAACAGCATGAACACCAGGAGACAAACTGTGCACTTATGACTACTATTTTGGATTCACAAGATCCACATACATTCGTTGAGGCAGCAGATGAGAAGGTATGGCAACATGCTATGCAAGAGGAGTACGACTCCATTCTCAAGAATGATACATGGGATTTGGTGAAGTTACCAAAAGGGAAGCGTCCTATTGGCTGTAAGTGGGTCTACAGGACCAAATACAAATCTGATGGGAGCATCGAAAAGCATAAGGCAAGGCTGGTTGCTAAAGGCTATGCACAGAAGGAGGGCTTGGACTATGATGAGACGTTTGCACCGGTAGCTAAGATGACGTCTATCAGGTTGGTTTTAGCATTGGCTGCATTTTTTGGTTGGGAGGTCCATCAAATGGACGTGAAGAGTGCTTTTCTTAATGGACAGTTGGCTGAAGAAGTCTACATGGAACAGCCACAAGGTTTTGAGGCTAAGGGCAAGGAAAGTATGGTATGCAGGCTTAAGAAGGCCTTATATGGTTTGAAGCAGGCACCCAGGGCCTGGTATAGTCGTATTGACGACTATTTTGCCAAGGAGCAATTCATAAAGAGTCGGTCGGATTGCAACCTGTTCGTGAAGGAGGAAGATGGGAACATTGTTTTGATAGTTACTCTATGTGGATGACTTGGTCATCACGGGTAACAATGGGCAGCTTATTGAAAAGGTGAAGGCTCATTTATCAAATGAGTTCGAGATGAAGGATTTGGGCTTAATCCACTATTGTCTTGGTTTGGAGGTTTGGAAAAAGGAAAACTGTGTGTATATTTCCCAAGCCAACTATGCATGTGAAGTTTTGAACAGGTTCAACATGCAGGATTGCAAACCCGTTTCCACGCCCATTGATACTAGCAGTAAGCCATCCAAAGATGATGGCACTCCTTTTGTGGACGAGACTCTTTATAGGCAGCTTGTGGGTAGCCTGATTTATCTCACCACTACGAGACCAGACATTTCCTATGCGGTTGGTGTAGCAAGCCAGTTCATGAGTTCTCCAACTGAAGCACATTGGAAAGCAACCAAGAGGGTTTTGAGGTATGTCAAAGGGACAACCTGCTATGGGATTGAGTACACAGATGACGGAAAGCTTCAGCTTGGAGGCTTTACTGATTCGGATTGGGCAGGTGATAGGGATGATCGAAAGTCGACCACAGGTTACACTTTTAACCTTGGTTCAGAGGCCATTTCTTGGTGTAGCAAGAAACAGCCCACAGTTACCTTATCATCGACAGAGGCTGAGTACAGGGCAGCGGCAAAAGCTACCTGCGAGGCAATATGGCTTAGGAGACTTCTTGGGGAGGTGCAGATTCCACAGGATGGTCCTACTATTCTTCAGTGTGACAGCCAGAATTGCATCCAGCTTGCCAAAAATCCTGTGTACCATGCTCGTACGAAGCATATTGAGGTGGATCAACACTTCTTACGAGAGAAGATACAAAGCGGAGAAATTCAGCTCGAGTACTGTGATACCAACGAACAAGCAGCAGATATCTTTACTAAGGCACTTAGTAGAGAAAAATTTGAAAAGTTTTGTAGCATGCTAGGTGTTGGTATGAACAAAATAGCCATTGAGGGGGGGTGTTGAAATAAATGCCTATTTTGCCCCTTAAGGCTTGTATACTTGTAACTTGTAAGTTGTGCATAAGACATGGGGGTAAAACATTTATGTACATTGTACACCCCACTTGTGCTAATTAAGCAAGTAAATCAAGTAGGTTAAGGACCCATGTGGGTTCTAGAGCTAGAATTAGCAAGACACCACCTCTATACATAACATGCTATATGTAGCCCAAACTTTGGAGGGGTTTCCACGCCCTACTACACTTTGAATATTCATTCATGCTGTGTGAGCTTTGAAGTCCTCTCTCTCTTGCTTTTGTGTTCTACTCCATAGCTGGTTTTTTGAAGCTTTCATAGTGTGCTTACTATGCTGTTATGATACTCCATAGCTAGGCCTTGGAATTTGACATGATATACGTCTATTCTACTGATTTATGCAAAATCCTGCCTGGGTGCATTCTTAACTCAAAAGAGGCAAAAAGTATAGTGGGTCTATTCACTGTGAAGCATCTCTTTTGCATTGGCAAACACATTAGTTCACAGAGACACAGCTGAATTTGTAGACATTGTGAGTCTCAGGCAAGTGGAAAGGAACCGCAAGCATTTGAATCCTTGAGGGCGCCTAACCCTCTCCCTCTTCTTCTTCTTCTTCTTCTATGTGGAGATTGAATGTTAGAAGGATCTTGGCACTTTGATTTCCTACATGGTATCAGAGCCATGGATCTTCTATGCTTGATTTAGGGCGCCCTACCAAACGAGATCGTCTTCACTTAGGGGCCACAAAAATTTAGCACCTTTGCTGATTTGGAGTGAAGATCCGTTCAATTTTGACTCTTTTCCGTTTTGCAGGAGGGCGCCACACATCAAAGGAGATAATAGGATTTTGGGCGCCCAAAAATCAGCTGGTTGTTTCCTAATTTTTCAGGTTGTAGGAAGGCGCCATTAACTATCTTCTTCGGGGCTGCTTTTAGGTCGCCCATCTACAAGCAATTTTTATCTTCTGATTTGGCTGAAAAATCAGCACCCTTGCTGATTTTACAAAGTGAAGATCCGCTTCTCTTTGCTTGTTTCCAAGTGTGGAAGAAGGCGCTAATTTTTTTGTGATGATCCGATCACATTCCAAGGCTGAAAATTTGTTGACAGATTCCACACTTTTAGAATCTGTTTACTGAGATTCTTTTGCTTACTTCTTCTTCTGCCTGTCAGCAGAGACAATGGGCTCTTGCTTAAGTTATTCTTTCTTGTTAAAGCCCAAAATCAGGCAGAAGGAACAGATTAACGTGTCCTGCCTGCCAGAGGACAACTCAGGGTCGTTCTCTCTTGAAAGCACTCACATTCAAACAGAGATGCAAGCCATGAACATTCATTTACAGATCAGCATGTAGCCCAAATGAACATTCAATAGTTTCTACAGCTACCTACTCTACAAACGAACTGAATCAGATCCTACACATTACTGAAACTGAGCTACATCTGGATTAATCCACAAAGCTGAAACAAGAAATTAATCTACAACATTTTAGAGGTCCAAGGATCAAGAAACCAACCAGTCTTTTGATTCTTGGACATCTCCAGAACATCAAGAACTAGAATGTTGGAGGATATGCAAGATTTATATCACATTTCTAGCCTATTTAGTTTACTTGAATGCTGATTCCTACATTAATCCGCAAACAAGAAATGAAAACTAATCCACTACTAGGCAAGCAAGAAAACTAATCCACTCTACAATCCACAACCACACTCATAGGAGGGAAGGGCAAGATCATGAATGCATTCACTCAAGAAACAAGCATGATCAAGGAGCTCAATGGATGCATCTAACTCGTGGAGGCTCTTCTCATTTCAGCATGGAGTTGATACAATACACAAAAAGCTCCTCTTCACAAAGAGAGAGTCTCTTAAATAAGCAAGAGAGCTCTTTAGGTGGCATCCTAATGGAATTTCCACATTTCACAAATTACAAGTGGAATAATGCTCTCCAATAGAGGTCACCATCAAAAGGTGGCTCACTCTACTTTCTTTAAGAGGGGTCTACTTGCATTTATTACATTAGCCTAGAAATACTAGTTCCTACGTGGTCATTCCATTTTTTGGGATTCGCCATGAGGCTTATGCAGTTCTGGCTTGTCATTACCAACTAGTATTCCTCGGCTCTCATACTCGGCTCTCAGTCTTCGTTCATCTCGTCTTCCCAGAGACCTCCTCGGTCTAAGGTGAGAGGTGCTCTTGGGTAGCTCTGGCCGAGTATTTTGGGGATTCGTCAGAATCAGCCAACAAAATTGGACGGCATATTACCATTTGTAGGGTGTTTGCAACAGTCCTATCCGTGTGTGTATTGTTCACACTTTTTGGCAAGAAAGAAGGGTTTCGGAAAAAGCTTTGTTGGAGGCCAACCTAATTCTTTGCTTGCTGGTTTTTTTTGAGTTTGTAATGCAATTTCAAGCTGAAATTTTCAGCACACAAGGCTTGTAGGAGGGCGACTTCCTATATCCATCTAATGTCTGGTTGCGACACATTCCGGTGCTGATTTTTCAGATTTGATTCTTGCTGGTTTTTGTCTCTTTTAGGGCACATTTAGGGTTTGAAAAAGTTTATTTTCTTGGCTGGTTCTTATGGCAAGAGATTTGGGAGCAATTCGTACTTGTTCGAGCGAAGATATGTTGGATGGCACCAACTATTCTTCATGGAGTTGCAAGCTGAGGTTTGGCATCGACGTGATGATCAAAATTTTATCGGTAACAAGATCTATCTTATATCATTTGAGATTTTGCAAGACCTCTAAAAGTGCTTGGGAAACACTTTTAAAGATATACCGACTAAAGAATTCATCATCCTACTTTCATCTCTCTACTTCATCCTCTTTGAAGGTAGAAGAGCAAAGGCATGCAAAGTTTGATCATTGTCTTTCTACAAGTACAACTTTGAAACGAAATGTTGGTATGGTAGAGCATTCTTCTTCTCTTGAGCCATTTGTTGCAAATGATGGATGGATGCATTAGTGAAGAAATTTATGAGCATGTTTCTCAAGTTAATGTTTTGGAAAAGGCTGAAATCAAGCATTCTTTGAAGCCATTTTGTACTAATGGAGGAGGGGAAAAAATCATGTCAATTAGTACATTGGTTCAAAGTGGCGTGTTGCTGGATTTTTTGGGTGTTCAAAGTGGCAAGCTGCTGGTTTTTCTCTTGAAGATGGTGGACAGCAGATTCAGTCATGGTTTATTGATACATCGTGAGCATTCTATTATGCATCGGGAACGGCCTGTGGAAGGTTTTTGGACAGCAAGGTCCACATTTGGAACACTTTGGACAACAAAGTGTTGGTGATTTTGTGGCTGTTGGACAGCCTGCTACAGCCTCTTGTTGGCTGTCTGAGTCTTTGCGGGATAACAAAGCATCTTTTTACCTTGGAGGAAACACACATGCCTCACCAAAATCAGTACATTATGCTGATTTTCCTGTTTTGATGCTTACTTCTTATGATGACGGTGTTGTCTTATCTAGTGTTGGTGAGCACAACATTGATAGTAAGATTCGGGAGGATGTGATGGTAAAAGAGTATTATACTTTTCTTTATGTTTCTTGTGGTAAGAAGACTTGTGGAATCATGTGGGAACCATTGATGGATTGCGAATCCATATTTCGGCTTGTGGCTGGTTTTTTGGTTACCTACTTTGGATGGAGCATGCTTGTCTTCACTCTTCGACTTGATGCTACCGCAATTCGTATTCTACATCCCTTCTACATCGGGCATGATTGGGGCTGAGATTTTGGCTACTTCGACTACTTCAAGCTGAAGTTTTTTTGGCGGCATTAAGCTTGGACAACAAGCTACATCTTTTCTTTTTCGGCTACTTGGAGTTTTGGGCAGCATGCAACACTTTGCATTTTTGTTGCAATTTTTCATACTTCATGTCATGTTATGGTTTTTACATTATCATTTAAGGAGGGTGTTAGAAATAATGAATGATAATGCTAGTTTCCCATAGGTTACTTTGACCCAAAAGGTTGAGACTTCTGTAACCATGGGTTAGGTTTATTATTTAGACCATGTTAAGTCAGTTTTAGTTAAGTTGGACCCAATTTTGGTCTAGTAGTAACTCGTGGGTCCAAGTAAAGTCTAATTATGTTAAGGGACCCTATCTTGACTTTTTGGAGTGCCCTATAATTAGTAGTGGGTTTGGAAGGTTCCAGAACTTAAAGTTTGGAAGAGTCTAGGCCCTTGGAAGGCCTATTTATATGTACTCATTGTTCATTTGTAATTCATTCCCTTTCAAGCATTGCTACTACTTTCTCTCTCCTTGAGGGCGCCTAACCCTCTTCTTCTTCTTCTTCTTGTATATGGAGATTGAATGTTAGAAGGATCTTGGCACTTTGATTTCCTACATGTTAGAAATCCATAGATTAGAATATGGATGGACAGACAAGGATTCTAGGATTCGAACCTAGGACCTTCCTCATACCGGATGGGATGCTCTACCACTGAGCTATCCGCCCTGTTTGATAGTTCTCTCTAGAGTGTGGATTGATATTCCAACACCCCCCCCCAAGCCACACTTGGTTGGGGTCCTAGCTGTCACTTGCCCCACAACTTGGGCCACCTAACCATGGCTTTGACACCATGAATTGTTAGGTCTAATACCATGTTAGAAATCCATATGGATAGACTAGGATTCGAACCCAGGACCTCCCTCCTACCGGATGGGATGCTCTACCACTTAACTATCCACCCTGTTTGATAGTTCTCTCTAGAGTGTGGATTGATATTCCAACACTCGCAAGACATTTAGAAACAGTACGACACAACTCTGGCGATGAAGGAGAGATGAAACAAAACAGTTTAAAGCAATGACAAAACAAAAACAAATGTTGCATTCTGTGGACCGAGGCAAAAGGGCAGGTAAGCACTTTTCCTAGTCACTCCAACCAGCTTAAGTAGGAATATTTCAAGCATCACTCCCTGCTTTTTCTATCTGCACCGTGTTTTTTTCTTGATTGTTAGTACTTCCTCTTTTCTTTCTTCTACCTGAGACAGCATTCAAGTGTGAGAAAATTTCCTGATTCCTGGATAAGTCACATGGTGTTTGAAGAAAAAGAGTAACAAGACTTTGTTTCTGGCCTTTTCGATTCTTTGCGTAGGATATTAGTCTTTGGTAACTCTGGTCTTTATTAGTGGCTAATTATGACAGTAAATGCATCTCATTGAGAAATTGTCCTAGCTTTTGGTTTGAGGTTGAACTACATGGATCCGTGCCTATCTCCGTTGCTGTACTTGAGGTTACTATATGTGATATAACAGTGCTTTTTATTCTATCTGTACTGTCTGTTCATTACCATCTTTTGCGTCTTATGCTTTATGTTCTTAATTCCATTGGGCTTGTAGTGGGTCCCATCATTTTGAAATGCGAGGTATCTGTTGATGTGTTTGTTTCCATGCTGGTCTTTCAGGTACTGATTGAGCCAGGTACACCACAAGGTTCAAAACTTATTCGAGAATCGAGAGCACACATTTTAGCATTAGAGAGAAAGGTACCTTTTTCTTGGTTGTGAAATTCAGTTCTACATGGTTTAAAACGTTTCTAGATGATGATGTTTATGAAATTTTGAATCTTTTCCTTGAGATGGTCATGCTAGAGCAGTGGCTATGTCACATTCCTGCTTCTCTGTCTGTCATTTTTATCTGGTCGAAGATTAGGCAGAAATGATTTGCTGCAAATGTCGCCTGTAGATTATGGCTGAAAGAGTCATGATTTAGGAACTGTTAACTCACTTTGCATCTTTAGCGTTTTCTTGATGATTAAATAGCAATTGCTTTCTTTCAACATTACAAATTGCTCACCTGAGTCTTGCAATTGGGGGCATAGCAGAGATTTCTGCGACAGAAAGTTGATGGTGATGTCAGTCCAGACAGAGGAGAGGGAGATAAAAAGGGGACAGCCGTGAAACAACATATTATGCTAGGCAATGCTTTTGTTGTTGCCCCAGTGAGTATCGCAACCATCTACAACATTCACTTTCAATGCTTACAATGTTTTAAGGAAGTTTTAATTTAGACCTGGGATGTTGTGCTTGCTACTATGCTTTGGAGACTGATACATGCTCTGTTCTAAGGTTCGTCACTTGATTCTTATTGTTGTGTTCTTTAGAGAGCTAGTTTTAATTGCGTCTAGAGTTCTCCATTACTCAAAAAAGCTAACCTTTGGGTGTAAAGGATTTTACTTGAAGAATGTAGTATCACTTTTGGTGTACTTTGGTGGGAATTCTGAGAGAATTCATACTGCTCAAAATTATGGATGAAATTCTTGGTCAAAACATTTGGGGTTTGACTAGAGGTTTATCTCTATCAAGAAAAAGTTACAATTCGTAGGAACATTGAATTAGAAGCACCTGTTAGGAATTAATGGTTAATTAATTATTCGTAGAAGGCCTATTTCTATTTTTAGTATAGGTACTATATATTTTTAGTATAGGTACCCAAGCTAGTAACAATTTTGCTAGAATAGTATAGAAATCTATTTTAACCAAGTTAGCATAGATTTCTATTGTTAAGACTTCATAATTAGCATTTCAATTGCTATTCTAGAAGGATAACTTTTGCTTTTGATTGTGGGCAGTCTCTATAAGAGCAAATGGGCGCCCACCTCCATTGTTATCTCAATTTCCAGCTTATGAAGCATGGCTTCTTGCAGTCTCTCTTCTTCTTCAGCTTGTGGTTGATGATTTGTGGGAGTACTAATAAGATTAGTCTACTTCTATTAGAGAATCTCTTCGATCCTAACATGGTATCAGAGCCATCTCGTTAAGATCGGGATCTACGGAAGGAAGGAGAAGATCAGCGCTGCACGTTTTACTCGTGGAGATCGCATCTAGTGGAGGTGCTATTTGGTGAAGGTTGCATCTGGTGGAGGCGCCATCCTGTGCAGGTTTTTCTGGTGGTGGTCACATCTGACGCAGGTAGCTTCTGGACAGGCAGCAGTATCAGACAGGTTGATCTGAGGGAGGCAACATCCAGGACAGCAGAACATGTATTTTCTTGTGCAGGTTTTATGTGGTGTAGGTTCATTTGAAGGTGGCAGCAGCAACTAGACAGGCAGTACCTGAGGAAACAGTGTCCAGGACAGGCTTTATCTGAGGCAGTTCCCAGAACAGAGGCATATCTGAGGGCGGCAGTCTCTGGTGGAGGCAACATCTGGTTCAGGCATATATGAGGGCGACAATCTCTGGTGGAGGCAGCATCTGGTGCAGGCATATCTGAGGGCGACAAGATCAGGTCATAACAGGCAGCATCTGGTGCATGCACATCTGAGGGCGGCAGGATCAGATCAGAACTGGTGGAGGCAGTAACTGGTGCAAGTCATATCTGCAGCAAAGGAGGCAACAACTGAGATCAGAGTTATTTGAGGATGATAGCAGCTGGTGAAGGCATCAGCTGAGGGTGGCATCAACCTTGACAGATCAGAACCAGTAGGTTCTATTTGGGGACAGCAAGATCTGAAAAAATCAGATCAGATTCAGAACAAATAACAATCAGTTAGGTGTTATCTGAGTGAGGCAGAACCTGGACAGGTAAGATCAGAACCAGATTGGTTCTATTTGGGACAGGCAACAATCAGATAGGTGATATCTGAGGGAGTTCAAATCAGATTCAGGTCAGAACCAGCTAGGCTCTATCTAGGACAACAAATAGGTAAATCTGAGGCAGGTAGTATCTAGACAGATGCTATCTAGGGAAGGCGATAATTAATAGATTGTTGCATTTAAGTATATTCTTAGTAAAAAGCCCGTCATTTTTGTACGACAAAGATGGGGAGTCTGAATGAATCTATTCTTCCAGAATCAAGCAAGTTAATGGATCTAACTACAGCCTGTGGAAGTTCAAACTTGAAAATATACTTTAGGACAAAGATTATTGGGAAATTGTCAGGGGGCAAGAGGTGATGGCTCACGGTCTCAATGAACAAGATAGAAGGGCATTTGAGAAGCGGGTGCAACGTGCGCATCATATCATCAACTTATCCGTGAAGGATAAGGTTATTCCTCTGATCAGGAATGCAGTTGGGCCTAAGGATGCATGGGATATCCTTAAGAATACATATGAAACGGTAAGTAAGTCTTGAGCGTTGTTCTTGAACAATAAGCTTCATACCTTGAAAATGGAATCAGAAGAATCCATTACGGATTTTATTACTAGGGTGAAGGATCTAAGAGATCAGTTGGAGATGAGATTACCTAATATTGAATCTTCAGGTAAAATTTGTGAAGGATGTGTTATAGGCAAGCATCATCGTATGCAGTTTCCTGAGGATGGAGCATATCTTGGAGCTTGTTCATACAGACTTATGTGGTCCCATGCAGATTAAGTCTATAGGGGGAGCATCCTACTTCATGGTATTTGTGTATGATTTTTCCAGGAAGGTATGGATATACTTGCTCAAGTATAAGAGTCAAGCTTTTAAGTTCTTTACTCAGTTCAAATCGCTTGTTGAGAAGAAGACAAGAAAGCAAATCAAGATTCTACGTTCAGATAAGGGAGGTGAGTTCATATCTACACATCAAAAACTCCTGATATAGATGATGTTCAGGAAGATACAGGTCCATGTGATACAACTTCTACAAAAATTGTACCAAGGGTGAGTACACAGGTGGATCTTGGTAAACGGAAGGAAAGGTCGAGTATTTGATACATATTCTCCTTCTATGTCACCTACAAAGAAGTTACCAAGATGGTATTGTGAGACCTTACAGGATAGTCAAATTTTGGATGAGGGAGAATCAAGTCAACAAGGAGCTAAGAGATTGACACGGTCAAGTGGACACTATCATGATGATGGTGAAGAAACCCATATTCATTTATGGCTTCAGTATTGGATATTTTATATATGAAGAAACCCATATCCTTTATTTTATCAAGATGCTACAAAGGAACAAGTTTGGAAGACTGCTATGGATGAGGAGTACATTTCTATCATGAAAAACAAGACATGGGATCTTCTTGTACTTCCAACAGGTTGCAAGTGGATGCATAGAACCAAGTTTAAGTCTGATGGTTCTATAGATAAGTATAAAGGCATGCATTGCGATTCAGAATCACGGTCCGAATCGTGATTCTGAATCGCAATTCGGAAAAATTCCAGAATCGTTTAGAATTTATTTACTTTTTGGATTTTTTTTGGGCAATATGGGTATCAGATGAAAGCTCTGATTAAGAGCATTATTATTGTGTAGTTTGCCGATTGTTTCGGGTGCAGGATGGTCTAGTTTAGGTGCATTAACTCCTAGGTTTACGCTATAGCTCCTTTTGATATAAAAAATTAACAAAAAAAAGAGAATGCCCCAATGTGTTCATAATAGGATTCTCTCTCTCTCTCTCTCTCTCTGTCTCTCTCTCTCTCTTATAGACAGTTGGCAGTTTGTAGTTTACAGTTATATTACTCATTTCTCTTTTATGCATAGTTTTTTCTTGGAGACGTTTATATACGCTCCCATGGTTTTCACATACTTGACATGTACTCCTTTTGGTCCTATATGCCTTTTGGCATGGAAAAGACATTAATAAAGCTTTCTTTCTTTCTTTCTTTCTCTCTCTCTCTCTCTCTCTCTCTCTCTCTCTCTCTCTCTCTCTCTCTCTCTCTCTCTCTCTCTCTCTCTCTCTCTCTCTCTCCATCGCGCTGCTGGCCGCCTGATCCATGTTGCTGTTGGCACCTGCTCCTTGCGCCCTCCATCGCGGCTGCTAGCGGCCTCCATCGCCCTTCCTCTTTGAGCCTGTTCATCGCTGATGGTGCCTAGCTAGCCATGCTTGCCTATCCTTCAGATCTGCAAAATGCCTCGTCAAAAAGGGGTTATTCCTGATCCATCTTCTGTTTCCATCATTGCCTCGGCCTCACAAACAGATCCAACGTCCCCTTCTACTTCTATTCCTGTTGCAATTCCTATCTCTCCATCAAATCCTATTACCAACAATGAAACTACTGTAGCTATTCCCTTGACTCCAAACACTCCAGACACTCCAGAAGCACCTGCTTCTCTTCCCACATATACTTTAGTCCTTCTTCTTTGTGAAGATCAACTTCGTCTATTTGAATACCTTAACAATCATAGAGAGAAACTTGCTTCCCATGATTCTCTACTTCTCGCTGTGCAGTCGCACCTTCAGAAGCTAGACACTTCCATTGAAGCACTCAAGAAGGAAGTTGCAGTTATCAAAAGTGAAAATTCTTCCCAAATTGCTACTTCAGAAAAGATTCAACAGCTCGAAAATCAGGTGGAACAGCACCATACGGCTGTCCAATCATGGGCAGATGTGCTTAAAGGTTCATCTACAGCTATCTCTCCACTTTCGCCATTACCTTCGTTTATCTCAGCCACGTTCAACGAGGGCCGTCTGCGAGAACACAAAGCTCTCAATGTCCGTGTTAGAGGTATCCCGAACTCCCAAAATGCTGTTGAAGAAGCTGAAAAGTTTTTGGAAGAAAATCTTCAGCACCATAGCAAAGGTATGGAAACTGCTTGGCGACCTAAGAAGGACCCAGATACTCTTGTCATCCGCTTCACGTCAGTGTCTCACCGGCGCGAAGTGTTAGGGAAACGATCTAAATTGCGTGATACCAAAATCTATTTGGACGAAGATCTTACTTTCATCCAAGTCCAAGAACGTAAGAAAGCAAGACAAGAAGCTCTATCAAATGGCAAACGACTTATCTATTGTGACGACATTATCAGATTTGTGGATTGTAAGCCTATAGTTAATGAGAGTCTTAATTCTGAGATAGAGTTTGAATTAGAGAAATGAAGAGATGTCCAGTTGAGCATGTAAATGGTACACGTACCATATAATCCTGGTTATATCACTCTCTTCTTAGTTAGTTTGGTTTTAGTTAGTTTGTTTTTGACGGCACTTATAATTCTTGTTTCCATCTTATCCGATGTACTTGCTCGTCTTATACGCCTTTCGGCATGAAAAAGACGTTAAGAAAGCTTTCTTTCTTTCTTTCTCCCTCGGTTCCACATGAGATCCTTCTTGCAGAGTTTGCCGTTCCACCCATTCAGATATATGCTGCGTTCCAGCTTATCACATACATTCAGAGAATCCAGGCTCTGCTCGATGAGGATATGAGATATACACAGACAGCACTTGTTTCCTCACACTTTCTTCATGACCAAGGGGCATATCTCGACCGTACTTGGGGGCGACAGCTTGGGGTTAAACCCGGCTACTACTGGACTCATTTTATTGAGCTTGACATAGCAGGGTTCCCGGTCTTACCATACCTCACTCATGACTGTTAGCAGTATACATGCTCCCACATGTTTCTTATAGCATCACATCTATTTCAGTTTATAGATTTGCTACTTTTGTTACTGTTTTGGAGACGTTTCATATGCTCCTATGGTTACCACATACTTGACATGTACATTTACTAGTCTTATATGCCTTTTGGCATGGAAAAGACATTAATAAAGCTTTCTTCTTCTTCTTTTTCTTCTTCTCTCTCTCTCTCTCTCTCTCTCTCTCTCTCTC
Organism: Diphasiastrum complanatum; assembly: GCA_029204225.1. Taxonomy (NCBI): domain Eukaryota; kingdom Viridiplantae; phylum Streptophyta; class Lycopodiopsida; order Lycopodiales; family Lycopodiaceae; genus Diphasiastrum; species Diphasiastrum complanatum. The sequence continues at coordinate 53,584,990 of CM055097.1, forward strand.
TCTCTCTCTCTCTCTCTCTCTCTCTCTCTCTCTCTCTCTCTCTCTCTCTCTGCTCACAACAAACTGAACAAAAACCATGCTGAACAAAAACCTTGCTGAATCATTCTGAACCATACTGAACCTTATTTTTCAACCATACTCTGAGTTAAGCCAGCTTTCTACCGGACTCATTTCTTGGAGCTAGATGCATCATGGACCTTGATCATGCCGCGCTACTTGGATTCGGGACTGTCACATTGCCTCAGATTCACATTGGGGCAGCTCAGGGTGTCCTATCATTAGCTAGCTATTGAGACTGGGAGGTTCCATGGTATTCCCAAAGAGGAGCGGATTTGCCAGTTCTGATCTCTAGGTGAGGTGGAGCTCGAGGAGCACTTTATATTTAGGTGCCCTGAATATTATGAGATTAGAGGGCGATATCATTGCCTGTTCCGAGAGATGCCTGACACTCTACGCTCTCTCATAGCTTATGAGGACCCACGGTGTGTTGCTCTGATGGTACATGTCCAGACTACGGAGAGATTTATACGAGACACCCCAGCATTTTACCTCACAGCCATTGATTACTTCGTCGTTTACTAGACGGAGATCGCGTGATTTAGTACCTGAGGATGAGGATTATGATGATGACGACGACGAGGATGATGGCCGCAGTGTACCTCCCACCATCATGTTACCACCAGGATTACTAGACATTCTACGCAGAGGCGTACTACTACTATTACACATGCACGTGCTCATGCTCACAGACGCCGCCGCCAGGCTCCGATGCTTTCCCATTCTGTGGCTCGCATTACATCTTTTTACAGCATCAGCAGCACAGCCTTGACATCTTACCCTAGATACATATGATTATTATGCGTGCTCTCGCATACGTGTCTATTTTAGTTTGCACTAGATGTTTTCTTTATTACAGTTTGGAGACGTTTTTATACGCTCCCATGGTTACCACATACATGACATTTACTTCATTAGTCTTATATGCCTTTTGGCATGGAAAAGACATTAATAAAGCTTTCTTTTTTTCTTTCTTTCTCTCTCTCTCTCTCTTTCTTTTTATTATGATGGACAACAGCTGGAGATTGTTACATCATACACCTATCTAGGTGTATTATTCACCGGCCCCTTACTCACTTTTCGCTCTACTGCTCTATATCACCTGCGTAAGGGGCATGCTGCCTTGGTACATATGGAGAGAGTGTGTACTACTTACCATATTCATGATCTTGCTACCAAAGACCACCTTTTCTCTACAGTAGTCTCACCTGTGGCTATGCACTCGGCGGAGGTCTGGTGCCCAGGGATATCTCAGGGTACTTGGAGAGACATCACTCATCTGCAGATCACCATGTTAGGGAGGATGATTCGTGCGAAGCCGTCAGTTCCTCATGAGATTCTTTTAGCGGAGTTCGCCTCACTCCCCATGGTGGTAGAGGCTATGTTTCAGATTGTTACCTTTCTACATCGACTTGAGACCGTGGATACTCACAGATACGTGATGGCAACGCTTACTTCTTCTCAGACTATAACTGGACAACAGGCTAGGTCTTCTTGGTATGGTGATGTGATGGCTTTCTTTCAGTCATGGGGCTTCTCGATGCTGGATCTCCCACAAGGAACTTATACATTTATCAGACAACTCACATAGTATGGGATCGTCTTGACCATGAGAGAGTCAACCTTACCTTCTATGGCACACATATCTTACGCAGAGACAATTTGGGACTCCCTGTTAGACCTTTATATCTCTCTCTTCCTCTTTCTTTTGGGCTCCGATACAGATTGGGACAGTTACGAGTCTCTTCGCATTAGCTTGCTATTGAGACAGGCAGATATTCAGGCATTTTGAGAGAGCATCGGATATGCCAGGTATGCACATTGGGTGTAGTGGAGGATGAGTTTCATTTTATCTTCATATGCCCTACATACTATGAGATACGTGGCCGATATCACTGTTTATATCGTGACACCCCTATTACCCTCAGTACATTTTTGGAGTATCAGGCTCCCAGATGTGTCGGCCTTTTACTACGAGAGATGCTTATGTTGAGAGCCTCTTTGCTACCATCGAAGAGTATTATTGATTCTAGCTAGCATCTCATTACTAGCTTCTTTCAGAAGTGGGAGCGCGATGACCTATCAGATGATGAGGCAGTCATACCGGTGAGGGCGAAGGCCCATCGTGCTCAGCCACCACCTCTTGCCAGATCTACGCGCGCCTCGCCAACGCCAGGGATGGCGGATGCTCTGCTGTGGGCGCCCTCCATCGCAGTTGCTGCTGGCCCTGCATTGCTGCCTTGCTGGGCCTCCATTGCTGCTTTCCTACCCTGAGTTGCTGGCCCTCCATTGCTGCTCTACCCTGTTGTATTGCTGATCTTCTGCAGGTTTGAACGCCCTCCTCCATCTCAATAAGATATGCCGCGTCGCAAAGGAGCCGTTGACTCTACTCCTGAACCATCCTCTGTTTCCAGCATGGCTTCAGCATCTCCTACAGCCATATCCGCCTACCCCTTCTCCTTCTACGTATGTCGCAATTCCTATCTCCCCATAAAACCCTATTCTTGATAATAGTGAAACTACTGTAGCTATTCCCTTGACTCCAGACACTCCGGTAGCACCTGTTTCTTTCCCTCCATATGCCTTGGTCAAACTTCTTCAGGATGATCACCTCTGTTTCTATTTGAATACCTTAACAATCACAAAGAGCAACTGGCTTCTCACGATTCTCTGCTTCTAGGGGTGCAATCACATCTTCAGAAGTTGGATACTTCATTCAAGAACTCAAGAACGAAGTTGCAGTTATAAAAAGTGAAGCTTCTTCTCAAATCGCTATTTCAGCTAGAATCCAGCATTCAGGTGGAACAACACCATACGGCTATACAGTCTTGGGCAAATGAGGTTCGTCTACAATTATCTCTCCACCTTCGCCTTCACCTTCGTTTATCTCAGCCACATTCACTGAGAGCCGTCTGCGAGTTTTCTCTCTCTCTCTCTCTCTCTCTCTCTCTCTCTCTCTCTCTCTCTCTCTCTCTCTCTCTCACCGTAAACCATAAACCATAAAACCGAAGGTACCGAACTAAAACCACAAAGAACAGTACTGAATCATGACAGTGCTGTGAATAGGATCATCATAATATATAATATTAGGCCACATGGCACCAAAATGGGGTACAATGATGTTCCATGAACGTAATGAAAACTATACAACTAAGACTCGTCAGAGTCATGGTAGGAAAAATCATCCGAATCTGTGCCTGACTGCAGATCCCAAGGGTCTGTAGATGAATCGGAACCGGAGGGAACTATACGCCTTGGTGTGGCCCTGGCTCTGCTGCGTGCTCTGGCTCTGGATCCTTTCCCCTTGCCTCTATCTCTACCTCTGCCTCTGCCTCTCTCCCCTCCTCTGGCCCCCATCTGGCTGCCCCCACCCCTGCCCAAGGAGCAGCAGCTGCCGAATCCACCAAGCAAGTGTCAGGGTTCACCTGCAACCAAAAAAAATACATTGTTGTCATGCAGGTATTTTGCAATTCATTGCATATTTCGAAAGCAATTCAATTCGTCAAAGCATAGCAAAAAACGAGGGGTAATTATGTGACTCACCTCGAGCATCTGGCCCTCTCCTCGTGTGTGCCTCAGCATACGGCCATTGGTGTTCACAACCACCAACCGCCTACACTGCTCGATGGATAACCTGTTCCTCTTCTGCGTGTGATACAAGGCCCAGGTGCTCCAATTCCGCTCACAAGCGGATGTTGAACAGTCCTGTGCAAGGACTCTCTTGGCCAATTGCCGCGCACTTGTGCTGCACCCGTGGATGCACCACCATCATGTAACGGGCTTCAGCTGATCCTCCCTCCGCCGACTCTGCTCTCCATCGAAAGGAAACTGGAAGCGCTCAAATGTGAGCAGCTGGCATGCAATGTTAGCCAGAATCGGACCTGTTGGCAAAAGAAAAAACATGGCACGTGTAAGTTCCCTCGAATTCACACACTAGCAATGAGTACACTACTGCAGTATTTAGGCTACCAAGTAATTTCTCACACGTACTTGGTCCGGGCCATACGCGCTCCGCGTACTCCACCCATCCCTGGCGCAGCTCCGGATTCAACGTGGGCTACGGCGTGGATGGGTCGGTGGAAGAAGTCTCATCTGGCCTCCCATATATGCGAGATCTCGTCCCTCCTGCAGCAGACCCTAAACCTGAAGAAGCGAGCACCCACACGTTTTGCGTTTTACTTCTTGGTGCTAGAGCGATTGATAGTAGTGCAGGACACATTGCGGCGGATGGTTTCCAGTGAGGCCTTCGGGTACTTTAGAGACATCGCACATGTGGCATTTTTCTAGTCCATTGTGTTCGGTGATGAGTTCTGGACACGTGCTGAGGAGATTGTTGGGGTCCTTCTACCCATTTTCAGAGTGCTGCGCCTGGTAGACCATGAGGGGTGCACTCTTGGTCTCATTTACGAGTTCATGGACCACATCGGCGAGGGCATTTTTTGCCGCCTCCTCTAGTAGTGCGATTCTGGCTGCGAGGAGGCCCAATAATCTGCTTATTCTGATTTTTTTTTACAACGATTCTTGCAGCAAATCGAGATCCCGGCGAATCACGATTCGCTGCAACTATGCTGGGAGGTACTTTTTTGCGATTGTATTGGTTGGAAAATGAGCTCTTGACTGAACGATTTTTATCACTCATCACATCCCTTTCGCAAGTTATGTTTTGCAGATACATTAACTATTCTCTTTGATATTGCTCCACCTCTGAAATATCTGCCCATGCACTACTCATTGTAATTTTTGATCTTTCCTGTTCATTATCTACAGGTTTGGCCAGAACTGAAGCTGATTTTAGCAGCGATCTAGTTGTCGCTTTCTTATTCCAATACATATTAAGGACATTCAAGGCTTTTATGTTTGTTTTGTGGTTTAGCATCCTATCACCAATTGTATTAACTTTTTATCAACCGGCAGATATATTTCACTTATTTTGAGCAGCCTTTGGTTACGCTTTTTTATTACGCATCCTATTCCAGTTGCTGTGCACACGCAGTAGATTTCCCAAGTACAGGGGTCAGCCCTAGTATATATTTGGTGCGATATTGGTACTTTTAAAGTGTGCTGTCCATAGCCATAGGTTATCACACGTTTTTTCCACGAGGATCATGAGTATTAATATCACATGATGTTCATTATATTGCTGTAACACTGATGCCCTCAAAAACTATATAGAAGTGCATTTAGTATGGAATTCCATAAACAAATCTTGTGAAAAGTAATTGATGTATTCTGCTTGCATTGCAGTGTCCACATGATGGTGTTTGTCCAATGGATAAAACTGATCAATGGTGCCATTTCATTCAACGCTTGGAACGCACGCCTTCCCAGCGGACAACAAAGGTAAGAAGTTGGAACCATATCTATGTTAATGTCTGAACTCTGAAGGTAGTCCCGAGTTATCTCTGTGAACCACTCTCATTGCATTCAAAACATTTCTTGGCTCAATGGAAAGACAGTGCTAAGCATGTGTCATGACTTCGTTTGTTATCAACATGACATCGTTTGTTTCCTAGTGTAGTAATAATTGGGAAGTGGTGCTCTTCGATGCATAGATCTTACAACATAATATTGCAGTCACGCCTATGAATTTATCTACATTGCTGCCAAAAGCCTCTGACTGAAGAAGCCAGAATCTTTTGAAAAGTTTCCTTTTGGCTTTTGAAGTTGCAAGCTGGAATGGTAGTTCTATTCTCGTCTTTAAAATTAACTAGCGAAGGTTTGTTCTACAATCATATGACAGCTTGAATAAGCTTAGTCTTTTGATTGTCAAACTTGAGTGCATACAAACTCAGAGAACATCAAGTTTGTTGAAAAGTTGAAATGCACTGAAGCGTGGTAGATATCTGCAGCGAGTCGTGAAATTTTCTGTTTGGATTTATTATGCTCTGGAAACATTTTGGAATTTGTGTATACAATCATACACGTATGACTAGCACATTAACTTAGCATCCAACTCACCATCAAGGCTTCCCGATCATGGATTACTAAGCTCCATAACATCACACGTATCCTGCTTGCTGCTTCCTGTTACATCCTATAACATGATCTATGAATCTGAGGGAGGCAGCGCCCAGAATAGCAGAACAGGCGTTTTCTAGTGCAGACAGATCTGGTGCAGGCGCACCTGAACAGCAGGTCAGAACTGGTGCAGATTTAATGTGAGGGCAGGTCTCAGCTTCAACATCAGAGAACTCAAATGATTGTTGGTACATTGATTCTGGAGCAACGAAACATATGACACCACATCGTGAGTGGTTTACACAGTTTGATGACATTGGTGTAAATGCACATGTCAAGCTTGGAGACAATTCTTCTTACGACATCAAAGGTCGAGGTACAGTGAGAGTACATTTACCTTCAGGGAATATAGGAGAAATTAAGAATGTTCTCTATGTTCCAGGTTTAAAGAAGAATTTACTTTTAGTTTCTGCTATTGCTAAACAACATATGAAAGTTGAGTTTGATGATTAGAAGTGTGTTATCAAAGACAAAAATAAAGTTGTGGTTAAAAGATCTTTGGAAGGTCGACTTTACAAACTTGATGCGACTACATCGGATCATCAGGTTTGTGCAACTTCTGATAGCATGGAGAGCAGGATGTGGCGTGAAAGGTTTGGACATCTGAACTATAAAAGCTTACAGGTTCTAAAAGACAATAATATGGTAATAGGATTACCTAATTTTGTATCTTCGAATGAAGGATGTGTTATGGGCAAGCATCATCGTATGCAGTTCCCAAAGGATGGAGCATATAGAGCCAAGGAGATCTTGGAGCTTGTTCATTCAGACTTATGTGGTCCCATGCAAACTAAGTCTATAGGGGGAGCATCCTACTTCAGGATTTGTGGATGATTTTTCCAGGAAGGTATGGATATACTTGCTTAAGTATAAGAGTCAATCTTTTAAGTTCTTTACTCAGTTCAAATCACTTGTTGAGAAGCAGATAGGAAAGCAAATCAAGATTCTACGTTCAGATAAGGGAGGTGAGGTCATATCTACAGAATTCCAGGAATTCTGCAAAGAACATGGAATCAAGAGACAATTTGCTTTGACTGATACACCACAACATAATGGAGTAGCCTCGAGAGAAAGAATAGGTCTATTGTGGAGAGTGCTTGAAGCATGCTACGAGGTAAGTATCTCAAGAATCATTTGTGGGGCGAAGCAGTTAGTACAGCAGTTTACTTACTTAACATAAGTCCTACAAAAGTTGTTCTATATCAAACTCCACAGGTATAAAACCTAAAGTGGATCATCTACGAGTTTTTGGTTGTATAGCATATGCTCATATTCCTAAAGATAATCGTCAAAAATTTGATTCAAAGGCAATCAAGTGTTTCCTTGGCTATGATGAGGAAGAGAAGGCATATCGCCTTTATAATCTTACCAGTAAGAAGGTGATTATGAGCAGGGATGTTGTGTTTGAAGAAAGTGAGTCTTCTAACCTAGAAGATCATGAGAAGGATGTATTTTCTCCTACATCAAAAACTCCTCTTATAGACGATGTTCAGGAAGATACAGGTCGATGTGATATTGCTTCTACACAAGGGTGTGTACACAGGTGGATCTTGGTAAACGTAACGAAAGGTCAACAGTATTTGATAATTATTCTCCTTCTACGTCACCTACAAAGAAGTTACCAAGATGATATTTTGAGACTATAAAAGATAGTGAAATTGTTGGATGAGGGAGAATCAAGTCAACAAGGAGCTAAGAGATGGACACGTTCAAGTGTCAACTATTGTGAATATGGTGAAGAAACGCATTATGCGTTTATGGCTTCAGTGTTGGATTCAGAGGATCCTTTATTTTATGAAGATGCTGCAAAGGAACAAGTTTGTGGTTGCAAGTGGATTCATTTAAGTCTGATTGTTCTATAGATAAGTATAAAGCCAGATTAGTAGCCAAAGGATATGCTCAGAGGGAAGGAATTGACTACGAAGATACTTTCGCACCTGTTGCTAAGATGAATACTTTGAGGAGTGCATTGGCAATTGCATCTCATTTTGGATGGGATATTCAGCAAATGGATGTCAAGAGTGCTTTCTTGAATGGTTACCTTGAGGAGGAGGTTTATTTAAAGCAGCCCCAGGGTTATGAGGTTGAAGGGAAAGAGCATTTTGTTTGCAAGTTAAAGAAAGCACTACATGGGTTGAAACAAGCGCCTAGAGCATGGTATACTCGCATCAACAATTAGTTTTTGAAGCAGAATTTTCATAAAAGCATGTCTGAGTCAACACTATATATTTTGAAAGATTCGGATGACATAGTCATTATTGTTCTCTATGTAGATGATCTTATTATCACAGGGTCAAATAAGTCATTAATAGCCTGCTGCCGCCTTCAGATGAACCTGCACCACATAAAACCTGCACAAGATAAAACCTGCCCTTAGATTAAATCAGCACCAGTTTTGATTTATTGTTCAGGTGCGCTTGCACCAGATCTGTCTGCACTAGAAAAAATCTACACAGGATGGCGCCTCCACCAGATGCGACCTTCACCAAATAGCTCCTCCACTAGATGCGATCTCCACCAGTAAAACCTGCAGCAGTGGCACAACAAACTCAAGAAAAAGCAAGAGGGAATTTTGCTGAAGAAGAAGAAACATCTAATGCAAAATTGAGTGCTTTGGATCTTGAAGACTATGGTCGACATCTTCTGTTGGTGGCTTCTCGAAGGAAGATGACTATTGGTTTATTGATTCAGGAGTTTCCAAGCACATGACACCTAGGCGTGACTGGCTATCTAATTTTCAAAAATTAGATGATGGGTCAAATGTGAAGTTGGAGGACAACTACACGTATGATATAAAGGGAGTTGGAAAAGTACAAGAACAACTACCTCACGGAAGATTGGAAACATAAAGGATGTGCTTTATGTACCAGGCATCAAGAAAAACTTACTCTCAGTATCAGCTATTGCAAAGCAACACATGGTGGTGCTGTTTGATGAACAACGGTGTCTCATCAAGAGGAAAAATAATGAAGTAGTAGCGGAGGGCATACTTGCAAGGCGGTTGTATAAACTTCAAGCTCAGGTGGTGGATCATCATGCAAGTGTTGCGGATATTGGATCATTGAGTAAGTTATGGCACGAGAGGTTTGGACATTTGAATTACAAAAGTCTACAAGTCTTGAGGAAATTTAACATGGTTACAGTTTACCTCAAGTCGTTTTTGATCACAAGGTTTGTGAAGGCTGTGTCTTAGGCAAGCATCATATGAAGAAATTTTTGCCTAGTACATTCAGGGCGAAAAATGTTCTAGAACTTGTTCATACAGATTTGCGTGGTCCTATGAGGACTCAATCTTATGGGGAAGCAAGTTACTTCATGGTGTTTGTGGATGACTATTCTAGGAAGACATGGATCTATCTTCTGAAGAATAAGGGTGAGGCTTTCAAGTATTTCACATGGTTTAAGACACAGGTGGAGAAAGAAACAAATAGACAAACTAAGATACTTCGCTCGGACAAAGGGGTAGAGTATCTTTCTATGGAATTTCAGGTGTTTTGCAAGGATCAAGGTTTAAAGAGACAATTTGCAAATACGGACACACCTCAACAAAATGGAGTTGCACCAGGCAGGAAGCATCCTACATCAGAAGCTAGAAGATTGCCTAGATGGTACTATGAAACTATCAAGGATAGTGTTATTATAGTCCAGTACGCATGGAACTAGGAGATCAGCTAGACTTGAAAAGCAACATGAAGATCAGGATCGACAGGAGGATCATCATGAAGATGGGGATGTACATTTTGCATATATGGCCACAGTATTAGAAACCAAGGATCCGTCTACTTTCAGAGAGGCTGAAAAAGAGGATATTTGGGGGCCATTGGATGCAAGTGGGTCTATAGAACTAAGTACAAATCAGATGGTTCTATAGATAAACATAAGGCACGATTGGTGGCAAAAGGTTATGCTCAACAAGAAGGGATTGACTATGAGGAAACTTTTGCACCAGTTGCTAAGTCTACTACTACTCTATGAGGACTGTTTTATCATTGGCAGCTCAGTTTGGATGGGATATTCAACAAATGGATGTAAAGAGTGCATTCCTGAATGGATTTCTAGAGGAAGAAGTCTACATGGAGCAGCCAGAGGGATACATAGGAGCAGGACATGAAGACAAGGTTTGTAGGTTGGACAAGGCACTATATGGACTTAAGTAGGCACCCAAGGCGTGGTACACGAGGATTGACACATACTTTGAGGAGCTTGGCTTTCAAAGAAGTAGTTCGGAGCATACACTTTATGTTTTGATCAGGGATAATCATATTGTTATTACAGGATCAAATCATAGTATGATTCAGGGAATCAAGAAAGAGCTCTCATCAGAGTTTGATATGAAAGATCTTGGTTCACTACAATATTTTCTAGGGATTGAGGTATGGACAGTAGCACGGGGACTATTTATTTCTCAATCTAAGTATGCTCATGAACTTCTTGAAAAGTTGAATATGTCAGAGTGCAAGCCTATTTCTACACCATATGATAGTGGATGTAAGCTTACGAAAGCTGAGGAAGATCATGATGTAGATGAGACGTTATATAGAAAGCTTGTTGTAAGCTTAATCTATCTAACTACTACGAAACCAGATATTGCTTATGCTATGAGTATGGTTAGTCAGTTTATGGCTAAGCCTAAGCAGATTCATTGGAAAGCTGCTAAGTGAATACTCAGATATATCCAAGGGACTTTGATATTTGGTATTCTTTATGGTAGATATGATGATTTGAAGTTACAGGGATATGTGGATGCTGATTGGGCTGGAGATGTGGGGAAGACCAAAGACCTACTACATGTTATGTTTTTTGTCTTGGTTCTGGTCCTATCTCATGGAGTTCAAAGAAGCAGCATACTATTGCTTTATCATCTACAGAGGCAGAATATCGAGCTACTACGAGTGCAACATGTGAAGCAATATGGTTGCGAAGGATTCTACATGATCTACATATGGTACAAGATTCACCTACGGTACTTCAATGCGACAATTAGAATTGTATTAAATTGGCAAAAATTCCAGTTTTTCATAGCAGGACAAAGCATATTGAAGTACAACAACACTTCATCAGAGAGAAAATTCAAAGTGATGTGGTATCAGAGCTCCTGAATCAATAAACCAATAGTCATCTTCCTTCGAGAAGCCACCACCAGAAGATGTCGATGCCGAAAACAACTCATAGCCTTCAAGATCCAAAGCAATAAATTTTGCATTAGATGTTTCTTCTTCTTCAGCAAAATTCCCTTTCTGCTTTTTCTTGAGTTTGTTGTGCCAGCACTCCTTTGCATAATGTCCCGATTTTTCGCAAATGAAGCAGTTTCCTTTTCGAACAACTTTCTTTCCATCTTCTGACCGATTTGATTGATTCTCCTCCATATCTTGCTGCTTCTTCTTCTTCTCCTTCCCTTTGCCACCCTTCTTGGAACTTTGCTCTTGCTTCTTTGCCAAGAATGCATGTTCCTTTAAATCGTCCCTGTTCACAATATTTTGTCGTCTCATTTCTTCCTGTAGTAAGATAGCATTTAGCTCATTGAAAGAAGGCCTCGTTTCTCTTAACGATAGCATCATTACAAAGTTCTGATAGGCCAAAGGTAGACTATTAAGTACAATGGATACCAATACTGAATCTTGAACACTTTCTTCAACTGCAATAAGTTGCCCTCTCAGATCTTTCACTCGAGTAAAGTAGTCCGTTACTGATTCACTTGTACCCATCTTCAACATGTGAAGCTTATTAGTCAAGAACAAGATCCATGACTGATTTACTGTCTCATACAAGTTCTTCAGTATATCCCAAGCCTCCTCGGGTTCAGCAGCATCTTTGATATGAGGTATAATCATATCTCTAACTGATAAGTTGATGATATGATGAGCTTTTCTTCTACCTCTCTGCCACAACTCTCTATCAGTGGTAGGTGGTATCTCGACACCTGTGACGATCGCCCAATATTCTCTATCTTGGAGAATATTTTGCATCTTGAACTTCTATATACTGTAGTTCGTTCCGTCTAGCTTGCTAGACTCTGGCAACACAACATCGTTCAATCCTGCCATTGTACTGATTTACAACAACTCCCAACAACCTGATTTTAGTTTAACAATCAGATCTATCCAGAAACAGCCTTCCCTGGATATCACCTGTCCAAAATAGACCTCTCCAGAAACAGCCTTCCCTGGATATCACTTGTCCTGGTACTGCCTGTCTGAACCTGCACCATGTCTGCCTTCCTCAGATGCTCCTGCACCTGCTCAGTTACCGCCTGCACCAGGTCCGCCTACCTCAGATGCTGCCTGTCCGGGCCTGCACTTGGTCCGCCTACCTCAGATGCTGCCTGTTCGGGCCTGCACCAGGTCCGCCTACCTCAGATGCTGCCTGTCCGGGCCTGCACCAGGTCCTGCTGCCCTAAGAAGTGTCTGCACCAGATACTGCCGCCCTGAAAAGTACCTGAAACAGATCCGCCGTCCTCAATCTTCTCCTAGAAGATTCCCGTTGTTTTCCTACCAACATTGACTCCAAATGCAGCTTCAGCTCCTCCAATTTGATTGCACACCTGCAAATACAAACTCTCTCTCTCTCACCAAAGAGCCTACTCTAATACCATGTCAGAATTTGTGATACAAATTCTAGATGAAGATACTAGTCCTACTAGCACTCACACAAAACCAAGCATAGAGAGAATTGAGCAATTGCTCTAGCATAATGGAATGATTGTGGTGGGGCGCCAGCCTACTTAAATAGTTTCTCTAATGAATGAGAAAAGCTAAGAGCCTAAAGCAAATAGCAAAAGCTAATTGCTAATAATACTACCTATATTTGGTAAAGACCAAAAATGAACTTCTAAGTAAATAAACATTAATTCCTAACAGTCTTCAGTAAGTTGTTTGAGTATCAACTTGCTAGTTTAGAAGTACCTCCAGGCTGTTTACTGGACCAAAGTTAAAGAATAACCATACTTGACATCAGGTCTTGGTAAGTTGTTTTTTACCTCTCAAATTGCTGATTTTCACTTTGGTAGTGACATCCAGACCAACATGGACTTGGAAGCAGCTGTTAAAGTACCTGAACAGCTTAGAAGGAACTAGCTTTTTTAGATTTTTTTTTGCATTTAAGTACAGGGATCCATTATGTTTCTTGTTTTTGACACAAGTACGTGCTGGTGCCTTGTTAGAGGTCTGGAATATTTTCTCAAACTTTTTTGTGCTCTTTCCACTGGTTAAAAAACATATGGAGCATGAAAGCTTTTTGATGTCTCACCCATTATACTATTTGGTTTGTATTCGATTAGATGTGTGATTGTCAACTTGGCATTTTGTGTTTGAATTACTTGCAGAGGCTTGTTAAAACAGGAGCATTGCGTGGTTATGAAGATGAGAAATTTTCTTTTGTTGTTTTAAGACGTGGCATCCGGCCCAGGTAATAGCAAGATATTTTCAACTCTTCTTGAAGTGTTTCACATTATATGATTATATTTGTGATTTCAACTAAGGTTTGAATATTTGGATTTTCTTTGAAAATCCACAAATCTAGCACAATCCTTGAGTTCAACTGCTGGCATGAGTTCCTGTGTGTAGATTAAACTAGAATGTACTTGAAATCTCAATAAATTTTGAGAGTGAACTCTTTTGGGTAAAAGCTACGGTTTCAAACATGATGGGGAAAGACTGCAGTATTATATGAAGCATAGTTGCATAAGCGATTTTTGAATCGCGATTTGCGAATCGCTGTCAGAAAAAACAGCGATTTGCTTTTTTTTTATAAATTTAAAAACTACCCAATATGGGTATCAGTAGGGAGAGAAAAAATTAGAGGATTGCAGATAGACAATTTTCCAGTTGGTTCTGGTCCTCCACAAGCAGCTAGGTGAGTGACAAAAATTCCACAAATGCTGTTGAATGGACATTTGTCACTGAACAATTACTGAAACACAGTGAAATGCACACTGAACCATTTCAAACCCTAGTAAACCCTACTAACCCTATTCTAACCCTATTCGAAGTTGAATACCTTTGACATGCACTATTACAATCTGTTTGCCCTTGGTAGAAGGGATTCAGAGGACTCTGAAAGGCATAAAGACTCTTAGGCCAAGGTTGTCCAAGTAGGAGGACACTTCAAAAGTAAGACGTTAAGAAAATAAAAGAAGTAAGACCTTGTTCTCTGACGACCATTCAAGAGTAAGGCAATGTAAGGCCTTGTCCTCCTATTAGGATGTTCAGAAAGTCATGTCTTTCTATGACTCATTATGAAAAATTAAGTTTAATTTGAAACTGAACGATGTTTAAGTTTTGTAGAGACATTTGATGGACTATGAAAGGCCTATGAAGGTCCCTTGTGGACATGTGTAGATGATGAAAGGTCTCTTTGTGGATGTCAGGAAATGTCCCTCATTGGATTTAGGGTTTTGTCCCTTAGTGGACGTCAGGAAAGTCTCTTAATCCTAGTTATAAGGAAGGTCCCTCATTTGACATAACAAAGGTTTTGGACTTATATGGACCACTTGAAGGAAAGAGCTAGGAACAACTTGTCAATAACCATAAACTTTTGATAAAATGCGTAAAAATTATGAGAATATAAGCAAAAATTTTTTTTTGCCTCTCAGCGATTCGCTACAACTATTTATGGATCTAAGTATAGTCATCTTTCATTTTTTGGTTTAGAACCATAGTTGCCCGTTTGTGTTCCATTTCGGAACTTGACCAAATTTTTTTGAAAAAATTACGTATTCTTTTAACAAGTAAAAAAACAGCGATAGATGCCATCTTTCTTCTTCATTCTTCTATCCCATTGTCCAAATCTCGTGAAAGATTCTCTACAGAAAGAAACAGAAGAAGCCTTCCTGTGGGTTGATCTAAAGCTCGTTGAGGAGTGATTTCATCTCGATTACTGTGCACCGTTTGTTGGTTTGAGCTTTCTGCTACTGACATCTGTCCAGCTAGCCAACTGATTTGCAAATTGCAGCTCCCTTGATGCTATCTCAGCTGAAGAAATGGACTGACTGGATGAATGAACCACCCACTGTTGAGCAAATATTTCATTCTTAGCTTCCAGGTTCAGTGAGATCTCTGTAGTTTCAGCGGAATAGTTTTTGAGCTAGGCGTTCAATCCAGCATCAACACACAGATCAAGATGTAATCTGATCATAATCTATTGCTGATTTAACAAGGCAAAAAACAGCGAAAGATAATGCGAGGTTGAGACATCCATCCAGTAGATCAGATTGCGACAGCATCCAGTAGTAGATGGTTCGTATGCAGCGGTTGGACCTGTTTTTTTTATATTTAAAAAAAAAGGTTCCGACCCAGTACGTTCTGTCCCAAATGGGTCAGAACGGGTTTCTAAGGTCAGAGCTTACTATGTAATATTGTCCATCCTGAAAGCTAAGCATGTACATGAAAAGACTGTTTTCATAGGTGTATGAAGCATAGTTGCAGCGCGATTCCCGAATCGTGATCAGAATCGCAATTCCGATTCGCGATTCGGGATTTTCCTAGAATCGTGTAGAATCGATTTTTTTTTTTTTTTTTTGAAATTTTTTTAGGCAATATGGGTATCAGATGAAAGCTCTGATCGAGGGGATTATGATTGTGTAGTTTGCCGACTGTTTCGGGTGCGAAACACCAAAAAGTGTGTTTTCACTCGGGGAGTTGGAAGGCCAAATCATGAAGAGGCCTTACCGTCGGGGCCGGGGTCTACCGGCAGCCCCCGGACCCCGCCGTTGGGGGGCGTTGCCCCCCAAACCCCCCACCAGGGGGCTACCGCCCCCCGAACCCCTCGTTTCCCGGGGGGCTACTGTCCCCCGATCCCCCTAGAGCTTCTTGCTATATAGACATTGTAGATAAAAATGCCACCGCCCCCCTGTAGATAAAAATGGGGTCCAAATGCGCGCCGAGAAGGGCCCAATATTTATGCCCCCAACTGTATGTACATTGCACTCACATCTCCAGTGAACCAATTGCAAAAGTGATCATCATCCATACAGTTGATAGTCCAAACTGTAGCATTAACATTTACTGAAAACCAGAGCAAATGACAACCGGATAGCTACTGAAAATAAGATTTGTTTGTGCCTCATCTACTGCACTTATGAGAGGCAAAACGCTGGTTTGACCATTGATCCCCTAAAAAAATTTCAGCAATAAGCTATTTTTTTTGCGATTCTGGGTCGCGAATCACGATTCGCAAAATCGCGACCCGTGAATCGCAGACCCAGCGAATCGAGATTCGCTGCAACTATGGTATGAAGTAAGGAAGTTATGGGTCATTCATGCACTGTACTTTGGTTCATGCACTGTCCTTTGGGCCCCTGGTCCATTATGCTATATGGTCTAGGTACTTAAAGCCCCTATTTGTCATCACTTGTCGTTTGGTTGCTGTTTTTAGTCATTTGGTCGCATTGGGTCCTTACTGAGTGGGTGCTGCCCTAACCCTAACTTGTGGACCTTCTAGCAAATTCAAATAGGCATGAAGCCTTGGTCAGGCGGGATGATTGATTGAGCTAAGCTTAGTCGTGCCTTAGACTTCAGTTAGCTAGATTCCTTATTGCCGTTGTTGTATTGTCATTCATTTAATCAGTCCATGTTTGCAGTTCTTTTAGTTCACTTACAATTCCTTCCAATATTGTTGCATTTACCTTTTGGTGCTCCTGTCTAACTTGGTATTAGAGCACTTCTCTGCCACAAAGGGGCTGTGCACCAGCTTCCACAAAGTATAGATCCTATTGAGTTTCATGGGTCTGTTTCGTACGTCGTTTCGAAACGGGAAAAAAATTTAGGTTTTTTTTTTAAAAGTGTGTTTATGGGTTTTTTGGGGTTTTGACATGTCATAAAAAGACTGGTACCAAGTTGATACATCCATTTCATGAGAATGCTCTCGAGAATGAAATTTCAAGTTCGATTCGATCCTTATAGTAATTCATTGTTTTTATTAGTTTGGTGAGAACTGATACATCTCACAAGGTGTCCAGTTCAATCGTCTAGCATCAACAAGGCCATATCAGAGCAGGGCCAAAAGCCATGAATCTTGTCGTACCAATGATGATTCTTCTTGCAACCAAGGCTTTAATACCAAGCTGATAAATTTGGACCAATGCAAGCTAGCAATCAGAAGCCGAGCACCAAAGCTGTCGACTCGAAGTCTTCCTTCGAACCCTGCTATGGTTACAAGCTGAGTCTGAAGCACCTTCGAGTGATTGGTTGTCTATGCTACGTGCAAAACCCTTACTGACTTGAGAAAGAAGCTCAATCCTGTCAGCTGCAGGAATATTTTCATCGGGTACTCAACTTCACACAAAGCTTATCGAATTTATGATGTCGAATTGGGTCGAATATCAGTTAGTCAAGATGTAGTCTTCTTAAAAGACAAATTCTATGATTTTAAGCAGAAGCAGCCAATGCAGGAGTTTGTTCCAACAACTCCATTTACAGGCCTTGACCTGCGAATGTTCCAACACCAATCAAAGATATCCCAGTTGCACAAACAGGGGAGTCATCCACTCAGCAACCGACAATTGTTCGAAAATATGCTCGAATTCGACAAGAACGTGATCGATATATCCCTTAGGCGTCATCAGTCACGATGAACCTGCCTCAGTAACAGAAGCCTTGTTGAGTTTAGATGCATACAACCATGAATACTAAGTACAACTCGTTGATGAAGAACAAGACCTGGAGTCTTGTCGACCCTCTTCCAAAGGCGAAGATCGTTGACACAAAGTGGATCTTCAAGTTGAAGCTTAACCTAGATGGTTCGATATTCAGATGGAAAGCTCGACTAGTGGTCAAAGGATATGAACAGATCTATGGAATAGATTACACTAAGACCTTTAGTCCAATGGTAAAACATCAATCTATTCGAACAATACTGACTATTGCAGCTGCAGAAGATCTGGACATTCACCAGATGGATGTTCAGACAGTGTTCCTTAATGGATACATTCAAGAAGACATTTATATATATCAACCAGAAGGTTTATGTCATTCAAGGCCAAGAGCATAAAGTATGCAAGTTGCAAAAAGCTCTCTATGGGCTAAAGCAAGCTCCAAGGGCCTGGTTCGATAGAATTAATCGATTCTTGTTGCAGCACCAATTTACTTCTAGTTCTGCAGATTCAAACGTGTATCTCCAACACAGAGGCTCAAGCTATGTTATAATAGCATTATATGTTGATGATTCATTAATAATCAACAATTTGAATCAGCTATTGCATGAGACGAAAGCTCTACTATTGAAGGAATTTGAAATGACTTATTCGGGCCCAGTGCACTACCTACTCGGCATGGAAATCACGAGAGACAGAACAAATAGAAGGATTGCCATAAGCCAACAAAAGTATCTAGCCAATGTACTCCATAGATATGGCATGGAAGCCTGCAGACTCGCCAATGGATCCAAAATTCAAGCTATCGATGGACATGTGCCCGAAGACTGAGCAAGAAAAGGAAGAGATGTGCAAATACTCCTATCAGTCGATCATCTATGCCATGATTTGCACACGACTTGATCTAGCATACACGGTCAGCACATTGTCACAGTATCTCGAATCTAGGCCCACCACTCTGCAAAGAGCATTGAGGTACATTCAAGCCACGAAGCACTATGCTTTGTGTTATGATAGAAACTCAGAGGATGCATCAATCCTAAAAGCCTATTCCAACCCAGATTGGGCTGGAGACATGGATACTAGAAAATCCACCTCTGGCTACCTACGTTTTCTTGTAGGAGGACCCATTTCATGGAACAGTCTTTCTGCTACTGAGTCCGAATATGTTGTCGCCACCTTTGCAGTGAAGGAGACTATTTGGCTCAGAAGATTACTCTAGGATTTGAAATTTCAGTAGATCAGAGCAACAATACTCCATTGTGACAATCAGAGTTGCATAGCTCTTTTTCTGAACTCACGAACTCACTCTAGAACTAAGCATATTGAAGTTCAATTTCATTTTCTAAGAGAGTTCAGAATAAGGATGGCAAATTAAGTTACTGTCAGACATATAGTATGTTGGCTGATGTACTGACAAAGCCATTGTCAAAGGATAGACATGCTACCTTAGTATGTTAAATTTTCATTCAGGTTCCTAGCAGTAAGCTTAAGGGGGAGTGTTGGAGTTTAAATCTTACTCCTACTCACCTAATTCTATCTTCTGAGTACTCATGTATAGTGTAAATACTCACTCTCTACAACAGTCTGGCAAAATGAACTATTTTTCAAGACATTCTAGAGTTTTACATGCACATTCGAACAGTCTGTAGAAATACACAAATATGCGAACTATCGACTGGTCGCTATCGGCATTGTCGACGCTATTGGCCTTGTCGACACTGTCGTCACTGTCAAAGTATCGACACTGCCGAACTATCGAATGTCGAATGGTACCACTCAAAATACAGTCCTTCCTCTGCCAAATCCGAAACAGACTATGTCACCGTTCGAACAAGCTACTATATATAGTAACTACACATTTTCACGACTGTAGGCTATGCAATTTACACTAGATAGTTTAGTGTTATCTTGTAAACACTACATCGTGCCTGTCTACAAGAACGGTTAGCCATGATCTCTATAACTTTGTATATGTATACACAACAAATCAGAATAAGAAAATATATGCGTGAATTAGAGTTCAAGTCAGAACTCAATTGTATCAAATTATCTGATTCCTCAGAATCAGAGCTTTCGTGAGAGAGTGAGCGTAATTCAAGAAGATAGAGATATTGTTTCATTTGTAACAAGCTTAGTAGGATCATAGTGCTCAGCGCACAACTACTGTGAACCGTTATTGATCATAGGATTCTTCTTTTCGAGGTTTGATCGTTGTTATCGCAACAGCTTCTTTACGTGCTTTTGCATTGTCGAACTCTCTTAATTCTTTTCTCTCTTTGATACTTGCTCCACTCTCTGATGTAGAATATCTGATTCAAAGATTGCACGGCTGTCATAGATGCCTAAATTTTTCGCTCTTCATGGTTGTCTAAGATACTTACCCAGATATACTACCTGTCAGTCGAATGATCTAAGTAGTTGTCTGAATTCGATAGTTCGATTCGATCCTTATATTAACTCATTGTTTTTCTTTGTTTAGTGAGAACTGATACATCCCACAAGGTGTCTAGTTCAATCGTCTAGCACCAACACTTTTATGATCTGGCATACTATGGAGTTATTTGCAATAAGTGGTCTACTTCTATGATGGCTACATCAAGCATAACCTTCTATTTGGTGTTTGCTGTTTATGGCATATGTATGCTATACATGAGTTATATTGTCTTAGGTGCTTGGTTTAGTTGCTTTTACGCATTTGATAGCTTGGGATCTTGTAGGACTTAGCCACTAACTATGTGTGTTGCTATTTGCCATTCTTTGTGAGAGATTGTTAAACTTTCCACAAAGGGCCCAAGCAATGCCAAATCATAATCTGAGAGCTTCAGTGTGTTGCAGAGAGAGAGAGAGAGAGAGAGAGAGAGAGAGAGAGAGAGAGAGAGGTTTCATCTCTCAAAGTTCCTTCCTGCCATTTATTTGCCACTGGTAAGGTGGCATCTTAAGATAAAAGTTTCTGCTTCTATGGTTTCACATCATGAAACACTACTAATCTTATTGAACAACTCATTTTCACAGTTGAAGTCTGCAAAAGCTCAGCACACAATAACCTCAATGTTTTTAACAGTAAGTGTGCCTGCTTCATTTTTTTCAGGATACAATGGCCCCTGGATGGTGTGGAATTGAAGCTTTCTGAAGATGAGCAGCAGCAGGACCAGGAATTTAAAGTTGACGATTATGACTCTCAATCAGATGGTGAGTTGCTGAATTGGATGCGCATGAGTAAGTGTGTGCCAATATTGTTTTACATCTACATTGTAACTTGCTCGTGTGCGTGGGCATGCATGCACTGCCATGTTGCAGGTCATAGTTCTAGTGAGGAGCTCAGTAGCATCCAAACTGCAGAGGACCAAAGCGATGCTGAAGAGTCAGAAGCTACTAGTGACGAAAAGGGTAAGCAAGTGGCAGATCTGGGTAGTGGATGAGCTCGTATTGTGCTGACATGAGCAAGCATACCAATTCTATTTTAAATTGTTTTTCTGTGTGTGGGCATGTGCTGCCACGGTGCAGGTTATGGTTCTAATGATGAGTACAGTACCATCCTAGCTTCAGGGGACCAAAGTAATGCTGAAGAGTCAGAAGCTACTAGTGGCGAAGAGGGTAAGCAAGTGGCAGATCTGGGTAGTGGATGGGCTCGTATTGTGTTTGCCCCAATCAGACGCGGAAAGCATGTTTTTCTGGATGTTTGCTGCTCAACTAAGAAGGATGGTTCAGAAGGAAAGCTTGATCGGCTTATTGTGTCCCGTTCACAGGATGCTGTACTTCATAAGCAAGCAAAGAAATCTCGATGGGGTGACTTGTGGCCTAGCAGATAACCTGGCACTGCTGGAATCAGAACCTATTATTGCCTTAACTAGGTTTTCAGCTTATGATCAGATGAATCTTGTCATTCTTGTAAGCTCAAATGATGAAATCCATCATTGACTGGTTAATGGGTTGTTGTCACAATCAGGATCAACAATTATGCCATCTTTGAATCTAGAATCAATAATGGCATCATTGAAAGCATAATTGTACATGCTTCTGGCTTAACAATGTGCATGTATCATAAGTGCACTCCTTGAATGCCTATTTGAGTATTAGAACGTTAAACATTTATGTTCTTTTCTTAGGGACATGTGAGGGTTGTTGCATCTCTTCATTGCAGGGTAACTGTCAATTTTGACTATAAGATACTCATTCTTGAAATCACTGATATACACCACGTAATTGAGTCTTGTGATAATGACAGTTCAAGAAATCCTAGCTTATAACATGTTTTAGCTGCAGAGTACCAGTCAAGGGTGGTATTAGTTGAGTTCAGCTGAAATAAGATCTAGCAAGCCCAGATGCGAATCATTTTTTCTGCACTTTGGCATATTAAATCAGCAAGGAGCTTTTTATGTTAACCAAGACAATGATATCTCAAAGCTAAAGCAAACCTCTAGTCCAAGGCTAAACCGTTTTCTTTATTTATAGCTCATTTGTGAGTCCTTTTTTGAATCAAATAAGCAAGGATATTAGTAACATATTTCTACCTGCTTCGGTTGCGGTTGCATGTTCAATTTTCTCCATCCAGGTATGAGCCAAGGTCAACAAAATAAAATTGAAATATTGGAACAAAAAAATGAGGATTTAAAAAAGAAGATGACCAATATGCTAGCTCAGCTCAACACCATCGAGCAGAGCAACAAAAAAATTCGAAATTACATGCGCAAAAGTGCATGAATATTCCTTGTCCCTTCAATCCGAATTAAATAAAAAGGAAGAAATAAGTGTTGCCCATAAGCACAAATCTACCCTTGAAAAAGAAGGGAAAATTTTAAAAAATAAAGTTGAATTTTATTAGAAGAAGAGCGAAGACTTGCAACAGCAGCTCGACATGAAGAAGCTGGCCAAAATCAGTGCCGAGAGCACCTTACTGTGATGCATAGATTCGGGGACTATTAAGGTGGATGCAAGTAAATGGCAGCATGCACAAATGTGGTTGTAGCTTCTTACAACTTCAAAAAGAATGCTGACGGTTTCTGAAGAAAAGAAAGCTCATTTTTATTAGGGAAAGGACGTTAGCCTTGCCATAAATTTTATGGCCATTTTACCTGTTGGAAAGACTCTTGTTCTCACATGTAAGGAGCGACAAGTTATCCCCTTCACACTGGTGAAAAGTGTATGTGCCACAATGGATCATTTAAAAGATCTAATCTACTTAAGTCCTTTTATGCTCTCAAGATTTTCATGTGCCAGCAGAATGATGTCATGTTGCTGTCAGGGCTCATGATCTGCCTTTCTATGAACCGGGGCTCTGTAAATGATCGGTTCTGTAAAAATAATTTTACAAAAACATTCTGCACTATCTGGAGGAATAGAATCCGTCCACATTTTGCTGAACTAGGCAGGTTGTGCTGCCCTAAAGATATATTTTGGGGAAGAAATTGAAGCTGAAAAAACCATGATTCTACAAGAAATTGTTGATCAAACGTGGAACTGGAAATTGGCTTTGTCAACAACTAACATAGTATTCCTATAGGAGTCGTTTTGCTTATGGTGAATGAAATCGTCTGTTTAGTGAGAGACATTCTATAAAAGTGAGAGGTAGCCAAAGCGCCAAGATGATTCAGACTATTCTCTTGGGTAAAACGTTACATCAAAATTAAGAAGTTTTGATCCATATTATGAATCTTGATGGTGTATAACTGTTCATAATAAGCATGTAAATCTCTAGTTTACCGGACATGAATTATTTAGTAATCATACAGATGGGCTTTTAAATGTATTGCTAATCCAGAACAAAAGTTTGACCAAGATTTTTGTAGCTGAAAAGTGAAAAATTGCCTGCCTGCCCAATGCCATCAATCTTGTTTCCCACCAAATTGGTATTGTTTGGAGTTGATTTGTGACAAGCCAAAAGATGCTAGTTTAATTTGAAATATGCTTCAAAGAAAAAATGTGTTCTTTGATCTCCTTGTTGGTAAGATTGTGTTCAAGAAAAAGCTCTATGATCACCTTGTGGATATGATTGTGTAAAGCATGGATAGCTTGTTGCATCCCCTAGGCATGTTTCTTGTTTGATTACTTGAGTTGAAATGCATGTGTGATAATTTTGCTATCTTGGCAAATGAAGTTTGATTAGATAGTTTCCTTGCACCTTGATTTTTCTAACTAATTCATTTTCGTTGGAACTTTTTGGATCTTGGAAAGATGATGTGTCGACTTATTACAAAATCAACAATATTCAAGTTTTATTTACTCGCATTCACACATCTAAATGCGAGAAATTTAGATTTCTTGAACTTGATATCTGCTTTTTCAGGGAATTTTCATCGTTTGTCATGTTTCTGACATATATAGCCTAGGGCCCGATGGCATTCACTATATGCTTGAACATGAATAATAAATTGAAGATTGAATTTGAACTTAAAAGTCTAATCTGTGAGAAACTAACATGAGAGAAACCATTTCTCACACTTTGTTTCTCACATCTCATTTCTCGGACCTTTCATTTTTGTTCTGAGTTTCTTTTGGACCTATTGGTGACATGAGTGACATAGGTACAATATAGTCTTTCTTATGTTGCGGATTTGCAAGAAATTTAAAGTTGAAAGTGCAAGAAATTGGAATTACTTACATTAGGAAGATGATGCAAGTAATCTAATTTGAGAAATAATTACTTGTATTAGCTAGATGTTGTGAGTAATACGATTCCTCTCATAATTCTATTATGATTCCTCTCAATGATTTTATTTCTCGGACACTGCCCCTTAATTGTACCTTGTTATACAGTGTTATATTCCTACCGAGGTCTATGCATATGGGCAAGAGTACTACCTTACTTGATCCTTATGAAGTCTCTGCATCTAAGGTCGACTTTGAATCTAGTCTTAGAAGTAGTATTTGCATCATATAATCATACTATGTTTTGATCTTGATAAATTTGTCATCAACTAACCTTAGTTCAGGAGTGTTAATTCAGTTTTGAGATTTATCATGTTGTGTAGGGATTAGACTTGTTGTTACCATATTTTTTCTTCTATCGGTGATCAAATACTCCTCACATATAGTGGCTAGTCCAAGATTTGATTATATTATACTCTACCACTTCTTGTTTTTCTTTTATTGACCTGATTTGTAAACAACATACAAAAATTAGAAGACACCGTAAAACTAGAAAAATATGATATAGACCAAAGCTCCATGTACACTTAATAAATTGACAAAGGCATAAGGTGGCTTGGACTCAATTTTCTAGGATTGTGTTACCCGTGCTAACTAGACTTGTGATAACTAGACTTGAGGTAGGGAGTTTTCACCAACAATTCCGCATAGTGGGTGCAGTGTCCCAAATGCCAAATGAATTATGAACTAGTATCAAAGGAGAAACAAAATAACGTAATTAATCAAATATAAGTCACATCATGCTTCTTTTCCTATTGAAACTAAGATTGTATAGAGAGGGAGTGACAATAACTTGGGAGATAATTATACGAGTTATAGATTGGTCTATTAGAGGCCAATTGTATATATTCTAAAGAAGGAAAGGGCAATTCTCTCCTTTTGTCAAATTTTGAGAGATGCATCAAACCTGTCACCGGATCAAATTCGATGGAAATATTCAAAAAACTGACAATGTTAGCTTGAGAGGACTTTCTTTCTATTTCCAATAAATCCAGTGGGTAAATCCAAAAAGGGTTTTTTGGTGTTCTTGCCCACAATTTATCCATAAAAAGCTCAATATTGGAGTTATTAATGGAATAGATATTGTCAATGTACCTAAATGAATGTACAAAGTCATTCATGAACGTACGAAGCCCTAATCTGGCTAGTTATTTTATAAATTGTGCCTCAAAGAAAAGAAAGATACCAATTACACCACGTGGGTGAGCAGGAGAAACCCATCGATATACCACGAATTTGTCTCCAAGTTTTGTTTCCTAATCTGACGATGCAATTGTCTATTAAAAAAGCATTCCATTGGCAAAGCAAATCTTTATCAATCGCGTACCATTTCTTTGACAGTTTTGAAGACCATGACCATTGAAAGACTTCACGTTCCTAAACCCATTTATATCTGAGTAGCTCATGTTTAGAGTGTTTGAAGGCGTATGTAATGGCCCTATCCATAATAGTTTTTAGTCCATCTGGACCGTCCAAGGGAATGTTTTCATAGCATTTAGAGATGTCTACGACCCACATATTAGTAGTCAATGGTGGTAAGTTAAGATAGAAATCAATAGATTACACTACTGTAACAGACATGAAATCTTCCTAAAAGAGGTAAGGATCTTGTGAATGCTTTTCAAAAAAATGGTTTCATGAGGGATAAACTTTGGCCGATTATCAACAAACTACTTCTTTCTGACTCCTTTCTGGGTCTATCTTACGTTCTACCACACAACATTAACATTCTTCTGAAATGGTTTATGAATCAAAGAACACTACAAGATTGCTTGCCTTAAAGCATCAAATCTTTCAATGCTACCAAAAGAAGGGGGAAAGTGCTCATTCATATGTTTTGATTGTAAAGGAGTTGAAAAAAGAACTTGCCTTTATAGGAAAGCCTACAAAGGAAGATGAGCTTGTACAATTTATCTTGAATGGCCTTTGTGTAGATTATTCTAACTTGGTGCAAGGATATGCCATAATGGGAAAATTACCCTCACTTGAAGACCCCCAAGGTGTCCTCATGGCTGAGGAAAATAGGAGACAAAATTTCAATGCAAGTGTAGATAAGCTCTCTATCCATGATCGAGATGATCAAGCACTCTTCACCAAGGACAAGGGCAAAACCAAGAGCAAGGGAGTCACATTCAAGAAGAGTCAAGCAAAGATTGAAGATCAAGATGGATCTTCAGCTCCAACTCAAAGTAAGACTAAGAAGGACAAATCAAAGATAAAATGCTACTATTGTAGCAAGTTAGGGCACTATGCCTCGAAATGCTTCAAGAGGAAGAAAGCACAAGGACAAGCAAATATCAGCCAAGAGGAGGAAGAGAGTCCACATGAGGACTCACTAATGATGTCAAGTTTTTCTTCATCAAGCTTCAAGGGGGGAGATCCATGGTGGATAGATAGTGGAGCAAGTTCCCACATGACAAGTAAAAGGGAGTATTTTTCAATTCTTTTGTCTTATGAAGGACCTATCAAGTCTATTTTTACAGCCAATGATGATATTTGTAAGATAGAAGGTGCAGGTTCTATCCCCTTATGCTTAGGATCGTCAAGAAAGGTCAATGTTGAAGGAGTCTTGTACATTCCTAGCATTACTAAGAATCTACTTAGTGTTGGACAAATGGTTGATAATGGTTTTTGTGTGGAATTCACTTCTAGTGATTGTTACATAAAGAAGAAAGACAAAGTTATTGCTAAAGGCACTAGACTTGGAAAACTTTACAATTTATATGTTTCTCATCAAGCATCTATGTGTAAGTAGTTGATAGGACCATTTTTGGCTTTAGAGGCTAAATAGTCAAGTACACATGTATTTCCATCATTAGGCCAAAAGTCAATTATGATGTAGCTCAAGCTAGTTAGGCTCTCTACAAGTGTCAAGTTTAGGTTTGGTGAGTGACACTTCCTATGTGTTGGGAAAAAGTCAGGGGTCCAATCATAAGTGAGAATTTCATTAGAAGGGTCCAATCAAATCAAGACAAAGTTGAGTCAGGTACTATGTTAGGATGGGAACAAGTGTCCTCTTGAGCATTTGATTGTAAGATATCATTCTTGCAGGAATTAAGAGGTGCTAGAACAGGGGTCCAATAGGAATTGAGCATGGACTACCTCGAGTTTCTACTAGTAGGATGAATCCATTCATTTTTGTACTTAGTTTTTTGAGATCAATCAAAGTTTTGGTGATTCTAGTCATTGTTGGATTCTCTCTCTACCCGAGACTTGAATGTTGCTTTCTCTCTCTACTTGAGAGCAAGCTGGTTTTCATACTTAGTTTTTTCATGTGTACTTGTCCACACGAGTGAAAGTGCTTTTATGCATGTTGATGAGTGGTCTTGCTTGTTGGATTCAATGCTCAGGCCCAAATCTCTTCAGTAATGAGCATCCTGAAAGCTGTATATACTTATACTAGAAAACCAAAAAAAAAGGGGAGACTCGAATCTTTAAGCATAAGATTGAAATCTAGAACCAGGAATTTCTCGATACCAGATCGACTCGACTTGACTCGTATGTTTAGAATTTCTCGATATCGGATTGACTCGACTTGAATCGCAATTTTCCGAGTCTGGATCGACTCGACTTGACTAGAATTGTAATGTTTTCGAGTCAGTCCCGTGATTTCTCGAGTCATTGTATATTTTTGATACATTGTATCTTTCGATACTGTTAACCAAAAATCTGACCCACGTCGTGACGTTGACAGTGCACCTACTCTATACATAGTCCAGCTACTTTGTACATAGATTTACTATTACAACGACGACTATTTACTGTAGGACGGATCTAGTGAATTTAGTAGATTAGTGTCATGCTTTCAATGTACTGATCATTGACATGCAATCATCAATGTATAGAGTCAGCGCCTGATCAGATCAAAATAATAGTATCATTCTGTAGAAATCATGCAGTGTTTTTACACTCAAGGATTTTTGAGCTAAAGTTTATTTTTGATACACAGTCCTGTGCTATTGCTTCAAGCTATTGTACTCATTTTTCAATCAATCAGAGTGCAAGTTTTTGTCTACACTACTACTTAGTTCTATTGCGCATTGCTACTTTCATTCAACTTGATTATTTTGCTGGTAACTAATGAACTTTCGATCCACAACCATCCGATGCTAAAACTTCTGCTGCTATTCCACATATTTTTGATTTGATATCAAAGTTCTGTTTCTATCAGATCTCTACTATTCCGATATCATTCAATACTTGCGCATTATTTCCCATCATTTTACGACATGGCATCAAAGTTCATTTCTGATAACTCATCATATTCCAACATGGTATCAGAGCGGGTGGTTCGATAATCTGCATTTCTATTACGGATTTCAGTCTTGTTTCTACCAAGAATTGTTTCAGCAAGTGCGCAACCAACAATATTTCGATATCGTTGTTTGTACCAATGATCTCGCTCTCTACGCCAGAATGGATCCGTCTTCTAGTTAATCTCTAATTGACAAACTCGACGGAGTGAACTACCATCTCTGGAAGTTCAAGATGAAGGTAGCACTACTTGCCAAAGAACAGTGGGACATTATTGATGGCACAGAAGTCGAACCTGAGGGTGATATAGCCATCATCACCAAATGGAGACAACAAGATGGAAAGGCATTTTCCTTAATCACACTCAATATCAAAGACTCCCAAATCATTCATATTCGAGGTGCTCAGACGACTAAGGATGCTTGGGACATCCTAGCAACCCTCTATGATATCAGGGATGCCACTTCCAAACTTCATTTAAGGAAGAAGTTCGTCACATTGAGAATGTTTGATGTAGATAGTATTTCGAGCCATCTCAACACTTTCAAAAATCTCATGGAGCAGATGATTGCAGCCGGCTCAGTCATTAAAGATTCCGATGTAGTGGCCCATGCCTCTCTTCCAAAGAAATTTTGGGTAGAAGCTATCACAATAGCTGCCTATCTCCAGAATCGATCCATCACAAAGGCCCTGAATGGAAAAATACCTTACGAGGTGTGGACAGGATAGAAACCATCACTCAAGCATATTCGAGTGTTTGGATGCATTGCTTACGCTCAGATCCCTGTTGATCTAAGAAAGAAGCTGGACGACACAAGTAGAAAATCAATTTTCATTGGCTACTCTCTAGATCACAAGGCATACAAGCTCTACAATTTGGACACCCATAAAGCATTCACCAACAGAGATGTCATTTTTGTGGAAGACCAATTTTTTGACCACAAGGGGAAAGCTCGAGAAAATTCCGATCCAAGTATCAAAAATAGCTCCAGGATAGAGCAATATAAAATCGATACTGACTCGGAAAATGAGTCAAAGTCTCAACAGATAAAATCACATCAGAGGATAGAAGTTCAACCCAGAAGATTGAACCGATCCAAACAGCCTCCATCCCGATTTATGGATGATCCAACCTGTTATTTTGTGCAGGAACCAAGCATTGTATTAGAGGCAATGTCAACTCCTGATGCTGATAAGTGGAAATCTGCAATGGACCTAGAATTCGATTCTCCGATCGAGAATCAAACGTGGATTGTAACTGAGCTGCAAAGGATCAAAATCCGATTCCATGCAAATGAATATTCAAAGCGATGTATGATGCTGAAGGAAGATTAAATCGATACAAGGCCAGGTTGGTCGCCAAAGGCTTCTCCCACTGCAGCAGATCTCAAAGTCCACCAAATAGATGTAGACATCTAGTTGTTTATCACTTTTCTAGCATTTGATCATTACAATGAACTTGTACATAGAAACTGGTGATAATTTATTTCCTGTTCAAAAGGATTTTTGCAATATAAGAGACATATCCTTGTTGATCCATTACCGATGATCGGACAATAACAAAGATTTAGCCCAAGACTTTTCATAAATAATGGCTTCAAGTACCCAAATGAAGTGTCATCATTTAAGGTTTATAGACAACTATCAACTAATGGGAGCAGTTAAAGGTGTTATTTTTCAACCATCCATAACAAGCATAACATCACCAACGACATGCTTTGTGAACTGTATACATGTACATCAGGCTGTACTATCAATGCAGTTGCAACATCCCTTTTTCAAGTCATTCACAAAATGTAACAAAGCAGAGCTCAAGAAACCTACGATGAGCAAATATTTTAGTAGAGCAAACTTTCTAGATACTACAATAGGAAAAGATAGTCCTTGTATTACAAAAAAGGAAAGAATATATTGTGATTGAAATAGATGGAATATATCATAGAACTAATCAGCACAACGGAAATAAATGTTATGCGAGACCAAAGTTCTGAACTCAATCTTGAATAATTTAATAAGATATATCTTTTTGGGACCCTTTACAAAAGCATAAAAATTCAAAATACTTCAATTATTTCAAATGTCCATGTGTGCCTAAGTGGCAACCTTAAGGTGAGGAAACAAGTTGGCGAACCATTAGGCCACAATTGCTCCATTATGAGGTTTCTATTTTATATTTGGTAGCAAATCAGACACGCAAAACACAAAATAGGCAATGTAGATTACAAATGAGCCATCTTGATATGTTTCATTTCAATGAATGTAATTTTTGAATGAGTATGGTGAACACATTGAGCTATTTTGATAAGTTTCACTATTGTAACTTTTGAATGAGGATGGCGAAAATGTGAGACTTGAAAAATGGTTATGGAGAGAAATGAATGGTGACATGAAAGAGCAACTGAATTGAATGTCATCTTTTGGACTTTGGTAGCAAATCAAACAAGCAAAACACAAAATAGGCCATGTAGATTACAAATGAGTTATCTTGATATGTTTCATTTCAATGAATGTAATTTTTGAATGAGTATGGTGAACACATTGAGCTATTTTGATATGTTTCACTACTGTAACTTTTGAATGAGGATGGTGAAAATGTGAGACTTGAAAAATGGTTATGGAGAGAAATGAATGGTGACATGAAAGAGCAACTGAATTGAATGTCACTTTGGAGCATGAAACCAGTATCATGAAGAGTAGCATGACAGCCTGTACTTGTTCCTTTGTCATGGCTTGTATAGGTTGATCACATTTGTTGTAGTGCTTCTTTGAAGGGGTCTGGAAGCTAGTTTTTTGGAGCTTCCCAAAATGTTGATAGATACACATTAATACAACAATAAAATACGCCTCCCCACATTTGTGGATTGATGGTGAATTGTGAACTTGTAGTAAACAAGGGAGTAATATGTACTTTTTAATCCATGCATTGAATGCATGCCTATCCCACACTGATAGATGCTATGAAGGTAGACTTATACAAGTATGCTCATGTAATGGAATGAAGCATTATTGTATCAATAATTGTAGTATATGACAAAGATTGATGTGACAAAAGGGGCATGACATGTTTGAATAATATTTTACAACCAACCATGACAATGAACATGCACACTCAACTTGTTTTTTTTTTTTTTTTAATATTTCAAATTGAGAGACTCGATGTCTTTTTTTGCAGAGAGGCAAAACTTCAAAAATGAAATTTGAAGTGCTTCTCTCTCACCCAATTTTTTTTTGAGAGATTTTCATATTTATGTCAAATTTGAACCAACTTTACTAAATTGATCATAACTCCCTTGGTAATGATTCAAATTCAGTGATTGAATGTGATCTGGTAGGTAGAATTCACAACAGAACAAGTTTGAAACTTTTCAAAAAAGGAAACTTAGCCAAAAGAAAGCTAGAAAATGAGAATTGCCATTACTTCTTCAATACTAATTCAAACGACCTGCCAAATGAATCAAATTAAGACTATATTATTATTTGAATATAAAAAATTAAAATTATTGTAAAAAAAAATGAATAGAAAACACCTGGAGGCGTTACCATTTAGGTGCGAGAGTTTTTTTTTTTTTTTTGAATTTCAAATTGAGATACTCAAATTTTTTTTTTGCAAAGAGGCAAAACTTAAAAAATGAAATTCGAAGTGCTTCTCTCTCACCCAAGACATTTTTAGAGATTTTTGTATTTCTGTCAAATTTGAACCTATTAAATTGATCAAAGTCTCTTGATATTGATTCAAATTCAGTGTAAGAGTTTGTCCTAGCCACTCTAAATTAAGAATGACAACACTTTTTTGTTGTTGATTTGATTGCTTTTTGGATGAGTTGCAAAGAAAATTTGTGCTCAATCTCTAAAGAAGCACCTTGTGAGCAAGTGAAGACGATGCCTTTGGAATGTGTGCAGACGGTTTTTTACTTCGCACACTTTCATCTTAAGTGGCCCAATCAAGTGTGTTCATTGTGTTGAACTGTAACAATGGTTGACAGACGGAAATTGTTTTTGCCCTTCTCGGCCAGATTTTTGTGATTTTCAAAAATCTCGCCAGGCAAAACAAACAATTGTGATTGGACCACATTTCGACTTACTACTCCTGATAATTAGTGAGTTGGGAAAACGTTAAGTCAAGGCCAGTTATTATACTAACCTATTTTTGTCAAAAAAGAGCCAATTTTTGCAAAAAATAACAATATTACTCTTGAACCTTTGCCAGAATCTTTGCCTACTTTTCTGAGGATTCTAATTATAGTATTCCATCATTTTTTATTTTGGCGAAGGTTAGGTCTGTCAGGATCATCCAAAAAGTTTATTTTTATCCTCGCCAAGCTGCAAAAACCTTATTGTTCGCCAGAAAGAACCTTCGCCAATTATACTCTAGTTTTATCTATGTTAGATTTACCCACTGTCAAGTAGGCGAAGGTTATTTTTACCAAGTTTGTCAGAAACAATCAGATTAGTGATTTTTTTTATCCAAAATAGTAGTGAAGCACCTTCCCCAAGTCATTTTTCGCCTAGGAAATATTCGTCCGTACTATTTTAGGTTCTGATCTACCAGATCTTGCCACAACCAAGTTTTTGGGACATTTTGTTACATTTTGATTTGATTATAAAAAATTCTAATTTTAGAAGTGTCGATTGCTTGATCAAAGATCTTTTTCCAAAAAAGAAATAAAAAATCAGAAATCTGATTATTGTCAAGTGATAGAAGTTTCACAGATTATATTTGCGATAGGATTTGATTGAAAAATCTAGATCCAATCTCATTGTCTGATTGAATTGATTCACAATAGACGTTCCACCAATTGTCGTTAGAAGGTCACCACGATTAGAGATAACAAAATATAATGGGTTAACTGATCCTATTAGATTTCACAAAATCTATTCTGAATCATGTGAGGTATATGACAAAGTTTTTCCACAAGATAAACTTAAGTTATTCCCTATGGCCTTAATTGGAGCAGCACAAGATTGGTTTTATAACTAAGATGAAACAAAACGTGTCCTGATTTAATTAATGACGATGCTATGATTATGTGATTTTTAGCAGGTCTATCTAAGAGGATTAGATGTGAGCTGACATGCCATACTGAGGATATGTCCTTACAAAATGCTATGGATGATGCGATACGAGAGGAGA
Organism: Diphasiastrum complanatum; assembly: GCA_029204225.1. NCBI lineage: Eukaryota > Viridiplantae > Streptophyta > Lycopodiopsida > Lycopodiales > Lycopodiaceae > Diphasiastrum > Diphasiastrum complanatum. The sequence goes on from CM055097.1 coordinate 53,618,685, forward strand.
ATGAAGATTATGATGACGAACCAAATATTGGAATGCTGCCATATACAGCGGGGCAAACCACTACTACATCCACCACCATTGCATCCACGAATATTTATGCTACTACGGAATTGATGATGAATGAGTTCGAATAACTTGGTCAAAAGTAGCAGATGCAGTCTCAATTCAAAGAGAAATTTGGAAGAGGTGCATGCTAAGAGTAGCAATGCAATGGAAAAGTTTGCTAACGCTTTTCCTAGTCATGAAAATTTCTAGTGTTCAATATGTGAGGAAAATCACACCATGAATGACTGTCCAACATTGAAACAACGAATGACGAATACTATTTGTCATTTGTGTGATTCTTGGACACGAAACAACTCTTTGCTCGTTTAATCCTCGAATTATCTAGCAAAGGTATGCTAAGCTTCAATATTGTGAACCTACTGCCTATAAGGGACCTGATCCTAAGAACTAGGCTCAGAATTTTGGCCTGGGATTTCTTGAACGACTAGCTTTGCCAGCTCCACAAGCACAACAAGCTCATCCTATGAATCTAATGGAACCAGAGCCTTATAGTGGTAATGAGCAATGGAATTACAGTAATGATCAATAGATTGGTCCTTCAGAGCATTATGCTATCTATGTTGCCGCACAACAACAAGCAACAAGACAATGGACTAGAGCACCACAAAGTTGCGAAATGTCTGGACAAAGAAAAGTTTTTGTCGAGAATGCGTTATGGACCTTTTGACAAGGATTGTACAGCAAGACCAAAACCACTGCTGATTATTGCTCCAGTGAATATGATGTGATCAAGCAAAGACCAACAACTCAGCCTATTGAATCAAGTGTACCTTTGATGGTGAATAAAATAAGGGTTCCCACCATAATTCAATTTCAAATTGGGTTCCTCCAATTAATGAATGGTTTTCCACTCTTTTTTAGATCTAAATAGTTAGGGAGGTAGGAATTAGCCAATAGGAATTGAGGTCAAGACCCTCCAATCCACTATATAAGTGGTAGTTTTGAATCATTGTACATGTTCTCTCTTCATTTCAATACAAGTAGGTTGGCCCTCTTATGGAATGGATCAGGAATGTCCTTGCTCTATATCTCTCTTCCTCCATCTCTCATGCTTTCTTTGTATTTGCAAATTGTTGGATTTGATGTTTATTGGGATTGAACGTTCCTATGATTTTCGTGAGAGATAAGAGGAGAGAGAGGGGCGAGTTTCTATCATTGTGGATTAGGGTTAATGGTTGTAGTGTTAATGGGTAGTGTTAATGGATCTTAGTGTTAATGTGCACATGTTGGATTTTGGAATATGCTATCGCTCTCATGGGAACGAGCCTCCGTGTGACAACTAACCTCGTCTCCTTGATGCTTGGGATCTGGGGTTGAGGCTAGGATAGGAAATAGCCCACTACATAATGGCAACACGTAAATTGGAGACCAAGAGGAACCGTTGAAGCTACCAACATTTGTAATGAAAAGAATGTTGAAGATCAATGGATACCTACAATATATTGAAAGTATTAGTGGATATTCGTGCATCCATCTTCGAAAGGCATGTTTTGAAAAAGAAAAAGATCAGATAACATATATAGAAGTTCTTGGAAAGGAAGGATAATGGATTTCAAAATTTCAGCTGCTGGTCAAACCATCACAGATGTTTTAGTTCAACATGTTTATCTTCATGAAATCAACATTCAGGATCTGAATTCTCATGATAGGAAGAAATGCAATTGCAAGTATGTGATTTATATTTATGTACTCAAATCGAATTTTTCATATAAAAAATTAAATTTTTTTGTTGGTTTTGCAGATTTATCCATCAAATATCATTGAATGACAATCAGTTCAATCTATTACATGAAAAATTGATGTTATACATTCTAGTATCGGTCCACTCCAATACAAGAGAAGTTCTCCAAAATGCCTCTTGGAGTCGAAAATATTTTTTTATGACTCCACCTATTTTCCAGATAAAAATGATTTGCGGGAAGGTTAGAGCCATACCCAATACCAAACTGTGGAATGGATTTCTCCAGACTCTACAATTTGAAAAGGTTTTCGATCGAGACTGTATATGGATATCCAGAGTATATTAAATGTAGCACTGGATCAAAGAATAATAGATTAAATTAGTGTCTTCCTTTTACTATCTTTGTTGATTTTTTTTCTAAATATAATGTTCAACTAATGAAAACAATGTTTATTTGTAAGGACTTGAGTGATGAGATGCTTGCCCAGTTGTTGGATGATCATTGGGATATAAAACAAAATGGACAAGTTGAGTGTAGGGTCTGTAAGTCGTCAATGACGTTTACTGTATTATAGAAGATGGATAAAATGCAATAATGAGTGGAAGTCATTAGATCAAGACTTTTCGCTACACAACAAAGAGCAACTACAAATAAAAGTGAGAAGAAATGACAACATTCTTGCTGAGATCGAGGGCGAGGAGGATTGGAGTCTAAATTACATTCAAAGAGAACTTGACATGTTGCAGTATGATCTTCCTCAATATTATCAATTTTGATTGGACGGTATATATATATATATATATATATATATATATATATATATATATATATATATATATATATATATATATATATATTGGTATTTTATTACTGATGATGTTTAAAAATACAAAATCATACAATGATCATGATTTTTTCTGGTGCAAATAAGAGCAAGGCAGGAAGAGCACATGAAATGCAAAGATATAGGAACAACAATTGAGATTGAAGATGCATGAATATATTAAATCTCAATATATTTGTATAAAAGTTTGTGCACATGTGAAATACAAATTGGCTCATCCACATGAAGAACGACCATTCATTTTTCTGCATCATCTTTTTTTGGCTCTATGATTTCTAAATCAAGTTCTCCAGATGGAAGAAGCTTTGTTGGAACATCAACAACGTAGAAATTTTCCACCAATATCTTTAATGTTTCATGTCGAAAATGCCAAGTCAAGTGTGGCGTGACTGGTGTGTAGGAAAACTGAGAAAATAAATCTAATAAGACTTGTATTAGAAACATATATCAAGATTATAACAAGGACTAATTTCAGGGACATATCTCATGAATGACAATAATAAATCCATAAAGATTTTCTAAATAAATACAATACCTTTTGTAAATTTGGAAGAGAGTCTTGTTGAGCCAGCCACATAAAGAATGATCTTTTGTTGAAGACTATATACTAACAAAATTTGTTTGTTGGGAGGACTGCACAAATAGGAGGAAGCAAGGTATGTGCGTTGAATCGATATCGATAGTGAGTGATACGTTGAGTGTGCAGTGGGGGTGGGGTATCGATTGGGCTCGTAGAAAGACTGATGGCAGTGCAGAAGAGAAAAGTGTGCGTGCGAAATCGATATCGACAGTGAGTGTGATACGTTGAGCGTGCAGTGGGGTGAGGTATCGATTGGGCATGCAGAAAGACTGATGGCAGTGCGGGAGAGAGAAGTGTGCACGCGAAATCGATATCGAAGGAGAGAGTTATAGATTGAACGTGTGATGGCATGGATCTGCCCTAATACGTAGTAAAGACATTGAAAGTCAATTAGTGCGTGCCGAATCGATATCAAGAGCATGAGAGTGAGCGAGTGAGGAGATCATAAAATTTTTTAGGACTAAAATGAGGCTTTACATAAGATTGGGGGGATGGGACACATGGGCAATCATTAATGACTCTCATTACAATATGTAATCATGATTGGGTCATATCAAATACAAATTTGGTGTCCATAAATTCTAGGATCTCGTAGAATCCGAAAGATTGTTTTTTAATGCGCGTTGAATCAATATCCTCTTGTTTTCCTATAATATCGAATCAACGTGTATTTTTTGGTCTACTTTTATTTGCGCCCTTGTTAACGCACGTTGAGACGATACTTGGACATTTTTCTCTTTATTATTATTACTATGTATTTCTCGACATCTTCGGAGGATAAACTGAGGGAACTCTTAGCTATCAGTGAAATCCTCTAAACAAATGGATTACGTTGCTTTCCTTTTCTTTTGTACCTTCGATTACGATGCAGATGATCTTGTAAGTTGAGACCTTATACTTTAGTTATTGTTCTATTTTTTGTGATTGTGATTTTCACCTTCCAATCTAAATATATCTCTTATTGCTCTTCTTTACTAAATACCATCAAAGTAGATTCTTATGCTATAAGACGTGAAGGACTTTGCGAGGGATCTCGGTAGCTCTTGGGCACAAGAATACATCCCTTTCTTATTATTTGAAGAATGTTGTAAATAACGAAATTTTTATATATCATACGAGTTATAGTCCATTCGTCGTAGCCATTATAACGGTAATTAGAGCATTGTATGTTTGCTTAGGAGGCCACAATTATACCAAAGGAACATTCAAAATTGTTTTTGTTAAGAGGGATCTAGCTATTAAAATACTCGGTTATATCCCTGAAGATACCACAAAAAGATAATCTTCAATGGCCCTTTATTGGGATATATAGATATGAGCAAAAAGAAAAACATACAATTTTAAGATCCATATGAAAGGAGATTGTTCCTTCATGACAATACCATGCATCTCAAACTTGGAGATGATGAAAATTGAAATTAAAAAGGATTATATATATATACATGTTTTGCATTGTATCACGAGGATCTTTTTTTTTTTTTAATGAATTTGAATGCTTTATGAAAGATCATAACGTTTGGCGAGTTCTTAGCCTGATATTTAATTGTGTTCATTTGTAGAACCACTGGAATAGTTGTACTAAATATTTATTTTTTAAATGATGTCCACCATGATTTGTGGCTCTATGAAATGCTCCTCTTGCTTGCCAATATGATTTTTCCATGCCTTGTGATGACCAGATACTTAAGCTCCCATATTCCTTTCAAAAATAAGTTGCATGATGAAGAAAGATGTGCTGCAAACAAGAGTTTAAATAAGTAACATCAGTTTCGAATGAGATAAGTACCATATAATGAATAGAACAATACCATCTATTGTGTAATGTGATCGTCTCCCGAACCTTTACCAAATTGTGGAGAGAAGCATCCTCACTTGATATTCACTACTTGCTAATGTGCTTGATTGTGTTTTCCTTTTGCTCTCAAGTTTGCAAGTTTTTGAGTTCCATGGTTAAAGTTTTTGCATTAGCAAGCACAAGGAGCATTTGAGCTAACCTCCACCCTCACTCTCTCCCTCTCCACCTTCTTTCTATTACTATCTCCTCTCTTCTATTCTATTCTTCTCCTTCACAAAATCATGATGAATGTTAGTTTAGTGGAATGGAGTTAGGGGTGTGCAGTATTAGTGGTGATAGAGTTAGAGAAAAAGTAGAGAACTATCTAAAAGTAGCATCTATTCATAGTTAGGCACCTATCCAGTGTTCTAACTCTTGTTGACAAGCGGGAGGGCTACTACTACGCAAGACCATCGACCCTACAATATACAAGCATAATCAAGCTATGTAAGTATTTTTTTAATCAATCAGAGTTTATCTATAACCAGCGTTATCACGCTCAGCAAGTTGAAGTTATTACTTCAAGTCATTGTACTCAATGTTGATAATAATCAGAGTGCAATTTTTGTCTCACTACTGTATTGTTCATTTGCGCAATGTGTGTGAATCATTCTACTTGGATATTTCTACTGCTAACTGTTGTGTTTCCGTTCCTACATGCCTACCCTTAAGATTCGAGCTTCCGCTGCCAGTCATCCCCACATTCTACGACATCGTATTAGAGCGGGCACTTCAGTAATCTGCATTTCTATAGCAGATTATCAGTCTTGTTTCTATCAAGACGTCTTTCTAGCAAACACGCAACCAACAATATTCCGACAATCGTTGTTTCTAGCAATGATCTAGTCCAACCAGAATGGATCCATCATCTAGTTCATCTCTCATTGACAAACTTGATGGAGGTAACTACCATCTCTGGAAATTCAAGATGAAGGTTATACTTCTAGCCAAAGAACTGTGGGACATTGTTGATGGCACATAACTTAAACCAGAAGGTGATGCAGCCATCATCACCAAGTGGAGACTAAGAAATGGCAAAGCATTTGCCATGATCACCCTCAACATCAAGGATACTCAGATCAGCCACATACATGCTGCTCAGACCGCTAAGGATGCATGAGACTCTCCTAGCAACTCTCTACGACATTAGAGACATTACATCCAAACTTCATCTGAGGAAGAAATTCTTCACCCTCACAATGTCTGATGTAGATAGTGTTTTGAGTCATCTCAACACGTTCAAAAATATTATGGAGCAAATGACTAGAACTGTCTCAGTCATAGATGATTGTCCCCCGATTGATGCTGAGGGGCATAATACCATTCAACCACAAGATGATGATCTGCCATGGAAGTCCTGTATGAAGGCAATGGCCAAGTGGAGGTTGCCTGTCCAGCCAAAGACATGAGTCAAAAGAAAGACTATTGGACTAGAGGCTGAGGTTGAAGACATTGCGGCATTCCAAAGATGATACTCCAGTGAGACTTGCGACATTCCAAGGATGATACTCCCATGAGACCTGCAGACCCATTTGTTGATGTTGATAAGATTGTTTCTGGTAAGGAACAGTCGCTACTTGGTACTCCTACTAATGCATAACTAGTGTTTTATGATACTGGTGACACCACACCACAAGATGTTTGACTAGAGACACCAGTAATGGTGTCATCTATTGATGCTGAACAATGGCTTTGCAGCCAAATGTGTTGATACCAAATGGGGTGACACTTGGATTGAGAGAACCCTGTTGTAGAAGGCACAAATGCTAAAGAGTCTTACTGGAAGAGGTTAGGTGGAATGAACGGTCCACCACCAGGCTGACTAGCAGAGGAAGATGGAAATCCAAATGGAGGGGTAGTCCCAAATGAAGGAAAAACAGGAGCTTTACCAGGACCATGAGGCTGTAAAGAATCAATCTATGACTACATAGTAGCAAAGCCCGTCATAACGGTATCGAAGCGAAGAACGAGGCCAGAAAGGGTCTCATCCACGCAACGAAACTGATCGGATAAGGTTTCTTGAGTAGACATAGTGGGGGTCCCAGTCCTGCCACATTATCCGGATTCAGGTTTATCACACAGCCTCTAAATTTACATTGGGTCAAAGAATCTAGTGTCAGACATGGAATTTGAAAGAAATTGTTTTAGCCACATGAGTAATCGAAGGAGATAATCAAATGGAAAATGGACAAGTATGATTGGATAAGAATCTTCTTGCTTTAGCACCTCCAATTAATGGCTTATTAGGAATATTTTCCTTTTTTTGAAAGAGTTTGTCATTTTTTTTCAATGGTGACATTCCCTTTATGTAGTCATGCCTTTGACAGAAGTTCTTTCAATCTCTTAATAGTTGCTTTATGTGAAAAATTGTCAACTAGTAGTATTTTCCTAACTTGAGATTTTGTAGGCCTATGGCCAAATAAAAGTTAGAGATAGGTTCATACATGTATGTAGAGGCCCAAAGTATGTGTACACTACTTTTGAGGTCACATTAATTAGAGGAGGTCGAGTGTGGAGCTCTTCTATTGGCTCATAATTTGGTGCATTCCTATTTGACCAAATTTCTAGGTATATGGGTGAATCCTATTGGACCCCAATTTTAGCCTATCATAAGACAAGTGGCCAAGAGGCACTATGGCTGCTATAAATAGCCATCTCCACGAGTATGTACATATCTCATTTTCATTCTATTGAATGAATGTTATGCTCTTTGAAGGTCCATCTTCTTCTCTCTCACTTTTTTGTTCATATCTTGCATTCTAGCCACTAGAATTGTGATTTCTTTGTTGCTATGGCTTCACACGTGTGAAATGCAGGTTGTAGGCTCTGAAGTACGGACAGGGACAGCAAGTTTCTGTTTGTGGAAGCTTATGATCAGATTTTGATGTTTAGTTGATGTTTAGTATGCTTAACATCACAATTTCTATCATTTTTTCAATCTAGATGTGCATAACTTCCATGGCCAAGATCTTTATGAAACTTTAGCATCTTTTGGATCTGAGTTTTTCACATGGTATCAGAGCATTAGGCGGCCAAATGTGCAGGTTTTGCCAGATTTAGAAGAGATTTGTGGGCGAGTTTGCTTTTGTAGCATTCCAATCAAGTTTCTAGCTAAAAATCTTGTTGATTTATGTGTAGAAATTGGATCTTTGTGATCAAAACATCATTTGTATGCATTTCAATTGAAGTAGGGCGAATTCCCTCTGTACTTATCAGAATAAGGAGACAAAAATTGTTTTGGAAAGAGGGAGATGCAAGATCCAACAAGATCCTATTAGTTTTCCATTCTAGCATATAGTTTTTTGATTCAATTTCTTGCTTCTTCATGTCAAAAACTTCAAAATTGATGTAACCCTCTGATTTTCAGTTTGCTGAATGATTCAAGAGTGTATTTCAATCTTAGGAGTGAGGGAAAAGCAAGTATATTGAGGTTTGGTCTTGGTTTGATCAAGAAATCATAAAACTAGTGGCTAAAATTAAGGAAAAAGTGAGGAAAAGAGAGAAAAAGTAAGGTTTTAGGTTCCAAATCTTTGTGATTTCTTCTTGTGTTTCATTTGTTGATTCAAGAGAGTGCTTAGTGCATTGGAACAGGTCAAAGATCAGAGATCAATCATTGCAACATGGCTACAAATGGAGGCTACATGTTGGAAAGCAATGATAGGCTTACCTCCCTCAACTATTCTACTTGGAAAGTAAGGATGGAGTCTTTGCTTGAGATGAATGAGTTGATGGATATTGTTGTAGGTGTGGAGGAGAGACCTTTGGCACCTCAAGAACAATTGAGGTATGACAAGAGGGCAAAGAAAGCCCTTCACATGATCAAGATGAATGTGACAAATGAGCTTATCAAAGAGGTTGGTAAGTGCACATCATCTAGTGAAGCTTGGGAAGCCTTGAAGAAGGTTTATGAATCCAAGTCTACTTCTAGAGTGTTGACTTTAAGAAGGCAAATCTTTTCTTGTATGCAAAAGAAGAGTGAGAATGGACATGCTTTTGTTTTGAGAGTTAAAGCATTGAATGATGAGTTAGCATGCATTAATGATGGCATAAATAATGAGGAGCTTGTTCAAGTGATTCTCAATGGCTTGTTGGATGATCATGCTAATCTTGTTCAAAGTTATGCTATCCAAAAATGTTTACCAAGTGTTGGAGACTTGCAAGAGGTCTTGTTGGCTGAAGAATTCAGGTTGCAAGCAAGAGTGGGAGCATCTTCTACATCTCAAGGAGGAGAAGAGGAGGCAATGTTCTCTAAAGGCAAGTTCAAGGGCAAAGGTAAAAGCAATTGGTCTAAAGGGCAAGACCAAGGTGAGCACTCTACTTTTGGCAAAAAGAAGGATAGATCTAAGCTAAAATGTTTCTATTGTGGAGTCAAAGGGCATTTTGCTAGTGATTGTTTTAAGAAAAAGAGGGATCAAGGGGAAAAGCAAACCAATCTAACTATTGATGAGGGTGGGGATGAGCTTCTTTCAAATGATGCTTTTGTTATGTCATCTTGCTTGTTGGCTAATCATGGAGACATTGATCCTTGGTGGATTGATAGTGGAGCCACTTCTCATATGACATATCATAAAGAGTATTTTTCATCTTTAATGGCATTTGATGGTGATAGGAAGGTAATCTATACCGCAAATGATGGTGAGTGTGCAATCAAGGGGATTGGCACAATTCCTATTTCACTTTCTACAAATAGGAATATAGAATTGAAAGATGTTTTGCTCATTCCATCCATTACCAAGAACTTACTTAGTGTAAGCCAAATGCTTGACAAAGGATTCAAAGTTGAGTTTGATGGTGATGCTTGCTTGATCAAAAAGGGGTGTAGTATCATTGCAAAAGGGAAAAGGCAAGGGAAATTGTTCAAGCTTGATGCATGTGTTGTTGCTAACCAAGTTGGATGCATGGCAAATGAACAAATGTCAATTCAAGAGGTATGGCATAAAAGGATGGGACATCTCAACTACAAGGCCTTGGAGGTAATAGCCAAAAAGGAGGTAGTAAGGGGACTTCCCAAGTCTCTTACTTGCTTGAATCATGTTTGTGAAGAATGTGCTTTGTCTAAATCACATAGATTGCCATATACTAGATCTATATCTAGATCTAAGATGCCTTTTTCTCTCTTGCATTCGGATATTCATGGTGTTACTACAATTAGCAATGGAGGTGCTAAGATGTATGTAACTTTCATTGATGATTTTAGTAGATTTTGTTGGGTTTATCTACTAAAGAGCAAGGATGAGGTGTTTGATGTGTTTGTCAAGTTCAAAGTTGCTATTGAGACTCAATTTACAACCAAAATCAAATGCTTGAGGAGCGACAATGGTGGTGAATACATTTCTAACAAATTCAAAGCCTTTTGCGATGAGCATGGGATCAAGAGGGAGTACACATGTCCAAGAACACCACAACAAAATGGAGTGGCCGAGAGGAAGAATAGAACCTTGTGTGAGAGTGCAAAGGCAATGAGATTGAATGCTAATCTTCCTAAACCTTTTTGGAGTGATGCTTTGTTGTGTGCAAATTTCCTATGCAATAGATGGCCAAGTGTTGTATTGGAAGGAAAAACCCCTTTTGAAGCTTTGTTTGGTACGAAGCCTAATGTCAAGTTTCTAAGAACTTTTGGATGCATTTGCTACTTCAACATTACTCTTGATGATAGAACTAAGGAGGATCCATCTTCAAGAAAGGGCATTTTTGTTGGTTATAGTGAAGTAAGCAAAGCATATAGGATTTATGTTCCTTCAATCAAGAAAGTGTTCACAAGTAGGGATGTCATTTTTGATGAAGGTAACATTCCAAAAGTTGTTTCAAGTGATGATGGTGTTGTTGCAACTAATGTGCTTGATGACAATGGAGTTGATGACACATTGGATGTGGATGTTGAAGAAGCCTCTTCAAGTCAAATTCCAAGGAGAACTCCAAGGCATAAAGTGAAACCCTCAAGGCTCACTTATGATGGCAAAGGTAAGCAAGTGGTGGATGGATCCAACTATGCTTTCCTAACTTCTTTTGATGTACCTTCATGTGTAGATGAAGCAAGGCAAGAAGAGGAATGGATCCAAGCAATGGATCTTGAGTTTGAAGCACTTATGAAGAACAACACATGGAGATTGGTGGAGCTTCCAAAGGGCAAAAGTGCAATTGGATGCAAATGGATCTTCAAGGTAAAGACAAATCAAGATGGATCTATCAACAAGTTGAAGGCAAGGTTGGTGGCTAAAGGTTATGCTCAAGAGCATGGCATTGACTATGAGGAAACCTTTGCACCCGTGGCAAAGATGGTGAGCATAAGAGTAATCATTTCCCTTGCAACTCTTTATGGATGGGATCTTTGGCAATTAGACATTTCTAATGCTTTCTTGAATGGTGATCTTGAAGAGGAAGTCTACATGGAGCAACCCGAGAGCTATGTTTCTCATAGCAAGCCTAATCATGTGTGTTTTCTACAAAAAAGTTTGTATGGTCTTAAGCAAGCACCAAGGAGTTGGTATGCTAGGCTTAACTCTTTTCTACTTTCTCAAAACTTCACTATGAGTGAGTATGATCATTCACTTTACTTTAGAATTAGTGCTAATGATGTTACAATCCTTCTAATTTATGTGGATGACATTATTTTAAGTGGAGGGAACAAGGAAGATATAGAAGATATCAAGAAAGCACTAAAAAAGGAATTTGAAGTGCATGATCTTGGTCTTTTGAGCTATATCTTAGGAATAGAAGTAATTAGAACTTCTCAAATCACTTTTATTTCACAAGAGAAGTATGCTATTTCTATTCTCAATAGATTTCATATGGTAGATGCAAATCCTATTGATACACCTATGGAATCACATGTAAAGCTAACTATAAGAGGTAATGAAAGATCCTTCGAGGACATTACTCTCTATAGGAAGCTAATAGGTTCTCTTATATATCTAACCATCACAAGACCTGATTTATCTTATTGTGTTGGTAGATTAAGCCAATTCATGCAAGATCCTAGCATAGAACATTGGAAACTAGGAAAGAGGATCTTGAGATACATCTCGGGAACAAAAGATTTTGGCATTGTTTATAGAGGCTCATCACCTAACTTATTTGGTTTTTCAGATTCAGATTTTGCAGGAGACCTTATGGATAGAAAATCCATAAATGCACATGCTATTTTCATAGGTGATGGAGCTATCTCATGGATGTCGAAGAAACAAGCAACTATATCACTTTCTTCTAGTGAGGCCGAGTACAAAGCTTTGACATCATGCACAAAGGAGATGGTGTGGATCAAGAGGATGATTATGGAGCTTCATTTGCTGGATTTTTCAGAGAGTCCAATCATCTTTTGTGACAACCTTTCAGCCCAAAGTCTAGCAAGCAATCCGGTTTTCCATGCAAGGAGCAAACATATCGAGGTGGCTTACCATTTTGTGAGAGAACAAGTGTTGGCAAAAGAGATCAAGCTTGAACATGTCCCATCAAAGGAATGTGTGGCTGATATCTTTACCAAAGCATTGGGAAAGGACTTATTTTTCAAGCATAGAACAAGTCTTGGTGTACTTTCTAAATCTATGCTAAAACTAGTTGAAGAGGGAGTGTGAAAAATTGTCAACTAGTAGTATTTTCCTAACTTGAGATTTTGTAGGCCTATGGCCAAATAAAAGTTAGAGATAGGTTCATACATGTATGTAGAGGCCCAAAGTATGTGTACACTACTTTTGAGGTCACATTAATTAGAGGAGGTCGAGTGTGGAGCTCTTCTATTGGCTCATAATTTGGTGCATTCCTATTTGACCAAATTTCTAGGTATATGGGTGAATCCTATTGGACCCCAATTTTAGCCTATCATAAGACAAGTGGCCAAGAGGCACTATGGCTGCTATAAATAGCCATCTCCACGAGTATGTACATATCTCATTTTCATTCTATTGAATGAATGTTATGCTCTTTGAAGGTCCATCTTCTTCTCTCTCACTTTTTTGTTCATATCTTGCATTCTAGCCACTAGAATTGTGATTTCTTTGTTGCTATGGCTTCACACGTGTGAAATGCAGGTTGTAGGCTCTGAAGTACGGACAGGGACAGCAAGTTTCTGTTTGTGGAAGCTTATGATCAGATTTTGATGTTTAGTTGATGTTTAGTATGCTTAACATCACAATTTCTATCATTTTTTCAATCTAGATGTGCATAACTTCCATGGCCAAGATCTTTATGAAACTTTAGCATCTTTTGGATCTGAGTTTTTCACACTTTAGCCACAGACTCAGATTTTGTATTCCATGCAAGGAGAATATGTAGATAAATAAGTTTCTCAATAATTCGAACTTTAGCATGCAATGTGCATATGTGAACATGCTTTAATGGAATTGGCAGCACACTTTTCATATTTGGATCTTTTGCTTCTCGTGTGGGGGTCAGTGTTTGGTCATCCCAAATTTATATTTTAGCAATCCTTCATGCAATAAAGACATTAATGCTTTGATGTTGCCCCATGAGAGACATTATACATACATTTCAATGTTTTCAAATCGCCTACAAGGTGCCATTGAATTTGAAAATTTTCATGGTTTTTTACTGTAAGTTTTTCAGCCTCTAAATGTCTCTTTATAATCTCGCCATAATTTGTACGTGAAAATATCCATGAAGGTACTTTATGGTCCTCTTTCAAAACCTGTAGAGAAGCAAGTAATGCATGACATGTTAATAAAAAAAGGCAATGTATTCAATATTGATGACGATACGTAAAAAGAAAATCGAAAATTAAAAAGTATACTTGGAATGCAGCCAACCACCATATGTGATTTTCCGATTGAACACTAAACGTTCGATCATCAGTATCTGAAATTTTGTTCATCAAAGTGTCACTCACTCGTTCCAATTTTTGACCTTTGATGATTTCAGATTCATCAAATTTCATTACAATAATAATCTTTCCATTTACATGTTGGCTCAGCTGGTTAGCTTGGCATCCAAAGTTTCTTTGGTCCCAGGTTCGAGCCTCCCCTTCGAAACCAAGAAGCATTTACATGATGTTTGTCTAGTTTATAGAATCGAATAATGTATTTTACAACATTTTCAATATCAAGGAAGATATTATTGCAATCGTTGTAATTGAGCTAACCACATTTTGATTTGTATAAATCAGTTATATGAAGTGGTTGGCCTACTACTTTGAACATTCCGTCATTATAAGAGTTTCTTGCTAATCTTACCGGATATGGACGAGAAACATAAGTTTTCTTCACCATCACTTGAGAATAGGCTTCTTTAGCTATTCTAAAAAAAGTAAAATAAGCATTTCTGCTAATTCCAGAATCATCACATGCACCTTGTATCACATTTGTATCCATTGAACCTCATTCAAAACAATCTAATTTTCCATCATTGCCTTTGCTGACTTTCTCTGTAAAACATGACTTAGAGATTCTCCAATGCATGAACAATCTGTTAAATAGTTCTTTGCCACCAAACATGATATGCAACAAACATATAAAACTCAAATTATGTTTAATAAATTGATAATGCATATTATCAATGACAAATCAAACTTAAATGACAAATCAAATCCTTTTTTTTTTTTTTGATTGTCGCTATGTGTGGATAGGTCATCAATATTCTTCATCGGTACTCTCTTTCTTTTTCTTTTCATCATTGCCTTTTCTAAAACTTGTATATCAATAACAAATTCCAACTGTCGGATCACAACTTCTCCATAAATTCTAACATATCTTGGTTTGAGCCCCGAAGACTAGTGACTGTAGTATTCAACTCTCATATAACATGCTTGAGTGCATTGTTTTCAGCACTAGTGTGTTGTGCACATAATGAAGCAATTCTTGATTTGCACATTGCAATTGTTGATTAGCAAACCGTAATTGTTGATTAAGACAAGATACGCTATACATTCCAATATCACGTAACCTTTGACAATATCCAAGTAATCCGAAATGAGCTACGGACTTGAAATCTGGACACAAATTGGTAGTTGGATCTCTAGAATATATTGATCCATCCACCCACAAATCTATATTCTTGTGATTATTCATTCTCAATTCTCTAACTATTTCAACAACATTCTCTATAGCTTTCCAATTGTTTTTAATCAATGGAGTGCATTCCATAGGAAGTGCAACTTGCCAATGGAACATTGCCATTGTTGAAAGCTACAATATGTAAATGCTTCAAACTACAATAAGTCAAATTGAATAGATCTAGCGTACCTTACGTTTTGTAATGTCTATGTCATGCTGAAAAATCATCTCGCCTCATATTTCACTGTAAGCATACAAATATTTCAAAAGTGCTCATTGTACTCCCGCTTCAGTTTCTTCAGAGAGCACACCAAGAATCACAACAACACTCTTAAAGCTCTAGCTCCGAATTTAGAAACGCACATGTAGAGAAGTTATTACATTTCATGCTTAACTAACTAATGTCTGATGTTAACCATAGCAGTTAAACATCGGACAAGGCCAAAAACTAGGAAAATGGCAACTAAAAGTTACTGGTTTGTATTCTCTCTCTATGTAGCTTCTCTCTAAAGTGAATTTTCTTAAAGGGCCCATTTTCAGTCCATATTTCCCCTAATGGTTGTTTATACAATACGTAAAAACTCTACGATTGGCTTGGGGAGTTTCAGCTTTTATTTATAATTGTTTCCAAATGAATTTTGAGTATGAGAGTGATTGTTTGAGATTAAATAGGTGATAGGGAGAGGTGAAGGTGTCTTTGTTGAAGTATTTGAAGAACATGCATCTTAGATAGTTTTTTAGTAGGTCGAGGGAGTTTGGTCAAGGCTTAAAAGGATTTAGTAGGAGTTGAGATGGACATGGAGATGTATGACGACAATTTTATTGAGTGAATGCATGGTTGGAGAGAGGAGTGATAATAAAAAGATGTGAAAAATGACGAAGCATGAGTAATTAAAAAGTGCTCACATATAGAACTGATGCAAAGAACATAATTATTGACAATATTAAACCAATAGAGGCAGTAAAGGATCTGAAATGTATATTGCAGCTACTTGTTGAATACATTAGATCAAATATGAGTAGAGTGAGATGATCTAACTCAATGTTGATGGAGCAATCAATTGCTATGGTAGTTTCCCTAGCTCTGAAATCTGGTGTGCTATGCATGATCTACTGATATGCACTCAATCAACCTCTCTTCCTCAACCTCTTTGTGTTTTCACTCCATTTGTTTTTCCAATGGTCACATGAAAATTAGTATTTCATGGAAAGTGTGAACTTTTCGATTAAGCCAACTTTTGGGTTGGCTTGGCCAAAACCCTCATAGTCGACAATTTTTTAGCTTCCTCAACTTTGGTCAAAAGACTACTTTCGCAAAATACGAATTTTGCAACTTTCTTCAAGTTGGCCTTTTCGAACTTTCGACTTTTCGAGTAGGCAAAATTTTGGACCTCCAAAATTCTCAAGTCATCAATTTTTTGGCTGTGTTAAATCATGTGTATTTTTGTGAAGTGTGTAGAAACTAAAAGTAATTTTCTAGATTATGTAGAACTTATAGTATTTCTATAGATTTTACATAGTGTATAGTAGATTTCAAGTAGCTTGTAGATTAATAAACTATTTACAAAGTGCTAAAGGATCTCAGAAGATAAAATAGAGGTGAGTAGGATTATGGTTCACTCCAATGAAGGCCACAAGTGAAGAGTGATGCCTAGGCTGTTGCATTGGGGAGTTGTGAAGCTGCTAAATATCGTAAGAAGGTACAAAGATGTTCTCTACTAAGATTAAGGGCTTAGCTTAATTAGACAATGAGGATTTGAATCGGTCGAGGTTCCATCACAAACAAGTCGTCATAAAATTTGATAAATATAAAATATGCTGAGCCATAAAATGCTACAATTTTATTTATTCGATTAATGTAGGCCTTAATGTTCTCCCAAGTTACCAACTACAGCTAGAGCTATACTAGTTGTCCAAGTATGTGCTACTTGAATGCAACTTGAACTCTTCAACACAAGATGAGACACCTTGACACCAACTTTGTTGATAAATTTTTTTACATGACATCCATATGTAAGATAATGATGATAAACGAGATGGGGCCCAACACGCGTAGCAGTAGGACCACCTCCAATGTGAAACGGAGGTGGCATGTTGACATGTTGACCACCTCCAATGTGAAACAGAGGTGGCATGTTGACATGTTGACCACCTCCAATGTGAAACAGAGGTGGCATGTAGACATGCCAGGGTGCCACACTGCCTAGCAAGTGCACTGAGCCAGAGACTCTAGTTTGAAACTGGCCTAAAGCACATGTCTTCATTACCATAAGGATCACTCATATTCAACTTAGCTACAATGGCGATACGTTGTTATTTTAATTTCAAGTTGGCACTTGATGGTTATTGAGGATATGCACAATGTTTACACTATACATCATCCTCACAAATAGACCTTGCTAAGAAGCACCGATCTCCTTAGCCAAGCTTTGAATGTGAGGACACAACATTAGTTCCATTATTATTTCCAACTAGGTATATAGTTTGGGGCTTCACTTTTTTATGATTCAACTTGATGAGCCTTGAAGTTGAGGTCTATTATATTATGATGCTTCTTGGTTTCCAAGGGGAGGCTCGAACCTGAGACCAAAGAAACTTTGGATGTCAAGCTAACCAACTAAGACAACCTCGTTCTATTATATTATGATGGAAAGATTCTAACCTCAACCTCTTACACGTGACATATGAAAAAAGACCCAAATTTGTTGTTTCATAGGTAGAAAGATTCTTGTTCACTCTTGTCTAGAGAAAGGGGCTTAGAACCCTCAACTAAACATTATTTCTTCTTTGGAGCCAATTTGGCAAAGTTTGCTATAACTAACTTGTAAGAAATGCATTCTATAGAAGTCGTTAAGTCGGGAGGATAGCCTAGGTTTGCGAGCCTTCCCTCAAGGGAGGGCTTGTGCCCCAGGGGAATGCCCTGACCATGGGGTGGGGCCTAAAACCTTGTGCGTTCAATTGCATCAATTCCTATGTCATTGTTGAAATTTGACGGCCATCATGCCCTTCAAAGGCCAATTTGGACATACAAAATAAGCACTTGTAATTTTAGGCCGTCAACACTAAAGTGCATAACTTATTTAAAACCATCATTTTGATGGGCTACAGTTTATTTTAAGTGTCATGAGTTAAGGTGCTTGTATAAGTTGTAATAAGTACATGACACATTCTTAAAACTTGAAAGTTGAGTCTTTGCAAGTTTTAGGATTTATAGCTTAATATTGGAATTGAGATTTGCAAACCTCAAACCTCAAACTTCAAAAGGCTTTTCACTTTAGCATAGGCCTTAAGAGAACTTGGCCCAAAGTTTGAAGTTTGAACAATGGGCTAGCTTGCCATATTCCAACTTACAGATCCAACTTTTCATGTTTCAAAATTCAAAGTTCATAGTTTAGTCCTCTTGTTGTGGCCCGGGCTTCATGGAACGTTAGGGCTAGTGGCCAAGGTCCATCTAGATTCAGCCTAGAAGCCTAGCCAATCTTGTTTAGTGAATGGTTTCCGTGAAATCTACATGAGAAATGTACATAGAACAATCTTATATGTTTTATTTCTTGGAATTTAATAACAAAATTTTTAAAATGAAATTTGCGTGAAAGTCTTATCCTCTGCAAAATTAAATTTGAAGGGCAAGTTCTATATAAGGACGTCACATGAAGGCCACGAACATTGTGAGAGACGTCATAGCAATAAAGCACGAAGGGCAACCTCGAATGTCAAATTTCAATACTACCCTATGCAATGAGAAGCGTGAGTTTTCTTCGTGTTTCTTTTCCCTAAATGCTATTTTTTTTTTATAGTAGTTGATGAGAAGAATGTAGTACTTTTGCCAAGACTTGTATGTTAACAAGTTATTGGTTTATTTCATTCAATCACTTGGATGTTCACAAGAAAGTTTTGGTTCAATTATGCCATTCTATGCCCACATGAAATGTTTTTTGAACGGTTCTAGTTTGTCAAAGGTAGGTTGGCATTATCTTTATAGAAAGGAGACAAATTATGAAAATGTAACAATTATATGACTCACCGTGAAATGACAAAAGGAACAAGTTGATTTATAGATTGGGTAGCTTTCTCCTAGCCAATGAAAAATTAAAAAAAGAAAGTTTAGCTAATAGAAAATATTCAAATAACGTGATTTTTTTAGCTTGAACTTCCTAAAAAAGAACACATTAGTTTGAGATAATCATCATCACCATTGCAGGAATCTCCTTGATAGCTCCATCAAGGTGAAGGTTTTCAAAAAAATGCTTTATATGGTTGAAAAGTCTTTTTGGCATTTGATCCATTCCTACCGTAAGATCATTTTTTCCTTTTTCATGAAGAAAAAGGAGGCACCTCTCACAACAGAATATGTGCGCCTCCATTTTTTTGTTCTTTTTTTCAATTTTTTTTTACATGCACACCTTCCAGGATATGTAAAAACTTACTTTTTTGTACATGACCTTCCGCACGGAAGTTGCATATAAAAAAAAAAATTCGACAAAAAAAAGAGTTAACAAACAGTTTTCAACGTCGAGGAACATCACGGAGGCCGACCTCCCCCTCCCAACCCCAGTAGAAACTCTTTTTGCCCTTTTTTTATGAACTATTGTCCATCCAAATAAGAAGCCAAATACATACATACATACATACATAGTCAATGGCCTGCCTTCAATTATTTATGCCTCCTCACGTTTTCTAATAATTAGCTGCACTACCTGGTTTATAAAATAAAAATATATAAATAACTAACTCTCTGCAGAACTATCCAGAATCCGGACGCGCATCCACTTTTCCAATAATTGTCACATCTTCGATTGCCCTCGCTTTGACAAATCCTCGTGATAGTCAGTCTTACTGGATGTGCCTCCGGAGCCTGACTTTCCAGCCCCAAGTCACTGGCGGCGACCAACAACTCCCACGGAGCGTTTCTGAGTTGTGCAACCGGACATGCTGGACGCTACCACCGGGAGCCGGAGGCGATTCTTGGGAGGGAGAGCTTCTCGGCAGGAGGCGGAGGGCAACATCGTTCCAACGATCCACATGTGGCAACCGCGTCGGCCTCTGCCTCTAGGCTCCATGTTTCGCCTATTTCAGCGCCTATTGTCTATTCCTTCCTTGGGCTGTGCGAACTGTGGATCGGAGAAAAGGCGCTTCGTTTGTCACAGGCGATCGATCTATTGGGATTGTGCATCATCGGATTAGCTGCAGCAGCAAGAGCAGGATGTCTTGGCAGTCGTATGTGGACGAGCATCTGATGATGGACCTGGGCCGAGGTCAGCACCTTTCTGCGGCTGCCATTCTGGGACAAGATGGCAGCGTCTGGGCTCAGAGCGCCAGTTTCCCAGCGGTATTATTTTTCATCTCTGATTTTTTGCATTATTGGAATTGTGAGCATTCACAAATGAATCTTCAAAATTGTTGATATTCTTCGCGCTGGTTCGTATCCAGATATTATCTGTTCCTTTTTGAGATGACAACGTAGAAGCAGTGTTTAATCTCAAGAATTTTCTGTGCTTTGTCTTTCACTTATTGTGGCTCGGTTGGCTGACTTATAGAATCGTGTTTAGAAATTGGATCTGCAGGTCAAAGTTTCAAGGATCAAATCCTGTGTTATGTTCGTTCCGTAATTATCGCCTTGGTTGTTTCTGATCTTTATGTTTCACCTTCTTGCAAATGCTAGATATGGTTGATGGTAAGCTTGAGTTTTCACTAGGTTATATGCTCTTTTTATCTTAAACCCCACGTTTCCCAGTGGCAAGATGTCAAGTATACTTACCTCTACCCTTTGAATCCAAATCTAATGTAAATAGATGAATTGAGACATTAATTTCTGCTTGTTTGTTATTGCTTCAATTGAGTTCTTTAGTTTTTTGCTTTTCTCCTGTCGTAGGGATCAGCATTCTTCCGTTTCGAGAGTTTCGGTGCTGGACATTCCGTTTATATATTTCATGTTGCTTTTCTGTGTTGAATTGCTGCTGGCTACGGGTTCTAGCATATCCTCAGTAGTTCTTTGCTCTTGTCAAGTTGGAGATCCAAACTTATGATTTGAAATGGTTCACAATGCCTTACATGTACTTTTTATTACCTTCCAGTCATCCTTCAAACTACTAATGTCCTGCTTAGGAATCAGATGTGGGCATACTGAACACTCTCACATTCTAATTTATGCAAAGACTGAACAACTGCTGAACAACAATGTGAGCTGCATCAAGTGCATTTACGCTGTTATTTTTATAGAGATAACTGTTACCATTTTGGTAAGACAATCCACTACGTCAATCCCCCTACATGACCTTAGAAGACCAGTAACAAGATCCAGGGAAATACCTTTTTATCTCTTATTTGAGAACTTCCAAACTATAGTTGCAGCAAATTGCTATTCAGGAATCATGAATCTGCAAATTATTATTATTATTATTTTTTTTTTTACTTTTCCTTCTTAAATTCTTTTGCTTCTGTTAGAGAATAAATTGGAGCTATGCTGCTGAAACTATTGGAAACCCATTTAATCTGATGCCAGTTGGGTCAAGTTTATGGCATACATAGTTCATTTTATATTAACGAGATCTCACCTAACTGCTCAGAATTGGACCTAAAACTAATGGAAACCATTAAATCTTAATGCTCTATGTTTTCTCTTTCTACTGATACATATTGCATGTATTTACTAAAAATAAAAATAAAATTGTGAATCGCTATCTGCGACCTCCTAGCGAATTGGATATCGTTGGTGCGACTATGCTCCAAACTAATACTATATGCCACCTATTCTCAGGCGTTTTGCTTCATTGAGTTGGCATTGTTTACAAGTGACTATATGTGGCTTCACGAAGGATTTCATCTTTGGTCAGTAGAAGTACCTTTATACTAAATCAAGGGTTTCACGTGCGCCTGGGTGGTCGGCACTTGCTGTCATAACTATTAGACTAGATATAGCGCCTTATTAGGTCATTATATTGAGCACACCCCTATCGAATATGAATTCATCTTAAATGGAATTTTGATTAGATATATTACCCTCTCTTTGATCTATTTGAATACTCAACACTCCAGATCCATCATTTGAGCTCTTAAGTAGCTTTCTGAATTATAGGCTGTTCATGATCAAACTTTCTATTTTTTCAGTAAGCCCTTGAAAAGATAGTTGTCAGTAGTCACCTCAATGAAGAAAAGTTTGAACTTTGCTTCATCGATCTTGCTAAGATCATTAACTACATTATCAGTAGCGCCCTTAACATAGAGGTTGTAACTACCCCTTTGAACTCGAAGTTCATGTTGGTCACATAAATACTTAACAGGCCGATCATCACTAAAAATCACAAATTTGCTGCCATAGAGATAATGCCTCAAGGATTTCAAGCTTCGCAAATCATTGCAATAAGCTCTCTCTCTCTCTCTCTCTCTCTCTCTCTCTCTCTCTCTCTCTCTCTCTCTCTGTAGCTGGTGGTGGTTAAGCTACCGATATTGTACCCTCGACAAAGCTGGAGGTTAAGCTTTGTTTTTCTCTCTGTTTTTTAGTGCTGGTTTAGCTTTTAGGAATAAGTCCTACGTGGACAATGCTCCTCCTTTTTTGATGTACTTTCTACTTGTCTTATGTGCCCTCGGGCACTTGACAGACATTAATAATATAATTCTAATTCTCTCTCTCTCTCTCTCTCTCTCTCTCTCTCTCTCTCTCTCTCTCTCTCTCTCAAGTTAAGTTGCACTTAGGTTTTTGCTTCCGAAGGCCATTGACCTCCCATCCTGGAGTAAAACGGCTCCTATTGCATATTCACTAGCATATGTCTTGATATGGTCTACAAGAATAATTATGTCCTTGAGCGCATGAAAACTCTCAGAAGTAATGTCCTTGTCCCCTTAAAGAAACACTCACTGACAATAACTTCAAAGTCATTCTATGATCCATGATAAGGCTATCAAACTTGTTATAAAACCTTTGTAGCCTAGAATCACATCAGTCCTATAAAGATTCGTTACCTAAACTCAACATGATCTTACAGTTATAGCTTTAAGTTTGGATTTTCTGGTCCCAAGTCCTGGTATTTGCCACTGTCACTAGGTGAACTATATACTTATTTCACTTGAGGTAGCTAGTGCATTAATTGAGCATCGACAAATGTGAGGAACCACCATCAAGAAACACATTCACTACTTTCCTTAAAATTCTACCTTTCATTTGAAACAAATCATAAATGTTAAAACAACTGTGCTAAACTTTCAATCACATAGACACTCTACAACAAAGAAACGTCCACAAAAGAAATCCTACGTCACAATACTGTGCTATAGACACGGGTTTTTTGCACTTCATTGGACAATGTTTCATGTCTTGTTGAGGCTATCTACTTTGGAAGCACATAATCTCCTTTTAAACTTTGGAAAGAGATCACTCCTTGGGCTGTTTATTTGGCACCGATTCAGTGAAAGTGCTGGCATTGGATTTATGATCCGTAGCTCTGGGAAATGTGGATTTCCACGGAAGACAGGAAACAACTATAGAGACATGGGATATGGGAAATGATGATTTTAAGACGGGCTCCGGGAAATGCGGAAACCAACAAGCTTTGCAAAAAACATATTGAACAGTCAAGTTTTCCACTATTTGCAGTTCCTGCTTTTCGACATCAGTCACTCTTAAGTGATTGGGATTTTTGCTAGTTTTGATGATCTTTATCATGTTTGATTCCCTTGACATATGTTTTTTGAATCACAATATTCTACTTTGATGATACGCTCCATCTCTGATTTTCTCTTGAAAGTTGTTCGCAAGTCTCTTTGGAACTCTGAAACATCACCTTTAGAAAGACACCTTATCTATGATTGGATTTAGGCAGTATTACAGAAGAGTAGCTGACTTTAAATAAGTATGATCATCTCTTGGTCTGCAGCTCTACCTTTCTCTGTGGAATGTCATTGTTTCTTGTTCTTTTTCTTTATGTGCGTTTTGATTTACAACATACTTGCAGTTGGAAGAAGGTGAGATAGCAAACATTGTGAAAGCCTTTGATGATTCGAGTGAGCTGGCTATGCATGGCTTATTTTTGGGTGGAAGCAAATACATGGTTATTCAGGGTGAACCTGGTGCAGTTATACGTGGCAAGAAGGTGGGATGTCTTAAGTAATCCTTGACATTCTGAGTTGTAGAAGAGGATCGTTACAACTATTTTGTTTGGTTGAATACTAGGCCTTAAATGTTGATATCTCACATTTGAATGCTATCCTTCAAAAAAAAATTGGGACATTGTTGAAAGATATTGAGTTAGACTTTTTCTATCGCTGTTACAGAACTTTCGTTTGTCAACTTCAAGTGCACTACATTTTTTGTCGATGCACTCAATGGATTTTGATAGCATTTATTGTTTAATTTCATATGCGCTTATTTTTAGTATTTAGGATAGTCTTTCTGACCTTAGACTGCACAAAGAGAATCTTTGGGGGCCAAATTGGAGGGAATAAGCTTTTCTGGGATAACTATAGTAACTACTAGGGAATTCAATTTTGGATGGTGTAAACCCTGGAAGTTTTGATTTCATGAAATATACAGGGTTGCTATTTCTTGATCACCTGTGGTTAAATGGATCTTTGCAGTTAGACATGTGATAGTGGCAATGGTGTGGTCCTAGTGGCAAGGGTTGGCAATTGATTTTATTGTTGTTAATACTTTCTAGTAAACTAATCAATTTTTCTTTGCTTGGAAAAAGATTTTACATGTTCTCAGTGAGTTGCTGCATCAATGGTCCACATTATAATCCTGCCATTATGGAATAAATGTGATTGGTGCAAAACACATCGTTGTCTTTGCAGTCTAGATAATTTTTCAAGTTTTTCATAAAGCATCCCTATTAGTTTTTGGGATTAAGTTTTCAAAGGGCAAGTTGACCAAAGTTTTAAAAGCATTTATCTGTGGATCAATCATGTTGCTCCCAGGAATTCTGAACCTAGGACATGCAGAATGTGGCATTGAAAACAAAGCAAACACCTTCAGCTTCGGCTGCTTTAAATAGCTAGTTTGAGCAAGCTCTTCATTTCAACGTATGATATCTAGTGTCTGTACATTGTGTTACTCATGGACTTGTAGATCTAAGTTGTTAGGTGGACTTAAAAAAGTTAAACATAACACAATAGCTGCAATGAATGACTGTTGTTCATGTGTGTGTGTATGTGTGCCTCTGTGAATATAATACATGGACTTTATATCATTCGCAAACTATGATGTTTTCATCATTATTAAGAAATCTTTCACAACTCTGTGTATGTCTAGATTTCTAATTTTGAAACCATTGCTCCTAATTTTTTTGTCCACCTCTATTCATAGTTGTTGGCAGTCACATGGCAATAAATATGAACTCTCTGAACACAGTTATGCGGCTGTTGTGATTAAGTTTTATCACAAATAGCTGCTATGTTTCGAATGTATGGGTGTGTTCTGTTTACATTTATATTCATGAATAATCTTCAAGTTGTCACACATCAATATATATGATAGTTCTCTGTACTCACGATTATGACGATGCTTATTTGATCCATTTCTCACTCTTGTTTCCCTAAAGTTTTGAAGCATGCATGCTTGCCTCTTTCCATTTTATCTTAGCATTCAACCAATTTCAGCTTCAAAAGATCATCATAAAGAGTTTGCAGGTCATGGCAAGGCCTCAACTTAATGTCTTAGAAGGTTCTTTCAAGTTAATCAAGATTAGTCACCTTGACGCTTGATTGAAGAAACATTTGTTAACTGGCAGGGGCCAGGAGGTGTTACCATCAAGAAGACAAACAGTGCATTGATAATAGGCATATATGACGAGCCTGTTCAACCAGGTGATTGCAATATCGTGGTGGAAAGAATTGGCGATTATCTAGTGGACCAGGGCATCTAAGTTCTATTTTCTGTGTGAGAATCAGTTTGATTTTCCCATGCCAATATTCATGGAGTTCCATCAACAGATGCTCCATAGATTGCTATATGACATCTGTTGTTAAGATCGATTTTACAAATGTGATGCTTTTGGAAATTTTGTAGTTTGAAGGGCATTTGCTACATACTCATATCATCCTCCTTGTTTTTAGGCCATGTCGGCATCCAGAGGTCCTGTTTACGATTGATGTAAGTGGACAAGTTGAAGGTTTATTCTGTTTTGATTATTAAAAGCTTTGTGGTGGGCTGTGGCTTGAATCAGCCTTCATAAGGGATTGAGTCATAGGGGGACATACTTTTCATGGATTGAAGTACAGA
Source organism: Diphasiastrum complanatum (assembly GCA_029204225.1). Classification (NCBI taxonomy): domain Eukaryota; kingdom Viridiplantae; phylum Streptophyta; class Lycopodiopsida; order Lycopodiales; family Lycopodiaceae; genus Diphasiastrum; species Diphasiastrum complanatum. Next base: position 53,644,904 of record CM055097.1, read on the forward strand.
GTCTACATATTCTATTCCAACTTCGTGTTTTTTTTTAAATTCTCTTAGTTTGAGACTGTTTTGTCATCAAGAAGGCTTCTGTGCCATCAATTTAGTGGATTTGTGCTAAAAGGTTGACCCTAACTGCACTGACTTCTATTTAGCATTTTTGTGCACAGTTTTAAAGAAGGTTCCTTGTCAAATGCAAAGAGTTCAAACTGAAGATTATCATGTTGGTTATGAAGATTATGTAGCTGAAAGTGTTTTATAAAATCTAAGGGTTAGAATAGTATTTCCTGTTAGCAACGTTATTCCATATCAAGACTTTTCATTGGTTACGAAGTCAATTTGTAGTCTCACTACTATCTACATATGCTTAGAAAAAACTCGAGATCAGCATCATTCACAGATGTCTGGCATATATTCAGATTTGAAGCCTTGTAAAATTAGTCAACTCTTAAGTAGTTATTTAAGATAGCCATGTGACCAACATACACATGATCACTGCCATCAAATCAGATGTAGTTCAACATGGAGATTGCCACCCTGAAGTTGAACCCCTCAATGGTATGGGCAAGACCAAAAAGTGTGTTGCCGTCTCACTCTCAATGACATCTCTCTTGTTACAATGTAGGAGATCATCAAGATCAACTACGATTGGGGTAATAATTATCCCATTGCCATCTGGCTCACCATAGCATATCATGCAACAACTCTCTTAGACATGTGTCAATAGTTGCTCTACAAATGGCATGTGACGGACTTGGGAAGGGTATAGAAAAATTTGTTCTTGCATTACTTTTTTGAGAGCATATGAATTGCACCTTTGTAAAAGTGTGTGGCTCGATGCTCTAAAATCATATCCTCCTCCCTCTCCTAATGTAGGCTCTTTGTCAATTGTCGCACCTGACTTCTCTTCAAATATTTCAAAGAAGTAAACCTTTTGTCGGCTTTTTCGCATTTTTCCAAAATGCGACAAAATAGTCACTTCAAAAAATGAACTTGTTTTACCAACACCTTCGGGTTTTTTGCTAAAATACTAATAGAGAAAAAAAATGCAAAGGGTGTCTATTTCGCAAGGAACCGCCAAAGGGTCGCACAATTTGCATTTTCTCAACTCTCGAAAAATGCGACAATTTTTCGACAATAACTTCCCTTCAAGTATTTCGAAGAAGTAAATGTTTTGTCAGCTTTTTTGCGTTTTCCCAAAATGCGACAAAACAGTCATTTCAACAAACGAACTGTTTTTACCAACACCTTCGAGTTTTTTTGCTAAAATGCTAAAAGAGAGAAAAAATACGAAGGGTGTCTATTTTGCAAGGAACCACCAAAGAGAAAGGTTGCGGTCTAATACGACTCACCACAAGCTACCGCAAGGAACTCCTAGGCACCGTCAGAAATCGCAACAGTCAACTCTGTGGTGATTATGCGAAGACCAAGCACCGCAAGAAACCGCATTCTAGCAATTGCGGTCCACATACGGTTGTGATGAGCGTTGTCCTATCAGACTCAAGTACACATTGTACAGCTGTCATTATAAGTCAAATACTTTCAAAATACGACGACTTACATAGTTAGATGACAAGCATTTATTGTAATTAAATACATTGATGTAGTGCATAAATACATTTTCATCACGCACTATATGTGATGCTCCGCCAACAGAGCGAATGATATTGAGCGTCCAAGTTACGTCTCCATTTTGGTTGTAATCCATTATTGTGTTGTTCAAGCTTTCATTATAATATAAAAGCAACACTTTCTATCAAGTGTGTTTAACGTAGATGTATGATGTTATGATTTGATTACACTCTTACTGCTTGTTCATGCTGTTCACTCACTCTGATCAAAACACGAACGTCTATGACTCCTTAGTTTCTGATCAGACGATGGTTGTCTTTGACGTCTGAGGAATTTGCATCATAACATTGCACTATCCCTCTATTCTGAACTGAACTTCGCAGTAAAACCCATTTGTAGTAATACCACATACACCATATTTAATCTCTTCAGCGGACTGTGGTCATTCATCTATCTGAGTATGAATCAATTTTTGATATCATGATGGTAAGAACGCTTGAGCTGTGATTATAACTTTGCATTTACATTCTTTTAGATTGTTGTTGCTTCTAGCAGCCCATAATAACGGGAGAGTTGTTCCGCAACTATTTTCTTCTCTCTTATCCGTTTGCATCCTACCTCCTTTCAAATGCTAAGTTCAAATTATTTGAAGATCATTGAAGACTTGGCCATCTTCAACGACTTCCATGAATTAGCATTTTAAACAAGTCTGCAGATATACACTATGTTTTCAACGGTATGCAGAAATGGACTAATTGTTGCACAGTTCACATTTTTCCAACTCTCAAAAAATGCAACAATTTCCTAACAGTAGCTTCCCTTCAAGTATTTTGAAGAAGTAAACCTTTCGTCGGCTTTTTTGCATTTTTCCAAAATTTGACAAAATACTCACTTCAACAAGCAAACTGTTATTTCCAACACCTTTCGATTTTTTGCTAAAATGCTAAGAGAGAAAAAAATGCGAAGGGTGTCTATTTTGCAAGGAACCGCCAAAGGGAAAGGTTGTGGTCTAATACGAGTCACCGCAAGCTACCGCAAGGAATTACCAAGCACTGCCAAAAACCACAAGAGTCAACTATGCGATGATTATGCGAAGACCAAGCATCGCAAGAAACCGCATTCTAGCGATTGCGGTTCACATACGGTTGCAATGAGTGTCGTCCTATCAGACTCATGTACACATTGTACAATTGTCATTATAAGTCAAATACTTCCAAAGTACGACTTACATAGTTAGATGACAAACATTTATTGTAATTAAATACATTGATGTAGTGTATAAATACATCTTCATCACACACTTTATGTGATTCTTCGCCAACAGAGCGAATGATATTGAGCATCCAAGTTACGCCTACATTCTGGCTGTAACCCATTATTGTGTTGTTCAAGCTTTCATTGTAATATAGAAGCAATACTTTCTATCATCTGTATTTAACGTAGATGTATGATGTTGTGATTTGATTACACTCTTACTGCTTGTTCACGCGTGTTCACTCACTCTGATAAGAACACGGACGTCTACGACTCCTCAGTTTTTTGATCAGACGATGGTTGTCCTTGACGCCTGAGGAACTTGCATTATCACATTGCACTATCACTCTATTCTGAAGTGAACTTCTCAGTAAAACCCATTTGCAGGTAATACCATATACACCATATCTAATCTCTTTGGCGGACTGTACTCATTCATCCGTCGGAGTATGAATTAATTTTTAAGACCCTGTTGGTAAGAACGCTTGAGCTGCGATTATAACTTTGCATTTACATTCTTTTAGATTGTTCAAATGTTAATTCGTGGAAGTCGTTGCTCATCAAAGTCCTGTATTTGAAGTTCCAAATTGGGGACATTGACATCCCAGATCTCCATGTCTGAGCTCAAGACGTAGTGGACCACATATCGATGATCATTGGCCATGGTAGGCACCCAAAGCATCTGCACAAGCCGAGAATTCATAAAATTGTGAGTGCTTCTAGAATTAAATAACACGTTAACAAATTTGTCTAAAATTTGGCCTCTAACACTAAACAATCGATTAGTCTTCAAAGATAAAGTACTAAAATTACAAAAACAAATACAATTTTTTAATATATCGACTTGAAGTTCACCTGCAGGTAACTCCATCGTCATGAGGCTCAATGATTCGATCTTTATTTTGGAGCACTATTTCGCTCGATGCCCAAGTTTATTGCACAAAAAGCAAACATTCGGGCTTGGGGCTATTTGGTCGTGCACGCTCTTTCATGAAACGACAAATATGCTATCATAAGCTTTCACCGCATGGATAGCATCCTCCAAAGTATGGAGAATATTATGCTTACACTCATTTTGATAGTTGGTGGGTAGTCTGAATACGGACTGACATAGCGCCAACTTACGATTAAAAAAGCAGCACCTTGGCCAAAAAATTAGTGATTTCTTGGACATATGTGTCCGATGTGAAGGATCTCAGACCATTCAAGATCCAATCCGTGTCCTTGATCTTTGGTTACAAAAAGGAGCAAACCAACAATCCTGCCAATGTAGAAAAATCAGCATCTACATACAAAATGAGATGCAAACTCTAAGAGATACTGATCAAACATGAACCAAAACATAAAATATGTTTTCTGCCCATACAATTACAGTACCCTACTGTATTTCACACGCATGGAACCAAAAATAGCAATAAATGATCATTCTACACACAAGATTGCAAGATATCACCAAGATAGTGCACCAATGAGTAGTAGAACCCAAAGAGAACCATGTATAATGATGAAATGAGAGAGATAAGAGAGAAGATGTGTCTCTCCACGAGTTACATCCTTTTATAGAGTGTCCAAACCCTATTTGGCCAATTGGCTTTCCCTCCAAAATGTAAACCCTACTATTTTTGGGTCTAGATTCAATGTACCCAAAGTTCAAATTTGAATCTCTCTCAAACTTGACTACCAACTTTCCCACACTTTCAAAAAGTTTTTATTGAATGTATTTTAAGCTAATATAACTTGAAAAAGTTTATTTCTAAGTCTAAAATGAGTTTTGGCCTCTTATTGACAATTTACCAAAATATGACTAAACTAGTTGAAATCTCTCACACTCCCTCTTCAACTAGTTTTGGCATAGTTTTAACCATACTACTTTGATCCAACTTTAGAATGATCTCCATCCTAAGTATAGATCTCCTTTCTAAGATTCTAAAGTATCTTTCATAATTGATATAGAGAATAGTGTCCAAATTGGATGCTTCACTATTTCTTACATCAATTTTACACATCAAGATATAACTAGAACACGAAGAACCAAATAGAATGTAAATGAAATGATTCCTCCATGTGTCAAACTTTGAACTCTCTGGAAAATTACAGCAACCAAACAATAAATGTGAGTGATGACCATTTGCTTGCTTGTCTCCTCCAACTTTGTCCTTTCTTGATATGTCTCCACCATAAAACTCCATGAATGAGCCTCCATCTCCATCTTGCCACAAGAAACCATCAAACCTTGGAAATCCATGAGTAGGTGAGTACATAAATGATGCAAATCCAGCACCACATGACTTCATAAACCAAGTAGGTTGCACTAGTCCATCTTCAAGATCTACTTGACACAAGAAAATGACCATGAACTCACCAAAAATTGACAATCTCCAAACATTGGCATCAAGTAACTCAACACTTGAGAACTTGATCATGGATGAGTGATATAATGAACCTCCAATAGCTTCATTTCCATCAGCAAAACCAGCCAAGAATGCTAGTACAACTCCAACAATAAGATATTGCAAGACAATGTAGCTAGTTTGTCCATATCTTGACAATTTGCACACATCCACATGAAATTGCTCAAACATGAGATAGAACAAGTAAAGTAAACTTGAACAACACTTCCTTGCTACACCTTTGACCTTGCTGCAAAAACAGATCCATAACATATTTGCCAAATAACCTTCCTTTGATGCTCTTGACTAGCTCCAAATTGTCACTTTTCCTTTTGTGTTGTTGAAGCCCTTTGAGACCAACCTCTTGATATTCCTCTCGAACATCAAAGTCATTGAACAAAATTTGTTTTTCGGATCCATTACTTGATTTTCCAGTATGAAAACCATGAGAACCAATATCCACTTGCATAGCATCATCTACACAAGAAAATTCTCCAAAACATGTGAGTAAAGCAAAGTGAGTGACTTCCACTTGCTTACCTTTCTCTTGATCATCAAAGATATCAAAGATATGAATATCTTCATACATGAACCTCTGGAAATACTCCCTCTCAAACATATGATCTAGATCCAACAAGATCTCATCAATGCTTGATCTCGAATTTCCACAAAGGTTAGTGAAAACAATGTCACCATCATAAATCAAAAGATAGATTCCAAACTTTCCATCCAACATGAAGTAGAGTAGGTGAAGATGACTATCAAACCTAATAAATCCAGCCTTCTTGAGTCCATAACAAACTTCAATAATCTCACCAATGAGATCTCCCTTGCCTTGAAGAAATTGTCTCTCGATTTGCTCCATGTAGTCTTCTCCAACCAACCTTTTGCCATCTCGATCATGAGTGATCAATTCACAATCATAGAATCCTTTGAGTTGATGAAGAGATGTGAGATCCATGCCTTGAATCTTCCCAAGAACCAATCTTCCATTGCTCTTTCCTTCATAAGACTCCCTCTTAATGATTGCATCATAAGAAGTAGAAACCTCAAAAACATTAGAAGCCATGAGAAAAATGATTAGTACCTTCAACATGAGGATGGTTGAGGTACTCTCTTTTTTCAAACAAGAACTTCTACTCAATGTTTTAGGTAATGACTCATATAATAATGATTCTTCCTCACTATCATTCACAACGACATCATTCAAAGTACATCCTACTTTGAACTCTTCACATACTTCTCTTCTCCTTCTTGTGACTATCTCCCTCACCAAGTCTCTTGATAGAACCATTTGATCTACTCTCTTTATGAAGACATGTGACTCCACTTGCTGGAAAAATGACTTTCCTGGAATCATAACAAAAGAATGTAAAAGGACCATCTCCTTCATGCATGCACCTAGCAACATCTTTTTCCATATGATCAAAGAAATCATTAACAACAATCTTTTCCAAGGAAGACCCTTCACCTCCATTGATGAAGTTAGCTCTTTCCTTACCTTTTGCATGCTTGCACTTGCCATGAAGAACCTTTGAAACACCATCATTATCCTCAAGACTAGCCAAGTTAGCACAAAGATGAACATCTCTAAGAAGCATATTAGATCTTGACCTAGATCTAGCATAAGGAAGCTTTTTAGACTTTGCATAAGATCCACCAATCTTATTGATGCTAAAAGGTAACTTTGGAAAGTTGAGACCAATCTCCTTTTCCATTCCATCCTTTTTGTTAGCCATAACAAAAGCATCAAGCTTGAAAAGTCTACCTTGTCTATTGCCCCTAGCAACCAAGATTTTTTCCTTTGTAATGAAACAAGCATCGCCACCAAACTTTACCATGTATCCTTTCTCTATCATTTGACCAACACTTAACAAATTCTTTGAAAGTGAAGGAATGTAAAGAACACCATCAAGTCTTGCTTTTCTATTAGTAGAGAGACAAATAGGAATTGAACCAATACCTTCAATCACACACTCACCACCATTGGCCGTGTGAATTGCTTTCTTGGCTCTATCATAAGTGACCAAAGAAGTAAAGAACTCCTTGTAACTAGTCATGTGTGAACTAGCTCCACTATCAATCCACCATGAATCTTTGTCACCTTCACTTGATATTGGACTTGAAGAACACATCAAAAGAGAATCACCACCACCTAGATCCTCATTAGTAGTAAAGTTGATTTGCTTGCTACCTTCGTCTCTTTGCTTGTTCAAACATTCATTAGCAAATTGTCCTTTGATTCCACAATAAAAACATTTCAACTTAGACTTATCTTTCTTTTTTCCAAAAGAAGAAGTCTCACCTTGATCTTGCACTTTAGACCACTTGCCTTTGCCTTTTCCCTTGAACTTGCCTTTGATGAACATGGCCTCCTCTTCATAATGAGATGTCGATGTAGATCCACCCCCTCTTGATTGAAGCCTATACTCCTCATTCACCAAGATCTCTTGCAAATCCACAATACTTGGCAAAGTCTTTCGAATAGCAAAACTTTGAACAAGATTATCATGATCATCCAACAATCCATTAAGTATAACTTGAACAAGTTCTACCTCCTTAATGCTTTCATCAATACATGCTAACTCATCATTGAATGCTTTAACCCTCAAAACAAAAGCATGAGTACTCTCTTCCTTCTTTTGAAAACTTTGAAAGATTTGTCTCCTAAGAGTAAGCACTCTTGATGTAGACTTGGATTCATAAAGCTTCTTCAAAGCTTCCCAAGCCTCCAAAGATGACTTACCAACTTCGTTGAGAAGTTCATTGGTAACACTCATCTTAATCATGTGTAGAGCTTTCTTTGCTCTCTTGTCATACCTCACTTGATCTTGAGGTGCTTGAGGCCTCTCCTCTACACCTGCAACAATCTCCATCAACTCATTCATCTCCAATAAGGACTCCATCCTCACCTTCCAAGTAGAATAATTGATTAAGGTAAGCCTATCATTACTCTCCAACATAAATCCACCACTTGTAGCCATGTTGAAGTGACATGATCTTCTTCTTTCAACCTGTTCCAATGCACAAAGCACTCTCTTGAATGCCAACAAATGAACTCAAGAAAAAATCACAAAGATATGGAACCTCTCAAATCTCTTCTAGCACTTCTAACTAGAAAATCAACACATAGAATAGTGAAATCTTGATCAACCTATGATATATCCTCAATCTTATGATTCTTGCCACTTACTAAGATTGAAATACACTCAAATGAAGTTCAGTAACCTCACAAACTAGAGATCCAGTCAAAATTAGGGTTTTGACAAAATCACAAAAAATTGAATATCTCAAATTCTACATGCAATTTCTAGAAACTTGATATATCTTCTTATAGATCCAATGAGACCCTCCTAATGCACCAAAAATCATTTAATTCCAGTAAACCAAGTGTGAAATTGGAATTGATCAAGTGTATAACCCTATATTGAGTTTTGACCTACAAAAGATCAATTCTACACATGCAAAAATGCTGATTTTTGAGTAGAAATCAAGCTAGCATGCTCTAGCATTGGTAACTCCTCCAAATCCTTGCTAAAGATGTCTAATCCTTTCATAACCTGAAACACAATAGCTCTGATACCATGTGAAGGATTTCAGACCATTCAAGATCCAATCCATGTCCCTGATCTTTGGTTACAAAAAGGAGCAAACCAACAATCTTGCCAATGTAGAAAAATCATCATCTACATACAAAATGAGATGCAAACTCTAAGAGATACTGATCAAACATGAACCAAAACATAAAATATGTTTTCTGTCCATACAATTACAGTACCCTACTATATCTCACACGCATGGAACCGAAAATAGCAATAAATGATCATTCTACACACATCATTCTACACACAAGATTGCAAGATATCACCAAGATAGTGCACCAATGAGTAGTAGAACCCAAAGAGAACCATGTATAATGATGAAATGAGAGAGAGAAGAGAGAAGGTGTGTCTCTCCACGAGTTACATCCTTTTATAGAGTGTCCAAACCCTATTTGGCCACTTGGCTTTCCCTCCAAAATGTAAACCCTACTATTTTTGGGTCTAGATTCAATGTACCCAAAGTTCAAATTTGAATCTCTCTCAAACTTGACTACCAACTTTCCCACACTTTCAAAAAGTGTTTATTGAATGTATTTTGAACTAATATAACTTGAAAAAGTTTATCTCTAAGTCTAAAATGTGTTTTGGCCTCTTATTGACAATCTACCAAAATATGACTAAACTAGTTGAAATCTCTCACATCCGATGCCCATTTGATAGTTTATGAAGAAAATATACATCTCCGAGTCATCAATGACAATGAAGGCCTTCCAAAATTCCTCAAGGAATCCAACCTAGGTAGCTGGTTTTGAAGGTAGTTCCCTCCACCAGCTTCTTAAGCTTTACCTTTAAGAAACAAGAGGACTGATGATATTTATTTCTCTTTGTGCAAGCTAAAATAGCTTGACCATCGATATATCCAATCTTCAACAACTTTGGGAAGTTTCAAATTTTTATCACTGGTAAACATGTCTGATTGGTAGCCCAAGTTGTTGGAGTTAATCGATTGTAAGCACTCTCCAACAACAAAACCACCTAGCTTTGGATTTGATACCACTTTCAAGTCCTTGACCCAAGGATTCAAAACTTGGTCACTGTAACAAGGAAGCAAGAGAGGATCAGTAGACCAACCCAACCAAACCTAGATCGATCAGATATAGCCCCCAAGCTATGGGTCAATCAACTCGAATGGAGAGAGGCATCACCAGTAGCATGCGGCTACAATCACCAAAATTAAGTATACACTAGTGAGAGTCCTATGGGTTATATCTTTAATTCCATGAGGCCTCATTATCATAATTAATTTATGGGTCGAGGTAGGCCTATTGACCTCCTTAAGGGATAATAATCTGAGATCAGTCCAAACATGGGCAGGACAATACCCATGTGTGAAAATCCAATTTTTGTTAGAGGAATGGTGAGTCTTGGATGTATCTCATTCATGTTGGATGAACTATGGTGATATGGGATGCCAAATATGAGATTTTGCAGTAGATGGTGATGAGGTGTGATCCCACTACCGGGGTGTGTGTCATTGATTCCATACTAGTTGGATGGATGGTTTACCCGATGTGTGGCTCAAGTTTGCTTGACAATCGTGGTTTGTTCATTGGGATGTCTTTACACATGGCATGAGATATGAGGTTAACATAACATAAGTAAAATTTCAAAATTTAGTTTGTAGGCAGTATATAGGCTTTTAAGATTCCATGTTTTTATTTTATCTTGTTTAGGAGGTTAAAGGATGGAGGCTCACCCTATTCTAAATCCCATACATTGCCCTAGATTCTTGAGATTGAAGCACGGTTTTGGAGACATAAGCCTCTAGGGTAATCCATTTTCAAAAGTCAATGAATATTTTGGAATGTAATTCATTTTCAAAAGTCAATGGAGTAAATATTTTGGAACAATAAAGAAAATTTAAAACATTTAGGGGTAACAATAAGTGTGGGTAGATTATTTTTCGAGAGGCTATGTAGGGCAAACAAAAAGTGTAATAGTCTTGTAGGAGCTTGGAATTTGAAGGGCATGTCCTTTCATGATGAAGGATGAGATTTTTTAATTAAGGTTGAGCTTGATATGCTAGTTAATGTTTTACTTTTGAAATGAAGTAAAAGAGTTTAAGCCTTCCAAAACATGTTTTGATGACAACATTATAAAGTACCTTTCAAAACTTTGGCTTTCTAGATAGACTTTGACTTATCCCTTCTTTATAAAGGTTGAATGTAAAAGTCATATCTCCTCTTTTTCTTTTGGCCTTTTTGAAGTACAAAGGTCCCCTTGAAAGCCCTTGTAACTTGTAAATTTAAAACCTCGAGTGAATTTTTGCTCTTGCTAGTGGTAGCATTTAGGCCACCTACACACATGGTAACCATCAAGAGGCCGATGACTACAAAAAGTAGCTAATTGTATGTGGAGCTCTAGGAGTGGCAATGCACATATGACTACTTCTCGTAAGTGTTGACCTCTTGATGTATCTGAAATGTAGCTACATATTGTGAGCCAATTTTGGCCACGTTTGATCTTCATTTCCTTTTTTTAATGGACATGAATTCTTTTGCTCTCTTGAGTTTTGTCACGTGATTTTCACATCAATTGCCCGAGCGAGAGAGAGAGAGAGAGAGAAGAGAGAGAGAGAGAGAGAGAGAGAGAGAGAGAGATCACAATCGATTGTTGAATGCATGTGGGAGAAGCCATCTATATTGGAGAAAGCCACTTTGCATGGATCCTCATGAACGATGAGATTCACTCAATTTTCAGTAGAAAGTTTAAACTCCATTCGTCACCCTTGATTCTATAGATACTAGCCTCTAATAAACAAAAGCAAGAAAATCTTACCTCTTGAAATGCTTCTATGCTAAAATTTTGACCCGAGAAACTTGGATATCATTTTGGTAACCAATAAAAGAGCTTATATGAAACCTCAGCTATGCCCAAGCAAGAACACCCATGGCTCTCAAATAAAGAGCTAGAGTTCCCAATTCTAAGGATTGACCTTTTCTTATTGTAGATCCTCTCATTATTATTAGCTACACTATCTATTCTTATTCTTATTCAAAGGCAGCTCAAATGCAACAGTAGAGAGAGAGAGAGAGAGCGAGAGAGAGAGAGCGCGAGAGAGCTTATCCTGAAACTTTCTTCTTCGTCTGCATTGCCACCATCGCTACTATTTCTCGTCTTCTGCTACACAGAGGAGAGGTTGTTGTAGTGCGGGTGGGGGACAGGGGCAAGGGCAAGGGAGGGAGTGATCATCATGCCCAGGGCCAAACCTACTGCGAGGGGTCTCAGGGTTGCCGTCCCCAACCAAGAGACCCACATCTCCGACTTTCTGTGAGTTGCTCTTGTTCCTCAATGTTGTCTCTTTGTGGCTGAGTTTTGTTATGATTTCATCTCAGAAGCGATGTTTTTGATAAGAACTCAAACTCACAGCTAGAATCTAGAAGCTGTTTTGTTGTGGAAGAGGGTCACCGAATCAATGATGCAGTGCGGCTTGATGCTGTGTTAGTCTGGCATTTATCTGCAATACAAGGGTTTCAGTGCTCATGACTTATTATCTTGCAAATCCAAAAACGTAGTGGGACTTCTTTTTTTTGACTAATCATTGACTGCATCACAACAAATCTTTTTCACCTTATAATTTTCTGACTCACTTCAGTCCTCTCTAAACAGACCTTGGTGCTCTGTTTGTTCTTTAGCAGTTATAAAGTGCTTCAGACTACTCAATTCTTTAATTTCTACTGGGCTATTGTTACGAATCACCCTATCATAGTTCACATATATGTTAAACTTAATGTGTATGTTAATGTCAATTTTCAGGACAGCTAGTGGAACTTTTCAAGATGGCGATTTGCTTTTGAACAGAGAAGGTCTTCGGATTGTCTCACAGGCACAATCAGCTAGTGTAAGTACAACCACTAAATTCGTCTTTTGGTAAAAGGCCATTTAGGTTTGTCGGTTGCGTGCTGTGATCTGCCAACGATTGGAAACTAACTTTCTCTAACATGTATTCCTATTTTTAGTGGGAAATGCGAAAGCAGGATAAACTCAATAAATTTGAAGGATTGTAGCAATTCTTTCGTTGAGAATGCACATTTTACTTAAAGAACTGTACGTATATTTGTGTGTGTATTTGTGCTGTGTGCACGCTTGATGTGTGTGTGTGTGTGTGTTTATGCACATGAACAAGATTCTTGGATATGGCATCAAATGAGCTCAAAGATTATTTGGAAAGCAAACTCCAATCAAGCTTACCAAATGAGACAAAGAGCACAAGTCATAAACGATAGATCCCTACAACAGCTAGTGTTGAACATTGTACGTCTCATTTGTTATTTCAGGTATTGTCATAGGCATAACATCGATCTATAGTTCCTTACAGAATTGCAATAGAGTTATCAACAAAGACCTGAACAGCTGAATTAAACAGTTTGCTAGCTCAATAGCACTCGCTGTAATTTTCCTGCTCAGAGGAATCCTTTCAAATACTACCATTTAGGGAAAAGGCACTGGGTCAAATAATAAAGTGACCAGCCTACTTTGCAAGCCACTGCTAGAAATCTTGAATAATGTATTTAAATTTCACATGGGCTTTTGGAACCCAATAGTGTAGTAAAGTCATATAGACCAATGCATATGGACTACACTAGATTTGAATCTGCTATATTTTCTTCCTATTGGTCAAAGCTGGCCCTTGATTTTTTTGATGATTGTGAGATGTTTTGTTATGATGTCGCCTACATCCACCCTCAATGTATGCAACCGATTGTTCAAGAATAAAAGCCCTAGAAACATCGGTAGTCTTAAATATGGATTTTACATAATGGAGCTGCATACTGATATACCCATGCCCCGCCCATCTGGTTAGGTCAATCGTAACAAATGGGCCCTGACCCTAGTGAGTGACCCGGTGAACTCTAGACTGCAATGGTAGCATCTCCATCTGCGGGCACGTGAACCATGGGACATAGCCACATCCCCCTGTATGAGGTCAACCTCAGCCCACATGCCCCTGCCAACAACCGACATGGTGTCGACGTGACTTGCAAAACATACACAAGCCATGCAAAGATTCAGTACATTGCAAATTAGGGCTAAACTGATGTGAAAAAGCAAGCATCACTTAGGCATACCATAGGGTTGCGTGGCGAACCAACCAGGCTCTACCACGTAGGCTTGAGTGGACCTAGACAGAGAGAAAGATGGGGCTCGAAAGTTGCCACATGGCAAGCCACATAGGCTTGCCTCGAGTAAAACCATGTAGGCTTGGGACTTGCCACGTGGAAAGCCACGTAGGACTACCAGACTTTTGTGTAGCAGGCCACATAGGCATGTCATAGGTTTGCTATCTACCAAGCATATCACATGCTGCCATGTGGCAAGCCAACCGGGCTCTACCACGTAGGTTTGAGTGGACCTAGAGAGAGAGAGATGTAGGTGGGCTCGAAAGTTGCCACGTGGCAAGCCACGCAGGCCTATCATAGGCTTGCGTGGCAGGCCACATAGGCATGGCATAGGTCTGATGTCTACCACGCAAGCATGTCACAGGCTACCACATAGGCTTGCCATAGGCTTGTGTGGCAAGCCAACCAAGCTCTGCCATGTAGGCTTGAGTGGACCTAGAGAGAGATAGCTGGGGCTCGCAAGCTGCCACGTGGCAAGCCACGTAGGCATGTCATGAGACAATCCAGGCAGGCTTGGGACTTGCCATGTGGCAAGCCACATAGGCCTATCATAGGCTTGCGTGGCAAGTCATATAGGCATGACATAGGCTTGATGTCTGCCATGCAGGCATGTTGCAGTCTGCCAACATAGGCTTGTGTGGCACGCCGACTAAGCTATGCCACCTAGGTCTGCCATGCAGGCTTGAGTGGAACGAGAGAGAGAGAGAGAGAGAGAGAGAGAGAGAGAGAGAGAGAGAGAGAGAGAGAGAGAGAAAGCTTCATTAACGTCTTTTCCATGCCAAAAGGCATATAAGACAAATAAGTACATATCAAGTATGTGGACCACATGGGAGTGTATGAAAAACGTCTCCGAGATTGAAAGAAAAGCATATAAAATAGATCTAAATACAATTACCAGTGTTAACTAAACCAAAAAGGTATAAAGCAAGAAATAGCTATGTATAACGGGAGCAAGCCGCAAATCATATCCTGGAGGTGATGATTATACTGCTGCTATTACTGAAGAAAGATGTAATACAAGCTGCAGTGGGGAGTGAAACTGAGATCTGCTGCCGTCGTCGAATGTAGGAAGGACGTCTCCTCATGGTAGGACAAGTAGGTCTGGCTGCAGGGTAATGCTGGGAGGTGCACTGCCTGGGATCTCTGTGGGAAGTCGTGTTCTCATCATCGACATCATCATCTGAGTCTGGGACTGGTCGTGAGCTTCGTCTGGAGAAAAAGGAGGTAATCTACAGCTGTGTGTCTGGAGTAGTCTGACGCAGAGGCTGGAGACTTCGTCGTAATAGAAGCATCTCTCGGATCATAATTGCTACACAAAGTAAGTAACAAGTGAGCGCAAAGTAAGTGGTGTATGAACAAGCACCCGCGAATCTCATAATAAGCTGGGAAAATGAAGATAAAATGCTCCTCAGCAAGGTTGCATCGAACCGCGGTTCGAACTTGAATCACGGTTTGAACCGTTCGAACCATTCGGACCCGGTTCGAACCAAATTCCGGTTCGAACTGGATTTATTTCAAAAACAAAATGTTTTGAAATTTTTTTTTTCCGGTTCGAACCGTTTTCCGATTCGAACCTGGCCTGCCGGTTCGAACCGGAAAGAATTGGTTCGAATCGTCCGGTTCAAATCGGGGTGTAACCTTGCTCCTCAGTCTCCACTGCACCAAGGGAACATAGCTGGCAGATCCTATCCTCTCGTGGGTTACCCTGAAACCGACCAATCTCAATCTCAAGCTGGTGTGAAGAGACACGGAGCTGACCCGATATCAATCTGAGACCATGTGATAACCCAGAGTGTAGGTAGTGTGGTAGAAGTGGGGACCCTGATACATCAGTCTCCCAAAAATGCAAGCCGATAAAAGTCGGATTTGACACTCAACTGACCCTGCCAGGCTCGATCAAGCTAAGCTCTATAGATGAATCGTCGGATGTAGTGATGGGTACCAGAAGGAAGTGCAGTGATAGAGATACCAAGTGTGCCAAGAAGTTGACCGAGATGTTGGCCCAGCCAGATGAAGTAAGACCGGTGCACCATACAGCTGATGCATATAGGGATGTAGGAGAAACAATGGTGTCAAAAAGCCGACACTTACTCGTGGCATCTCGAATAGACTTACGGAAGCAAAATCTCTCCATCTGGGCAAGGGAAGCATGGCCTTTCCTAAGCCTACTAGAAGTTGCCTGTCTCATACTAAATATAGGACCAGTAAAAAGTGTGCCTAAGTAAGTGTAGGATGGAACAATCTGCAGTGGCCGACTGTAGAAAAGGAGCTCCTGTCTCAACAGAAAGGTCTTGGAAGTGTTGAAGACCATCACCTTGGTCTTCGCAATGTTCACCCCTAGGCCCCATCAGGAACAGAAACCAAGAAGACAATCAATCTGCCTCTGTAACCCCTCTCTAGTAGGTGAAAGTAGAACCACATCATCTGCATAAAGAAGAATAGCGATCAAGATGTCTCCAAGTCTGCAACCAGATCCGCCACACTGCTCAATAACCCTCTCCAACTTATCAATATATAATCCAAAAAGTGTAGGAGAGAGGAACATCCCTCCCATGAAGCATCCATTGATGGAGCATCATCTCTTTGAAGATGTGGGTGTCAGCAATGGCAAAAGGAATGCTAGCCTCGTGAAAAAACTGGGCCACCAATCTCGTGCTGGTGCCTCTGCCACCCTCTGTCCAATTTGGTCTGATGAGAAGCTCTGGGCCTAATCAGATCAAAAGGGCAAGAGAAAACGTTCAAAAAATTAGCCAAGAGTTGTTGATGTAAATATCCAAGATGTGGATGTGCTTGCTCTCAATTTTGAGTTGAGAATGACAAATCATTTATGAAAGTCAATAATATTCAATCTCCAGAACATTTTAGGTTGAGTGCGAAATTTGTTCCACGTGTATGTTGATGTTTTAAATTGGTTAGAACAAATATATAGTGGCTACAAATGAACTCCGATGGATAGGTTACTCTAGAGTTGGTAATCCAAGATATGTAACAATCTACATGAAAGTGTTTTAGCTACTATATCCTTGTGCCTCAACTCTCAATATGTAAAATCAAGGCTTCTACACAGTGAAAATCTATACCCTTTAGACAAAAAAAGTGCTCTTTGTCTCAACCTCGCCTATCCTACACATGGCAAATTTTGTCAACCTTGAGAATCTTCTAGAAATGGCTCATCTCCATATGGATGAGAGCAAACTTTGACCTGCCCCCCTAAATTGAACTTGAGGCTATCTTGACCTCCATAGTAGCTTACCAATCCCGCTAAGCGCATGATCCATATATGAATTGTCGGATATAGGAATGAGTCCCCATCAAAAGTGTGAAATAAATAAGCCAAATGAATCCAATAGACATGAGGCTTAATAGTGCTAGAATGAGCGATGTCCCTGCTCACGCATGGCATGTGACGACGTGAGTGTTATCCATGGATATATCTCTCTCCTTGTATCATCTAGATCAGAGTTCGAAACTTTTTTTAATGTAGATGATCAATTTGAAGACAACAATTGTCACCTAAATAGGAGGCATGGTCACCTTCGTTAGTAGGACAATTTGATGTGGAACATATGAGTTATGATCAAAATCTCAGGTGTTGAATCAATGAAGCATAAAAGACAGCAATAGACTAAATCCCTACAAGCAATAGACAAGACAATAGGTTCTCCCACGAAGAGCCCAAGCAATACCAATCAATAATCTGAAAAATGAGTGTACAAATGCCCCTATAAATACCCTACCAATGAACCCTAAAATATGAATTCAAAAGTAAAGGGAGGCAAAATGTGGAGGGAAAATAGTGCGGCCTCCTACGGGCCCCCACTCCACATATAACCATATAATAAGGGCCCAAGGCCAGTCAATGTCATAAAAAAGGACCTAGTGCGGGTCATAAGTTGCATCCGCAATAGGCTGAACTGGCTGAACAGAAAGAATAGCCGCACAGTGGGCCTTCGAGAGGCTCCGTATGAACTGCTTCCCGGAAATAAGCTGATAGTCTTGCTGAGAATCAATACCGGAAAATATATGCTGAGTACCATCATGAGAATGTCAATGTCTGCTGCTGGAGGTTTACTGTAACCGCACGAAGGGATGCAAACCAATCAGCACCGAGGATAAGATCGTACCGTGCAAGTGGAATAATATGAAAATCTGCCTGACCAAGGAAGTCTCCAATCCGATATGAAAGCATCCTGAAAGTCTCGTGGCAAAGGACCAGAAGATGAAGGAGTCTCGAGTGGTGGAAATGTACGCTGTGGGGGAACATGTGAAGATAGTGGAGAAACACTGGACTGTAATGATAGTGTAGCAATCTGGGCAGAAAGAGCAGTGAACGTCTCTCGTAACTCCTGGCGTAAGTACATCACTCATGGCTTCCCTAAGATGATCTCGGAATTCATGCCGTACTTCGTCAAGGTAAGTGGAAGACGGTATGCGAGGCTCAGAAGATGTAGGGGAAGTATCCATGGTCACGGAATGCAGGAAGTGAAGAGAGTGTAAGAAAAGCTTAATATCGGAGGGAGCGGACTTTTGTCGTCACCTCCAATACGCTTGAGGTACACAAACGACACTAAGAGCAAGAAAGGAAATGACAAATGTCAAGAAAAGGTGTGGAAAGCAAGGAAAAACCAGCAAAGATACCTCTCGATAGAGCTCCAAGCGTGTGCGAAGAGCTGGCTGGAAAATGTGACCACAAGGAGAATGAAAGTGGGCGCTGGACAGCCTCCAATCAAGATAGTACTTGAATTGTCGAACCCGGGCTGCACTGGTTTGCTTTTTTACAAAGCAAACTACTGGACGCCAGATTAGGATTAGCATGATTGCTATTGGGTTGGCCCAATTCACAAGTGACCCATTTAACAGGCTGGCATGGCCATGGATGTGACCAATAGGGCTTCCTAGTGGGGAAAAGCCCTATCAAGAGTCGGCTTTTTCAACATGCTGGCTGGACTGATTGGATCTACAAGTGGTTGGTCTATTTTGAGCTTCAAATGGAGGTGGTGGGGGAGACAGGCGTAGTTATAATGTGGGCAAATGTGACAACAATAGGTCTAGGGCATTGACTCAGAGGAACTTGGAAGAGGGAGAGAAATCCTCAGACTGAGCAGATGGATGTTGAGGGGCTTGTTCAATGATTGTAGGACCATGCAGCAATGAAACTGAACTATGTAGGTGAAGTTCTGGGCAGGAGGCTAGGGCAGCACATTATCAAGGTATAGGAGAGGAGGGTGATCGGGAGAATGGGTGCACCAATTATCTGTCCATTCAGCAGGTTGAAAGAAGGTAAATCGTTCTTCAAAGTTTAGACAACCATGCCCACATTTTTTCTGCCAAGCCAGATATTTTACATGGCCTTTCACTGTATCAAACGTGAACAAATAAATAGTTTCCTTCATAGGAATTTGCACATCTTCAAGGTAAAATATATTGCTGAGTTTTGATTTATAGAGGTACTTGGTTGCATTTTGAACTGGTCCTCTTTTCTGACATTCATAGATAGAATTGTCTATACCTCAAAAAGTATGTAAGATATACAATTGTAATGGTTCTAAAAGTTTCACTAGTGAGCTACGTTATACAAAGATCTTCAAAGACTTATGGCTTTTGACTTGTTAAAGACTTCTTGTCTATTGCAGCCTGGTGATGGGCAAATAACACTTGCAGATCTGGAGACTGTCAAGGTGATAGGAAAGGGAAGTAGTGGTGTCGTTCAGCTTGTTCGTCATAAATGGACAGGACAAATATTTGCTTTAAAGGTAGGGAACTTGATTTTTTATTCAAATCATTATTTGTATAGTTTTATGAGTTTGAATTGGGTAGTCAAATACTTTATGTATAGTGAGACTGCTTTTCAAGTTAGTTGTGAACCTTCAGTCAAATGGTTTTATTTATACAGAATCTAATTTTTCAAGTTAGTTGCAGGCTTCAACTTTTACCCATAGGTGAGCTCAATTATGAAGATTGACATCAAATGGATATATAAGGCAACAAATGATAATCACAAAGCACTCTCCAACTAAGAATACTCAATGAAAATTGTGAACTGGTGATAGCTCAGGGAGATCTCCAATAGGACTCTTTAAACTAAGAGCTGAAATTACTAAATCAATGAACTAGTTGATGAGAGTATGTAGCACCTGCAAGTCTAAAACTAGGGCAAATATTCCCGGTATATTTGGTGCTTGCCATTTTAAGTCAAATAAAGAAATTTTTTTGCTAACTTAATAAGTAGGCCCGGTTATCATATGGTGCGAAAAAAAGCTATGAGTCCCTATGTATGGAAGTGCATGTATGGCCTGTTTGTCCATAACACACCCATATCAAAAAAATTATTGGTCCCAATTGGGCCTATAAAACATCAAACGACTGAAGCTGTCAATGTGGGCTATAAAATGTAAATATTGCAAACAATGCACACTGTAAAATTGCAAAAATCGTATGTTGAAGATGCTGCCACAAGATGTTGATGATGTAGCATTTATTACAAAAACTGCATGTGCTAAGGATGTGGCTGCCACGGAGTACTGGCAACGAAGATATGAAACAGCTGCTATGATGTGACTGTTGTTAGGCTATACGAATGGACCAAGAATGCCATTAGAAAAGGAATCTGAGGAACATTGTGTGTTACAAAAGAAGAAATTGCTCACATGTACTGTGCCAGCTGAATGGACCAAAAGTGTCACGTAAATGCATTGATATGAACATGAATGAAGTCAGAAAACAAAATATCTTTAGTTTGCATTGTGCAATAACTTCACTTCCAAGTTCTAGGTGGTCAAAATGGAAACATGTGGTTCTTAATGATTATAGAACTGCAGAGAACAAGTAGATCTGTTCAAATGTTGAAAAAAAATTGCTGTACATAAATTTAAAAGCTGTGCTTTTGACCAAAATTTGAATTTTGCGATAGTTTTTCAAAGATAACTCTGATCAACATGCTGAATGTTTCTGTAGGTGCTTCTTAAACCAACACTCCTAAAACATTGTTATTTTCACTTTTGTTGCCAAAGAACATGAAAGAGATGGATTTGTCCAAAGTTGATAAATTAGTGTGTTAGAAAAACAGCCACATAAATTAATGTTTGTGAGCTATTTGATGCCAGGAATCCAACAATCCAAACAAACTGTAAATCTGACTGCCGTAGAGAAAACTAGAGACAAAAAACAAAGTCTGAGGTTTTCTTCTCAAAGCAAAAGAAACGGAAAAATAAGAAAATTAGCACCCTTCAAGTGATAGGGAAGTGCTGTGATATCATGTTAATTAGCTCTTAAAAAGAAACTTTAGATACATTGGCAGTTTCAGACATGTTCTTAAGCATGTCCCATGTTTCCTTGGGACTGTTAGCTACTTTAAAGATGTAATATGATATGCTCTTCTAGTGAAAGATTGACCATATTATGAACAGTGTTAGCTTCATTTAGCAAGACTTTTTTGAGTATCTCACCATCTGCAGTAGGTTTAGCTTTATTATCACAAATAATATTGCAAACATTCTTTGAGTGGAATAATTGCCTTTTGATTGATAAGAAAATTGAGCTCTTAACAAACTTCAAACTTAGAATGGAGAGAAGTACTGTGTATGTGGAATTGAGATTGTATAAATGTAGCATGTCTGTTGCATATGCGAAATTGTATGCAAAGATCGCCATTAGACGAACTTCTGTAGCTCGAGTAGATTAGGTGGCTGATACAGCCCGTTATTGGAGGCATGAAACTCCTAATTCATGATAAAAAGTTGGTTGTTTTCTGGTCAATAAAACTACAATGTGTATGAAACATGAGTGGACATATATGGCAGCATTTCAGATGCCAATTTCCACATCCGATGACCTAAACTGTAGTCTGAGTTTCAAAGAGCATAAGATCTGAGAGGACCTACAAATTGCCAATTGATAGCTGCAATTGATAGCAAACTAGTAGCATACAGTGGCCACTGCCTATGCATATGAAGAAAATATATTCTGGATATACCCATATAATCAGAAGCTCTTTTACATCTAAAATAAACTTTTACATGTGATTGACAGGCACACAAGCATGAAACATTGTTCTTGTACTATGTTAAAACAAAGGTGGGATAGAATTTCTGATTATTCACATAGACAAGCAATCAATATCACATAACATCTTGAAAGATAGAAATACATGACAATGAGGCCTCTACTCTCCACACAATGATAAGGTTCTCACAAAGAGCTTAAAATTTCACGAGCTAGAGAGGTCTTCATGAGGTTCTACTTGAGATTTAATATCCTGGTCCCTGTATATGTTGCTTTATTTTGTGAGCCTGCAATGGGCTAAGGATGTTGTGGCTTCCAGTCTATGCGATTGCACAATGAAACTGACAGTTAGGAACCCTGTTGAATGGACTCATGCCAGGTTATTCAAATGAATATCCAAGAGACTGTGCGGAAGCAGATTGTACAAGAATTGAAAATAAATCAATCATCTCTGTGCCCTTATGTTGTGATTTGTTATGATGCTTTTTACAACAATGGTGTAATCTCAATAGTTCTAGAATACATGGATGGAGGTTCACTTCAAGATGTGATTAAGGAAGTCAAAGTAATCCCTGAACCCTATTTGGCGGTTATCTGTAAACAGGTGAGAGATCTGTGCCAGTCGTTTTTGAATTTTTTTATTCTAAGTGCACGTCCCTTAGTTAGAGATTGACAAACTTTTTCTAGAATGAAGGAATTTTTAAATTTTTTTCCTGAGGATCTCATTTTATTTGTGATCTTTTATTCTTCTCATACAACTTTTTTCATGAAAAGGTGCTGCAAGGTCTAATGTATTTGCATCATCAACGGCATATTATTCACCGTGATATCAAGCCATCAAATTTACTGGTGAATCACAAAGGGGAAGTCAAGATAACAGACTTTGGTGTCAGTGCTGTTTTAGCAAGTTCAATGGGTCAGAGAGATACTTTTGTTGGGACTTATACGTATATGTCGGTAAGTTTTCTCTTCCTTTTTCACTCTATACGGTCTTTACTGTAAAGTGTATTCGAAGCATAGTTGCAGCGAATCTCGATTCGCTAGGTCTGCGATTCGCGGGTCGCGATTCGCGACCCAGAATCGCAAAAACAAAATTATTTATTATTATTTTTTTTTTGGAAAAATAGCTTATTGCTGAAATTTTTTTAGGGGATCAATGGTCAAACCAGCGTTTTGCCTCTCAGAAGTGCAGTAGATGAGGCACAAACAGATCTTATTTTCAGTAGCTAACCGGTTGTCATTTGCTCTGGTTTTTAGTAAATGTTAATGCTACAGTTTGGACTATCAACTGTATGGATGATGATCACTTTTGCAATTGGTTCACTGGAGATGTAAATCAAACTGTGCACATATTATGGGCTGCTAATTTGCATGACTTGGTTTAATTTTTTTTCAATGATGCATGCAGATATGTGAGTTTTAATATGATGAATCTCAGATAAAGTTTTGGAAGAGTCAAGTGAATAGGTACCAATAACAGTGAGCTGAAGATATTAAGACACATTCAAGCATATCAAAGCGCACGTGTATTGCCATCACTTCCTTGGACTATGAAAGACCTATACCAGAAAATCTATTAACTGTCTTCTCATTTTTCTTGTACATTGAAATTGCAATGCAGTTCACATCTTCTTGGGGCCACACACAGTAAAACAATCCTGCTTTCATCTCCAGTCTTTATTTGAACTTTGGTTTTGGTTGCCCAAACTAACTGCTAGCTGCCTATACAATCAGTGAGAAACACTTGCTCAAAAGCACATCACGATTTGTCATCATGATTATCCAATATCCCATTTTATGAATTTTGAAAGTTGGACTCTGGAGATTGACTAAGCTGATTCTTTTATCGCTTATCGTATATAAAGGTGCATTTGGCATACAGAAGGTGATTCAGTTGCATGGCCTGTAACTTTTTGCCCACCCTATTGTGCTCTTACGCCAGTTTTGTTTGACATATTCAATTTGAGCAGTTTTTGAAGGACCGGCGAGGAATTTGACCTAAGGGTTTTCCTTTCAGGGGCATTAGATAACTGCCACCAATGGTAATGTTGTCGAATTACTTGTAAATTTTAACATTGGTATTCTTGTCATTGGAGGTATGATGACCAATGTGAGTATAGTCCAAGTCTAATTGTAGTCTCTTGATAGCTTCCTTGGAAGCACAAGGTTTTATATGGAGTGTGAGTATCCCAAGTGCTGTCAAATCTACACTGTTTTGGAGTTAATTTTGAGGGATTTCCAGTTTGTCAACCTTTCCTTGATAGAGATGGATCCGTGGTTTGGGTTCTTCTCCAAAAAGAATTTACATGAAAGATATGAAAACCTCATGGGTAGTATGGAAAGTTATCTACATCTACTTATGATGGCATATTCCATATACTGCCACTTTCACACCAGTTATTAATATCTCAGACTATTCGATTTTGGTTGTGCCATGTAGTCTTGAGTTTTGTGTTTAATCCAGCCATTTCTAGTTTTGTTTAACCTTATACCTGAACCTTCTGAAATGATGCACTACTTGTAACTTAGTAGACTTGCAATAGGTATATTTTAGGTTATCCAGCTATTAGGCTTTTCAAGGTGATAGCGTCTGCACTACAATGTAAATTTTCAGGAGTAATCTAAACCTTGTTGGGGTGAGCATGTCTGGATACTTTTTCAAAAAAACCATTATTGGTTGCATTGTGAGCTGTTATGTTTTCAATTCCATGGATATTGGCCGCGTACTTTTGAATAGATTAGCTTTGAAAAGCCTGAAGTCCTTGCTTAGAACTTTCAACAGGTTAGTGTCTTTGGAGGTTCTTTCTTTGCACATATTCCCTTGGAAACAAGAAGGAAGGATGATCGAAGCTCATGGATCATGGTTGGATGCTTATCCACCAAGGAGGCCCATAAAGCCATTATACTCTCCATTTCAAAAGTGATTGAGAGTAAAGAAGTGAAGATCTACATTCAACCTTGGAAGGGGCCGAGATCTCTCAAGGCATCTCAAGATGCATCTCAAATCATATCTATTGAAGACTATCAAGAGTGTATTTTTACCCGTGTCAATATTATGCTATATTTAAAAATGTGAATGTTTGCATCAGTTGAAAAGAAGTGAGGGACCAACTACACTCTGTATATGGGTAGGTCTCCATCCTTGAATGTCACTAAACTAGTCCCATTAGTCCCATTAGTGACCCATAAAAAAATGAAGATTATGTCACTATGCTCATTTTTATAAGCAGTTATGTAAATAGGATAACAAGAAAATCGACTTCAGGGATTGCATTAATGATATCTTGATGTATATGCAACTGCACTTGTATATGAAGCTAAGCATGTCATATAGAGGGTATATGCTCATACATGCACAAAGAATATTGCTCTTCAGATTGAAATGGATGTGGTCCATTGGTATAGCAGTATGATGTCTAACTGCCTGTTAATGAAGTGATGCCATAACAAGGTTTTGTAAATCGTTTTGATTGCTTTCCATAGTTTACCAAGCGCGGGAAAGAAAATCTCGTTTTTAGCAATAGCTAATTATCCAGAAAAGTACAAATAAAACTCCCTGCTTATGGTCTATTTTTGTGATATGTAGCCAGAACGAATCAGTGGCAGCATTTATGGATATGAGAGTGACATATGGAGCTTGGGATTGACGTTACTGGAGTGTGCAATTGGGCGTTTTCCCTATCTCCCTCCTGGTCAAGAGGAAGGCTTCTTGAATTTCTATGAGCTTCTGGAAACAATAGTGGAAGACCCTCCTCCTTTTGCTCCAGCAGACCAGTTTTCTTCAGAATTCTGTTCCCTAATTTCAGCCTGGTGAGTCTTTAATGAGCCCCAAAAATATTACAGCTCAGAAGTGCTGGTATATTTGGCCTTAATTTTCTAAGTAGGCTTCAACTTTAATTGTTCGAGTAGATCTTTGAACAATTGCTGCATTATTCTTTGAGTACTAGCCTTTATTGAATCTTTATTATTGACGACAGCATTCAGAAAGAGCCTAAGAATAGGATGTCAGCTGCTGACCTCTTGGTGAGTTTATCTTCGTGTCTTTGTCCTATCACCCAATTCTACTTTGAAGGGGTTCAGTTCATTATGTTGAGGTGTAGGTGTTTCTGCTTATGTTTATGAAAAGGATGAGATAATTTTTTGCACTGAACGATACTGTTAGGAGCAATAAGGCAGTGGGACTATCATTAAGGACTCCAAGTTTGTTATACCAGTTGGCATACCGATTGCAATGCTTTGCTGACCCAAGTTTTCTTTTGCAAATCCTGTGCAGCAACACCCGTTTCTTCAAAAATATGAAGGCGTGGATATTGACCTTGCTACATTGATCCCCACGTTGTCTCCAGGGGCTTAGATGCTTTCAACCTTAAAAGTTATCTGGATTTCCTGGTGGGTTATTAGTACTTGGTCTTCTTCAAGTTGGGAATTTTTTAAGTGAATATATATTGTGATATCTGAACCACTTCCAAGCAATAAGTCCCTGTAACCAGTTAAAAACCTCTGTTCCGTTAATCTAGGCTGTAGGATTTCAAATCCTCTAGCTGTGTACACTTCTAAGGAAGCGGGACCCGGACGCGAACACGCGTCCGGACGCGTCCGGATTTTTTTTTTTTTTCAAATTAAAAAAAAAAATGGTGTCCGGACCCCCAGACGCTGGACGCGGACGCGGACGCGGGCATTCTGGCTTGGACCCTCATGTCTGGTCACTACTACACTTTAAGCCAGGATTGTGGCCTTGAATTATATTTTTTATTCAATCACAAGAAAGTCTGATCAGAAATATCAATTTTGTTATGGAGATAAGTTCCACTGTTGTGGTTTCCACAATTGAGTTAGACGTTCTTGTCGTATTTTCCAGTTGTATACCTCAGCTTTTTGTAAATTTTCAAAGGGAGATATGATGTAACGTAAGCTCAGAAAAAATTACTGCTCTATAGAACATGAGTTGAACGGGGCTTGATTTCTTAAGTACCTTTGAGCATGAAGTAAACTTAAAAGGAACATCACTCAGATGCATAATGAAAAAAGCTGAAGACTCAATGAGGAAATGCTGAGATCAAAGTCTGCCTCATGCAGATTTGTTTAGCACATCATTAGTATTCCTTAAAAGTTTAAAGACCTCACCTGTGCATTTGCCTGTATCAAGTAGCTTTGAACTTTGAGAATGAAAAGGGACGTCTTGAAATGCTAATTGATTTGAAACACCTAATTGTCTGAAGCATAGTTTGCTGAGTAAGCAACTTCAGGAAGGTTGGATTTCATATAAATAGGAGGTTATAAGCTTTCTGTCATCACAAAAATTTATCTTATGCGACGATGATGACTCTTGTGAAGTTTAGGTGATGCTTACATGCTCATCTTCAGGGATTTTCTAGACTTAGGACTGAGATAAATCTTTTCCTTATTTCTACTGTAATGGAACTCTGTTTCGAATATTAGGGCTGTTGGTCACTGGAAGATCTATTGTTTATGTCTGTGGTTGATTTCTTGTTTCCTGGTCAACTGAAAGCTGCTTCATGGATTTTGACTGCTGGCATCTGATCATATGGTCACTAAGGCTGTCTTTCTTGTATTTGATTTAAACTCATAACTCTTCCTCATTAGATTCAAAACATTTGACATAACACTCGTCACTCTCCTCACTTGTTACTATCTTGAGGTTGTGGCTGCTATACGTATGTCAAATGATGTGTACCGCATAATTTCTCTAAAGAAGCCAATATGTTAAACACTTTCTGTAGTATTCCTGTCAACATTTACCTGGATAAGTTCAAGATGTATAACCTGGGCATTGGTTTATGTCCTAAAATTTCATTTATGTACAAATAGCTAAAACTCCTGCAGACAAATTCTTGGACTGAAAACCTGAGCATCATTATGTCTTAATAGCTGAAGGTTGACCCAGATGTATAGTGATGCAAGAGATGTGATTGCTGGCTTTTCTAATACAAGTCAGTCTGGTAAAGCAGGTTATATATTTGCCTATGGACCTTTTCATTACCCTTAAATCAGTGTGTGTGGAAAATCATACTTGTTAGCAACTTGTCCTTCGGATTAGCTTGTTGGGGCGTTGTGTTGTGGTGAAATAGGAATTAACCGAATTTTTGTACAAAAAAGAAGCTTTAGAAAAGCGAGTTTTTTTGATTTTGAAGGCCTAAGTAGGATCAGTTGCTACTTGTGTACCATCTGGAACATGGAGAAGCACATACAACAGTTGACAGTTGCTATCTTAATAGTCATTCTAACTATCAAGGTTGAAAAATTGTCTCAATAGATTCATACTTACGAAAGTGAGTATCCATATACATTATGGCTATGAACTATATGCTGCCATCAAAATACTAAATAGCAAACCTTGCTAACTATGAAGAAGACAATTTTGGCCCTTGAATTCAAAGGGAAACTGCTTGATCAAACTAATCAATGAAATGCATCAATCTGGTTGGAACCTTGGTCCTCATGAATGAGAAGCTTCTGAAAATATTCGTGACGTTATTTCAACTTATCATGCAATTCCATCCCTACAAGCTATTTATTCCAGAAACAATTTGTTTGGGCATATTGGTATGGATATTAAGATGTTTTGTCACTCTTACAAATGAGTTTGGTTGAAGTATTGTTGGAATAATTGGAAAACTTGCTTGGTGGTGAATTGAGTAGATGGTATTACATAAACGTTTGAGACTCAGGAATTTTCTAATAGTTTGATATTGAGAGAGAAGGTAATGAATGCAAAAATAGTTGAAGATGACAACATCAAACATTTTGAATTGATGCAACCTCTGTCAAAAGACTTGTCATCAGTTAGGACTCCCATTGGGGACAAGAATTTTTGTCAAGACTCTTCTAGGGAGCCTTCCATGGTCCTGCGATAATCTCATGCAGCCTTAGAAATTAGGACATAGTTATTATAAAGTGATTTTGTAATTGCTAGCTAGACTAATGCAAATGCAAGAAAAAATGGATGAGGAAAGTTTTTGATGGACCTTAGTGAATCCTTGCTAATTGTAGAAGGTAATTCACAGGAGATCAATCAAAATCCGACATCCAAATCATCATCAATGTGAGGAAGAGAATTCAAATGAGAGCTCAGCAAGATTAAATGCTTCAAATGCAGCTAGTGTGCACGTTTTGCCATATTGTTCATTACTAGACAAACATAACCAAATATGCATTAGGAGGAAGATTTTCTTCTCGCAACCATTATGAGTGATGGAAAGGAAGACAAATGCCTCACTCAAGGACCACACAACTATGAACCTGACTAAATAGTGGGTTCATGATTTTTAGGAAGAAGATTTGAGACCTATCAAGAGGCAACAAGGCGCTTTAGGCAGTGGATTTGTAGTAGTCCCTTTCGGCTTAAAAAATGCTTCTTGGTTTCCAAGGGGAAACTCTAACTTGGGACCAAAGAAACTTTGGATGCCAAGCTAAGCAACAGAGCCAACCTTGTTTGGTTCAACTTAGAGAATGGATCAAGAGGAGTGGTAAGGAAATTTCCATATGTACAAAGCCTCTCAAGGGTCTCATATATGTCAACAAGATTTCTAACATCGGACCAAAATTTTCAATAGAAAAAATAGTTTTATTGAACAAAATCATTTAAAAAGTAAGTTGATTGGGCATATACATAAGGACACAAGAATACTTCAGAGGTAGGTAACTTTGGAAATGCCCAACTTTGGTATCAAAGATTGGTCACCTAGTCATACAATGTCTGGAGTGTATTGTAAAAATGGTTTGTGTAACAAGAATGGAACTTTGTGAATCCTCCAAAGGATGTGTGTTGGAGCTGTTTTATTGGTAGTGACTTGAGGCTTGCTCCTTCCATAAGGAAAGGATGCAGCATACCAAGAGCCCTTGTTAGGAATTTAGCAAGTCCGGAGAAGTAGCATTCATGTGCATTTGTGATCCATCTGAAAGAGTTTTAATGAGCTTTGAAAGATAGGGAAGTTCGTTTGAATAGATGAAATCCTTTGGTAGTATCTTGCCCATACTACATAGTTGCATTTATATGTTCTAGGGAATTTGAAACATAGTTAGTTGCTTTATCGGGGAATGGTTCAAAGTCGGGACTATCAAGTCTTTCAAAAACTAACAGTCGTCTATTTTCAACAAGAAATGTTCTAGACACTTTCCATAATTTGCGAAGTGAGAGAAAGCCACTTCATGAAAAATGCGAAGTGAGAGAATTTGCGATGTCCTCATGCACGTCAACATTCCCTGATTTATATGACAAGTTCTAAGAGATGTGATGATGCCATGGACCTAGTTCATTCTCAACCTTAGCTAGCAGCTTCATTCTCAACCTTAGCTAGTCTGAGCATAGACTCCTAACATTTGTTCCCAAAAGTCACATTTAGAGATTGCTAGAGGGTGGATTGTAGTTTGCCTAGAATTAATGGAGGTGAATCATTTGGAGAGAAGGCACAAAGCTGGAAACTGGCAAAAGCATTTTGAAGGAGATCCAATGAACAAATCATGGGGCCTACTCTTAGTAAAGGGTATCCATATCCATACTTCCATTTTCTTTTTCCAACCAAACGAAAAAGTTGAGTAACTTGAGTATGGTTTCAATGATAGTTTATTTTCTTTTCTTTTCTTGCATTAATTTTTGGAAAATTTTGGTTTACTGACGAGGTATATACATATAAAACACGGATTATGTTGTGCCTTATCGACACCATTGATATGCAAATGTTTGATTAACCATTGTCGTTCATTATTGGCATCGACCTTTTTATGTAGAGGTACAATATTCCCTTGAATCTATTTTTTACATTTCAAGAAATCTATAGCGACATTTCTACATACATCAGCATGTTTTTTGACAGTATAATATTATTGCGTATATAAGTTCATAAGTTTGATCCAAAACCATCGTGTAATTCAGTGGCAACACTATGATGTAAAGTAACATGATTCAGACTTTTTTCTATAGATTGTTTTAGTTACTTCTAATTATATTGCAATCCGTTGTTAGAACATGATCAAATTTTTCAGAAATGAAAAATTTGCAACATTTCAAAGTAGCACCAGAGCATAAAGGTAGATTTTCAAATTCAAAATCGCAAAAGACATCAAACGAAAAATACCATTCGGTTTTGATATTAGGCATATATGACCAAGCAAAAACAACATTGTGAAAAGACTCATGTATAAAGCCAAAAATCTATAATAAAATGTGAGCGTAAAATTGTTTCACATGAATGGTTTCAAACATCTTATTACAGTAACGTAAATGTAAAAAGATCTTTCCCTTGTCATTGCGAGTGCTGATCCATCGTATTCCTAGTGATTTCCCTCCTATCCAAAACTTCGTCATCTTGCAAATTAGTCAATCCCTGTAAAAGTTCAGTCTTTTAATCGTCAAATCTTCCTTTGTACCACTGCCATGTCCTTCGTTTCTTTTGTATCCTGTGAATTTATTTATTTTTCTCATTTTTTTGTCTAGAAACAACTGATTTTGGATTGTTATGTTTCTCCTTGATGACTCTTTACTTTTTTCCCTTTTAACAGAAAATGCCATGAGTTTCAAAGGGATGCATATCAATCAAGATTTGCCATAGAAGAAGTTTCTAAGAAGAGATCCAAGAAAAACTTGAAGTAACTTGTAAATCAGAAAAAAGACTATTAAAGATTTAAGTAAGGAAAACAATTTAGAAAACGCTTTCGTTAATCATTTCTGTAAAGGTCAACGAGTAATAAAAAACTACTTTCCAAGGAATCACAAGAATACGAGTTAATCAATGTTTAAGAAATTTACCAATATATTTTTTTATGAAGAAATAGCTTGTTGGGTTTCTGGTTTTGTAAATTTGAGATATCCATAAGGGGTCATGACCAATATCTCAAATTTTCAACAAAACATCCGTTTTATGACCCATAGTATTTGGCATCAATTAGATTTACGGTCTTACTACGGTCAACTGATATAATTAGTTTTAGATCTTCAATTTGGAATCGCCTGCGTCCCATATCACATGTTCTTCCTCCATGAAGTCCCTCCACTTCCTGATCAAAGTCTCTCAAAATTCAGACTTTTATGAAAAATACATAAATCGATTGAGACTAATACCACCAGTACCATTGAAGTTCTTAGGAATTTCACATTCAGTACCAATCCCAACTCACTAAAAATGAGTAGGAATTAACTCATATTTTGTATCGGCTTCTCTACTTCTTGTTTTCTTAGCATGTTGGTACGCCTCAGCTTCAAGCTTATAAAAAAAAATTGCTTTTTTTACTATTTTTAGTCTTTTCCATCTTAGGCTACAGGCCCGTTTGGTCGTGCGTGCTTGTTCGCGAGGCAACCATGGTGCTATCATAGGCCTTGGCCTCACAGATAGCATCTTCCAAAAATTGGAGGATATTTCGTTTGCACTCGTTTTAAAAATCGGTTGGCAGTCCATGAATGAACTGTCACTGTGCCAATGTTCTTCTAAAAAGCGGCACCTTGGCCAAAAAAATCCAAGAACTCCTGGACATAGGTGTCCAATTCTTGGTTGCCTATTTTGTACTTAATAAAGCAAATTCTCAATCAGAATTGACTAAAGCCTTGCAGAATTCGACTAGGAATCCAACTTAAGTCACCGGTTTCACATGTAGGGCCCTCCACCACGAGGAGGCTTTGCCATCAATAAACAACAAAACTGACAATATCCGCTTTTCCTATGGGACGTTGTGCAAGCTAAAATAGCTTCATTAACGGTTTACCCAGTCATCGACAACTTCAGGACGTTTTTATCGCCGGAAATTTTTTTCGGTTACAAGCCAAGCTGTATGAATTAATGACTTGTAATTAATTGAAGATATTTTGTATAAGGCTATTTCAGTTTATTTCTTTGATGTAGTTCCAACACACCCTTGCCCAAAGTTTGCAACAATGTGCTAAAAAATTTAGGGAGTCATCACTGTTAGGTGATGCCAGGAGAATTTTCGAGAAAACGGAAAAATTGTCCCACAGGAGCTTCACACATTTTTATTTGCTTATCTTAACCAAAAAATAACGTTCAGTTAAGAATCATTGTGGGTATAATTTCTCTAATAAAGCAATGTCCAAAAACGTAGTTTTTAACAGACCATAACGTGCTTATTAAAAATTATACCAATGAACAATGCAAATGGATTGAAAAAGCGATAACTTGTCGAAAACCCTTTACGTGCATCAAATTAGTTCATTTGATTGACCCATTATATTCAACAACAAAAAATTTAACTGCATTAGTAAAATTATAGTCCGTAATGCCTATAAGTAGCCCATGGAACTTGAAAAAAACATAAAAAACCATACTTAATGACTCCAAGCCCCCCCCCCCTCCCCCCTTCTTTCCCTCCAAAAGAGAGGGCTCGGGCTCCTGCTGGTTGCGAGCAGAGAGAGAGAGAGAGAGAGAGAGAGAGAGAGAGAGAGAGAGAGAGAGAGAGAGAGAGAGAGAGAGAGAGAGAGAGAGAGAGAGAGAGAGAGAGAGAGAGATGGCAGCTGATTGAGAGCTTGATAAGCTTGTTTTCATCTCTTTTTTCATGTAGGCTTCAGGTGGATGGAGGGCATGTCCACTGGCCACGGTTATGGAGGCCTAAGCTTGGAAAAACTAAAGCTGAATCTTGTTTAGTTTCTGCTTGAAGCTTTGATTGTTTTTCATCTACTGTTCTTGCAAATAACAGGTGCAAGTTGGGTGCATTTACTGTTGCTATGCTTTCCTTCATGCATAAGCAACGCTTTCTTACATTGTTTACACAAATAAGGTTTCTTAACCCTGACAAGGTATATGCTGCCCAAATTTTTTCCAAAACCCTTGTCTTGCAGGTTGCCTCATCTTCCAATCACATGATAGGCTTTCCTGTAATTCATACCATCATAAAATGGCTTTACTGATTCACACAAGCCTGCAAAACATTGTTAGTTTTTTGAAAAATCCAGCATGAACCTGTGAATCATATAGAAATCGCCATGCAAAATCTGTAAGAAACACCAACACTCACAACAAGAAATTAGTACACACCAAACAAAATCCCACTGTTATGTAAAAAACAAGAAGCCACAATAAAAATCCAACATAGCTTCAAATTGAAACCGTTGCTTCCACAAAAGTGCTCTAAGCAAAGTAAGCCTCCAAGCTATGGATCAATCTCAAAGAGGAATGAGGCATCACACCAGCAGCATATGGCTACTAGTCTCACAGTCAACGATCTGTGAATTTCACACGTGTGGAGTGTCCACCACATGTGATTATGATCTCCTAAGGTGTGTAGATGCACAATGATCAAGACTAGATTGAGATTCAAGATCTATCTTCAACTCAATGGCAAAAACACACTACTACATGCATTAACTCACTTCCAAAGTACATACACACGTGTGAGAAGTGTTCCAAAATAAAACGAAGTAAAAACAAGCTGCTCTCCTCAGGTAGAGAGAGAATCCTACCAATAGCTCTCAGGTAGAGAGAGAATGCTAGAAAACACTTAGACTCAAAAATCCACTTGATCTCCAAATTACTTAGCACAAAATGAGAAGTACAATGACACTAGTAGATCCACGAGCTAATCCAAGCTTAAACATGATTGGACCACACATTTACAACCTCTTAATTATATTGGACCATTAATCCATTCACCTCTTGATTCTATTGGACCATTCTCAAGCATTATCTAAAATCCTATTGGACCATTGATGGTTCCACCTCTAAATCCTATTGGACCTCTTGAACTTCATCAAACTAAATCACAACACTTGTCAACACTCTATTTAGCTCGAGTTTTACCTCCTACACTACTTTGGCTCAATAGTGGCATTACATGTGGAATTGATCAATTTGCCATCTATGCCAAATTTGACCCTATCATCATTCTACACCAAGATGCTTGACATAGAAAAATGTAAGACCCCCACATCTAACATAGATAACCTTTTTGCATTTTTCACAGGATCCACTAGTAAGTTATCTATTGAAGATTAAGCATTGATATTGATATAACTCCAAGATGAGATTTATGCTTGCTCAAAGGCTTGGTGAGTAGATCGGCAATACTAGAGGATGTGTTGACATGCTCCAAATAGATTTCTTCTCCAATAAGCTTTTGTCTCACAAAGTGGTGTGCCACTTCTATGTGCTTGCTCCTTGCATGAAATCTGGAATTATTGGCAAGAGCTTGGGCCGAGATATTATCACACTTGATCATTGGTAGATCATGTTCCTTGATGCACTTTAGCTCCAATAACAATCTTGATCCAAAGCACTTCTTTGGTAGTTGTGGTGAGTGCTTTGTACTCGGCCTCACATGAAGAAAGAGATATAGTAGCTTGATTTTTGGAAGCCAAGATATTAGATTGCCTCCAAGAAATATAGTGTATGCACTTATGGACTTTCAATCCATCTTATCACTTGCAAAGTCTGAAGCCGAGTAGCCAACAATGGATAAATCTTCACTTCTATAAAGTAGGCCATAATCACTGATGCGAAAAAAATGCACTCAGAAAATGAAAATTTTAGCTAGAACTCTGATGACAAACTGATAAAAATAAATTTCGAACGATTCGCAAAACTCAAATTATTTTTGTTCGAGTTGGATCAATCACAACGAAACGAAACGAGACGAAATATGGAAGAAAACAAAACGAAGTGAAGCGAAGCGAAACTCAAATGAGCTCTGACATTGATTCATGCTGGAAGCAAAGAGATCGCGAAACGACACGAAATGAAACGAAACGAAGCGAAAGAGTTCACGACAAGATCAATCAGGCTCTGCAACGAGACAAGACGAGACGAAACAAGACGAAACGAAACTTAGATGAGCTCTGTAATTGATTTACCCTTATAGCCAAGTGATGGTGAAGCAGACAAAACACGAAGCGAAAGGAATCGCGAACAAGATCAGTTCGTCAAGAATTCAGATATGATCGCTGGTCACTGCCGGCTATATCATTCCTACAATCCTTCAAAGAGTAGTCAGACACTGGTGATCTACGTTAACAAATTAATATAGCATTCAACAAGAACAAACCAAAGTGTGAAACTAAATGAGCAAGTGAATCAGACACACAAATAGTAACAGACGAATTTATATTCAAGATCATACAATCATACAGATTAATAATGTGCACAACAGCTACAAAATCATTTATTAATTTTCTGATTCTTCAAGCACTGCATGACAGATTCACGCAGATTCACGCAGTGCGTTGGCGTGAGAGAAATACAGTTCTCTCACGAATCGTGTCTCGCTTACTAGCAGACTTCTGGATCTACAGATCCTCTTGAGAATTGTCTCGCACGCAGGCGGACTTGTATTCTGTATTTTTTGTCTTCTGACTTCTTGTCTTGCTTACTAGCATTACTACATTATGCATCAAAACAGAAAGCATATATAGTTTGCGAACTTTTTCGTGTCGCGTCGTGTAACTTACAGATTAGAAAAGATTAAACATCTACAACTAATTGCGAATTACAAGAGTGGCAGATTAGCCACGATCTAGAATACCATAATATTTGATCAAATGTCTGTACCCCTTGGTACTTGACTGATCTTCTTGGTTGTTTGTGGAGCACGACTTATTTCGGTTTTTGTCGTGTCGTGTCTTGTCATCTTTTGTCAAAATTTCAAGATTGAAAGCTAGCAAAGCTTTGGCATTAGAAACATTTTGTTTCTTCAGCTCTCTCTCAAAGCATGATAGCTTGACGACTTCAAGACTGCTCCTCTGTCTCTCGAATAGACCTTTGTCTAAGGTCTTTTTGAAAATGTCAACAACCATGTCTTTTGTTCCAATGAAGGTGGTCTGCAGCATCTTCTTACCAATCAGATCTCTAATCAAGTGGTACTTGATCGCAATGTGTTTTGTCCTTGAGTGAAACACAGGGCCTTTCGTCAGATGTATTGTAGATATGTTATCCATCTGCAAAACCAGAGGTTCGTTCCTCATTTCGCCCAATTCCTCCAGGAATTGTTTGAGCCAAATTATCTCATTGGCCATCTTTGCTGTTGCAATATACTCTGCCTTGCAGGATGACTGAGCCACAATGGTCTACTTCTTGCTGACCCAGAGAATTGCCGCTCCTTACACGATGGTGCATCCTCCTGAGACACTTTTGCAGTCGTCCTTGAGAGATGCCCAACTAGCATCACTGTAGGAAAGCATCTGGAATCCTGCATCACGACAATAACACAAACCATAATTCTTTGTTAGTTGAAGATATTGCAAAATTTGTTTTGCAATCTTCCAATGTGTCGAGCTTGGATTCGTGCAGAATTTGCTCATCATGAACACTGCATAAGCAATGTTAGGATGTGTGTTATCTGCAAGGTACATCAGCGATCTTATCAGTTTCTTATAAGGTGTGAGCTTCATCAATTCTCTCTCTTCGTCAGTCCTCGAACAATTTTCGTTCGTCAGTACTGTTCCTGCAAGCATTGGAGTATTCGCTCCTTTGCAATTTAGCATCCCAAAATTCTCCAGGATTTTCTGGGTGTATCTGGACTGATGAAGGTACAACTTACCTCCCTCATAGTCCCTGTCAATCTGCAAGCCAAGGTAACACCTGGCTTCTCCCAGATCTACAATCTCGAATGTTTCAAGATGTCATTCTTCACTTCGCCAATCAGCTTCTCACTCTTGCAGAGTATCAGAGTGTCGTCCACATACACAACCACAATGATGATCTTTCCATCTATAATTCTTACATACACATTGGAATCAGCCATAAGTGGCATGAATCCTAAGGATTTCAGGGCTTGACCTTTCTTCTTGTACCATTGTCGAGCTGATTGCTTCAAACCATAGATACTCCAATGCATTCTGCATGCATAATCAGGAAGTGAATTCGAGACATAACTTGGGGGTTGATCCATGTAGACCTCTAGTTTGATCTCCTTGGAAAATGACTTTGGCAAGCCAAAAGCTTTGGGTTCTTTGATCATAGAGAGCATGGATTTGTAGTTGGGATGTCCCAACCTCCTATGCCATAACTCCTCCATAGATAGCTTGTTCACAAGAGCAACATTACAAGCATTTACTTCTCTTGGATCTAGTTTATAGATGCCTCCAAATCTAGATCCTAGTGCAAGTATGTCATCATTCTTTTTGATAGTACAAGTATCAACATAAAATTTCACATCAAGGCCATTATCAAGCAATTGGCCAACACTAATAAGATTCTTTGTAAGCTTAGGTACAAAAAGTACTTTAGTAAGAGAAAGAACTTTAGAAGATGCAAGCTTTAAGAGAATATTCCCAATTCCTTAAATTGGACATTCATAATCATTTGTAGTGTATATTGATTTCTTGGCTCTATCATAAGGTGTAATTGAAGAGAAAGAGTCCTTGGAGCTACACATATGTGAAGAGGCTCCACTATCAATATACCATAATCCATCCTTCTTGAAAGGAGAGGATGAGAAGCTAGAAACCGTAAGAGATTCCTCTCCATCACTTGCAATAGTGTCTTCTTTCTCATTGGTGATGTTGGCTTGCTTGAGTTGATTCTTCTTCTTGAGCAATTGGTGGCATGATGGCCTTTCAAAGAACTTGATCTTCTTCTTCTTGGGCTTAGATATAGAAGAACTCAAGGAGTCATCCTCCTCCTCATCTTTGTCTTTGGCTTTGGCTTTGTCCTTGCTTGAGGATTGTTGATATTGGCTCTTGCTCCTCCCTTTGTGCTTGCCCTTGACAAATAAAGCTTTGCCATCATTATGATTGAGAGAAAGCTTGTCCATCCTTAAGAGTTTGTACTCTTGTCTTGATTCTTCAGAAATAAGCACACTTTGAAGAGCCTCCAAGCTTGGTAGCTCCTTTTTAATGGCATCGGATTGGACAAGGTTGTCAAATTCATTTCTCAAGCCATTGAGAATGACTTGGACTAGCTCACTTTGATTGATAGAATCACCAATGCATGCAAGCTCCCTATGAATATCCTTGACTCTCAAAACATAATTAGATGCACTCTCATCACTCTTTTGACTACTTTGAAAGATTTGATTTCTAAGAGTGAGAAGCCTAGAGGTGTTCTTAGCCTCATAGATAGTCTTGAGACAATCCCAAGCTTCTTTGGCTGTAGTGAAAGTACCTATCTCCCTCAATATCTCATTAGAGACATTCATCTTAATGTAGTGGAGAGCCATCCTAGCTCTCTTCTTGTATTTTTGAACCTCTTGAAGAACTTGAGGCTCTTCTTCAAGGCCAAGAACAATGTCTATCACATCTTGAGATATCAAGATGGACTCCATCCTCAACTTCCATATTGAATAATTGGAATTGGACAATCTCTCACTTGGTTCCAACAAGAATGAACCCATTGCAGCCATCTAAAGTGAAATGATCTCAAATGATGAACAAAAAATGATGCTACACACTCACAAAAGGATCCAATAATGATGTGCTATCACCTCCTATGCAAGGTCTTGCAACAAACTGTGAGATGATTCTCACTAGCTATTCCAATCTCTCCAAAACTAGATCTACTTCACATCAAATGATGGAGTATAGACAAAGTTAGGATCAAATACTCTTAGCACATGTGAAATACACTAAGAAACCAAATTTGACTCAAATACAATGATATTGCATGAAACAAAATGGCTAAGTTCTCAAGACAGTGCCTAGATCACATATAGATACTCTGAAAATCTATGGAAAAACACAGTGAAACCTAAGAATGACTTAAGTTCACGAACCGTTTGAGGGACTGACCATTCAACTACCATCTTCACCATCTCCTGGTCAATCTTGATTCCAAAAGAGGTGATCTTATGACCAAGGTAAAGAAGTTCCTATTTAAAGAATTTGCACTTTGATTCCTTTGTGTAAAGCTTATCTTGTCTTAAGATACATAAGATAATATGGAGATGCTTAGCATGCTCTTTGAGTGTTCTACTGTAGATCAAAATATCGTCCATAAACGCTACCACAAACTTTTTCAAATATGGACAAAATAAATCATTCATCATTTGCTAGAAAGTTGTCGGAGCATTGGTTAAACCAAAGGGAAAAACTAGAAACTCGTAGTGGCCAAACCTTGTCCTAAAGTGGTCTTAGATACATCTTCCGAATGTATCCTGATATGATGGTATCCCGTACGTAGATCAATTTTTGTGAAGTATTTAGCTCCATTTAACCGATCTATGAGATCATCCATCCTAGACAACGTGTATTTATTTTTTATAGTAAGTTTGTTCAGACCCTTGTAATCTACACATAGCCGGAAAAACCCATCTTTCTTACTCTTAAAAAGGACGAGTGCTCCCCATGGAAACCTACTTGGTCTGATGTGCCCCATCCTGAGATATTCCTCGATTTGCCTAGCCACTTCCTCTTCTTCCTTTTGATTAAATCTATAAAGTTGTCTGAGAATGGACGACTATCGAGCAATAGATATATCTTATGGTCCACCGACCGAGCGGGAGGTAGTCCGTAAGGTAGTTGTTTCGAAAGAACTTCACCAAATTCTTGTTTTAAATCTTGCAGTAATTGTCGCTCCTGATGCAAATTTTTGGTGTTAAAACATGAAAACATATTCACATAACCAACATCACAATGCATACAAATTTTAAAACCAAATAAAAGAGTTCATAATCAAAATCATCATGAAGTTTTTCTATTAACTTAGCCGAGGAAATCATCGGCGATGGCAATACATCAGTCTCTCCAGAAATAGAGACTATTTGATCAAACTTATTTTTAAATACCAAAGTATGGTTTTTGAAATATGTTGCTAATGAATCATATTTATCGAAAAAAGACTACATCTATCTAGATTCATGACATGGAAGTCGAATGACTCAACATGATCCCGCATCCGAAGCTCTAAATTTGAAACTTTTACATCCCAAACTTCCGTGTCTGACCCCAAGGCTGAAATTATTTGTTGAAGAAGCCTTGCACTGCTGCTTGTCACAAAAAAACTCAAAGTTGTTTTTTCAATTGATCTTTTCGGATGTGAGCCAAGCTCTCCTGTTGAATATGCCTTCCTAAGCAATTGCAATCTTTTCAGTCCTGTTGTTTCATCTTTAAATTGACACTTTCACTGATTTTCATACAAAAAATGCAAATAAATATATATCAGAAGAATCATCCCTTGGTCCAACGCCAACGCTGGACCCTCAGAGTCCTTTTTGGCTCCTGGAACTCCTAATCTTTTTTTGCATTTTTTGTTGTTCTAGGATTAAAAAAATGCATCCCTAGGTCCAGCGCTGGCGCTAGACCCCTGGAGGCTGCTTTTTAGGATACTTCATCACTGGCTTGTAAACGCCACCGGGGGTCCAACGCTGGACCCCGAAGGCTTTTTCTCTGATCCTTTAAAGAGGCATTTTATCTGTTTCTGGTTTAGATAATGAGAAATTAATTTTGTAATCTCTTATTTAGAACAATAATTGCCCAACAGTTGCGTAACAATCATGGTGGCAATGGAAAAGATCCAAAGCTTTTGAAGTTTATCAGTCTTCAAATACTAGAAAGAGTTCCTTTATCATAAGAATTGATAGATTCTGTTTGTTCCCCATGCTTTTTCACTACATCAAGGCTGAACGCTCCTATATCGTAAGAATTGACCATGATATTTCGAGCGTTGAGAACCCTAAATTGGCATTTTGTAGATAAATAATATAACTTAAATCTTGGCACTCATTAAACTATTTTCTTTCTTCTCACCTATACTATTATTGGTACCGATGTGATTGCAGAGAGGGAAGTTCAAGTTCTAGATATGATATATTCTGATAGGAACACAATCAAAAACTTGATTTGAATTCCAAAAAACAGGTTCTTATACGTCATTAGGTTGCATGATCATTTGGTATTATTGTTTATCACATGTGAAAATGGTCGTGATGGTTTACTAAGCACTTAATAATATTCTACAACTGTACAACTTTAAATGACATGGTTGGGTGACTTTATGAAATATGTAATAATTGTAATGTCAAAGGAATCTAGAGGTTCTTTATTCAAAAATGTTATGTCACTGTCAGAGCGTTTGTCAAAAGTATTCAAGGGTGTTAACGTGTATCAAAAATTGTATCCTGCAGCATGAAAAAACCTAAAGCCTAAATCTTTTTAACCAGTTGATAAGCTTCATCTGACCATAAATCAGAATTCTGAACTCCTGAAAATATTTTTTGCAAAGCAATTCTAGAAACAAATGTTTTCTAACTTTGGTGACGATTTCATTTTTAGGAGACAAAGGATGGTTTAGATCTGCAAATAATGCCTCAGATTTGTCAGCGACAGGCTTTTGATATTTTTTTGCGTCTATACTCTCTAATTCCCAAACTTGAAATAAAATGCTATATACTGCTATTCTCAAACTTGAAAATTTACCATGTCCAGGCTATTTTTTTTTTTTTTAAGCTATTTTCTGCCTTCTTGTCAATATTCTAAGACGTTTTTTTATTTGTGATCAGCTAAAAAAATGACCGGTTCTAAATATAACCTTCGTTCAAGTGTTTGTGAACAAGCCGAATCCACAAACAGTGAAGACACAATCTAGCCAATGCAACATAATCCGAATGTAATCTGGTCATAGCTGACAAATCAAATCTCTACGTTTAGAGAGAATGTTGCGACTATGGGTCACAAATCCGTGCAAGCATCTGGACT
The DNA here is from genome assembly GCA_029204225.1 of Diphasiastrum complanatum. Classification (NCBI taxonomy): domain Eukaryota; kingdom Viridiplantae; phylum Streptophyta; class Lycopodiopsida; order Lycopodiales; family Lycopodiaceae; genus Diphasiastrum; species Diphasiastrum complanatum. Next base: position 53,687,415 of record CM055097.1, read on the forward strand.
GTCCATACGAGAAGAGCAAACGACAACTGATGGTAAGGGAAGCAGTATTAGTTTATATGGAAAAGTAATTGAAACAGACATCTTACAAGACCTCGTTGCATCACTTAGAGTTGTAAAAAGTGTGCCACCGCCTCCTATTCCTCTGTGTCATCTGGTAGTCAACGAGGCTATTAGAACAGTTCAAGAAAACATCACAGACCTTGGAATGAAGTTTCGTGTGAAAAATTGCCTACATTGGCAAATCTAGCCATGTAGAATATTGTACATTTTGTCAATATTGTTTGTTGGTTACTTCAATGGCCAAAGTGCCACTTGTACATACACACCTAAAGTAGGTTACCACAAGTCAAGAGGAGTGGTTGTGTCTATTTGGTAGTGATTCCTACTTTGTAGGATCTAGACCATGATTTATGATGAGATTTGTACCTACCATGCACCTACCAAGCATGACTCTTGGATCTAGGCTAGGGTTTTCACATTAGGGCAAGAAAGTGGAGTCTACTTCCTTATTACATGCTGGATTTTCACCTAACTTTGCAAAGGAAGTGTGTTTTACTATGTATTCACATTCTCCATAGTGAGAAGATAGAAACTTTTTGGAGCCTCAAGGAGAAACTCGAGTTTCCTCTCATTGTATGGTGATTACTCTATTTTTCCAATGAAACCCAACTTTGGCACTTTGTAAACACTGTCTACAGGCCGTACTACAGCCTTATTTCCACACGTGTGGAGTTGGATTATACTAATTGATCAATGTTTTGATTGTCTCTACTTGTTTCCTATCAAGCTGCTAAACTAGATCTTGTTTTCTGATGACTAGTTTCTGATAGATTGTTTAACAAGTATACAATCACCTTGTGGATCATTCAAAGATCCATTTATGGTCCTTAGTACTGTACTTTTCACATGGTATCAGAGCCAAGTACAAGGCCATTGATCTGTGTCTGAATCTAATCCAGTTTTAGCAGGTTTTGGGGCAAAAAGCTAGTATTGGAAGGGCGAGCTGGTATCCAGGTTTTGGTGAGGGGATTTGATCCCAAACTTTTTCAGGATCAAAATCCATACTGTTCACACGTGTGGGCATCTCTGAACCAGCATTTAATAACCCATATTCATTGGATCATAGAAAATTTATCTGGTATCAGTTTGATGTAATTTTTGGTGCAAATCCTAGGATAACCTACCAAGATCACTTGCCATTGATTAGTTTTGAATTTGTTTCATGAAAACTAATTAATCTAGGCTGATTTCAGACCTTCTTAAAGTGAAAACCAGGTCTTGAAAGTACATCAAAGTGAATGAGAGAGATAAAGTCAGTTTTTGTCCAAGAATAGCCAAGATTGGCAAGATTTGCTTGAGTGTAGTTTTCATCTCATCTTATCTTCATTCCAGCTTGTGAGGGAGTGATAGAACTGTGATTACAAATCCATTTGTTGGATTAGAAGTCAACATTTGAGTGAAACACTGCAAGTTAGAAACCTTTGTGAGTTTCAAGTACAAACAAATCTATATCTTGTGTGTAGAATCTTGCTAGTAAGATGGGATCAGTGGGAGCCTACCTTCTAGAAGCTAGTGAGAGGTTAAATTCTACCAATTATGCTATTTGGAAAGTGAGGATTGAGTCACTAATGGTGCTCCAATATCTTTATGAGTTTCTAATAGATGATGAAGATGAACCTCTAGGTGCACAGGAATTAGTGAGATACAAGAAGAGGTCTAGGCTTGCACTTCACTGTATTAAGATGAATGTAAGCAATGATCTTTTAAGGGAAGTATCATCATGTAAGAGTGCTAAAGAGGCTTGGGAATCTTTAAAATCTATCTATGAGTCTAGTAACACTTCGAGGGTTCTCATGCTTAGGAATCAGATTCTACAAAGCATGAAGAGGAGTGATGAGAGTGCACAAGATTATGTGCTAAGAATCAAGTCTCTTAATAGGGAGTTAGCTTCCATTGGAGAGAAGATTCAAGATAGTGAGCTTGTTCAGATTGTCCTAAATGGTCTAGGGAGTGGCTTTACAAATTTGGTCCAAAGCTTTGCAATCCAAGACACTTTGCCTACTATAGAAAAGCTACACAGTGTATTAGTAGTTGAAGAGTGTAGGATGTTGCATACCAATGCAAGAATGAATGCTATTTCTCTGCAGGATGGTGATGAGAAAGCTAATTTCTCATTCAAAGCAAGAAAAAGACCAATGGCAAGAAGAAGCACTTCAAGGAGACCAAGGAGGAGGATGAGGCTTCAAGCTCAAAGGGCAAGATCAAAGATTTTGATCAAGTCCAAGTACAAATGTTTTTTTTGTGGAAAGAAAGGACATTTTGCATCAGAATGTCTCAAGAAGAAGAAGGCACAAGAGAGCAAACAAAGCAACATTGCACATCAGGAGGAAGAGGAGGATGAAGAGTCATCCTTGATGGTTTCCAACAAACCACCATCATCCAAGAGCAACACCAATGATTCTTGGTGGATTGATAGTGGGGCAAATTCCCACATGACATATCAAAAGGACATATTCTCCACCTTACTTTCTTACAATGACTTACATAGATCAATCTATACTGCAAGTAGTCAAGAATGTAAGATAAGTGGAATAGGAACAATTCCCTTGTATGTGGGATCATCCAAAAGGACGAATCTAGATAATGTTCTTTATGTTCCTAAGTTAAACCAAGAAGTTGTTTAGTGTTGGCCAGTTAATGGATAATGGCCTAGATGTACAATTTAAGCATGGAGTTTGTTCCATCCTTAGAAATGATGAATGTATAGCCAAAGGCTTTAAGCAAGGTAGATTGTTTAAGCTTGATGCTAATATTGCAGTGGAGAGTGTTAACTTGGCAAAGGTGGAGCTATCAAAGGTGAAACTGTGGCACAAAAGGTTGGGCCACCCCAACTACAAAGCCATGGAATCTATGGCTACAAAGGAGCTTGCAGTTGGACTCCCCAAGCACTCCCTTCTTGAACTCATCCATTCGGATGTTCATAGTTTTTCACATGAGTCTAATGGTGGTGCCAAGTAATATGTAATCTTCATTGATGACTATTCTAGATTTTGTTGGATGTACCTCTTGTCTAGCAAAACAATGGTGTTTGATTCTTTTGTAAAGTTCAAGACTTTGGTAGAAAATCAACTTAGTACCAAGATTAAGGTATTAAGGAGTGATAATGGAGGTGAATATATCTCCAATAAGTTGATTGACTTTTGTAGTTCTAATGGCATAAAGAGGGAGTTGTCATGTCCATACACCCTTCAACAAAATGGAGTGAGTGAGAGAAGAAATAGATCTCTTTGCGAGTGTGCTAAGGCCTTAAGGCTAGATGTTTCTCTATCCAAACCATTTTGGGGTGAAGCAATAACTTGTGCTAACTATTTGTGCAATAGATTGCCAAACCAAGCCATTGGAGGAATCACACCATTTGAAGCTCTATTTGGAGAGAAGCCCAATCTCAAAGATCTCAAAGTTTTTGGATCCACTTGCTATGTACACCAATCCTTGGATAAGAGAAGGAAGGATGATGCAACATCCATCAAAGGCATCTTTGTGGGATATGGTGAGAATAGCAAAGGTTATAGAGTCTTCAATCCCATCACTAGCAAGGTGATAGTGAGTAGGGATGTTATTTTTGATGAAGGACATGCTTAGGTGTCAAAAAGTCAAAAATAGTGTATTTTTGTGGTTTTTTTGAGCTTAAATAGCTCTCAATTGGTGGTCTGAACCTATTGGATATGAAAGATATGATGGATTGCCTCTTATTTGAGCCATCATGCATCCAAATTGGAGTTGGGAGGCTTAGGCACCAATATTTGTTGAAGGACTCCATAAATGCAAATAGCTTATGATTGCTTGCTGGACCTAATGCAAGCCTCTATGCCTCTCTAACAAATCTTAGAAGAGTGCTTTGTAACCTCTAATTGGATGCATATTGGGCTGGAGTTGGATTTTTGACAATACCCCCTAGAAAAGTTCACCCTCCCACTGTAATTTTAGTCTAATACATATCGCACGTGTGATGCCCAGGTGGCAAGATGATGTGGTGAGTGTCTTGCTAACCTCCTCTCCCTTTGTGCTGTTCTTTACAGCGACCAAATCGGAGTCCTGTAGCAAAAGTTATGGTCGTCGGAAGTTTGGCAATTTTTAGAGTGAAATTTGAAAATTTTCCGAAATGTTCTAATTGCATGCAGCACTCTCTTGAATGTCAAAAAATGAACTCAAGAAGAAATCATAATTTCATATAATTATAATCAGTCCTTTAGAACAAAATTCCACACTGGAGGAATTATATGAATCTCAATCCAATTGTCTCGTGTTTAAGAAATTTCTAAAAAGTATAGGTTCAAATAAAAGAGAAATAGATTTAAGGACCTCCAAATTTTGTAAATAATGAGATACTATTTGGAATCCGGATCTATATGACATAATTTCCCAAAATACCCTGAACCAAACAACCAATGGATTTCTCTATTAGTATTACATTACAATAACTACTAACCATCGGTCTACAAATCACTCTCACACAAGAAAATCTGTTTGGAATCACCGATGTCCCATACCACCAGCTTTTCCTCCAAAAGATCATTTTCTTCTAGATCTTCTTACCAAAAAGTTAAAAAGATTAATTGGTTATCCTATATCCCAATATGGGCTCAGATTCAAAACCAATTTCAGGAGATACTTCTTGAATTTCTCTCATGCTCCTTAAGCGTTTCATTGTAGATGAAAACATCATCTAAGAATACCGCTCCGCATTGACCCAGGTATGATGAAATATATCGTTCAAATACTGTTGAAATGAGATAAGTGTATTCACTGAACCAAAAGGAACATTGGAGAATCTCAATATATCTAAAAACAATACTATAATAAATATGAAATATCCATTTCAGAATCGGTAAAAATAATTTCATTCTTTCAAAAGTTAGAAGTTTTCTTGGTTGTCTTAGTCATTATAAAGAAACATTCTATAATGTCTCAAAAAGGAATCCAAAATACTAGATTCCTGTATGGAATACATTCCAACTACTTTTCATTTGTAAATTCTAGGGATTTAATCCAAATCCAATTGCAACACAAAGACGGTTCCAGAAATGGATTTTTATCTGACTGCCATTACCTCTTCCCTTCGAATTTCGACATCTAAATGAACACTGGAAAAATGAATCCAAATTTCTAGAGGCAGTTTAAAAGATACAATTTCAAAGCCTAATTTCCATTTGCACCCACTCTCACAATCACTTATACTTCCGAGATTCAAAGTAGATCAACATAACTAGTCGAATCAGTCAACCAATTCTCTACACCACAGGCTTCATCTCCTTCCTCCCTTCCCAAATGTGGTTCAGACTGAAAGCCCCAGATTTGGCTAGGAAAAGGACCAATCTCGAGTCATTAGTACTTTATCTACTTGTAATTCAATTAGTTTTGATTGTTCACTAGTTAAGTGCCACACTCTACTATTGGCAAATCTACGTGTAGATCTGCATAGAAACCGTTCCAACAAGACTTGCATTATTATTGGTCTTTATTGATCACATAAAACAAGAAATGTTGTCTTTAGCTGACAGATTTCAAAATCTTTAACCAAAAGTAAAAGGTAATGTGACCTTATAAAACTGACTGATTTGATCTTAATAAGGTCATTCACTTTACAAACAATTTCTGTTTATAAAAAACCAACAAATTTGAACAAAATCAAAAGTTCCAATATTCTTTCAAAATTTTACGTAAATGGGATTTCCAAATTCCGTTCGATATGGACCAAAACTGTGAAAATCGATTTAAAGTATCGACTTGGCCATTTCACAACTACCACCCCATTTCGAAACATCTGACATGCATAAACAATGACATGTAATGATTTCTAAAAAATCAAAAAAAAATTACGTTAAGTACCTAGTAACTGGAAAATTTGTTTTTCGACTAGCTTTTTACAAAACTGTATTCAATCATGAAATTACTCTGATCAGCCTATTGTACCACCTTGTATCATGCATCCAAACATTTTCAACATTGAAAAAGCACTCTACTGCTTCACAGCCTTGGAACAGGTTGAAAGAAGAAGATCAGGTTATTGCAACATGGCTACAAGTGGTGGATTCATGTTGGAATGCAATGATGGGCTTACCTCAAGTAACTATTCATTGTGGAAAGTGAGGATGGAATCACTTCCTGAAATGAATGACGTTTTGGATATTGTTGTAGATTTGGAGGAGTGACCAGCAAATCAACAAGATCAAATGAGGTATGATAAGAGGGCCAAAAGGGCTCTACACATGATTAAGATGAATGTTACCAATGAACTTCTCAAGGAGATTGGTAAGTGCACATCATCTTTGGAGGCTTGGGAAACTTTGAAGAAGCTTTATGAATCCAAGTCTACATCGCCTAGAGGCAAAACTTTCAAAGTTTGCAAAAGAAGGAAGAGAGTACTCATGCTTTCGTTTTGAGGGTAAAAGCATCCAATGATGAGTTAGCATGTATTGATGAAAGCATTAAGGAGGTAGAACTTGGTCAAGCTATACTTAATGTTTTGTTGGATGATCATGTTAATCTTGTTCAAAGTTTTACTATTCGGAAGACTTTGCCAAGTACTATAGATTTGCAAGAGATCTTGGTGAATGAAGAGTTTGGGCTTCAATCAAGAGGAGGTGGATCTACATCAAGATCTCATTATGAAGAGGAGGTTATGTTCATCAAAGGCAAGTTCAAGGAAAAAGGCAAAGGCAAGTGGTCTAAAGGGCAAGATCAAGGTGAGAATGAAAAGTCTAAGTTGAAATTCTTTTATTGCCACATCAAAGGGCATTTTGCAAATGAATGTTTGAAGAAGCAAAGAGATGAAGGTAGCAAGCAAATCAACTTTACTACTAATGATGAGGATCTAGGTGGTGGTGATTCTCTTTTGATGTGTTCTTCAAGTCTAATATTAAGTGAAGGTGACAAAGATTCATGGTGGATTGATAATGGAGCTAGTTCATACATGACTAGTTACAAGGAGTTCTTTACATCTTTGGTCACATATGATGGAGCAAAGAAAGCAATTCACATGGCCAATGATGGTGAGTGTGTGATTGAAGAAGGTATTGGTTCAATTTGTCTCTCTACTAATAGGAAAGCAAGACTTGATGGTGTTCTTTATATCCTTCACTTTCAAAGAATTTGTTAAGTGTTGGTCAAATGATAGAGAAAGGATACATGGTAAAGCTGGTGGTGATGCTTGTTTCATTACAAAGGAAGAAATCTTGGTTGCTAGGGGCAATAGACAAGGTAGAATTTTTCAAGCTTGATGCTTTTGTTATGGCTAATAAAAAGGATGGAATGGAAAAGGAGATTGGTCTCAACTTTCCAAAGTTACATTTTAGCATCAATAAGATTGGTGGACCTTATGCAAAGTCTAACAAGCTTCCTTATGCTAGATCTATGTCAAGATCTAATATGCTTCTTGGAGATGTTCATCTTTGTGCTAACTTGGCTAGTTATGAGGATAATGATGGTTCTTCAATGGTTCTTCATGGAAAGTGCAAGCATGCAAAAGGTAAGGAAAGAGCTAACTTCATCAATAAATATGGTGAAGGTTCTTCCTTGGAAAAGGTTCATCATATGGAAAAAGATGTTGCTAGGTGCATTCATGAAGAAGATGGTTCTTCTACATTTGTGTTGAGTCGAAGAAAGTCATTTTTTTAACAAGTGGAGTCACATGTTTGTTGGATTATTCTCTTTCCTACTAATCGACTAATTGATTTTTCATCCAACTATTTATCCAGTTCTACAAATTTTTCCGTGTCTTTATACAATCTGCAGAATTACAAGTGTTTTTACACAATCTGCAGAAATACATAGAGTTTGACAACAGTGTCGCATTTTTATCTCTACAAACCCGATAGTATCACTTGTCAGGAATCTCGTGTAAAAATGCATTGTCGGCTTTTTTGCATTTTTTGCCTGTCAAAAATTGGATGTAAAAATGCAGTGTCACCTTTTTTGCCTGTCAGGAATTACATGTAAAAATGCAGTGTCATTTTTTTTTTCACATTTTTCGCCTGTCAGGAATTACGTGCAAAAATGCAGTGTTGTCTTTTTCGCATTTTTCGCTTGTCAAAAATCACGAGTAAAAATGAAGTGTCACATTTCTCACCTGTGGCAATTTACGTTCATTAATGCAGAATGACAGTTTACGTTCATTTATACAGACAGGCTGTTTACAACCAATTGTCACCGCTTATCAGCAAGTAACTTCTGAGAAGAACTGGATGAATGCCAACAGACACCAGCCAACTGGCAAATGCATTTGACGACCTAATTACTTAGTATAAATTAGTTGTTCATACATCTCAATTATCAATCTGAAAATGTTATTGTAAATTGTGAAGGAGTTGAGTGTTATTACACGACGCTTCCTGCGCTCTCATCAAAGCAGATCGTTCTCAACCATAAAGTATTGTTGTTAGCTCTCTATCAAGCTTTCAAGCTTGAACTCTCTTGAGCATTCTAGTTCAATCTTTTAGAGATGTATTTTAGAGTTTCTATTGTGCTACTGCTTATCAGGAGAGTTGCTTATTTCAGACTTATTCTCAGTTACTCAAAGACAACTTTAGAGTGCGCAGTTTCTATCTGCTTTTGTCTTGCACTCATCAGCATATGATCTTGTTTTTTAAAATCAATACTATTTTCTTATTGCGTTCAATGTGTCAGAATGCATGCATCTCTGTATTGCTTTTGTAATTGATAGAAATTGTCTGAGAATTCAATATTTTATGTTTGGCTCCGTAATCACTTAGTATCTAGCGAAAGTTAGTTGCTAAAGATTGAACATGATTTCCATCACTACCGCTTTGTTCAATTTTTTATAGACGTAGTCATGCATTGGAAGCCAAAAGTTTTCGCATTCTTACTCACCTATTTTTGACATGGTATCAGAGCATTCTAACATGGTATCAGGATATACCAATATAGTATCAATGGTAGCTCACTATTTCTTTATCTAAACCATCACAGTATCATACTTGTAATCTCTATCAGGGCCTAATACTATTTTGATATCAGAGCAAAAAGCTCTAATACTTGATATCTTTCGCAATATCAAATTGATATCATATTCTTTAGTTCCTTTCATCCTTTTTGTGAAAAATACAAAAATAAGCTTGGTAGAGGCCAAAAATCATGTATATAGGATGATTACACATGTGTGGAGCCTGTTCCCACGTGTGAAAGTAGTGTACTTGTCATGTACCATAATCATATGGGTTGTACATATGATTTAATTCAAGTTCTAGTGGCTAAAAAGGCCAAAAACTAGTTTTCTAGACATATGACACATGGCATCAATCTATTGATTGCATGAGCCACATCCTTTGGTTAGGTGTCATATCACATGTGTAGAGGACAACTCACATGTGTGGAATAAGCTGAAGTAGGCAAATTTTGACTTCTAGAAGATTTCCAAGTAGATCTTCATATAGAAGAAAAATGGACCAAAAGTGCTCAAAATAGAAGGTTTTGTCCAAGTGTCAGTTTTGCATGATGAATCATCATATGACAAAGCACCTTCACACATGTGGGATCAGAGGGATGATCAGTACCATGATCTCCCACTTATTGTATATATAGAGCCACATTTGGCCATAATCAATTTGAGACACCAATCTTGGTTTTGGAAGCAATTTTGAGTGATTCTCTCCATTTGTCTACATTTGTTTTGATTGTTTTGAGGTTCTGTCAATATGTACTTGATTTTCAGGTTGGAGTCCGTACTCAGACAGTGTTTCACACGTGTGAAACCATAAAGTACACTTGATTGTTCTTGTTAGGATTTTGTGTCTAGAATTGATCTAGATTTATCTTAATCCGAAGTAGATTGATAGATCAAGTAATATAACGACCAATCCCTCTTGAGGATCAGATTAGGATCCACTCTTGGTCCTTTTTGTACTTTCTCCACATGGTATCAGAGCTTATTACAAGAGGTTTTGTTGAAATTGATAGGGTTAATCCATATCAAAGCCAAAATTAGCAGTTTTTTGGAAACTAGTCAAATTTTGTGTAGCGAGTTGGATTTGATTTGATAGCTATTCTCAAAATTTTTGGTCCAAATCTTGTTGTGAGTTGTAGGAATCCTTTTCACACGTGTGAGTCCGTATAGCTCCAGTTTTGACTGAGAAATTTCAAAGATTTGTAGAATTTGACTCACATACCCAATTTGAGTGATTTTTGGTGCAAAATCAAGCATTTTCTATAGAGAATCTAATCCCTTGATTATTTTTTGGATTAGATCAGACAAGAAATTAAATTTGAAGCTTGAATTAGGTGCATTAATTGATTATCTCTGATTTTTTGAGTGCATGTTGAAGTTGAGAGAGATTTCGCTAAAAATCATAGATTAAGGAGTGATATGCAAGGTGAGAGGTTGAAATCCATTGTACCATCACTCTAGATTTGTTCAAGAGTGATAGGGTCAAGTTTAGAAGCATCAATTTGCTAGAAAACATCCTTGGATCTGTCCTACAAGTGAAACCTTTGAGAGTTTCTAGTGCATATAGAGCATCTATGCAAATCTTTTGTAGAATTTAACATAGATTGGCTTAAATTGAGAATTCTAGAAAAGAGATTGAGATCCAAGTCACATTGTTCAACCCTACTCAATTTGTTTGAGTGATTTTAAGGTTTGAAAAGAGTCATTAAGGTGTCTATGGTAAATGTGTAGATAGAGATCCAATTTTCTAAAGAGTTCCTTCCTTTGTAGAGGGCAAGACCTAGAAGCTCATTATGTGTTGTTATAGGTGAAGAATTTGTCTTCTCCTAGGTGATCAAATCTTTCTAAGTGGTATTAGCTCTTTGAAGCACAATATCTTAGTGAGAAAAATCACAACTTTTGATTTTAAATTTCATTCCAAGTCTTAAAAAGTAGAGTAATTGGTGTCCAATAGGAGTAATTGAATTCAATTTGTTGAGCAAAAATTGACATAGAATGTATGAAACTCAAATTAGTTCTATTCAACTTTCTTTGTGAGAGTGTGAGGGTCAATTTGTGATCCCATTGGATGTCTAGAATGAGGAGGAGTCCATATTTGAGTATTCATGCATGGTTGAGATCTTTGTGAATCTCTAGTTGTCTAATTTTTTAAGCTTTGTGAAAAATTGGTGGTATAATTTGTTGTAAAATCAAATCAAATTCATTCTAAATCTCAAGTGTGAGATCATTTGGGTCAAGAGTGAGTCCAAAAGAAGTGATTAAGTTTGATTTTCATGTATTTGAAACAAAACCCATCTTTTGTTCAAGAATATCAAGTGTTGAGAGAACTAGTCAAGTGAAAAGGAAAATCTAGGTGCCAAATCTTTTTCATATCCATTTCAACTTTCAAAAGAAAGAGTCATTGGTATTTGATGAGTCCAATAGGCGATTGGATCTAATTTCTTTAGTGATTTGATTCAAAGATTGTGTGCTTTTGTCTTAGTGATCAAAACAAAGTTTCCAAGTGACTAGTCATTACCGTGAAGATTGATTCTTAGGTTTGTGAGCTAGATCTTTTGTAGGTCCTTCTAGATTGTTGAAGATGTTCAAATCTAGTTTCTTGAAAGTCAAAAATTACATTTGTAGAATCATATCACAGGATTTTATTCACATGGCATCAATAGGTGGCATCCTATTGAAGGAAAGAAAGGATCCTGAGTGCAACCTTTGTGGCAAGGGAGGATATTTTTTTCTCAAGATGCTACAAAAAGAAGACCAGTCCATCCAAGGAGAACCAAAGCAAGGGGGCCGAGGTGAAGGATGGAGCTTCAAGTTCAAAATGCAAATACAAGAAGGACAAGTCCAAGGAAGGGTGTTTCCTTTGTGGAAAGGTGAATGAGGCTTGGAGTCTCACAAGGACTTGCAAGATTTGTCTTCAAGAGTCCATCACAACACGTGTCAAATCTTTTGAAATTTTTCATTTGGAAGTGCATTGTTTGGTTCAAGATGCAAAGATAGATGTCACTTTCATGAAAGTAACTTGGATTTATTTTATGTCCTTGGAAATTATTTTGCTTGGAACTTTGGACAAGTTCAAACTTATTGTTATTATCCAAGAGAAAACAGTCAAGAATAAGGAGCAATCACAAAATGAAAATAGTTTCATTTATGCTCTCATGTCAACTCATTTTGCTTTGAAGAGATTTTTGTATCTCAAAGGTGGATTAAGGCAATACTAGTTGAGTGTGACGCCTTAAAAGATAGTAAAGTATGTTTTCCTTGTAAGCTTACATTAGTTATGAAGTCAAGGAAATGGAAATATCTTCATAATGTCGGATCTTTTGGTTTCAATTAGATCATGAATGATGTGTTCATTCATAAAGATGAAAATTGTAAGTTTTCAATTTTAAAGGCAAGTTGTAAACTTCTTATGAGAATAAGTGAAGCATCCAAAGTGGACACTTATATCCATAAGCAAGTAGTTAGCCTTATTGAGATGGAAATACCTTTTGATTTCAATATTGGAAAAATCATGCCAAGTTGTGTTGATTTTTGGACTCATGTTTCTAGCATAAGTAATCTTGATAATCATAGAAGCGCATATTGAATGGTCATACTTTTTGTGATCATTATGAGACATGGAAGTCTCGGATTTCCATCAAAAAGGAGCACCATGAAGAGGATCTTAAGGAGTCATCTCAAGGTTCAAATGTGCCAAGGATTGAGGAGGAGAATCCTTCTCAAGGTTCAAGTGTGCCAAGGATTGAGGAGGAGAGACCTTCTCAAATTGTGATTCCAAAAATAAACTCAAGAAATATGGTTGAATCCATGTGGCTCACATTTCAAGGGAAAGAGGAGCATATCTCATGTGGTATACATCTCATACTTACTTCTCTTATGTCATTTAATAAATCAATTTGCTTTAGTGAAATCATTGCATCTCAAAATTGGAGTAAAGCCATACTAGTTGAGTATGAAGTCTCTCTTGAGAACATAGATGATGTTCTTAAGAGATTGAAATTGATTTCAAATAAATTAGAAAGCAAATGGTTATTTCATCAAATGTATGCTCTTGAGTCATGCAAGAGCAAAAGTGATTTTTTCACTCATAGTTTGAAAATTTGTATTGAGGCAAATTGTAAACTCTTTATGAGAGTAAGTGAGTCATCTTCTAAAGACACTTATCTCCATAATGAAGTATTTAGCCTCATTGGATCTGAGATTAGGATGGTAAACAAGCATGAAGATATATTGCAAACACTTTGTTATTATAGCATGCATAGTCTTGCCAATCTGGATGAGACTAATTCTCTAGATCGTAGTAACATGATGTTAGATCTTTGTGATCCTAAAAAATCAAAAAGAAATCTTTATTTTCTCATGGAGGAGCATGCACATGAAGAAGGAGCAAGCCTCAAAGTCAAGCATCTACATGAAATTTGGAAGGAATCGATTTTGGAGGTGCTAGGATGGTGCAAAGCTCTCAAGTTCATCAAAGATGTCAACATCAAAAAAACACTATCATGGATATGGTGATTTCCGATCAACATCAAGCTCATTAGATGATCTTCACACCTTTTGAACCAGCAAAGACCAATTCAGCCCATGGAGTCAAGTTCAAGATCATCATGTTTTCCATCATGCTAGATTTACCAAGCTAGATTTTTTAGGAGTGTGATAAATGCAAAAATAAGCTTGGTAGAGGCCAAAAATCATGTATATAGGATGATTACACATGTGTGGAGCCTGTTCCCACGTGTGAAAGTAGTGTACTTGTCATGTACCATAATCATATAGGTTGTACATATGATTTAATTCAAGTTCTAGTGGCTAAAAAGGCCAAAAACTAGTTTTCTAGACATATGACACATGGCATCAATCTATTGATTGCATGAGCCACATCCTTTGGTTAGGTGTCATATCAAATGTGTAGAGGACAACTCACATGTGTGAAAATAAGCTGAAGTAGGCAAATTTTGACTTCTAAAAGATTTCCAAGTAGATCTCCATTTAAAAGAAAAATGGACCAAAAGTGCTCAAAATAGAAGGTTTTGTCCAAGTGTCAGTTTTGCATGATGAATCATCATATGACAAAGCACCTTCACACATGTGGGATCAGAGGGATGATCAGTACCACGATCTCCCACTTATTGTATATATAGAGCCACAGTTGGCCATAATCAATGTGAGACACCAATCTTGGTTTTGGAAGCAATTTTGAGTGATTCTCTCCATTTGTCTAAATTTGTTTTAATTGTTTTGAGGTTCTATCAATGTGTACTTGATTTTTAGGTTGGAGTCCGTACTCAAATAGTGTTTCACATGTGTGAAACCATAAAGTACACTTACCTTCAATTAATGATTGTTCTTGTTAGGATTTTGTGTCTAGAATTGATCTAGATTGATCTTAATCTGAAGTAGATTGATTAGTAAGTGTATTTTTTCAGTATGAAGAAGTGTCAAACTTCAAGACCTTCGAAATGAGTCCATTTTCATGTATTTTGGACATATATGCCAATTTTACCTATATAGGGCATATTTTAGGTAAGGAGGGTCTAGAGAGAGGAGAGAGAGTCATCTCTCTCAGCTATATATAGCAGGTAGGCCGTGGAGAAACAGGTTGGAGCAGATCCATTGTATTCATTTGCTTAATGAGAGATTTTTCTATTGGGTTCTCCTTCCATTGTTGGCATTGTGTAGTGATTGAGTTCAAGCTTTGTGTGTATGATCTTAGGTGCTTTCCAAAAGTGATAGGCTGATGTATTATGGACTGTATAATGCTATTTTGGGCCGCACTTGATGTTTATGGAAGTTTCCATTTGTGATAAATGCTTTTTGATCAAGTTCTTTGCATTCTAGGTAGCATAGAATGTGTTGCCAATTCCTAGCTTATGTAGTTTGGAGTGCAAGCATTCAAGCCAATGATCTTGGAGTTTAGATCCACTTAGGATCTGTATTTTTCACAGCTTCTTCTCAGCATCTGATCTTCAATAGACCTGAAATATGCTTTTGATCCACAAGTTCAACTCACAAAACAAAGGTTAGTAAGATTTGATCAACAATGCAATGCATAATCATGCTAGAACTTGATCAAACATCCAAATATCACCATAAATGGAAAACTTACTAAAAATAGTAGCCAACTAGTTCTGATACCATGTGAAAAAAGTGGATCTTGAATGGATCCAAACTCCCAAAATACTTGGCTAAGATCTTTGCACAACAAGCTACAAAAGCTAGAAATAGCAAAGCATCCTAATGCTACCTTTGATACACATGAACTTGACAAAGCATTCAAGAGACAAAAGAAACTAATAAAAGGTACTGATGGCAGCCAAAAACAATAGTATACCAGCCCTACAATAGCAGCCTACCACTTTTGAAAACCTCTTTAGATCATACACAAAAGCTTGAAGACAATACACAAAGCAATGCTCTCAATGGAGGAAGAAACTGTGACAATGATCTATTGATCTCTCTCAACAATACAATAAGTTTCTCCAACCTGTTCTCCACGATTTCAGCCTAATATAGGTGAGAGAGATGACTCTCTCTCTCTCTCTCTCTCTCTCTCTCTCTCTCTCTCTCTCTCTCTCTCTCTCTCTCTCTCTCTCTCTCTCTCTCTCTCTCTCTAGAACTTAGGACCCAAATTTAGGGCACCAGTAGCCTAAAATAGCCAATTTTGGCCTATATGTCCAAATAACATGATTTTGGTGTCATTTCGAAGGTCCTGAAGTTTGAGACTTCTTCAACATGAAATATATACTAAAATAAAAGTATCTAGGCCTCTTTCACACGTGTGAAATACTAGATCCAAAACTATATACAAAAATTGCCAATTTAGACCTCAAACTAGCTAGGAAATGTTGACAATTTTCACAAGGATCTGCAAGCCTCCAAGGATCTCTCCTCTACCTGTGTCCCTACTCTTTAAACACAAAGATAGATAACAAGCTGGCCTCAAGTATTCATCACCCAACCATAGCTAGATCCAAGCTCCAAGCAAGACCTATCTAGCACCCCCTTGCTAACCATAAACAAATCACAAGCATACCACAACACTCCATAGCATTCTCAAGATCCAGACCCTACTTATGTCCCATACCATAAGCAAGATCCAAACCTCAAGCATACTACCACAAGAAAGCACTCTACACACTAGTAGCAACACTAGAGCATAAGCAAAGCAAACAAGAGAGATCTCCCCCTCCAAATGGGCGCCCTACTACCCTCATATAGATGGCCCATGGACCCCTCCAATGCAGTATGGAGTTCTATGCTCATCCAATGAGAGAGAGAGAAGCTAGGGGAGTTAAAGAATTTCCAAGAGCCTCCATAGGCTTATGGAATGTCAAGAGACTCCTTCCATAACCTATGACTCTTTGAATGTCTTTCTTGTGGGAGTTGGAAACTCAATGGACACTTTAGAAGGGCGCCCTTTTACTAGGTCCCATTGCCCAAGCTGTGCAAGTATACTTTGGTCCTAGACCAATAAAGTGATATGGTTCAAGGTTGAGGCCCAAGGTTTAGAAAAATAGTCATCCAATGAATTTCTAACACCTCTCTAGGTTCCATACCTCCATCCAAGGTATAGACACCTACCCGTCCTTACCCAAGGACACTAGTACCTTAATCTAAGACACCTACTCTTAATACTAAGGGTACCCCTTATCCAAGGGTCATGTGACTCCATACCTCCAACTAGGTATAGTCACTTGTCTGTCCTTATCTAAGGGCACATACCCTTAGTCCTAAGGGTACCTTGCCATTTAGCCCCCAACACTAGATGGACTAATAGGGGTCTAAAGTACTACTAGTTACATAGGTATGTAGCATTCCTTCCCCCTAAACTTAAATTTTTCCTTGCAGGGAAAAATTTGGAAAATTCTTCTAGAGATCAGCCTCCTTTTCTTAGGTATCCTCCTCTTCTGATTTTCCCCTCCACCTGACTAAAAATTTCCGAAGCACTCTACTTCGTAGAGTCCTCTGCTTTGTAGAGTCCTCTGCCGGCTATTAATTATTGCCTCGGGTTCAGGTTGTTTACTCACGGACTCATCACGAAGAAGTTCCACTAGATCTTCCACAGGGACCAGGGTCTCCCCAGACCCCAACGAGGGTTTCAACTTACTAACGTGGAAAGCATGATGAATTCCAACGTTAGCTGGAAGGTCTAGTTTGTATGTGACCTTGTTTATCACTTGGATAACCTTAAAAGAACCGCAATACCTAGGCGCCAACTTTGCACACTTTATAGTTTTCAAGCCCCTAGAGTGACTAGGGACTCTCAAAAACACTCAGTCGTTGACCATGAATACCTTGTGCTTCCAAGATAGATCAGCATAGTGCCTTGCCCTGTCCTGGGCACTTCTTATGCTATCTTTAGCCAGCTGTAACATTTCTTGCATATCCGCAAGGAAATCAGCTGCGGCTTGCACCCGTAGGTTTTTCATGCCAACACTAATTGGTGATCGAGGTTAAAAACCATACATAAGCATGAAAGGGCTAAATCCGGTCGCTAAATGTTTTGCATTGTTATATGCAAATTCCACCAGTGGAAGGTAATGTTTCCAATCAGACTGCCGATGGCCCACATATGCTCGAAGCATATCCTCCATCGTCTGATTGGTCCTTTCTGTTTGACCGTCTGATTCTGGATGATCTGTAGAACTCAAACTTAAAGTTGTTTCCAAATTTTCAAATACTGCTTGCCAAAAATTTCTAGTGAATACGGTCACTAACAATATCGCAATGCATGCCCTCTTCACGTGGATTGGGGTCCGACGTGGTTGCATCAAGGCCGCCTGCACGGTCATGTGACTCAATAGCAATATCTAGGCGCTTTTTAGATCTCAGCTCTGCGGGATCTATGTGCCTTTTTGTTTTTGTTTTTGAGGCTGATCCTTGTGGTGGAAGTGGCGAGAGTTTATTTCTTCCCTTTTGGAATGCCTGCCATTCAAGATGCAGGTCATTTTCACAATTGTGTCTCTCACCCTTCGGGTAATCCAGCCACCAGGGACATTTGTTTACTTCCCAAGCTGTGATTCCCCAATCTTTCCACTATGTGGGGAATATTATTCACCTTAATGGCCGCGTCATGCTGAGCTTGACACTCCCCAAGAGATAGATTCTCTCTATCAATTCTGGAGGTTGCCTGATCGAGCAACCTTGTGAAATCTTCCTGTGCATGCATTGCCAATACAACGTTACAATTATCAGTGCATCCACAAAGATAAAATACACTGCACCAGCTTCAAGTTTTCTTACCTTGAAAACCAATTGAGAAAATATTACCATTGGCACATTGTACCAAGATTTGTGTTGGCCTTTTCATTCTATTCTCATTTTTGCTTCCATCCAATATCTATCTTGGATTGGCATGTTCCTCAACAGTGTGGCCTTGTCAGATAGTCCAAATTTCTACAGCATGAACACGTCACGTGACAACGTGTGCGACACATGTACGCAGGTCAACCTACAAACAAATCAATTACATCAGGACAAGGAACAACCTTATAAAAATGGGGAGTGGTGACACTAAAATGAGGTCCATACTTGTTGATGGAATGTAGAGCAAGTATGAGCTCGCCTTCTTTAGATCTGCTTGCCTCGATGAAAGTGCAATCCACCCTAATATGTCTTGCTTTATTCAATGGAAATTTTGAGCCAAAAAATGCGAGGAACTTTAGCACTTAACAATTAACGAGAACATAAAAAGAACAAATATCTGCAAACAACTTTGTATACCTTGTTTTATCTTTTTCATCCATGCGGTGGCTCGATGGTTGCCATCCCAAATGATGTACTTCTTATTGCTCAAGTGTTGCCACTCGGGTGAGTTACAAAGATCTTCCTCAAACTCCATATTTACCTCTCTCCAAATAGGACCCCAATCTTCTAGATCGTATTGGTCCACTTCAAGCTCTGACTCACCTACTCTTTTCATGGAGACAAAGAAAGTTCCCAAATCTCGAGGATATCCCATTGTGCGAAATGTGAAAAGTACAGTACTAAGGACCATAAATGGATCTTTGAATGATCCACAAGGTGATTGTATACTTGTTAAACAATCTATCAGAAACTAGTCATCAGAAAACAAGATCTAGTTTAGCAGCTTGATAGGAAACAAGTAGAGACAATCAAAGCATTGATCAATTAGTATAATCCAACTCCACACGTGTGGAAATAAGGCTGTAGTACGGCCTGTAGACAGTGTTTACAGAGTGCCAAAGCTGGGTTTCATTGGAAAAATAGAGTAATCACCATACAATGAGAGGAAACTCGAGTTTCTCCTTGAGGCTCCAAAAAGTTTCTATCTTCTCACTATGGAGAATGGGAATACATAGTAAAACACACTTCCTTTGCAAAGTTAGGTGAAAATCCAGCATGTAATAAGGAATTAGACTCCACTTTCTTGCCCTAATGTGAAAACCCTAGCCTAGATCCAAGAGTCATGCTTGGTAGGTGCATGGTAGGTACAAATCTCATCATAAATCATGGTCTAGATCCTACAAAGTAGGAATCACTACCAAATAGACACAACCACTCCTCTTGACTCGTGGTAACCTACTTTAGGTGTGTATGTACAAGTGGCACTTTGGCCATTGAAGTAACCAACAAACAATATTGACAAAATGTACAATATTCTACATGGCTAGATTTGCCAATGTAGGCAATTTTTCACACGAAACCTCAAATCTAGCCTTGGAGATCACAATGCTTTTATCAATAACTCCAATTGAAGATCTAAGCTTGACAAATGAATCTTTAGGTAAAGGTTTAGTAAACAAATCAGCCAAGCAACTTGGTGATGGCACGTGTTGGAGCTTGATCTCTTTAGCTTGCACTTTTTCCCTCACGAAATGATGAGCAATTTCGATGTGTTTGCTCCTTGCATGGAATGTAGGATTAGTTGCAAGTGATTGGGCTGATTGGTTGTCACAATAGATGATAGGGATCTCCTCCTCCATGACATGAAGCTCCACCAATAGCCTTTTGAGCCACAAGACCTCCTTGCATGTTGATGTCAAGGCCTTGTATTCGGATTCTGTGGAAGATAGAGAGATGGTATCTTGCTTTTTAGAAAGCCATGATACTACTCCATCACATAGAAAGGTGGCAAAGGCACTTGTTGATCTTCTATCCACTTTGTCACCTGCAAAATCCGAGTCACTATAGGCTCTTAAGCCAAGATTAGTTCCTCTATACAAAATACCAAAATTCTTAGTGAATGAAATGTATCTAAGAACTCTTTTTGCCATCTTCCAATGTGAAACTAGAGGACTTCGCATGAATTGGCTTAACTTTCCAACACTATAACTAAGATCAGGTCTAGTTATAGTTAAATAGATCAAGAATCCAATAAGCCTTCTATATAATGTGATGTCCTCAAAGGATGCTTCATCACAACCAATAGATGCTTTTACATGTTGCTCCATTGGTGTCTCAATGCCTTTACAATTCTTCATTCCAAATCTATCTAGGATGGATGTAGCATATTTAGATTGACAATTGAAGCTAAAATCACATCGTCTAATAACCTCTATTCCAAGAATGAAGCTCAATAGGCCGAGATCTACCATCTTAAACTCTTTTGCTAAAGCAATTTTTACATCTCTAATTCCATCTAGATCATTACCACTCAAGATAATGTCATCTACATACAAAACAAGAATAATGATCATGCCATCATGAAAACTTATATACAATGATGGATCATAGGCACTCATTACAAAATTGATGGAAATGAGAAAAGAGTTTAGCCTAGAGTACCATGCTCTAGGTGCTTGCTTGAGCCCATAAAAGCTCTTCTTCAAAAAACACACCTTTCCTTCATGCTTTGCCTTGATGAAGCCCTCGGGTTGCCTCATGTAGATCTCTTCCTCCAAATAACCATTGAGGAATGCATTTGTGAAGTCAAGTTGGAATAGCTCCCAATTGAAGGTTGTAGCAAAACTAATGATCAACCTGATAGTAACAAGCTTAGCCACAGGAGCAAAAGTCTCATCATAGTCAATGCCTTTGGTTTGTAAAAAACCTTTGGCAACAAGCCTAGCTTTATGCTTGCTTATTGATCCATCTTGATTATACTTCAACCTAAACACCCACTTGCAATCAAGAGGTTTCTTCCCTTGAGGAAGATCCACAAGATCCCAAGTATGATTTTCAATAAGAGCATCATACTCTACTTGCATAGCATCCATCCAACTTTTAGACTTACAAGCATCTTCATAGCATGTTGGCTCATCTAACATTGAAGTAAGAAAGGTGTAAGATGTGAAAGATGATGAGCCTTCCCTTTGATCACCTTGACCATCATAGGTGAGCCTCAATGGCTCGGATCTTGCCCTTGTAGATCTTCTTGGAGTTCTTGCATCTTGAGGTGGATCCTCAAGTTCTTCTTCACTTGGAAGCTCCTCCTCCATCCTAGCATGATCCTTGGCATCAAGATGATTAGTAGCATTATTGACAGCCTTATGACCACATAATTACACCTATGAAAACGTGCAAGCAAAATATTAGCCATGTATTTTATGAATAACACCAAAAACATTGAAAATACCATTAAAAAACCATGTTTTTTTGACCATTTTTCAACCATTTTTGCAATTTTTTGTGGATCAAACCCACATGCAAGTGCAATCAGGACATATCTACTCTAATTCAATTACATAAAAGCACTAAAAGTTTTGATTTTAATCAATCATGGTTCATATAGCCCATTTCTAGCCCAAAAATCATAATTTTTAGCTAGAAATCACTATCTAAGTCCAATTTTGACTTTTCAATTAGCATGCAATCTTAGAATTAATCATAATGACTGGAAAACAACAAGTACAATTTTGAAAAACGTTCAAGATCAGTAGCTTTGATGAATTTCAAGCAAAAACATTGAATACTAGCTCAAAAACTACAAAAATTATATTCATACATTGTGTTACTTCTCTTTACTTCTTCTTCTTAGGTGGTTTTCGCTCTGGAAACCTAGTGTTTTTGCCCGTTTCCAGGACTCAGTTATTTTCAGTTAGGTCCTCTAGTTTAGAACTATTTCTAGGCAGATCGTTTGTCAGTTGAACATATGTATTCCCAGCTTGTCAGTGGGATGAAATAGTTTTGTTCACTCCCGCTACATGCATTTACAAGCCATGTAACCAATCCTTGCTCAACAGATTAGCATTCTGAATCAGAGAGCAATCTACAAATCTGTCTACTAAACTACTCTAAGAAATCAGGGAACAATACAACATCAAGATTAATCTACACAACAAAAACAAGAATCAAGAATACTAACTACCTAACATCATTCTAGCATCCCAAGAATCAAGAAATACACCTCTCTTGATGCTTGGAATTCCCAAGAACAATCAAGGATAGGATTGTTAGTGAATATGCAATGTTATGTCCATGGCCAATAAGTAGGATTTAGTATACTCCTAGACTTGGATACATGGTACTCCAGTAAATCAAGCTGTTAGTTATGCCACGTCATACTAGATGTGACCTGAAAGTAACTAATGTCCTTGTGAGGCCTAGAACACATCAAATGGAGTTTAGACGAGGTATGAGATCATGTATGCATGTGTAGAGTTATCAATAACAATTCTATGATAGTTGGTCCATTCTTAGGACTCTATTCTAGGTGAATCTATGTATAGGGAACTTAGGGCTATGCATGGCTATGTGCCCAAGTTGCTTTTGGCTCTATATATTGAGGCCAAACTCGCCCTACTCCTCATTATGATCATTGATTCATTGCCAGGATTTCACTCTACCTTCATGCTTCTTATTCTTTGGCTTGGGAGTGAAGCTTCTAGAGTTGATTGGTTGCTTCTACTTAGTTGGGTGGTTGCTCCATAGTGTGTTTTTCATTGTGTTTTGTCTTGTAAGCAGGATCTTAGGGAGCTTCCCTTATATTAGTATCATTGTGTTTGTGATTTGTAAGCAGGATCTAAGGATCTAAGTGACTATAAAAAATAAATATCCATTACCCAGAATGGATGACCTTGTAGATTGCTTGGGTGGAGCACGATATTTCACCAAGATAGATCTCAGGATATGGTACCATCAAATAAGAATTAAGTCAGAAGATGTCCAAAAGATAGGATTTCGTTCTAGATTTGGTCAATATGAATTCTTAGTGTTGTCATTTGGATTTACGAATGCTCCAACAACGTTCCAGCAAATGATGAACGATTTATTTCTTCCATATTTGGGGAAGTTTGTGATTGTATTCTTAGACGACATTCTCATTTACAGTAAATCCTTGGTGGAACACGTAGAACACTTAAAAATCATCTTGATGAAACTTCGTCAGGAGTTACTCTATGCTATAGAGTCCAAGTGTGAATTATTTAAGCAAGAGTTGCTTTATCTTGGTCATAAGATCACAATAAATGGAATCAAGATTGACGAGGATAAAACCAAGATTGTGATTGAGTGGCCAATTCAGAGAATTGTGAGGCACATAAAGTCATTTTTAGGTTTTACACTTTTCTTCAAGAGATTTATTGAGGATTATGCTAAGTTAACAGACCACTTAATAATCTGACAAAAGGGTTTGTTAATAAAAAGAAAAAGAGGAAGCAATCTAGTCCGCCTATTGTTTGAAACGAGGAATTGAATCATTGTTTTGAGAAACTTAAAACAATGATTGTTTTAGCTCTCGTGTTACAAATTGCAAATCCAGATTTACCTTACGTCGTGAGATCGGACGCAAGTGATGTTGCAGTTGGAGCAGTTCTATTACAAATGGATAGGCCACTAGCGTTTGAGAGCAAAAAATTCACTGATCCTCAGTTGCATTATACTACGTTGGGAAAAGGAATTGTTTGCTGTAATCCATGCACTTAAAATCTGGAGACACTACTTGTATGGTAGTAAGTTTGTAGTGTATTTTTGTAATCCTTATAGTGGTATAAGAAGGTTGCTGATTTTTTCCATGATATGCAAGAAATGTTGCAAGTGGCTAAGGATAGTATCCGAAGTGCTCAGGATAGAGCTA
Organism: Diphasiastrum complanatum; assembly: GCA_029204225.1. NCBI lineage: Eukaryota > Viridiplantae > Streptophyta > Lycopodiopsida > Lycopodiales > Lycopodiaceae > Diphasiastrum > Diphasiastrum complanatum. The sequence continues at coordinate 53,711,354 of CM055097.1, forward strand.
AACACTATACCGATCTTAAGAGATCTCCAAGAGATTTTAATGTTGATGACTGGGTATATCTTAGGATTCCAAAATATTCTAAGATGTTACGTATAGGAAAGCATTATAAGTTGTCTACCCGTTATTGTGGACCTTTCAGGATTGTACGTAGAGTTTGTTCTTTGGCGTATGAATTCGATCTTCAAGAAAAATGGACTGCACACCCAGTATTTCATGTAAGTCGTTTAAAACTAAGTTTACATGATGGTAATACAGTTGGATCGGATGAGGATTTATCCTATTTGAAAGATTTGTCGCTTAGTGTACCTCTGGAACCTGAGAAAGTGCTCAGAACCAAAGATAAACAATTGAGGAATCGTTCTATCTCTGAGTGCTTAATTCGGTGGAAGGGTCGTATTGAGGATGATGATTCGTGGCAGAGAGTTAATAGCATAAAGAAAAACTTCCCAAAGTTTAGTTTCTAAGGATAGAAACAGTTTAAGGAGGGGAAGAATGTTATGTTCATGACTAGTACATAGGATACAATATACTCCTAGTCTTGGATACACGGTACTCCAGTGAAACAAGCTGTTAGTTATGCCACGTCATACTAAACGTGACCCGAAAGTAACTAATATCCTTGTGAGGCCCAGAACACACTAAATGGAGTTTAGATAAGGTATGAGACAGTGTATGCATGTGTAGAGTTATCAATAGCAATTTTATGAATAGTTGGTCCATGCTTAGGACTCTAATCTTGATGAATCTATGTATAGGGAACTTAGGGCTATGCATGGCTAGATTGCCAAGCTCTCACTCTATATTCATGTTTCTTGTTCCTTGGCTTGAGGGTGAAGCTTCTAGAGTTTGATTGGATGCTTCTACTTGGTTGGGTGGTTTCTCCATAGTGTGTTATCCATTGTGTTTGTGATTTGTAAGCAGGGTCTAAGGAGCTTCCCTTATAATGTCCTGTAGCCAATAATATGATCATCTGAAGTTTTGCAATTTTGTGAGTAAAATTGGTAGAATTTCGAATTGTTCTAATTGCATGCATGTCAATTTCCTATTTTGAGATATTGTGCTTGCATGGAATGTCTGCATGTTGATTCTCAAGGTGATTCTGACATGCATAAGTAGTTTAGATATGTTTTGAGTGGTTATACGCATGTATTCTGACTAATAGATACAATAGTTGTTGTACAGCGTAGACCATGGCCAATGGTTCTTTCTCTGTTGTTGTATAGTTTACTTCAACAGGCACCAGTTGTCTGCTGAAGAAACGGATTTGAAAATCCTTTCCATATTCGCCAGGTTGTGCAAGGAGACCTCCTATGGCATACTTACTTGCGTCGGTATGCACATAAAATACCTTCGTGTAGTCTGGGGAACGAAGTATGGGGGCTATTGTGAGCGCTGTTTTTAATTCCTCCAAAGCTTTGATACACTCATCGGTCCATCTAGGGTCTACCACAACTAAATAAATGAGTCGTGCCTTGTCGGCATAATCAATTATGAAGACAATAATAATTAGTGTGACCTAGGAAAACGTAAACTTACTTCATTGTTGTAGGTAAGGGCATTTCAACTATGACCTTGATCTTTGAAGGGTCGGTAGAAATACCATCCTTCAAAATGATATGTCCGAGTACTACCCCATCGGTGACCCATATTTGACACTTATCAGGGTCTAGTGAAACTCCAAACCTACAACAATGAATGAAGATTTTTTCTAATGCTTCAAGGTGCTTGTCGGTTGAAGAATGTACACCCAAATCATCTAGATAAATCTCGATGATCCGGTGTAGCAAGTCTTGAAATGCCATTTGCATAAGGCATTGAAATGTTGAAGGGGGCATTACATAAGCCAAAAGGCATGACATTATAAGCGTAAACTGTATTTTCTGTTGCAAAGGTCATCTTGTGTCTATCTTCAGGGGCTATTTGGATCAAGAAATAGCCACTGAAATCATCTAGAAAGTTGAAAGCTTCAGCTCCTGCCATTTCCTCAAGGATTTGTGTAGTTAAGGGTAAGGGGAAATGGTCTTTTTTTGTAACCGCGTTAAGATTCTTTAGATCGACGCAGATACGAACCTTGCCATTTTTCTTGGGTACAATCGCATTGGGTGATACCCAATTAGTATGTTGGACTTCGAAGATGAATCTAGCATCCAGCAATTTCTTAATATCTTCATCGATCCACTCGCGATAAACAAAGTTACTTCGGTATGGCTTAGCCCGAATAGGCTTAGCGTTATCCTCTAAAGGAATCGTATGGACTGTTATTTCAAGCGAGATCCCTTTCATCTCATTATAATTCCACGCAAATAATCTCTGTATTTACGAAGTAAGGTCTCTAGATTAACAAGTTGATCGGGTGTAAGATGGGCTCCGACATGAACAATGCGACCCACATCCTCATCAGGATCTTTAAGGTTTAACGGAATGGTTTTAGTGGGTCCTTCAAAGGAGTGGAAACTTTGTGTGGATTCCTGGTGTGGATGTGGTAACTGAATAATAACGTCATCCAGTGTGAAGTCTTTAAACTTTTGTGGGGGATCAAAAGGTGGTTCCACAAAGTTTTTGAAAACTTTGAGAATCATTTGCTTTGAGGCACTACCAGATGTAGAAGTTTGATCGGATTGTTTGGTTTCTGTCTATTTAGACAAGGGCTTAATCGGTTGCTTTAGCTTCTCACACATCTGTTTTTGACACTTGGTTAATTTTGTATCAATAGTATTTTTTTTTTGTAATTGAGGTTTTCGAGGTTGTTGAGGGGGCAGTGTTGTTGCCTCGCTTATCATGTCGTCATCTATTGTATCCTAGACTTCTTTTGAATACACGTCCCATGTGTATACTTTGGGCTTGGGCCTATATGTTTGTGTGTTGGATACTTTGGAGGTCATTTGCACATGAGCCAAAGGCCTTAGTGATTTGATCTCTTGTGGGATCGATTTCAGCGGATAATGTTTGTTATCAAGATAAAGGAGTACATGTTCAGTCAACATCATTCATGGAAAGAATACCTTCTTCCGAAACATGGGCGGTAGAGACGCTAGGTTCTCCTGGGCACCAAGCTATAGAAATAGGGTCAATCATCATAAGAAGGTGTTGGAAGTATTTCTAGTTCATGCAATGGCTAGTTCTACTTACGGGTGTAGTATAGGGATGTAGAGATTCGTCCACTTTCTAAGTTTTCTACAACAAGCTTCAATGGAAATACGAAAATAATCAACAAATATGAGAGCACTAAGGCTTACCCAACTAGTGCCCGAAACGGCAATAAAGCTAATCAAAAACAGCAATAAAAATTCTTGCTAAGGCAAACCCAACTAGCAAGATTGCTAAACTAAGACCTAAATTAACACCCAAAGGGTTTGAAAGATAAATTGCGGCTAACTAAATAAACCAATAGAAACATGCCACAATAATCCAATGAAAGGAGGCAAGAGGAGGCCCGAGCACCTTCCCTCAAACACAAAAAAATAGAATGATAATCTCAATAGAGAGCAGTTTAGCATAATCTCAGAGTGCTGTTTACAATGCAAGTACCTCTCCTTTTATGGCAAGGAAGATCTTCCATAATCTGTTTCTAGCCTTTCTAGAACTTCGAACTTAGGATTTAGAACTTCAAAGTTTCTTCACTTAGGAAAACTTAAGATAAAATATTTCTAATCTTAAGTTTCCTAAGTGTAAGTTCTAAATCTAAGTTTAAGCTATTTTATTATTATTTAAGCTTCTACTCATGGGCTTACAAAACACATGCCATGGTTGAAGTTTATTGACAGATACTCATACATGGACTCACAAAACACATGCCATAGAGTTTTATTTATTTCTTTTTAGTTTCTCTGTGTTAGCACAGTTGCTAACATTATCTCCCTCCTTATTGGATTGGTGGTCCCACACCAATCGAAGCCTTTCAACAGTTGGTGACCATGTCTTCGGCTAAGTTGCCGGTATCGACGCCTGTGAGCTTGGGCCAAAATATTCTATTTTTGACCTTGGTGGCAGGAAACAGTTCTCGCCTCGCTATTGGATAGTAATAAGGATTTGTGCGCATGCAGGAGGGAGCTTCGATATACCATGCCATTGAGGTCTTACTTTGCAGAAAGAGCTGATGACACCAGTGAGGTTGTGGATCTAGGAGTTTGACTGCTTCTTTATGTGTTTGACTCTGTCCAGATCTGACAGTATGTAGCCACCTCGCTCTTTTGTTGTTGGATATTTCTTGGCAAACTCCTCAGAGGTGCGCAACTCCTTGTTCGGTTCTATGGGCGTGATTCTGTGTCGGATGGTTGGTGCTTCAGAGGCAATCTCGTGTTGAATTCGAGGATCGGGTTCAGGGGAGAGAGGAGGCGAGGGGTTAGCTTCAACAATTCTTTGTGACTCAGGAGAAAATTGTCGTGGAATGAATGGGGAGTTAGTGGTGTCAAGAGAGTTAAAAGCGGTGGAAGAAAAGGGATAATGTTGGGAGCCGGTACCCCCAGAGCCTAACAGATTGGTTGGTGCTTGAGCTCCTTGCCCCAAGGGTTGGCCTTGAAAAGAGGAGCCTTGAGTTGCAGGAGGAGGCTGTTGGAATCATGCTCCATCTCCACCATCTGGTCCATCAAAGTGGTGCCCCGAATCATGGAATTGGGCGTGCTCTACGTGAACCGATGGTGTCGACTGAACAACGGCCTTTAAGCTTGCTTCCAGGGTGGCTAAGTGTTAGTTCAGGGCCTCGACGGAAGCAAGGTATGATTGTTGTAATCTTGAGTGCTGCTCCGTCGTGGCTTTCAACTTTTGGGCCAGCGTTTGATAGGCCACCACTGGAATGGCAATTCCCTCAGGAATAGCTGGTGGTGCGAAGTTGTTGAAGTTCACCAATTCCAACTATTCCTTCATAGTGGAACGTGCGGCTTGTGCATCTGCTACAGCCTCATCCCTTTCGGCTTTGAGGTTATCGATAGTATGTTGCATGTTGGATACCTTTAGTTGGAGCTGGTTCTGGAGGTGGAGTAGCATCTGCTATTGTTGTTGACTATAATTTGTGAGGTTCTGGATCAGCAGCTGTTGTTGTTTGTTTTCCTCCTCCAGCCTTACTTTTTCTTTCTGAAGGTTCGCCATAGCACCATCGTCAAATTGCCGCATAGTATATTGTCCCCCCCAGGGTGCCAAATAGATTGTATTGGAGCTCATTCACCAACCATACCGCTTTTTGGGCTGCAAGGGGTAACTGCTCCCAAGGACCAATGTCAGGGAGGGTGCGTGTGTAATTAGGATACGACATGATGTATGAAAATTAGGGTTAGATGGAGATGTATGAAAGGCAGTGGAGGTGATTGAGGGTTGATGGGTGAAAGAGGTGGGGAGATACTGCGTGGCGGAGATGCATGGCTTGGGTTAGTGGTAACGGTGATTGATGGAAGTGCGGTTAGTAATTGTAATGCAAAATCATCTACGTTGACTATGGAGTCAAGTAGGGTGAAAATTTGTATAGGTGAGGGCTTTTTTGTGGAATTGTGGAAGTGAAGCCCGTGTTGAGAGTTAGTGAGGGTGTGGAGGTGGCAGTAAATGGTGGGGGTGGTGGTGGGAGGGTGAGAGCAAGTGAGGGAGAGGAGGTTGCCTGTGTGGATGGAACCATGCCCATAGGATCAGATCCTGATGTGTCTGCCGCCACTGAGCTGCCTGCTGCTGCCGCTACTGCTTGCCTGCGTTGCTGGGCCTGGTGAAGTAAGGCCGCTGCTACTCTAGGACCTCCTTTGGGACCTAAGAGGGTTTAAGGCTCCCTTTGTATTTAGCATACTCCGTCTCGATGTCGCTGGATAGAATTTCACCAGGGACATCGCCTTCTGTGCTGATCGCCTTCCCTTTCTGCTTCTTAGTAGGTGGGGCTGGTGAGACCGGTTCTGCTGTCGGTTGGGGGGTGGCTCATTTTTTTGTGCTTGGATAGAGATAATCCAGCTCTTTGATGGCAGCAACTGCCCTAGACCCCAACTGTTTGGTGACCAACATGTGGAGGAGATATCCATATTTGGTAGTTGGTTTTCTAGCTTTCAAAGCTCCACACAACTTCTCTGCTACCTTCTCAGCCCACTTGTAATTTTGAATGGGATCATCCATGGTGAGGGTCAAAGAGAAGAAGTCGCTCGGTGGTATGCGATCCATCTTGGCAGTATGCACTTCGACCATGGTGACGAGGATTTCTGAGGCGGCCCGTAGATGGGATCCGCGATGAGACGTATGGCGATCCCGTTGTTGGTTTGGGCAATGGTTTTGCCGTCCTCTATTAGAAACTTTGTAAAGTATTTGGCATCATAGCTGGTGCCCTTGCCATGCATTGTCTCTCCGAGATTAGGGAAGCCGATGCTCTGGAGATCCATAGGAGAGACGTTGATGATGGTATAGCTGCCGCTCTTAGATGTTAGCCTTAAAGTTTGGAATTCATCCGAATAGGTGGACTAGGCCGCTCGGATGAGGCTCTCGCTCTACTGGTCCCGAAAAAGAGTCAGATCAAAAACAAGGCTTGTGAGGATATCCTTGGCCAGGGTGAGCTGCTCGGCGTAATTCTTGATACAGATCATAAAAATATCCCTTGTATAAGGACGAGGGGGTTTATGGCGATGCAAACTGAGCGAGGAATCATGGGAGGCCATGATAGCAGTGATTTTAGATTGCTCTGAGAATTTTAAAAATTTTGAAAATTTTTGGCATGAACTCGAGAGCAGCAATCTAAAATGATTTCGTGAAGAGAAGGGTGGAGGTCTATATATAGACTTTTTTTAACAGGAATATGCAACGTTACTCAGAAATTGTCCTCAGTGTCCACAATTTGGTAATGATGGTCGCGAATTTCAAGGCAACGTTCTGATGGTCCGCGAATTTTTGTAAGTGATTTTTTTATGCCAAAAGAGAAAATAACATCTAACAGTGCAAAATTTTGTCTAATCAAAATTCGCAAAGATAGCAGAGAAATCGTGGGAATCATTTTGAGCTCCTTGCTCTAGTCATGAACAACTCGTGCATTGGTGAGCCACGGATGACCAAGTAGTAATTCATAAGAATAGACATTATTGGGAATATCAAGTACTACGAGATTGATAGAAAACTTGAGACCTCCTTCTCTAATCAGCACGTGTGGAAGGAAACTAGTAGGTCGAACCACACTTTGATCAGCCATCTGAAGCTGACAACTGGGTTTGGCTAGCTTGTCTCTCAGATTCCATTCTATCATGAGGGATGTGGAAATGATATTGACACCGGAGCCACCATTAAGTACTGCTAAAACTTCACGGGATTGATGATGGGTAGCTGGGATTTTGATGTTGCCTCGTTTGTTGAGTGGATTGGTTAGATATAAGGGCATTTCAGGCAACTCGTCAGTAGTGGTGGTGTTATTGGATTTGATTTGTTGTTTCCACTGGCCAGCATGCTTCCAGATTACATGGAAATGAAGAGTGACATTGGCTTGTAGTAAATCTCCTCAAACTTTGGTACCTTCAAGGATTTTGCTTTCAAAGGGCTTGTGAGGTACTTTATGGGAAGTGGAAGATTGTTGGTCGACATTGCGGATTTGTTGGCGATACTGATGATGCAGCCAAATTTCTTCAGATGGGTGAGGATAAAATATCGGGGTTGAATCTTCACTTGGAGGAACAGCATGCGGTTGAGTTTTGTTGGGTGCAAGTGTAGGGGCTTGGCATTGGGTTTGTGCCCGAGTCAAGACCCAAGCACGATGAGTTTCAAAGGGTAAGGTTTCTACTTGCACTGAACAGACAGGAGTAGCTGGCTTAGATCGTCATGGGTAGTCCTTTACGTGATGTTCAATACCACAGTTTTACCAAGCTGGAGGAAAACAAAGTTTATTTGGGTAGCAAATACTAGGATGTTTACCTGCACAGATAAAACATTCTCGTATTGCGGGTAGTTGATGTGCGGCAAAGACAACTTGGTTTGGATTGTAAGCTTGGGCATTGGGATCCATTGTTTGAGCATTAGAATCATAGGTATAATAAACAACCATTTCAGTAGAGTACTGCGGTTGAGTATTGTCTTCCACATAGTAGGTGGCTGGATTGATGGTATTCGGATCAAGATAATGGACAACGTTTTGTGGGGCAGGTTGGTTAACGACAAATTGTTGACGTGGGGATGGGTATTGATTTGGTGTAGTTGGCCATGGTTGGTAGACCCCTGGTTGTGGCACAGGCTGTTGTAGAGGGTAAGGGCGGTAAGCTCGATAGATGGTTGGTCTGGTGGCTGCTGGAAAATGGTTTCACAGTTGAGGGCATTCATTAGCAGTGTGATGTTGTGAGCAGATTGGACACCAGACATTTTCCCTTGCTGGAAAGGATTTCTCAACAATCTGTTTCATGGTAGTTTGGAAATCAGTAGTGAGTTTATTTATATGAGATTGTTGAGCTTTTTGCCAGGTTTCCATTTGATGTAGAAGTTTAGAAGATTGAGCAATATTGTCAGACTTCAGGTGATTAGGACAGTCCGGATTCTTAGATTTCTTTTCACGATGGTCAAATTCATCGTCGGAACCTTCGTCTTCCTCACGGATAGCATCGATCATCACATCTTTAAGTTGATCATAAAGGTCAACTGGTTTGAGTTCACGACAGTTGCTTTTAGGCAATCCAACTAAGAACAATTTTATGGCCATACATTCAATGATATTTTCATCGCTTCAAAACGACCCTTTAAGAATTCGTGGAAGATCTAGTTTATATTATTAAAATATTATAACACTAATACTTTTGACTTGCCATAACTTCTTAATCGTAGCTCAAAAGTATGTCATCTAACATATAATTGGAAAGCCCTTGCCGAGTGCTTTCCAATGCACCAAACCCCACTAAATTCGGACTTACCACTAAAAAGTTATGCCATTTTTAGTGTGGAATCAAAATGTGGACTCAAAAAGTTACGTTACGTGGATTTCAAATTTGAGTGTTTTGATTGGCCCATGTGTAAGAAAAAATTGAGAAAAACTATAAAAAGAATCTTTACAAAGGGTCTTTTTTGATTTAGAACTCCTCTAATGTACCACTCCTTGGCGGTTCCATAGAGTACCATAGGAAATTGGCGAAGCTTTTCAGTTTAACTATCGGATTTGTCATAAGTTGTTGATGACCAATCATCATAAACTTTAGCAGGCATTACATGGCCAGTTGAATCAACAATGACTCGTTTGTCGTTATTGCCAAAGGTGATTTTGCTACGCTTCCAATCTTGGACAACGCCTGCCATCTGTAGCCAGGGTGTGCCAAGAAGGAGTTTATATGTATTTGCATCATTTGGTAAATCAAGAACGACGCAATCAATGGTAAATTTGACACCTGCAATACATACTGGGATATTTGATAAATGACGTGCAGGGTCTGTGACTCGCTGATCGGCCATACGAAGTTTGTAACGTGGCTGATCTAAGGTATGGAACCCCCCTGACTTTGCTAGCAACAAAGCCATTATGTTTACACCTGATCCACTATCAAGGATAGCGGATAATGTTGGATAATCTTTATAAGAAAGGCAAGGTGATGCTAGCCCCCTTAGCAACACCTATATTCATCAGATTCATAGGAATATAGTCTTCTAGTTTTCATTGTTCGTCTAGAATGATAGGCAACTGAAAACTACGATGGATGTAGCGTTGAAGCCCTGTGAAAGATTTTATGGCGCTATGGAATGGCATGGTGATTTGAGCTTGCAGGAGTTTAGAGAATACCTCGAGTCCCTGTAGGGATTGCTCTTTTTCGGGGATTGGAGCAGATAACAGACCGTCCATATTTGCTTCTTCCCGCAAAAACTCATCTCTAAATTCATTGTACTACCTTTGTTCCACGTGTGGGTCTGGGTAATCTTTGGGTAAAGTGGAAGTTGTCAATGGGCAGCTTGTAATCCTCGACTCTCATTCTCGGCTCTCAGCTTCTTCCTGCTCTCCTCCTTCTGAGACCTCCTCGGTCTTGGGTGAGAGACGCTCTATGTTTCAGCTTGGCTCAGCATCTAGGGATTCTTTGGAATCTGGTAACATGATCATTAGGCTGAAAGAAGACCAAAATCAAAGGAGACGCTTACTTGGAGGTCAATTTCACCATCAGGAAGTAAAAAGCGAGGAAATATCAAAAAGCTTGAAAAAAGCAAAAAACAACTCCACCTTCTAATCGATGCAAAGCTATGATACCACTATAAGGATCGCCAAGTGAAGATCTACCTAGATCATGTTGCATGCAACCAAAAGGACACCTATGGAGGCAAAGGTTGAACTATCCTAGTAAAATAGAGGAATTCTCTAGGGATTGTTGCGTATAATCTGGAACTAGAGGAGTTTTGGGGATATCGAGCTGTGAGTTATTCATAATATGGATAGTAGTGATAAAGGTTAAACTTAGATTACACTTATTGGCTTACCAAGTACCATTTTGTTATGACTTGGAACAGGTGAAAATAAAGCTTTAATCTTAAACTTATGTCCAAAGATGTCTGTATATTATTAAGTCAACCTAATCTTGGTTTGAGTACTAAAATCTGATGTAAGTTGATTGAGTGAAGAATTTTTTCTACTTTTCTTCAAGAGAATTATCACTTCTTGAGCACCTTTGTTGTTTTGTAGAGTTTGTCTCTATAAAGAACATCAAAACAAGATGTGGTGGAGATCTAGAAAAGACGCCTTTTATTATGGAATGGGGCATGTATGCATATAAGGTGATGTCTTTCGGAATGGGGAATCCCGAATCATGGGCCGCATCTATGACATGTGAGAAATCGTGAAATTCATTCAAAGAAAAACACCCGTTGACTCACTACAATCCAAAGAAGCAACCAATTAGGACTTTGGAATGTAAAACTGAAGATCCACGAAGACAGTAAATTCTAGGACATGAACTCATGATGCACCCAATACTATTACATTAGCTGTTAAGCAAACATTCACTTATTCTACAGATTTAACCTTCACAAAACACAAGGGTATTAGAAACACACTATACAAATGTAGCATCTATTTTCTGAAATTCAACTTAAATTTAAAGATTTCAAGCTCTATGCATGATGAGGCAAGCAAACGCTCCTTTTAGTCAGGCTTCAAAGATTCAACGATCTAAGAATTGGCTATAAAGATGTTGTGAATGTCAATCCCAACAGCTTAAAAAGTTTTGCAAAGAAACAGATTTGCAAGCAAATTCTTAAGCCGATTCAACAAAATAGCCAGCATGTGGAAGGCAGCATTCCATACAATGTATTATACATCATACAGAACACAAACCCAAATTTTCGCTTTCAAGCTTGCAGCAAATGGTAAACTGCTTTTTGTACACTGATGTAACAATGAGTGACTAGCATGATAATGCAATATAAATTTACAGGACATTAGCACAAAATACATGGTTAAGGCACCGAGAGAAATGATTCACATTCTAGTTTTTTTTTGGAAATTACAAAACTTTTTTAAGAGATTCTGAATTTCCTTAGCAACAATTTCATACAGAATGAACAATGAAATGGATGGAGTTCAAATCTGCACTGTCTCATCTCAACAATCTATACATAACCTTCTACTTATGAATGCATAATTTATCCAGATGTATTAAAAGTTACGACCTCATATATGATAGCTTGAAAATCAGATGTCACATAAGTCACCCATCCAAGATGGAAGATCGAAAGAAATCTTAGTGCGACTGCAAGAATATTTCACATCCTGATTCAATCCAGTAAGAAATAGGCGATATCGATATTGATTTTCAAGTACTAGCAAGATCTACACAAACCAGCCAAGGAAATGAGAAATCTAGAAAGTAAAATGTAAAATATTTGTGTTTTGATCAACAAGCTTGCTTGCTGACTGTTTACATTATATTCACTTAGAGCTTGCACGAGAAATGAATGTCACAGTCCCTACATGAAACTTGTTTACAGTCGACGCTAGTTTCTTGTACCTACGTTTTTAGGTGAAAACCGATGGATTGCATTGCATGGTGGGGTGGAAGCCTAGGTACGCCTGTGTTAAAAAAACCATGGATTGCATGGAGGGGTAGATACGCCCGTGTCAAAATGTCTCACTGAATTTGCAGATTTCTCCAAAAAAGCTTTTGCTATCTGCAAAAGGATGTATTTGAATTACTTAATATGCACCACTTTCCTGGTGCAATTTCTTCCAGAGGTCTCCAGTAGAGTCGGGAACTATAGAAGCAAGAGCTTCATCTTCTGCTCTAGGTTTCATTCCAAACTGCAAATATAGGCATGTGGGCAGAAGCAAGGTGTGGCCTTCCATGGATGTTTTGCATTGCAGGAGTCATTACTGATCCTAGCATGTTGTTCTCGTAGGCAGATTTTATCATAGTAGGAGGTTGCGTTTGTGAAAGGTAGAGCTGGTATGATCCTCTTATGGGATCTCCTTGCAGGATACGATCAAAGGCAGCTTGCTTGGAGTTTCCTTCCACGTTTTGACTAACTGAGCGCGTAGGACTTTCTGGAGTGACTGAGTAAGCCGAATTTGTCACGAGGGTTTGGTTTGTTGCTGACATGTTGTTTAGGATGCCATTTGAGCATGCCGTATCACAAGACAATGATGTATCGAGGCCTATGAGGTTGCGAAGCACTGCTGGAGGCATGCTCGTCGGCTGCAGGAAATTTTGATAGGAATGCGCTACGTGATCTGGAAGATACTGTTGTTGTCCTTGGTCATACCAGCTTTTATGCTGCTCCTGTTGCTGCATTTCACGGGATTGTAACGGTGCTACGTTCTGCCAATCCTCAACATCCTTGTGGCTCAAATCACTTTGAAGCGGCACAGTTTGCAGCAGTCGGTTTTCCTTTGATCTTTGAGAATGTTGAGTCTGATCGTCGCTTGTATCACATACTTCTATTTCTTTAGTGCGCCTGGCGGTGTCTCCAAGCAATAGGCTTGGGCTTGAGCATATTCTTTTCACATCGTATCTGCTTATGTCGAAATTAGTTACCGCGCTGATGCCTCTGAACTTGATGGCAGCTATGTCGTAGGCCTCAGCTGCTTCCTCTTGGGTACCTGTGAAAGCAGAACCGGATTAAGCTTCGAAGATCTTCTACGAGGATCAGTGAACTCAAAGATTATTGAAACGCTTCTTTCCACTCACTGAATGTCCCCAAGTAGAGATCCTTGTTTCCAGCAACTCGTCCTATTCGAGCTTGCCATCGTCCTTGTTGATGATGCCTGAAGGACAAGCAAATGGAGATTAGTCCTGATCGATAAAGGAAACTGTGATAAGAATTACGTTCGCTGACATATTTCCTAATCGCTCGAAGTCCGTCAGATCATACAGCAATCATGTGAGATGGAAAAATAGCTGGGCTGAATCCTTTAAAGTAGCACAAACCTCGTCACCCCACGATAGATTGAAGCACCTCTAGAGAAACCGCTGCTTTTTCTGCAATCCCAAAGAAATCGGTTACTTTTCTAATTTCATAAAGATACTTTTTCTCTGATCCCATCCTATGAGAAACGGTAAAAGCTCAAACCTCATTTTCTATCAAGAGCTTGCAACAAGTGCTATGACAGTATGGTTTGCGTTCCAGTAGCGGGCTATCAACCAGTGAATGGAACAAAATTGTATCATCCGCAGCAGAGCGCGTGTTTTCATCGTTGAAGCAACCAGAACTATCTCTAAATACATGACAAAACCAATAACTAGAGTCAGTCGAAACGTCGAAACTTGGCAAATACCTTCTTAACGAGGCTACGTATTCTTGTCTTGTCATGCTCTTCATTTCTTCAAGCTCCTTCTCGTAATTACTCAGCTGTATAAACACAGTGACGAAAGTTACCGTACTGTTACAAATGGAAATTCTCTCCTGACAAGACGTGTGCGGCAGTAATGAATCCCCCCGGCGGAAGGCAAAGCGATGGCCGCAATGACTCATGACTGGATTTGCATCGATTCAGCAATAGTAGGGGTTGTGAAATACTATCCTCACCCTTACCAGTTCTAGTCTCTTAACTATTGAAGGATGACAAGATGGGTCAAAGAAGGGCAACGCTGGACATAGAAATGAGCCCAAAGTTATAAATGGAAAAAATTCAGGGATACAGTATACTCAAAATCCTACTCTACAAGAATCATAAATGTTGCCAACTCAATCACAAATCATGGCAACAATGACAACATACAATATAAAGCATTCACAAGAGCAGTTTCCAACTAAAAATCTTGATAAATAACAATGATAAGGAAACTTGATGAGCATCAATGGGTGTGAATAGCCGGACTTAACCAGAACTCCAACTAAGATCTACATAAAAACTGTACTCCAACTTTACTCGTTGCAGGACATCAAATAGGGTAGTCACACAGACAGGCCCATCACTGAGTCTATAAGTTTTAGCATTTTAATAATTACTTTTACTCCAAAAAGCTCATTACCCGTCATTACACACCTAGAATGTGCATCGATTGGGGAATGCTGGACTCCTGGAGATCCAGTTTGGTTGTGAAGCTACACTACTCTACTCTAGAAAGTTGGTAATAAATAACGGAGCCTGTTGCCTGCCTCAACGATATAGGTAACTCTACTACCTAGACAAGTTTTATTTCATAGAATTCCCAGGCGACCATGGCTTGTAGGACAGTAGGCTGATATGGCTATAGTATACAGGAAATCTTTTCTTGCCAAGCGAAATCAGAATTCAGAACCGTAGCAATGACTCGTGAGCATAGAAATTTAAGTCTTACTGGGAAGTTGATCGTTGTCGTAGGTCCCCAGTATTTGAGTGCAGCCAAGTCATATGCTCTCGCTGCCTTCTCCTCCTTGTCGTAGCCTCCTGTTGTACATAGTAGCAGCATGTTGCAAATCATCAAATCATCATGTTAAAAGTTAAAGTGCGCCGGTTTGACAGCGTAAAAGTCTCTTCATGTCAGTCACATCTGATCCAATAGCTAACTAGCTCAATCACAATGAGAAGAAAAACAACTTCGAAAATGTAAGCGTACGTACCCAGATAAACTGTTTGATTTCATATTGGACCAGCGATGTGCCGCAGGTGAAGGCACAAAAAAGAAGAGTGAGATACAGTGAGTGATACACAACATTACGCTATTTCAGCAAAAATCTCACTCACTTGCAATTAGAGCTAGCAAGAAACGTAAGCTCTCCGAAAAGCGTACCTTGTCTCCCCTTTCTAGTTTGGCCTTCTTTTTTGCAGCTGTTATCCCACAGATGAGCTTCGTAGCGTCCCGTCCAGCGATGTCTAGAAAATTTACGTCAATCGAGTCCCAGGAAAGCATCAGACTCCTGCTGCTCGTATTGTTCGTAAACAAGGAACACATAGCAAAACACAATATAGCCGATTCTCCATAACAAAAGAAATTTGAACATCTACTCATGATCTTCGTCATTCCACAGATAACGATACAAATTTTATCACCTGGATAATTATCTTCGTTATCTACTGAGAAGGATGCCTCAGAAAGAAGAAAGAGAGATGATTCTTGATTAGGAAGAGATTCCCAAAGTGATTTCACAGCCATGTAAAAGCAGTACCTCGTAACTCCTCTATAGATGGACGTGCGTTGTCCAAACGTGTCGATGGACTTTCTTTGAGAAGGTGCCTTGGCAGCAGCCTTTGAAGCCAGTCTCTTCTTGGATTCGGTAGGGGAGCTCACAGCATTCACCATCTGTGGCGCAGCAATGGAGCTGGACTGTGAAACTGGGCTCATGGAGAGGGCCAAAGATTGCAGATTAGCAATGGTGGTACAATCATTCTTGGAGGAGTTGCTAGATGATGTATCTGCATTCTCCGCGTTATTTTGGTGCTGCCGCAGCCATGTTTTCAAAGCCGATATCCCGATCATACTCCCATTCTCAGCGGCAACTGCAGCAGAAGACCCCGGAGGAACTTGCAAAATGCAGTCTGAAAACAAATGTTCATGACCGGTTGTGCCAAAAGCTTCATGAAGCAGGTTCTGTGCATGGATTGGTCGATTGTTCACCATCTCCATGCAGACGTTCGCTTCTCGGTGCTGAGATTGACCATAACTAGCTTCATAAACTGGAGATTGAAGAGCTGTATCCGTCACTTCTTCCTGATGAAAATGTGCTTGCACATCTCTGAATGGATACAGTCGAGTTACATTTGTCTGAGAGTTTTGTCTGGAGAGGGAAACATGGCTATGGCTGCCGGGTGCGTAGTACATTTCTTCCATATTACGCTGCTGTGGATGATCTCTTTCTGCATACCTACCACCCAACGATACACCACCCAAGAAGTCTTCCAGCTTCGGAGCTTCAGGCTCTTTCTTGGCTTGCACCATTGCATACTCCGTGTGCGCATCACAATTGTGTTCGTTGTTGCTCTTGGGCCTTGGATATGGCGTGGCAAGCATTTGTTCAGGGTGTACAGCAGCTGCAACGTGGAATCCTCTCGACGGTGCCATCCCAGAAAGCGGCCAAGCTGGATCTACAAAAGCAGCAACAAAGAGATCACGTTTATTTCTTGGGCCACCACTTCGATTTATCGACAAGCAAATTACAATTAATCTACCTGCATAGCAGTACTGCTACAATCACGCCCGCGAGATAGCTTCACATATTTTCAGATAGAGAGAACCCACTTACCAGCTATAGCTTACAAGCTTACCTCCAGTATGTGCTTGATTCAAAGCCTCCATAATGCACAGGGAGGCAGTGCCTGTGTTAGGAGGAATCTCAGGCATCTCCGGAGATGGCACGTTTCCTTCCGAGACTCCATAGCAGTCCGAAGATCCATCGTAGCCGATGCTGGACTCTGACACCTTAGTTGGTACCATGGAAAGGCTGGTAATGGAGGACTGTTGTTGGCTGGAATCTGGTGCATCAAAGCGAGGATGTGGTGATAGCGAGAAGCCCAGCCAATTATCTACAGACATCATCCGTCTGCTCCCTTGGTCAATTCAAAACTTCACTCGAAGATTTCAAGCTGGTGATCAGAGCTTGCAAACAAATGGGTTAGAA
Source organism: Diphasiastrum complanatum (assembly GCA_029204225.1). NCBI lineage: Eukaryota > Viridiplantae > Streptophyta > Lycopodiopsida > Lycopodiales > Lycopodiaceae > Diphasiastrum > Diphasiastrum complanatum. Next base: position 53,728,280 of record CM055097.1, read on the forward strand.
GGGATTGAACAAGGAAGCTTACATGAGCATGAAGAGCAAGAGTCTACCAATCAGAAGCTGCAGCATGTGATGGAATTTCCTCTACAGTCCATCGACTGCAGCTACTGTTTTGAAGTGTCGGGTGGAAGAAGCTGGTTACAAATTCAGCACTAAGAGAGTAGACTTGGCCATGCTGATCTTACTAATCGGTGAAATAATAGACTTGATCATGCTGATCTGAGTGCTGGGTAAGAGTGTACACTTGGTCACGCTGATCTGGGTGCTGCGCAGTATGAAAGAAATGCTTAGTTACTCTTCATCTACAATTTTCAGTGAGTCATTCCAGCTTAAAACAGTTTTATCTAAGTATATCTTCAAAGTCCATCTGCTACAATATAAGCCAGCAGGGAGGCGTAATCCGAGCTCCCAGACGTAGCTACACTGTCTTGGTAAGAAACATGAGCTGCCTCGATAAAGGTTTGATTCTAGCAACCTTCATCTGTTGCCGTTACCCTATTCCTCAAAGTCTTCGGTCAACAGCTCTATCACATCTCCATCCTCTCCAACCCAGACTTCATGGACTAAAAAAAGCTGTCTTCATCCTGCAACAGCACGGCACGAGAACCCAACAGGAGGCAGTCAGCAGACACAGAGCGCGCTCCACACAGCAGACAAAGCAAAAGGCACGCTGGCAGGGAGCTACAGGTCATGGAGCTGCTGCTACCACCATAACCAAGCCTGGGCATATCGTGCAACATAACCAAGAAATTAATAGAAAATTCGATACTAGACTCAGGCAAGGATTATAATCTAAAGTTTACACACTATCGCAAGCCCAAAGCTTATTAAGGCAGCTACTTCAGAGCAGCTGGAGGGAGGAAGCTGAGCGCAGGGCTTTTGGCAACAGATCTCGGCTATGGCGAGAAGAGATCGCGAGCGCAGCAGCTATGGCGAAACCATGATGGCGGAGTAGTAAAAAGAACAAAAAGAACTATAAGGAAAGGTCAGGCAAGACGAAAGGAGATAGAGAGAGAGAGAGAGAGAGAGAGAGACAGAGAGAGCGAGCAAAAAGAACTATAGGAAAAGTCAGGCAAGACGAAAGGAGATAGGGAGAGAGAGAGAGAGATTGGGGGGGGGAGGCGAGGGTGACGTGGTGGTGGAGGTGGTGGTGGTGGCGGAAGCAGTTGCGTCACAAGCCAAAAATAGACAAAAGAGTAAGAGTAAGAAGAGGCAGGTGGTGGTGGTGGCAGAGGAGGCGGTGGGCCAGGGCAGGTGTTTGTATTTTTTCGTATTTCCAGAGAATGCATTTTTGCGAGGCGGGCCCAGCAGCAGCAGCAGCGGAGGTGCGACCCTGGAAGGACGCAGCAGAGGAAGCGCCGCTGCGATCGGGCAGACAAATACAAATCTAGGGGGGTGGCCGGATTCCAGAGGAGAGGGCCGGCCCTCCTGCACCCGCCGTGGCCCGTGGGCCGTGGGCCGTGGCCCGGGGCCGTAGACCATACAAAATAGTGTCAGCAGCTGAATGTGAAGGTGAAGGTGGCCTGGTGGGGTATATTTCTTTTTTTTTTAATGTGTTTATGTTATGTATGTGAATGCTGATGTGTATGAATAAATGAATGTGTTATGTATGGAAGCAGGGAGGGAAGATAAGGAGGGTGGTCTTGTCACCAAATTAAGGAATTTGTAATGATGGGCCCATCCAATGGCAAAAGTATAATTGCAAGGGGCTGAATGTGAGTGAGTTCATACCAAATTTATGTGACTCCACAGGCATATATATATATATTAGGAGAATATTTGTATCAAATTTGCCTTCTCTTTCTCATTCTTAGGAGATGGAGGGTGGATGTTGGACCTCACCTCTTCTCACATAAGATCAAATTTAATAAAACAAAAGAACAAAAAGGGATCTATTCTTATAATGTCAATGGTCTAGATTTTTTCTCTCCAACCTAGCACTTTGCATTATCATGTCAATGCTCTAGATTTTTTTATTTGCAAACTAGCACTTTGCAATACCATAGCAATGCTCTAGATTTTTCTTTGCAAACTAGCACTATGAAATACCATAGCAATGTTATATATCACCCCACACCCATAGCCATGGTTTGGGGTGTGGTGGTGCAATGTGCTTGAGTTGGGCTTGGCCGACCATTTTTTATTCCCAACATGTGGATGGGCATCTACTTGAGCCCAAGGAGAATTTCACATTAAACAAAATTAATGACATAATTCACATATTACAATATTCAAATCTTAAATCCACATTAAGGCTTAGCAAATCTAGGGTGCAAACAATCCAATTTTCCTTTCTAGTGTCTTCATGGACCCAACAAATGGTCTTATCAAATTAGATTAAATTTACTAATAGTTTACATTCTACCAATGTGGAGTCCATAATCGTTGGCCCCAAGTTGTAGATCTATACAAATCTATCCTGAATTCAAGCCCACCAATAGCAAAATCCAACATCATGCCCGTGCCGCTCTCCACGCTAAGCAAAACCAAAACTTGTCTCTCAATCCATTTATGTCATATTGAGCAAAAATAGTGACCTACATATCATCTCTTGAGAGTGGCAATGTGCATCTCAAAAACTTCGCCACCATGTTGCTAACATTCTAATTTGCCATCAACATTTTTGTCTTCTTTGCACCATTTGACAATTGTTGCTTATTTTAGGCACATAATTGCTAGCCCTAATGCTAAGAGTAAGTTGTGTCATAACATTTACCTTCATTAATGATTGTTCTTGTTAGATTTTCATGCCTAGACTTGATCTAGATTGATCTAAATCTTGTGTACATTGATAGATCAATTGTATCTAACATCCAATCCCTCTTGTGGATCATTTTAGAAAAAACGTTACTCAAAACTCAATGTGAATATTTCTAGAGTTGAATCTCTTGGCAATAGTTTTTACTTAGATTCATCTATTGGGGCAAAATGTTTCTATCGCTTATTCTATAATGGCTTATATTTCAAAAACAAATATTTAGTTGCTGATTTTTTACTACTCCACCTAATTTTCTATAGCTAATGTGAATGATCTAGTGGCAACTATATGGGCTCCCACACCCCTCCACACAAACACCCAACCAACACACCCCCACCCCCCCCCACCCCCCCCCCCCCCCCCCCCCCTTCCCAAAAAAAAAAAAAAGTCTCTTATTGTCCTGTATATGTTTCTTAAACTTTATTTTAATGATTTTTACATCTAAAATCTTGCATATTATGTATTTTAATGTTTCATGGCCTAAACATTGAAGTGTCATTTTATGTTCATGCTCAAAAAGTCTTCAAACATTGTTAAGGCTCATGTATCAAATGCACCCTACTATAGATCAAGTTCATGTATCTTCCCCTCTTCCTATAGCCCTTCAGACATTGTTAAGGCTCATCTTGTTAAGCCCTTCATTCTTAAGCATCAACTTAGCTCTGTAACATATGAAACCTTCCCCTCTAATATAACATGTAGTGTGCCTATTGTTTTTCTCAAAAGGTGCATATGATGACAGACAATATAGCTTTGTCTACTCCTTGACACCAATGCATGAATCCTCAAGAGTCCTCACTTTACCTTTAAATAGTCATAAAGACTTATACTACTATTTAGTTTAAAAACATTCAAGAATGTTCATAAAACCATTCAACCTAAGAATATAGACTATTGAGAGATGAATTTGAGTTGTGTGAAAATTCAAAGAGCTTTTATAATTATTCAACATTTGTAATTTTTTTTTTTTGCTTGGAATTATGGCCTCTATGAATGGTGTACCAATTTTATGATATTTGTAGTGACTTTTGTGCACTTTTACGTTATGCATTACAACTTAGTAGCCTTTACAGCATTGAAAACTTGAAAGTGAAGGCTATCATATGGCACAAGAGAGGGAAGGTAGGGGTTGTTGTAGTGTTATTCGCTACCCATGAAAAATTGCTACCCTCAAGAAAAACACCATGTGGCACAATCTTACATACAACAAAGTATGAGTGCCAATTGTGTTTGTGTGTGTATGAGAGAGAGTGTTAGATTTGTTTACTTGACTCTCCCAAATCCCATCTTTAATCTGCCTCCCCTCATGCTGCATATTTAATCGCATTGTCGCGTAGTCTGCATATTAACATGCAAATTCTCACTGGCGATGAAAGGACGAAAAGCAAAGGCTGACGTCACACCCTTTTCACGCTCACCCCACGCAGCTGCGCTAACAGACTGGACAACGACTGCAGCCACTCACGATCTCTTACAGCACATCCACACTGTACTTTCTTCATCTGCACACCTGTAACATTATGTGTATATACAGAGAGAGAATCATAGAGCTCATTCATGGATCAAGAGGTTGAGTATTGGACGATTGAGTCCTGACGAAAGATGAGCATATGAGAGTGTATGTAAATTAGCATCAGAAGCCTATCAGGGAGATAGACGAAGTAGATGCCTTGTGCATTGATTCTTTATCGTCAGTAATAAGGTTTCATTCCTTTACAGATTGAATAAGCTTCTAGGGCACGCGGTTTCGTCCGCTATTGTCCTGTGCTCTACCGCATTATTGACATGTATACTTGATATACTTAATCTGATACAGTTCATTGTTCTGCATTCAGATCTGTGTTAATATTGCTATGCTTATTATTCATTTTGTCTGATCTTTCTAGTTGTTCTTTTAGGTAATAGACGACTAACATTTAGTCTTGCCTTTCACGAATCTTTCGCGACTAGTTATCAGTCGATCACAGTCTAGCTCTTCGCGACACATAATTTGTCTTGCTATTCACAACAAATTATTCTTCTGGCGCTTCATTTATTATGTTTGGCTGCGTAATCCAGAATGACCGTGATTTCCATCACTAAAGTTCTGTTCATTCTGATAGGCGTAGTCATGCTTACAGAGAGAGTCGTATAGCTCGTTCCGCTACACACGAATACTTTCTGTTCGAGTTCGTTTCTCGTTTGTGTTTCATTTTTTGTTCATATTCATCTTACCCCTTTGAGCTAATTTTTCGTTTCTTACATACGACACCTTTCTCAACTCTCATTCATCTCCCTCTCTCCAACATGGTATCAGAGCTATTTTCATAACCTGATAAGCTTCCACAGTACAAGACTCTACTAGCCGATAGAGTAATTGTCTACTTGTTTTGTATTTTCAGTATCAGATTTTCATACTTAACTCATTGATAGTTTCTCCTATCACTTAGACTAATTCTTCCACATGGATTCCCAAGGGAAAGCCAGTCCTATCATGGAGAAGTTTGATGGAGCCAATTACCATCTATAGAAATTTAAGATGAAAATTGTACTAATGGCAAAAAAATTGTACGACATTGTTACAGGTGTAGAAGGGAAACCCGAAGCAGACGACACGACAATCTCCAGATGGAAGCTGAAGGATGGAAAGGATTTCGCGCTGATCATCCTCAACATCACGGATACTCGGATCGGCCATGTATCTGAGGCTCAGACATCGAAAGAAGCCTGGGATATCTTGAGCACACTATACGAAGTGCGAGATATATCTTCCAAGCTATATCTCAGAAAGAAATTCTACTCCCTCAAGATGACGAATGGTGATTCTCTGTAGAATCACATTAATCGATTCAAGAACCTGCTAAGACAAATGGCCGCTGTCAGATCTGTCATAGACGATCAAGACATAGTGATGCAACTGCTTAAAAGCTTGCCAAGCTCTTACGACAGCTGGGTGATGATCATCATGACTCATCCAGAATTGACTCTTTCAAGAGTCATTACTATGTTGTTTCAGAAAGACACGCAGAGGAACGAAGCCTCAAGTTCCTCAGCTGATTCTCACGCCTTGTACACCAACAAGAGCATGACAGAGTTGAAGAAGAAAAAAGGCCCAAAGCAATCAAAGCCAAACCAGAAACCAGCTCAACAAAGGAACAATCGAATCCGCAGACAAAGAAGAAGCTATCCTGCAGATATCACAAACAAAACAACCACGAAATACAAGACTACCGCATACTTCAAGCGAAGAATAACAACAAGGGGCAATTGAATCAAGTGGCAAATGCAGTTGTAGAAGCTCCACAGCCTATTCAAGAAGCGGATCATGACGCCTTCATGAGCAGCCATTAAGGAGCATCTGGCGACAATTCTTGGTTCCTGGATTCCGGAGCCACTCAGCATATGACTAGCCTCATTGGTTGTTTCGAGTCCTATACACCTTACAGTACCCAGAAATATGTCCACCTTGGTGACAATAGCACAGGCTATTAAAGGTGAAGGCACTGTAAGATTTAAGCTTTGCTAATGATTAGTCTAAGCTACTCTCAAAAGTCCTTTATGTACCAAATTTATCTACAAATCTGCTCTCTGTAAGCAGAATCACAGATCTAGGACAAAGAGTAGAATTCGAATGTGATCAATGTAAAGTAGTTGATAGGACAGGCAAGATCTTAGCACTCAGAAAGAGACATGGATACTTGTACAAATTGAGTCATTGTTTTTTGCCCTCTAGTCAGGCTCTTAGTACTTCAATTCATTCAAATAAAGGTTTACTTTGGCATTATAGACTTGGTCATTTAAATCATGCTATTGTACAACGAATTTCTAGACAATCTATTGTTCTTGATCTCGACTATCCTCATGAAAAAGTCGAGTTACCTGTCCGTCAAGACTATCTAGTTGGTAAACAGACTAGGAAACCACTCAAATCAAGCCATCGACATGTTGCTTGAGGGTTGCTAGATGTTGTACATTCAGATATTTGTGGCCCGATGAAAAATCCTTCGCTGAAGGATGCCAAGTATTTTATAGCCTTTATTGATGAATTTTCCAAAAGGACTTTGGTGTATTTCATAAAGAATAAATCAGAAGCCTTCAACTGCTTTAGAATCTTCAAGGAGCGTGCAGAGAAGGAGACTAGAAGGACGATCAAGGCTCTCAGGTTTGACAACGGTGGAGAATATATCTCTATCGAGTTTAAGGAGTACTGCCAAAGCCAAGGCATTGAGCAGCAATTCATCACTCCTTACAGTCCTCAGTATAATGGCTTAGCCAAGAGGAAGAACCGTACTCTGGTTGAATATGCCAAATGTATGCTATCGCATGCATCGTTGCCTAAGAGATTCTGGGCTGAAGCTGTCTCCACTGCAGCTTATGTCCAAAATAGATGTTCGACCAAGGCCCTCTCAGACAAGACATCCCACGAGGTGTGGACAGGCTCTAAGCCTTCTTTGAAGAACCTACGAGTGTTTGGGTGCATTGCCTATGCGCAGATCCCAAAGGACACAAGGAAGAAATTGGACTTCCAAGGTCTCAAGACCATCCTGATCAGATATACTTTGTTTGACAATATTTATAAGCTGTATGATCCTGATACCCAGCAAATCTTGTATAGCCGGGATATAGTCTTTATCGAGGATCAGTTTGTCGATCTCAAAGGCAAGGACATTACTCAAGAAGAATGTCCATCACCTGCCATTGACACGACTGTTCGAGTTTCTGGCTCAGGCGTGTCTATCGTCGATCCACTTCGAGACAGCAAATCAGACGAAGATGTTGCTGCTACCTAGCAACAAATCCCAAGAGCGGTTCATCAGTCGAATCTTCCCAGAAGATCAAGCCGAATGCGCACACAGCCCACAAGGTATAATCCCGAGTCTGCCTATCTCTTGATGTAGGAACCGACGACAGTCAAAGAGGCACTTAGCCAACCAGACTCTGATCTCTGGAGAGAAGCCATGGACAGAGAGTATTCCTCTATGATCAAGAACCAGACATGGTCATTAGTCGAAGCTCCTATTGGCTGCAATATCATTGATTGCAAATGGATCTTTTAAGATCAAATACAATGCCAACAGAGCAATTGATTGAAGGAAGGCAAGACTGGTAGCATGAGGATTCACCCAGATCCCAAATGTCGACTATAGTGAGACTTTTAGTCCAGTCGTCAAACATTCATCAATCTGAATGCTCTTGTCTTATGTTGCAGCTGCTGACTTCAAAGTGCATCAACTCGACGTACAAACAGCGTATCTGAATGGAGTGATACAAGAAGATATCTACATGATCCAGCCCGAAGGATATGTTCTATAAGGGACAAAGAATCATGTCTGTAAACTCCACAAAGCATTGTACGGCTTGAAACAATCTGCCAAAGCTTGGTTCTAGAGGATCAACACATTCCTCATTGAACAAGGATTCAAACCAAGCACTGCTGATTGCAACGTCTATTCCAAGACAGTGCAACAATCATTCATTATCATCACCTTATACGTGGATGATATGTTGCTCTTTAGCAACAATACGAATATTACTAAAGATTTGAAACAGATGTTGTTCTCAGAATTCGACATAACTGATCTAGGTGAAGCTCACTTCTGTCTGAGAATTCAAATCCACAGAGACAGAGCAAATCGACTGATTTACATCACTCAACAAAGGTATCTTCACAATGTTCTTAACAGATACAATTTGATGAATTGTAAATTAGCTGACTCACCAATGGATCTAGGCCTACATCTGTCAAAGGACCAATGTCCCCAGACCAAGCAGGAAGTGGAGCAAATGAGAGAATATCCTTATCGATCGATAATAGGATCTCTCATGTATGCAATGGTCTGTACAAGACCAAATATCTCTTTTGTTATAAGCTCACTCAACCAATACATGGCTAATCCTGGCATTACCCATTGGAAGGCTCTCATACGAGTCATGAGATATATTCAAGCTACCATGGACCAGTGCATTTGCTATGGAGATGTCAGCAACGACAATCTCCATTAGCTCAATGGTTATTCAGATGCAAGCTGGAGAGGAGATGTAGACAATCATAAATCCACATCTAGATTTACATTCTTCTTCAACGGCGGTCCTATCTCATGGAACATTCGTCAGCAAACTTCTGTCGCACTTTCTTCTATAGAAGCAGAATACATTGCTGTTTCTCAATCCATCAAAGAAGCGTTTTGGCTGAGAAATTTGCTGTCAGATCTTAATCTGAATCAGTACAGCCCTACAATTTTATTTTGTGATAATCAAAGTGCTATTGCCTTATCGGCCAACCCTAGATTTCACTCTAGGAGTAAGCACATTGAAATCACATATCACTACATCAGGGGCAAGGTTCTCGACAAAGAAGTAAGCTTAACGTATTGTAGAACGCAGGACATGGTTGCAGACATATTCACGAAAGCACTGAGTGTTAATGCACACAACAACTTTTGTGCATTGCTTAGTTTGAAGATCAAGGCGTTCACAGATCCAGATTAAGGGGGGGAGGGGTTTGGATTTGTTTCCTCAACTCTCCCAAATCCCATCTTTAATCTGCCTCCATTCATGCTGCATATTTACTCGCGTTGTCACGCAGTTTGCATATTAACATGCATATTCTCACAGGCGATGAATGGACAAAAAGCAAAGGCTGACGTCACACCCTTTTCACGCTCACCCCACGCAACTGTGCTAACAGACTGGACAACGACTGCAGCCACCCACGATCTCTTACAGACAGCACATCCACCCTGTACTTTCTTCATCTGCACACTTGTAACATTATGTATATATACAGAGAGAAAACCAGAGAGCTCATTCATGGATCAAGAGGTTGAGTGTTGGACGATTGAGTCCTAATGAAAGATGAGCAGATGAGAGTGTATGTAAATTAGCATCAGAAGCTTATCAACGAGATAGACGAAGTAGATGCCTTGTGCATTGATTCTTTATTGCCAGTAATAAGGTTTCATTCCTTTACAGATTGAATAAGCTTCGTAGGCCACGCAGTTTCGTCCGCTATTGTCTTGTGCTTTACCGCATTATTGACATGTATAGTTGATATACTTAATCTGATACAACTCATTGTTCTGCGTTCAGATCTATGTTAATATTGTTATGCTTATTATTCATTCTGTCTGATCTTTCTAGTTTTTCTTTCTGGTAATAGACGACTAACATTTAGTCTTGTCTTTTGCAAATCTTTCACGACTAGTTATCAGTCGAGCACAGTCTAGCTCTTCAAGAATCATTCGCGACACATAATTTGTCTTGCTATTTGCGACAAATTATTCTTCTGGTGCTTCATTTATTATGTTTGGCTGTGTAATCCAGAATGACCGTGATTTCCATCACTAAAGTTCCGTTCATTTTGATAGGCGTAGTCATGCTTACGGAGAGAGTCGTATAGCTCGTTCCACAGCGCATGAATACTTTTTGTTTGAGTTCGTTTCTTGTTCGTGTTTCGTTTCTCATTCGTGTTCGTCTTACCCCTTTGAGCTAATTTTTCATTTCTAACATACGACACCTTTCTCAACTCTCGTTCATCTCCCTCTCTCCAACAGAGAGAGAGCTAGTAATGGCAAAGAAAAGCTTGATTGTAGTGAAGCCCAAATAGTGGTGTGACACTTTTTCTATCACTACCACAAAAGCAAAATGAAATTGCTCATTCATTTCATTAACATCAAATAGAATTAGTTGTAGGATAGTTTTGAGGAAACAAGTTTCTCTCCCCTCAAAGGCAAGCAAATAAACCCAACATGAAGTCATGTTTTCTTGTTTGCCAAAAGAATAGCTTATTATTCCATTATAAACAAAATGTATAGAGGCTAGAAGATTTGACAATAATAAATCAGACAAGAGATCTCAAATTCATACGATATTGCAAGGTAGACCTCAACAATGACATCTATGATAGATGCTGACATTGCCACACAAGATGAGATTTTCATCATGATATTGTAGTAATAGGACCAATAATTGGTCCTGTCCTTCCTTTTGTTTGGATCAAGATTGATTTTCAAGATCGCAAAGGAGTATCAAGCTTTTAAATCTTGACATAACAACACCTTCTCACTAAATTTTAAAGAAAAAACTACTTATTGATAATCTCTAATGGATGCAATGGACCCCCAACCACTACCAGGCATCATGCTTCATTAAGTTAGTAGTGTTTACAATTGAGTACATAAGACTATATAATGGTTTTTCATTTTGGCAAGTAGAATGCCTTTGTTTCCAAGCAGTTGTTTCATGTATGCCTACGTGTCGAACCGTGGCATTCATATAAGATTTGACATTTAATCTTGTCATATAGTGGCATGTGCACCTTGCTATCCATCAAGAAAAATTACTTATAGCCAGACTGATACTCTTTTCTTATTTTTTTTATCTTTCATTTTGCTTGAGCATTCTAAGAATTAGTCCCATCAATTAAAGAAACAGTACGAATATAAACTATTTGAGATATCTAACCAAATCTTAAATCAATTTGATAGAGTCCTCTAGGAGAAAAGTTTAAATCAATAAAAGGAAGCATATTCCCTTCGTTAATCCTACTAAAAGTATTTTCTACATGATAAGTAGAAATCCTAGTTACTCAAAAAGTAGATCTTTCATATCCTATAGTATATCATGTAATTCATGGTGTACAATTTTTGCTTTAAAGTATTTAAAGAACACAAAACTCAAAAGACTACCATGATCTGCAACATCACCACATTGTAGTATTTAAATCAAGATGAGAAGAAACGATTAATATTTATGATAAGAAACATTTTCCATTATCTAAATAGGATACATACAATGATAAGTAGCATCCTTTTTTATTTGAATAGACACTAACCTAATATCATCAAAAAAATTCCAAGATTTGATTTAACTAATCAAGAGATGAAGTGCTAGACTTACTATAGAATCTTGCATAATCTAAGATTGAATCAACTCTATCAAGATTCATAATTTGAAAAGTAATCAATCCATTGTGCCTTGCATTTGAAGCTATACATTTGGAATCCTTGGATCCCATAAATCTATAAATGATCCCTCAACTAAGTGAACTGTATATGTATGATCAATAGCTTCCTTGGGAACTTGTAATTTTTGCAAATGAAAATTTGAAGAAAGCTCATGTGAGCCACTCATCAAGAGACATAGGCACATGAGTCTCTAAGATTTGATGTCTCGGTTGATATATTTATGCCTAATATGAACTGTAACTTTCAAATAGAGTGGTATCTATTCTAGGCACTACACATAAAATGTCCATATAATCTTGGAATGAGTCATCGAAATTTCACAGTCCCAATTGAAATTTTTTATAGTTGTCAAAATCATCAATTAGTAACAAAAGGCTTTGAAAAACAATCCCCAAAAAAGCCCCAAGTTGTGGGTTTGGACCTCAAGAACAAGCCTTGATCTCTTGAAGGAAGTAAAGGACTACATCTATCTTCTTGTTATTAGGGACGACTTGGAGAGTACAATAACTAGACAATCTATTAAGCCAATCCTTAGTCACCTCGTGATTATTATTATCATCTCGCCTTGAATAATATAAAAATCAAAATGAAAGAGTACTAGTAGTTTTAGCCTACATTAGTGTAAGTGATTATCGAATCTGCATATCTTGTCGTGAAATCTTAGACTGAAGGCTAACCATGCCTTGCTACAAAATAAGGTCAAACCTTTGAGTACATAAAAAACCTAAATATCTACTACGATGATAACTAATAGTCAAAATCATGTCATTGCAAAAGGCATCCACTCTACAAACAGATTGATTTCATTCTTGTGGGTGAATTCAACCATTTCGGGTGTTGCCATACCAAAACATTGACATTATGTCATGCTAGGACTTGATGACTAAGAATTATCCATTTTTGTATGCTCTTGGGTAAAGAGATTGGAATCTCAACTACATTAATCTTAGAATCTTGCTACGAGATAATATTCACATAATAGCCTATAAATTATATAGCAAGCAATACGTCATGGAGACATTCGATATATGATCAATAGATAAGAAGTGTCCATTTGCATTGAAAAAGTCGTGTCTATCATAATTACAAAACAATCAATTGCTATTAGTAGCATCATGTTTTTTTAACAAAAGAACATCATATAAATTGTCCCATACAAGTAGAAAATCATGGGGTCAATTCATGCTTTTGATTAGGCCGATCCACTTTGGATTTTTTTTTTCCAGTTACATGCATGCAAGCAAAAGAAAACTCAAAAGATTGCTTGTAGCTTCGGGGACTGGCTTGCAACTTTCAATTAGCCTCGAATCAGGATGATCACAACATTATTTTTTTGTGTCTTAGTAGCATATTCATGTGTATTAATTGTAAAATTGGAGATTTTAGTTATGAATCTATTCATCATGACCTGTAGTCATCCAACATAGACATTTTCTATTCTAATAGCAATCACACAAACAATCACTTTAGTAGAAGCACAAAAACACATTACAGAGATAGAAGCTCACACACACATTTAGCCTTTACAATTGTACGTTCTCATTAACAAAATTTCTTAATCATTATGAAGATATCTGCCACTCGATCATGTGTAGAACAATAAATTTGCTCTACTAAGTTAACCTTCTCACAAACAAAGTGATAATGAGTCTCAATGTGCTTCATAAGTGCATAGAGTACAAGATTTTTTCCAAACTATATGCAACTTTGACTATCACAGAATATGGTGGTGGCCTCATATTGAAATAACAAAACTTTTAAAGTAGTCTTCTCAACCAAATGGATTCACATATCGCAACATTAGATAAATTCTATTCAACTTCAATTGAAAAATAGCACAAATAATAGCTTGTTTTTTGCTCTTCCATGAGATAGTATAATTTCCCAACATAGAAACATACCCTGAAATAGATTTTCTATCTTCTACACTTGCAGCCCAAGCTGCATCACAATAACCATGAAGAACAAAACCATCAAAGGAAACATACCCTAATCCATAATTAAACGTATCTTTGAGATACCTAAGAATGCGTTTTGCACTCCAACGAGTTTCCCTTGACTAATCACACCAACACATACATATATATGGTCTCGTGATAGTCAAATAGATCAAGGAACCCACCAACTACCTAAATAAAGTGTCATTGACGTCCTCCCCATTACCCCAGTTTGTTAGCTTAACATGTGGTTTCATTGGTGTAGGAACTAGCTTTGAATCAAACATATAAAATTTCTTCAAAACACTAACAAATGTGTTTTGAATGAAAAAGAAATAATCTATTTTTATAATGCCATACCTCAATCCCAAGACAAAAATTTAACTCACCCAAATCCTTCATCTCCAATTCCAAGGACACGTTGCATTTGAACTTGTCCAACATCTTCTGACATCTCCCAATGATAATCAAATGGCATCCACATAAAATTGAGAAGAAAGCTATCAATACAAGCATACGAAGCTCTAGGTGATTTCTTCAAGCCATAAAGAGCTTTTTTTACATCATAAACAAAATTAGTGAAGCTTTGTAGTTGCAAACATAGACTTCTTTATCCAATACACCATCCAAATAAGCACTCTTCACATCCATTTGATAAATGTGGCATGAAAAATGTGAAGCGATCATTAAAATACAACAAATAATGTTCATGTTGGCTACAAGACCAAAGGTGCTTCTTCAAAATCAATACCTTCATGTTGTGCATATTGCTTTGCTACCAAGCATGCCTTATGAAACTGTCCCATCTGACTTGTACATTTTACCTTTTTTTCATACCTTGAGATCCGCTTGTCCACAATCATTCCAGATTTCCTCTATTACATAAAGAAGTTGTAAGTTCCTTACTACATCTTTTCCTTGTGGAATTCCACCCTGTCATCATGGCATAATCATGGTGACAGGATGTAGCTATGAGAAATTTTGTCATGTAGAATGAAAACTCTTAAAAAAATACAAGCTTTTGTAATGCTACTACCTTCTGGCCTTCACTCACAAAACTTTTTAGTAAATTTATGAATCTCTCAAGATGGAACATACACGTTGTGTGCAGATATCTGCTCTATTAATAATCTTGATGCTTTGCTATTTTTAGACAAGGATCAACCTCGGGTAAAAGAAATGCAATTATTTGCTTGAATACATAAATATCTAAAACAAAAATACTGAAGACAATTCTATTGATTTCTTGAACATTATTACAAACTATGACCCTAGCACTAGGACTTTCCATATGGCCAAATATGATAAGAAAAAATATATATGCTTTTTTTTTTTTTTCTTTCGGTATGTCCATCTTGCATCCAATAGACCTATTTTTAACTTTTGTAGCGATCAAATTACTTTCATATTCGAAGTATAGACTCTTGTTACTGCTTTTCAAAAAAGTGATTTCTTGAGAAAAAAAAGTGATTGTGAGCAATATTTTTCAATAATAGTGATTTTCCAGAATTGATGTATGATTTATCGGATAATGTTGATTCTCTCTTGGCAAGCAATTAGCATTTTCTCTCAAGGGTGCTAATCCCCCCCTAAAGAAAGCTTGCTAACTTCGAGATGATTGGTGGGTTCTCTCTCTCTCTCTCTCTCTCTCTCTCTCTCTCTCCTTTCATTCCACATTCTTTGATAATAGTTCTTTATTCTAGTTTATACTTGTTAGCTAAGAACAAGTTCAAGGCTCAGATTTTAGCTTTTTGACCATTCCTTATTCACCTAAGCCAATTGACCAATCAATTTATGAGCTACCTATCAAAACTACAATGGTTGTGTATGATGCCTCAACTAGTTCCCAGTAGCAATATAAGGCGATAACTTTGATTACATTGTTCACTACAAATGAATATGCCAAAAAAATTATATTGTCACCAAATTAATACATAGTTTCATCTATCTAAACTTATAGACCCAAAGTTTGTCAACCTTATTGTCTGATTTTGAAATGAGTATAAGTACACATTATATTATTTCTGACAATTACTACTAGTTATCATGAATAATTTTAAACCAAGTGCTCTCAAAATTTTTGGTAAGATTGGAAATCTTTTTTTTAAGAAATGTACCTTGTTAAATTATGATAGTTAGATGGAGCTCATCTTCTTAAATTTGAAAAATATGGGTGGATGGTTTTCCAGCTTAGGTAGATTTGCAAACAAGCACTACTTACCAACAAGCATCCCAAATTTCAAAGTAAGACTTATGTTGTGCATTGAATATTCATGTTTTATGGATTGTAATTTTGTTAAATAGGAGGGATTACATATCATTGTATCTAACAAGATTCAAAGGAGGCATTACAAAAAATTTCAAAGGTCTCTTTCATAAGATACTTCTTTCGTTCCACTTTTACATCCACATAGATTGATACCAATTCTCCAAATTAAATTTGATAGTACATTAATGTTGACAGCTGTTACTAGCTGTAGTTAGTCGTAGGCTAGTTTATTAGTCTACTCGTAGATTTTCTCTCTCTATCAGGGTTCAGGGTTCATTTGTACATTTTACATTCAGTATGCAATAGGGTGACTGAGTTATAGTGTGTGTTCTTCTTCCGCCTTCTTTGGTGATTGCTTATGCTGAATGCTTGATGTTGCATATCTAATTATTGACATGATATCAAAGCTACGATAGTCCTGCATGCTTGTCAGTGGATACAGCTTGTCACAGGCTCCAGAATGAAGTGAGAAAGTCCTTCACAGGAGGTAAAAGCTTGGAGAGACAAAAACAGTTGGAAGAAATCATTCTTTGTTGTATTTTGTAGGTTTGGAGCTAAAATCATCAGCGGGGAACGAAGACATAGTCCTGGAGGCATAAAAAAGGCCAGGGCAGCATCAAACAGATTGAAAATCTATTGAGTGGGGATATTTTTACAATACTTCCTAGTTGTTGTGAAAAGCACAGTCCCGGAGGCATCAAAAAGGCCAGGGCAACATCAGACAAATTGAAAATCTGTTGAGTGGGGGAGATTTTTACAATACTTCCTAGTTGTTGTGAAAAGTCCCATTTGTGTGAGAGGTTTGCCGAGAAAATCATTTGTTTGTTTGGGGTCTGCAAATCACACTAGACAGTGTCTAGTACTGCCATTCAGAGTTAGGAGGCTTCATACTTCTCACATTACTGATCTTTGTCTTTTGAACGATCACACATTTTGAAATGTAGAATATCCCCTCTGAAAGTTCTTATATTGCCTCTACTTTTCATCTTGTCCGTACCAATATCGGATCGACGCACCAGAGGTAAAGAAAATCCAGTAGACATAGCTGGATTTATTTCATAAGCAAGAAATCTGATGCTTTTGCCAAGTTTAGAGAGTTCAAGGCTCTAGTTGAAAAACAAACAGGTTGTTATATTAAGACCCTCAGATCATATGGTGGCGGTGAGTATTTTTCAACAGAGTTTATAAATTTTTGCAAGGATCAAGAGATCAAGAGACAAACTACTGCCCCCTATTCACCACAACAAAATGGAGTTGCAGAACGGAAAAACAGATCCATTGCGAAGATGGCTAGGGCAATGCTTAAGAGCAAGGGTTTGCCAAATACTTTTTGGGTAGAAGCATGCAACACAACTACTAATATCTTGAATCGGTGTCCTACGAAGTCCTTGGAGGGTAAGACACCTTACGAAACTTTTACTGGAAAGAAACCTAATGTTTCTCATTTACGAGTATTTGGTTGTGATGCTTACGCTCATGTGCCTAATGAAAAACGAAAGAAGCTGGATGCAAAAGCTGTTAAGTGTATTTTCCTTGGATATGATGAAAGAGCCAAGGGATACAGGATGTATGACACAGATGCACAAAAGATCATGATTTCCAGAGATGCTACTTTTGATGAGATGGGTCAAAATGACCAAATAAAATTGAAAATTGATTCCTTTGATGATAAAGCTAAAGTACAGGTGAAGAAAGAAGTTTATGTCGATATGGAAGAGCCAATGGAAAAAGATAGGGTTAATAATGAGACTCCTAGGAGAGTGCCTAAGTGGTACTTGTCAGTAACAAGTGATGCTAATAAGGGAGATACTCCCGAATCAAGTGAGCAGGGAGAGCTTAAAAGATCAAGTAGAAATCGAAAACCTCTTGCAAGATTAGAGATGAATCTAACCCTGATGGGATATGTGCTCAAGGCTCAAGAACCAAAAACTTTAGCCGTAGGGTAGCTATTAGTCTACTCGTAGGTTTTCTCTCTCTATCAGGGTTCAGGGTTCATTTGTACATTTTACATTCCATATGTGATAGGGTGACTGAGTTATAGTGCGTATTCTTCTTTTGCCTTCTTTGGTGATTGCTTATGGTGAATGCTTGATGTTGCATATCTGATTATTGACACATATACTAAATATATCTTAGGACTTAATGTCATATCTAATCAAAAATTTCATATAGCATGGCTCAAGTTCACATATGCTAGTTTGTTATGATAATTTAATAAATATGTACACGGAGCTTTGCACCTAAAGTTCTATGAAGGTAAACCTATGATCTCCAATGCGATGACTTAGATTTGTATAAGAAATCAAAATTTTGCCATTTTTACTCTTGTTTACTACAATAAAATCCTTGCTTGCAACTTGGTTTGATTAACGCCTTACTAATTTTATTACTAGTTTGACCAATGCATGGCTTTAGAGCTTGTTGATAGCTAAGCACTTGACAAGTGACCTTGTGTGGTCCTTGATTTTGATGAGAGGCATAGGACTTGGTACCTAATGAGATTGACCATGACCTAGTCATATTTTCATTACATAGGTGAAACCCTTGAGAAAACTATTTTTATATTCTTGTTTTGTTAACTTGTGTGCTTCATACTTAGATGTTTAAAAAAATTACTGCTCTAGTAGACTTACATTTGGTTAGATTGGCTTGTTGTATCAAAAAAAATTTATATTCCCATAG
This sequence comes from Diphasiastrum complanatum, assembly GCA_029204225.1. Classification (NCBI taxonomy): domain Eukaryota; kingdom Viridiplantae; phylum Streptophyta; class Lycopodiopsida; order Lycopodiales; family Lycopodiaceae; genus Diphasiastrum; species Diphasiastrum complanatum. The sequence continues at coordinate 53,746,868 of CM055097.1, forward strand.
GTTGGAACATACTTGAAATGTAGCTTTTAATCTTATGTACATTTGTTACTTTAAATCATATTAATACAAATTCTCTCTCTCTCTCTCTCTCTCTCTCTCTCTCTCTCTCTCTCTCTCTCTCTCTCTCTCTCTCTCTCTCTCTCTCTCTCTCTCTCTCTCTCTCTCTCTCTCTCTCTCTCTCTCTCTCTCTCTCTCTCTCTCTCTCTCTCTCTCTCTCTCTCTCTCTCTCTCTCTCTCTCTCTCTCTCTCTCTCTCTCTCTCTCTCTCTCTCTCTCTTCATATAAGTAGCAGAAAGCTTATCCCAGTTGACTAAAAACAACAACTCTCATTTGCATAACTTCTAGCTACTTTAGCAGTTGTAAATTTTACATATTCTTGGTACCTGAGAATAAAAGGTGCAATATAGATGTTTCACCTATTTATACATGCAAATATAGAGCTTCTAATACAATAAATGCTAAATTGGCAACCTCTCACAAACATAATGATTTTAATAGCTATGTAGGCTATACATATGAAGGTTTCTCTTTATAAAAATCAAAAACTTTTTTCACATGGTTTATTATTATGGAGCACAATTTTAATGCATATCTATCTAGCCTACACATATTTCATATATCTACATTATTTATATATTTTGGCATTGTCTAGCATGTGGAAGTTTTCATCTTATGGAATATAGCTTTGAAATTTGTGGTTGACTACTTTTTGTTAACCAATAATGGAGGGTTTTTTATTACAATTTTGTTGATATTATGTACTATGAAACTTAATCTACAAAGCAATTTAAGAGCATGACGGATCATTTTATCTCTAGTATTGCACAAATAAGCATCTAATAAGGATGGTAAGAGTAGGCTTTAGCACAACAACAAGTGCTTGCTAGTTTTATGAGGAGTAAGGTAGAATTTGTGGTTCCTTGTGTAGCCAAAAAAAACAAGTAGCATATGTAGTAGCTAGAATCAACAACTCATGTTAGTATCTGTGAAATATTCATGAACACTATTTTTAGCTGATCAATTGACTAAGTATAGAAATTGTATCTAGCTACTTGATCGTGAATGGCCAAAAAATCACAATTATACTAGAAGAATAAGTCCATGAATACAATTCATCAATTTTGGTAGAAGTATATGATGTTCGCAAAAGCACACTGTGTGTGGACTCCTACAAAATTGAAATCCTTAGCTCTTACCCATCGTGCTAACATGTGAGAGAACTTGTCTAAACTTTGGCAAACTACAAAGTCCCTGAAAATTTAAATTCTCTCTCATGCTTAGATTGTTGGTTCACAACCTCATTGCTTTCCTAGGTGTTAACGGTTCAATTCCATGTATACATATTTCATGCGAATATCTAGGTCATTGGCATTATGATGACTTTGGGTAGGTTATGCAAAAGCTTCAAGTTGTTATTGTAATGCCTTTGACATCTATGAGTAAGCATAAGTTGACATATATACTCAACTAATAATCTAACTTTGTCTATGAAAGATATGAGAAATATTTAAAATTCTTTTGATGCTCAACTTGTTATTATGCAAAAGTATCAACAAATGTGCATACGACAATCAAAGAACATACAAGGAATTTTCACAACATGAGACACCTATTTCTAGCAATCAAAGATAATGAACAAATTTAATATATTAGAATACAATCCATGCATAAGATGTTGTTTTGGTAGGTTTCAAGCTTGTCTTTAGACGAAATATTTATGTAGCATATTGAGTGTATTAGCAAAAGTATTATTGTGTATGCCATGATTTGTGTAAGCTTCTTGCAAGGTGACACCTAAATGAGGAGTGCTTTGTCGTATGTGTAATGTTTCTTTTTTTTGCTTATCCAAAATATAGAGGCCCAAAGGAACTATGTACACATGGACCTAGCTTGAGTTATGCTGGCTTGCTAACAATAAAAAGTTCAACCATTTTCTAAAGAAAAGGCTCTAGTGAATGCCCAATGTTGTTCCATAAACAACCTCATGTTGTTTGCTCTTTATCTATGCTCGTGGAAAGAAATTGTATTGCAGAAGTTTCTCGAATAATAGACTTTTCAACAAACTAGCTAGCGTACAAGAGTTAGTTCATAATCTCCTACAAATTACCACTAGTTGCATTGATCTTTTTTTTTTTTTGGTGTGTGTGTGGTGTTTGGTGGAAAGCAAAAGGTGTTATGCTGCTAATTGTTTTCTAGAAGTTGATAAAAAAAAGGATTGAAGCCAACTTCCAAGTCGAATGACAAGATTGCCTTGTGAAAGTGACTTTTTTATCTATCCAATAGTGGGTGATATCATGCAACTTTTCTTCTATCCATATGATCAATGAATTTTGATTTTTTACTTCCTTAGACTTAAAATGTTGACAAAAGGACAATTTAAAGGAGGCTAAGTAGACTATAAATGTAGCATTTATTTCATATAATCTTCTAATAAATACAAAGCCAATGAAATGCATTTATAGGATTGATTTGCTTGTATATGTGTTTAGCGAATACTCTCTCCAAATGAGCCACAATTGAGCACATCTTTGAAAGTTTGAAAATATAATATTGCTACCACAATCAACATAGCACCCACATGGATGGATTGGATGTATACATGAGGAGAGGTCCCCAATATAAAGGATGAAACTCTTGGCGCATACGACCGACTAAGTGAATTGAAAATAACATAAACAAGCAAAATTCTAAGTTGTTTTAAAATGGAATTGAACTTGACTTATCCCAACCCATGAGTTTTCAAAATTTCTCACAACAAACTATCTAGGTGTGAGACCCAAAACTAGTACAAGATTTCTACTTATATACGTATAGGCTAATGCATAGTACATCAACTTTGAAGGGCAAGGCAAATGGCCTTGAAGGGCAAGCACCAAGCTTAAAGGTTAAGGAGCAACAATGGCCTTGATTGGAAATCTTTAAACTTCAACCATACATAACCTAAAGGCCAGTTTCAACTTTTTCCAAGGAGAAAAAGGCCTTGAAAGGAGACCCTTTGCATTCATCCAAGAAGCAACATGTTTAGAAAGGCAGCCTTCAGAATTCATCCTACTAGAACAATGACCACACAAGGGCGACACAAGATATTATCAAGCAGGCACATGAGATTTTGAACATGGGTGGGTAAACTCACTAGCCAAGATCTTATCCACCAAGCCAAAAATCATGAATAGTTTTCAAAATTTGTGAAAAAGTAGTCAAAGAAAGTCTAATGAGTTCATGCTAAAGGTCTTCAAAGAGCAAGAATGTTTGTCATTATTTATCATGAAAATTGTTCATTTTTGGCATGATATAAGGGTTTGAGCATCAAAAGAAGAGGGAAAAACAAAGTCAACCCCGCAATATGTGGGGTTGACAGACAAACAACTTGGTAAAAATTGGTTGAAGAGGGAAGAACAAAGTCAACCCCACATTTTGCGGGGTTGAAAGACAAAAAAAAAACGTTGGTGAGCATTCCATCAATAAGACAATACAATGAGAGATTGGTACCTCCCTAAATAGATGCTCCAAAAGATTCCCAATCAATACATGAGCTATGAAGCATGACATGAATATTAGGGTGGTTCCACATAGGAGCCCATTAGATGGATAGGACCCAAATGTTTTTCTCTTATTGGGAGGCCACGTCAAGTGGTCTCGCATGCTTTCACACAAGGATGTGCAACTTATCCTTGGGTGATATGATAGGTATTGAGAATGGATGCTAAGATGGGATAAGCTCATTTTTGAAAGAAGGCTTTTTGATATTTTGATTTACCCTTGATAAGTGGTGTACAATGTCCACTGCAATGAAGTACGATACTATCAAATTTCAACTTTAAGGCAAGTTGCAACTCCCTTTGTCTTGTGTGAGAGAGTTATGCTAACATCATTGTGGGAGGTAGGTGAGGGGGGCTATACCTAGCATATGAAGTGCAATCCCTTCTTTGGTGTCGAGATCCATCATTATTTGAAAGTTCACAAGCCGATGCTTTAAAAGAACACATGTTTAGTGAGTTAAATCTACATTTGGTAGTGCATGCCAATTGGCATCATATGAGTCAAGCCATGGGTGAACTAAGGAGATTTGTTGAATATTCTATGAGTTGACCATGGTTAGGATTCTGTTAAGCTCTCACCTTTTTTGTGTAAGTATCAAGTGAAAGAAATTGGGGTTTCTTGGGCTACAACCTATAAACTTAGTGTCTGTAAAAACTTTCAAACAAATCTTAAACATAGCATATTACAAATGGAAAGGTGAGAACAATAAATGCAAGCTTCAAGAAGTTTCAGGAGATAATAAACCTAGCACTAGTGAAAGCAATAAGTAAAATGCTAATTTCAAGTTTTGATTTCTAGAAGACATTGTAATTGGACATGATGGTCACATATGTAGGCAATGAGCTGGGTGAGAACTTAGAATGTGAGTTAGGAGAGAGTAGTCATGGGTCATCTTTGAGAAAATTGACATAATGTGAGAATGGAAGGAGCATTTATATTTTTAAACAGGTTTCATAAGAAATTTGATGGATGGTAATTTTCAAAAAATCAAGAATATTATTGTCCTCTAATAAGTGGTGAGTTGATCTAGACTTCCACTCCACTCCATTGCACAAATGAGGACATACAATACAACAAAAAATTAGTAACATTATCTTCTATAAAAAGTTTCATATCAGTATAGCATTTACTCAATTCTGTGAGATCTTAAATTATGCAAATAATTGGAAGAGAAAGCTAAAAGTTACAATGTGACATTGCAAGCCAAAAGCATAAGCTTATAACACACTTCACATTGAAATATATAAATACAAGCTTATAACCTTCCAAGCCTCATGTTTAATAGCTTCATTAAGACTATCGAAGCTCAAACTTATATATGATTAATATTCATGATAGCATAATTCTTTTATTACCTTTCTACTTAAACTTTTGGCACCTTGCTTACTTGATTTTCTAGTTGGCAATTGCTAGTATGATCTAAGCAATTTCTTGGTTGATGATGTTTTGGCTAAGCCTGGAGCTAGTAGCTTGCTTTTGGTTCATAATTCTATGTCATGAATTTTTGTTCAAATGATTTATTTTCTTCTATAGCCAATTTCCATGGTTTAAAATTCTATCTAGAAAATGAAGTTGCTATTCACCGCTAGTTTTTTAGCTTCCATATCATGAAGGCTAATGCTTTTTCACTCTCTAAGATTGTCTATTCAGCTCACTGCTTTGGAATTTACTTTTTTTCTTTTTATCGTATAGATGTAAAAATAAGTTGTTATCCCAAATGCACTTGAATGTGTCACCTTGAATTTTATTTCAAATAGGCCTCCTCATGATCGATTCCACTCAATGCTTTAGTATCATTCTTGTTAAGTAGATAAACATCACTATTGACATATTCATGTTAAGAAAGTTATGTGGATATTTATCATTTACAATACTATTAACACATTCAACATGATTTATAGTTCATAGAAGCCTCAAAACATAATGTGGCAATAGATTCAAAATCCTTTCAATTTCATTTTCTAGTATTCACTAGCTTTTTTGTCAACACACTAGAAGCTTGGGTACTATTATTATTCTATGCCAAAATGCAATTCATTACTATTTTTCTTTTTCTACTTAGCATCAAAAGTCAATTCTTGCATATTTTATGAGTTGCCTCCTATATTAGATACTATCGTAAATTGTTTTAAATCTATTTGAAAATAATAAATTTCACAATAAAAAAGGTAGAAAGTAATGAAATAGAAAACAAAAACTTTGAAAGTCAAAAAGGAGGAGGGGGAGGAGGAGGAGGAGGGGAGAGTGTGTTGTTGAAACCTTAATTCCACTCCAAACCATTTATGTCATAGCCAACAATTGTCACCTTTACTCAAGATTCAACCAACGGGAAATCCATCAAAATTTAAAGTTTCAAAATTTGAAATTTGTTAAAATGTCCTTTGAATATTCCTCAATTCAAAATTATTTGACCTTCATTTAAATTTGAATTTTATTCTACAGTTGACAATCTCTATTCAAATTATTCAACATTCAACAATTTTCATCCAAATTATTTGATAGTCAACAATCTTCATTTGAATTATTCAACAATCGATAGTCGATGTTGGAATTTATTTAAGAAAGATTTACAAATCTAATGTACATTCGATTTTTTTTTTTTTAAAGTTTCTATTTACTTAGGCAATTTTTAAAATCTGTACAATTACATGAAACTTTTTCTAGTCTACAAGACAACACATGATTCAACATAGGCGAATAATACCAATCAACACTTCTTGCTAAAATACATGGATGTTTATAATAGACATTGAAAATGGCCTATTCAGCCTTGAAACACACCAATTGACATTCATACTTCGTTTGAGAACATTGATCAACATTCTTGCGAAAGAGCTGACAGTCAGACAAAGCAAACAGAAGCGGAATAGAAAAGCATATAACACTAACTCAAATCTAAATGCAATAATAAGACCGTAGTTGATTCATATTAATGTATGAAAATACAAGTCAGATGAATATTTGGAGCACAAGACAATTGTGGGTGAAACCGCACGCTCAGAAGCTACCTCCGCTCTGTAATAGCTATGAGCTTATTTCTGACAATCAGTCTAAAAGAAAAAATCGATGCATGAAAGCATCTAAAGTGTTTGTCTCATTGAACTTTTGTGTTATTGTATATTGCAATGATCACCATCTATATACAAAAAGAGAATAGAGTTGTTGCGCCATCTTGGGTAGATCGTGGCTTCTGTTGTCATTGTCAAGATAGTTGCACAGTACATGAAGTGGGCATGAGGAGCCTTCGACTATTCGGAGTTGAGCGTGTCATTGTCGATAGTCGATAAAGTCGAGACAGTTGTCTTGATGATCCTCGACAATAGTCGATGGAGTCGGGCTTCCTCGATAGTTCGATGATAGTCGATAGAGTCGGCCTTTCTCCGAGCCTTCTTCGACAGGTTGGTTGTCACTCTGAAGCATGTTTTCAATAATAGAGTATTTCTACAGACTGTGCAACAATGCATGTAAAACTGTAGCAATGTAAATGGAACTAGATTAACATTGGGATTTAGGAGAGTAGAGGAATACATCCAACACACCCCCCCACCCTTAATCTGGTCTGTGAATGCCTTAATCTTCAGATTAAGTGATGCACAAATTATGTTGTGTGGATCAATGCCCAATGCCTTGGTAAACACATTTGCGATCATGTCTTGTGTTCGACAGTACATCAAGCTCACCACTCTGTCAAGAACTTTACTCTTGACATAGTGATATCAAATCTCAATGTGCTTATTCCTAGAGTGAAATCTAGGGTTGGCCGATCAGGCAGTGGCACTCTGATTATCATAGAACATAATTGTTGAAGTGTATTGATTCAGACTAATGTCTAATAATAACTTTTGTCAGAAATTGTCAACTAGTTCGATTTAGTTCGCTTTAGTTAATTGGCAATTTAGGCAAATATGCATTTCATACTTAGAGATAAACTTTATGAAGTTATTTTTAGTCTAAGTTCATTTGAATTAACACTTTAAGAAAGTGTGGGAAATGTAGAAGGTTGAGTTTGGGAGATTCAAATTTGAATATTTTGTTCATTGAATCTAGTCTACATTGTGAGTAGGGTTTGAGATCTAGAAGTTTTCTATTGTTGATAAGATTGGAGAACCACATCCAAATTGGGTATAGGCCTGTTATAAATAGCCTGCAAGCATGTGAGGAGATACATTCTCTCTCTCTCTACTCTCATTCATGCTTATACATGAGATCTCTTTGGGGTTCTATACTCATTGGTGCACTATAGTGTTGATATCTTGAATTTTTGTGTGTAGAATGCAATTGTTTGATGTTTGTTGGATTCACACGTGTAAAATATAGTAGCTTACTAGTTTTGTATGGAAAGCATACTTTATCATTCATATCTAATTTTTTCAAGATCTATTTGAGTTTATGGCTTCTATGCAGTGGTAGAGCTAGATTTCTACATTGTCAATGGTGCTAGATGTGCTATCTTTAGTAACCAAAGATCTTAGAGTTTGAATGGATCTTAATTATCTAATTTTTTTCACATGGTATTAGAGCTTTGGTGTAGGTTACTTGAAGGATCAGCTAGATTTAGCAAGGATTTTGAGGGGTTACCAATTCTAGAGCATGCTAGATTGAATTCTAGTCAAAAAAATCAAGCATTTTTCATATGTAGAATTGATTTCTTGTAAATCAAAACTCAATAGAAGGCAAAATAATTGAAGTAGACCGATTTCACTCCATATTTGGTGGAATGTGGCGACTTTAATTTCAATGAATAGGTCTTATTGCATTCTTAAAGATAGTATATCAACTTTGTAGGATTTGCATATAGAATTTGTAAGATTCATTTTTTTGTACTTTTGTCAAAATCCTATATTTGTTTGGATCTCTTGTTTTTGAGGTTGCTAGACCTTTCAAGAGTATGATTCAAGTTTAGGAAGTGAAAAAGCTCATGAGATTGTAGGTTGATCATTTGTTGATCAAGTATCTTCCATTCTATGTATTGGATTTGCTAGGTTTGGTGCAAGAAAGAGATTCAAGAGGTTCCATATCTTTGTGATTTCTTCTTGATTCATTTGTTGACATTCAAGAGAGTGCTTTGTGTTGGATTATTCTCATGATGATCAACTAATCGTTTTTAATCTTCATCCACTACATTACGCAGCTCTGTAGTTTTATGCATGTTTCTACACAGTCTGCAGAAGTACACGGAAATTGCTCACAGGTGGATCCCACAAGTATATTTCTAGGAAGTACTAACTGGCCAGCTCACTATGGCAAACTGACCATTGTGATCTATGACCTAATCAATTGTCCTTCTAGATGCTCTGCTTAGTATAAATAGCTGATCATACTTCTACATTTCAATTCAAGCAATTCATTCGTGCAATGTATTGAAGTAGAATTTAGCAGCTCTCTCAAGCTTTCAAGCTTGAACTATTGGAATTTAATCTAACTCCTACTCATCCCAACAGCCCTTCTTCCTTCTCTGATTTTTACTCTCAAATACAACCTACAGAAAATGAACTGTTTTCAAATAGTCTGCATGTTTGAACTAATTGTCGCCACAGTCTGCATTTTTACTCAGGTTTTTCATAGGCAAAAAGCCCAACACCCAATATTGTCAATGTTGGAGGGTTTGCAAATCCCGAGACAACCCTAACCCTAGTTAATAAGTGAGAGGGATTTGGCACCCTACGTGTGTAAATCCAACCCGATAATCACATAGAGATTTGATTAGTTGAAAGTCAATAAAAGGAATTTAGGTCTTTTTGCGAGACTTTTAATGTCGTAGGGCCTAAATGTAAAGTTAGTAAATAAAGTTGGGTTTTCCTCCAATTTGAATGGGTTTCCACTCTTTTTTAAATTTGAATAGTTAGGGAGGCATATATGGACCAATAGGATTCAAAGGCCAGGGTCCTCCTCTCTACTATAAAAAGGGACCAACTCGAGTTTCCTACACATGTACATATCTTCATTTCAATAAAGTAGATTGGATCTCTTGTGAAATGAATTTACGAATGTCCTTGCTCTCTATCACTTTTCCTCCATCTCTCATGCTTTTATTGTGTTTTGCTAATTGTTGGATCTGATTGTTATTGGGATTGCATGTTTTTATACTTTTTATGAGAAAGGGAGAGAGAGAAAGAGTTAGTTATCTTCATTGTGGATCTAGTGTTAATGGATGTAGTGTTAATGCTTAGGGTTAGTGGATGGTAGAGTTAGATGTGAATCTTCCATTCATGCTGAAATCTGAACTATGCTATCGCTCTCATGGGAACAAATCTACACGTGACAAGTAACTTCATCTCCTTGATGCTAGATTGATTAGATCTTGGGTTGAGATTAGGCAAGGAAAGAAATCCATTACAATTTTGGCGTCGTTGCCACGGAGCTATGCCAATTTTTCAGTTTGCAGCATGTTTGTTGGATGGTTAGCTTGCATTAGGCATCTTGTCATGTCATGAATAGTGTTAAATCAGCATTTAGGGTTTGTTTGGGAAGTGATTTTGCTTGATTTGAGTGGATTTGCTTGTTTGAATCTAATCTGATTTTGGAACAGAAAAAGCTACTTTAAGATCCATTTGGATCTGAAATATCAGAAAAAACAACAACAATCGGTCAAATTTGCCAGATTTTGGTCAAAAGGAGACAAAAATCGTCATCAGAGCTGATAACTTTTTACCCTCTTCTAGGAAAAGTTTGCCGAGTTGCAGTCACCTTCGATTTTGATCACAGAACCTTCAGTTTGAAGGGCGAACAATCCTTCCTAGCATATTTCCATAAACATCAAAAAAACCATCAAAAAATACAAAAAAGTCACCAAAATTCTAAAAATACAGAAAAAGAACCTTTGCTCAATTCACTGTGCATAGGTGTATTCAGATCTATCTACTGCCAGGTCGGCGAAAAATTATATCAGAAATAGAAGGTTTCTCAGAGGATTAGTTGTCACATTGTCATATTTTTGTCAAAAAAGACACTTTTTTGCAAAAATACTAGTACTACTCTTGATTCTTGGCCAAATCAAGTCTCTGTCAAATTTTGAGTCAAAGCTGATACAGTCTGATTTTGAGTCTGAGAATTTTTTTCATTTTTGAGAAGCATCAATTGGTTGATTTTTGAAATCTTTATCACGATATAGAAATTTGATTCTTCTCAAGAGATCTAGTAGATCTGATCTGAGATAGTTTTGATTAAAAATCTAGACCCAATCTCATTGTCTATTTGATTTAATCTGTAAAGATGGCCACCCCCGGAGGTGCTCCTCAAGAAGTCAATCCAATCATTGTTAGGAGAGCACCCCGTTTGGATCTACCCAAATACAATGGATTAACATATCCAGTTAGATCTCTTCAGATCTACTCTGAATCTTGCGAAGTCTATGGCAAAGTTTTTTCCCAAGATAAACTTAAGCTTTTTCCTATGGCCTTCACAGGCGCGATACAAGATTGGTACTATAATCAAGATGAAACTGAGCATACAGATTGGGAGACTGTTAAACAAGCCCTTATCACACGGTTCAAACCTCAGAAGTTTATGGAAGACTCTGGTTCGAGATTACATTGAACGAGTAAAACGCCTCAGATCTAAGTGTGAACTTGGACTGATTAACGAAAATGCCATGGTTATGTGGTTTTTGTCAGGATTATCTAAAAGGATCAGACGTGAGCTGAAATGCCATAATGAGTACGCAATCTTGCAAAATGCTATGGATGATGCAATTCGGGAGGAGGATGAAGATTTAGACGATGAGCCGAATATCAGTATGTTGTCTTATATAGCAGGGCAGACCACTACGACATCCACCACTATTGCATCAACGAATCTCAATGCTACTGTAGAAATGATGCTCAATGAGTTTCAGAAACTCGAAAAGAACCAGTAGAAACTGATGGAAAAGTTGCAGTCGCAATTTGATGAGAAGATCAAAGCATTGGAAGATTTCCATGGACAAGCGAACAAGGAAACTAAGAAGTTTTCAAAGACTTTTTCCACCTGGAAAAATGTCTGGTGTTTTATTCGTACAGGAAATTACACAGTGAATGAGTGTCCTCAATTGAAAAAATGGAAATCAGTATATGTCATTTGTGTAATTTGCCTGATCACGAGACTGCTTTTTGCAACCTCAATCCTCGGATAATTCAGCAATGGTATGCCCAGATCGAATATCGAGAACCACATTATGGAGGAAATCCGACAGCTAGACCTCGTCAATATGCTCTTGGATACCCGAAACGGTTAGCCTTACCTGCCACACCAAAGCACCCCACTCCTTCTGCCAATTTGATGGAACTATAACCTTACAGAAGTGCCGAGCAATGGAACTATGGTAATGATCAAGAAGGTGGATCTTCAGAACAATATGCTATTTATGCGACCGTCCAACAACAAGCATCTAGAAACTGGACCAAAGCACCACTTGGATGCTTTGCATGTGGAGAAAACCATAGAGTTGCAGAATGTCCAAATAAAAAAAAAAAATTGTAATTCTGTCGTGACTATGGTTATGGGCATTGCTATAAGGAATGTCCAACAAGACCGAAGCTACCACCGGCTAAAGCTCCTATAAATTTGATAACAATCAAGCAAAGACCAGTAGCTCAGAGTAAACCAAGTGCACCCTTGATGGTGATCACCAAAGCATAGAAGCAGAAAGAACAGGTAGCAGATCCAATACCTGCTGATTCTATACCATTAACTGATATACCAAAAACATCTGGAGTCTATCCAAATCTTCATGCAGAAAAAAGAAGATATCAAGATATGAGGCAATGGATTAAACATCTACAAGAAGAAGAGAAGCTTGAGGCTGCTAAAGCAATATCCGAAGTTCATTTTTCACCATTGTAGTCACCAAAAAATTCACGTACAAATATGAATGCTCAGTTGCATCATCATGAAAAACCCTTCAAGATGACTAAACCAGAAGCACCGCAAACAGAACAACTCATGAATATTTTGTCTAGTAAGATCAATATTTTATTGGGAGAGTTCTTCAAGTTGGTGCCACAAGAAAAAGAAGTATTAGCATAAAAGTTAACTCAAGCTGAACTAGAAGTCTATTAGGAGCCACTTTTTTTGTGCTGGATTTGAAGAATCTAATGACGTACTCCATGTCGGAGCAGCTTGGGAAAGTGAACAAAAAAATATCACCTTGCCGATACAACATAGACAATTTCCTAATGAAGCAGCTGTGATAGATGGCGGTTCAGGAGTTAACCTGATTTCTACAAAGCTATGTGCAAAATGGGGCCTTACAAAGATAAAACCTATGACTTTTGCCATTAAGCTAGCTGATCAAACTATAGTTCGTTCGTGAGGAATGGTTGAAGATATACCTGTCAGAATTGGCAGAGTACAGTTCGTCATTACTTTCGTAGTAATGGACTTACCAGAAGCACCAAATGTCTATTGAGTCCTATTGGGATGCCCATGGTTACGAGTTGCGCAAGTAATTCGTAATTGGGGTATCGGAAAAATCACTTTTGAAAATTGTGAACGTGCAGTCAAGGTTGATCCTACAACTTGGACTATCAAACCAGTGGTTCAAAAAGAGGATGACGATTCATAAACAACGGATCATACTTGTGACCAGTAAAAAATTTGGGAGTTCATTACGATTCTCAAACCGATACTGTCAATTGGAATGAAGCTCTTGCAACAATTGACTGTACAACAAGATAATCAGTCAGATTTGAGCGAGATTTTATTATTGGATCGTACCTTGGATACACCGATCACTTTTCCATTGAATGTGTTGAATGTAGCTTGGATATCAACAAAGCCTATACCAGATCTGATTGAAAATGAACTCATTCTTGTGAGTCACGCCTTGACTTATGATGACAATGCAGAACTTATTGATGAACAGATTCTAAATCATATGGATCTGACCAGATTGGGAGTGCGTAATATTCCTGATAAACCAACAATAAAACTGCCAAAAACAGTTATATTGAAGGAAGATAGGATCAAAGGGTCAATGATGAATAAACAAGCCAAGCAACATTATAATACGGTCTTGAAATGGGAAAATCCTCCTCAAAAGATTGATTCAAAGAATGTGCCACCCTTACTGGATAAAGGCAAAGGAAAAGTCAAGGATGATTCTACAAGTCAGAGATCTAGCAAGACATCATCATCTAGGAAGTCTTCACCTTTGAAGAAAGTTTATCTTCTCAGAAGTCATCACCTCCACGATCAATTCCTGCTAAGAAGGCTAAGCGAAGATCCAAGACAAGGCCTTTTGATAAAGAGCAAGCAAATGTAGTGCAGCATGATATGCCCGAACATTTTAAATGCTATACATTGGATGATGTGGTTATCATGTTACCCAAAGCACATCATGAACCCGAAGAACAAGTGCCATAATCGAAAGATGTTTATGATGGCCCAGCTAGGACATAGCCCTATGAATCTTGCTGAACTAGGAAAATCAGAAAAGATTGTACAAGTTGGATCACAACTTAATCCTGAACAGTTTCAAGCGCTACGAACGTTACTTATTAAGTATCAAGATTGCTTTGCATGGACTTATCCAGATCTCAAGGGTATTCGGACGTCAATTACTGAACACACCATACCTTAATACCTGATGCAGTTCCAAAGGTTACAAAGTTTTATCGCTGTAATCCTAATGCTGTGGATCTGATAAGGAAAGAGCTTCAGAGACTGCTTGATGTCGATTTCATTTATGAGATCGAGCATATAGAATGGGTTTCACCGATTGTCATTGTTCCTAAGAAGAATGAGAAATTGAGAACTTGTGTGAATCTCTAGGCCTTGAAAAAAGTGACGCAGAAGGATCACTTTCCATCACCATTTACTGAAACATTTTGGACCGCCTTGCTAGAGCGGAAGCTTGTAGTTTTCTGGATGGATTTAGTAGTTACAACCAGGTCAAGATTGCACCTACAGATCATCACAAAATAGCTTTTTCAACAAAATGGGACACCTATGTTTACAAAGTAATGTCGTTTGGACTCTGTAATGCACCAAGTTCATTCCAAAGAGTAATGCAATTTGTTTTTAAAGATTATCTACAGAAATTCTTTGGAATTTACTTGGATGACCTTGGAGTCCATAGCACAGATACAGACCACCTGGATCGACTGGAGAAAGTATTTGAACGATGTCGCAAGTATCAAATCTCCCTAAATCCAGAAAAGTGTCAGATCTGGATTTTCCATGGAGTTGTGCTTGGACATGTGATATTGAGACATGGCATTGCCACATATTATTCTAAAATCAAGGTTATTGTGAAATTGCCACTGCCAACAACAATTTGTGAAGTTTGTGTTTATGGGTCATGTGAACTACTATCGAATTTTTATTATCTTCTTTGCAGATTTAGCATGACCTATATACAAACTGACTACTGTTCCTATTTGGATAGTAGAGGCATTAGAAGCCTTTGAAAAATTAAAAAAAAAAAACATTAACTTCAGCACCGATACTGCATTCTCCATATTGGATGATTGAGTTTCATGTTCACATTGATGCCTTGAAATGTGCAATTGGATCAGTTTTGATGCAGCCAGATGACTATAAGGATTATCCAATACGATTTGCAAGTAGACAGCTTATAGATTCGGAGAAGAACTATTCAACAACAGCGTGAAGCGTTAGCCATGATATTTTCTATACGGAAATTTCATCATTACCTCATGGAAATGCACTTTGCATTTTATACGGATCACCAGCCATTACTTTACTTGGTAAACAAGATGTGCAATACTGGGCGTATTGCAAAATGGTTACTGTTATTGACTGAATTTGATTTTCAAATTGTGGTTTGTAAGGGGAAGCAACATTATCTAGCCGACCACGTTTCGCGAATTGAATCCACACCAGTTAATACTAAAGTGGATGATGAATTACCAGGTGCTGCATTATTCTATGTAGAGGCAGTGCCTGAGTGGGCAGCGGATATTGTTGAGTATCTGATGCTAGGACAACTGAATGACTCTTTGACAAAAATACAGAAGAGGCAATTGATTCATAAGGCTCAACCTTATCAATTGATTGCAAGACAATTGTATCGTCATGGATCAGACAATATTCTATGTAGATGTGTTTTACCACATGAAATAAAAGATTTAGTCATGTTTTCACATGATGGCATGGGCGGAGGACACTTCTCTACAAATATTACTATTCGCAAACTTTTGCAATCAGGTTGTTGGTGGCCTACGCTTCATAAGGACACATAAAATTTTATTCAGACATGTGATGTTTGCCAGCGAGCATGACGGCCTACTCGACAAAATTACGAACCCTTGCATCCAGTTTTATCACAAGCACCGTTTGAAAAATGGGGACTGTATTATGTTGGTCCTATTCATCCTATCAAGCAAGGATCTAAGGCCCGATACATTATCGTAGCAACTGAATATATAACCAAGTGGGTTGAAGCCAAAGCTATCAAAGTTGCTGATGCGAAATCTACGACCAAGTTTCTATATGAAAATATTATAATCAAATTTGGATGTCCGATCGAGATTGTCAGCGACCGAGGTACACACTTTGTTAATCAAACGAATTAGTGTTTACTGGAAGATTTTTTTGTTATACACAGATTTAGTACTCCTTATTATCTCAAAGGGAATGGCCAAGCTGAATATTCCAATAAGATTCTCTACACTATTATGATGAAAACAGTTGAAGCAAGTCGATCTGATTGGGAACATAAATTGCATGCAGCATTATGGGCATTCAGAACCACTTACAAAAGTAGTACAAATCAAACACCCTTTCAACTAGTTTATGGTCAAGATGTTGTCATGCCGATTGAATTTCTAATACCATCTTTATGCATAGCAGCAACCGAGCGGTTAAATAATGATAAGTCTTTACAACTACGTCATGAAGCGTTGCACAAATTGTGACAAGATTGATGGCAGTTCATGCGTTAGCAGCAGAGAAAGCCCGCTGTAAGGCCTGGCATGATCATCGATTACACAAAAAGATGTGAAAGCAGGAAATCTCGCATTGATGTACAAAACCAAGCTGATCAAGAGGAAATTGAAGTTTACTGGTGAAGGCCCGTATAGAGTGAAAGAAATCCTGAACTATGGAGCAATGATTCTTGAGCACTTGGACGAAAATCGGTTTGATACTCCTGTGAATGGTAGCCGATTACGCAAGTTTTGGTTGCCCGCTCTGCCAGTTCAACAAGCATGATCCAAAATATTTTTATTTTTATTGGTTTTTCAATTTTTTTGGTTTTCACTACTTAATTGTTAATTTTGTTTGGAAAGGACAGTAAAAAAAAAAAAACAGAGAAAAGAAGAAACAATGAGGAAAGATTGATGAGCAAAATTCAGAAAAGTCATCAAAGTGGAAAAACAGGAAGGAAAGTATTTTCAAAAGATAATTTTTTATGGAAAATGACTTATAAAATCACTGTTTCGGTCATATGTTGCCTATATAGTATTGGAAACCTTTGTCGAGCTTTCAGATTATACATCCACTTCAGATATATCTACACTGAGTTGGGCGAAGGTTCTTTTCTAGAAAAAGTACATCTTTCTAAGTTAGGCAAATGATCAGCAATCTGCCATTTTGGGAACCTTCGTCAAGCACCTTACTCTCCTTAGAAACCTTTGCCGACATGCTAGATGGATGTAAAATGTCAAATTTAGGTCGGCTATAGGTTCAGATCCTGAAAATTGCATTTATGACAGATGACTGACCGTGCTGCTGCTGTTGTGGTTGCGATGCTACTGGCTGTTCTGTCGTTGTCTTCTTATCCATGAAGCCTTTCTTCTTCTTGGACTACTGCTTGTTTGAGTAGAGTGCCATGGATTTGGTACTCATTGTTGTAGACAAGCTTTTCCTCCTAACTTCTTCTTGCAACAGACTTGTTGTCAATTTTTGGAGAGACAGCGCAGGAGTATTGCTAAGAAGCAACACTAAATTATCATAGGAGGATGGAAGACTGGCAAGAATAGACATGGTAGAGTCTTCTTCTGAGGTAGGCGAACCTATTGCAGCCAGTTGGTTGATCAACTGTTTGAACTCATTCAAATGGTCGCTTACTGAGGTGCCTTCACTCATTCTAATTGTCAATACCTTCTTCCTCAAGAAGAGACGAGTGGAAACATCTGAGGTCTCGTAGATGCTTGTAAGTGTATCCCACACTTCTTTGGAGGTAGTGAAGTTGGATACATAAGCGATTTGAGTGTCTTTTAGGTTTAGGGATACAATGGCAAGATCCTTGCCATCCTTTGCTTCTCAAGCTGGAAGTTGTTTGGGTTCTGTCGATTTGGCTATGGAACCGTTGACGTATCCCCAGAGCTCCTTCTCGATCAAGATCATCCTCATTTTGAACTTCCAAATGTGGAAGTTGTCCCTGTTGAATTTGTTGATGAGGCGGATCTCAAAGTTTGAACCTTCCATTGTAATCGAGTAGCAGAGATAAAACACAAACTAAATGAATCAGCTCTATAGAACCAAAAATGTGTTAAGTTCTATTATAAGTTCTAGACTCTAGTAATCTAGTAAACCTGTGGCTCTGATACCA
The DNA here is from genome assembly GCA_029204225.1 of Diphasiastrum complanatum. Taxonomy (NCBI): domain Eukaryota; kingdom Viridiplantae; phylum Streptophyta; class Lycopodiopsida; order Lycopodiales; family Lycopodiaceae; genus Diphasiastrum; species Diphasiastrum complanatum. The sequence continues at coordinate 53,764,901 of CM055097.1, forward strand.
TATAGGAATTCGGTAAGCCTTCAATGGATACAACTTAATCTTTCTGGTTTAGAGGTTGCACCGTGATGCAACTTAACCTTTTTGGATCAAAGGTTGCACCAAAATCATGGAGCCTTTTTGCCCCTTTCTGTGAGCCGCATTCCGAGATCCTGTCTCTGGACGCCTAGCCCACGAATCCAAGTCTCCCCCTTACCTGGAAAAGGAGCTGGTACCAGGGGACATTAAACACTAGGACACTTATATCCACTTTGAACAAAGTCCCACTTCTACTTATGAGAGTTCTTTGAGCGTGGGCTGTGGCACCACTTTGCCATTCCAACATGAACACTCTTGAGCATTCTAGCTCAGTTCTTTAGAATTCTTTTAGAGTTTTGCTATTAGCGCTTACTGCTTATTAGCGGAAGTGCAAATCAGAAAAAATTTTCAGAGATAGCTTAGAGTATGCAATTTCTATCCGCAATCGTCTTGTGCTCATCATTTTGCTTAATCAATCTATCATTTATTGCATTCAGTATTAGGTCAAAATCTTTGTGATCTCATATTGCTTTTGTTTGATAATTCAATTCTTCATTGTTTGGCTACGTAATCACTTTAGCTCTGATGATTTCAAAGTTAGTTGCTAAAAGATTGAATGTGATTCTTGTCATTATGTTATGTTCAATATTGATAGGAATAGTCATGCATTAGGAAAGCAGGCTCCATTCCATTGCCTTAGACTTGTCGTTATTGCATTATCATCTCTTTTCAACATGGTATCAGAGCTCTAATATAAAATATCATAGCTCTTTTCATGATATCAGAGCGATCCCAGAAGCTCTAATACTTGATATCTTTCGTGATATCAACTCAATATCATATTCTTCAATTTGTGGTATCAAATTTCAGTAACAGATAGTTGATTTCCCATTGTAGGCAGCATGACATCTTTATCTTAACGACATTGAATTATCGACAGTCTAAAGTTCTAGATGGATTCTCAGAGTAAAGCCGATCTTATTGCAAACAAGCTAAATTATCGACAGTCTAAAGTTCTAGATGGATTCTTAGAGTAAAGTCGATCTTATTGCAGACAAGCTGAATGGATCCAATTACTACTTGTGAAAATTTAAAATGAAGACCTTGCTAATTGCCAATGAGTTGTGGGATGTTGTCATAGGTACAAAAGAGCAGTCTGAAGATGACATAGCCAACTCAAAATGGAAGTCGAAGGATGGTGAAGCTTTTGCGCTTATTATTCTCAATATATCAGACACTCAGATTGGCCACATAGCTGAAGCTCAAACTTTAAAACAATTATGGGACATCTTGAGCTCATTATATGATGTGAAGGACATAACTTCTAAGTTACATCTACGAAGAAAATTCTTCACTCTCAAGATGTCAAATGGTGATTCAATTCAGAATTATGTTAAGTTTAAGAATCTCTTGCAACAGATGGCCGTTGTCGGATCACAGTCATAGATGATCAAGACTGTTGAGAAATCTCCTTCCCGATAAGGGTACAGTGGGGATCCAGACACGAATTGTTTCGTCCCTTGATCTCCGCTGTTGAGATTCTCACATAAACAAATCCAGATGGAATTCGATTCTGTCCTCGGGTCTACTGCCCTCTTTTTAGGATCTACAATCTTTCAAAGTGAGGACAAACACTGTGGACCTACGTAGAATTTACTTATGCATTCGACAAGGTAAAACCAGTGTGTGGAATAAGATTAATACTAGCTGCTTACAAACATACAACTATCAGACAATTAAGCATTCGATCATGTTCAAGACAAGAAACTCTTTTGCATAAAACATCTACTACATTATCAGAGAATTTTTTAAGCGTTGTTGTGACAGACCACACAGTGCATTGGTGCGAAAGAAACTCTGTCTTTTGCGAATCAAAAATTGTCGCGCTTACTAGCGGACTTCTTGAACCTTAGCTTGCTGGCTACACAGTGCTCAGCTTACATTCGTATATTGCCAATCTACTGCAATTGCATTATATTAATAATCAGGATCTACATGTATGTAGAGAGGAGGACACAATTAGCAAATCAGAAGACTACAAGAATGGCTGATTAGGCACATCCTAACGGTATCATGTCAGTCTCCAGAGGATGATGTCCTCCTGGTACTTCCGCGATCTCATATGTCCTTTCACGTGTGGAGATCTGCCATCGTTTGGGTCTTCATATCTTCTTGTGCCTTTGGCTTTGTCATTAGGTCGCCTTGGGTCCATAAATTTTTTATCTTCTTGTTCGTTTGACCGTCATCTTCATGTCTTCGATCCTTGAAGCTTTTCTGTTCACGACCATGCAGCTCCTTTGTTTCTCTTTTGCCTTGAGCTCTAAAGCTATCATAGCTTTGTGGCCAGATACAATTTGTTTCTTCAGCTCCCTCTCAAAGCATGGTAGCTTTATAACTCCCAGAATCTTCCTCTGCCTATCGAACAAACCTTTGTCTACAGCCTTGGTGAAGATGTCCGCCACCATTTGCTTCGTGCCAATGAAGCTAGTCTTCAATTACCTTCTAGTGATTGCGATGTGTTTCGTCATTGAGTGAAACACGAGATCCTTTGTTAGGTGAATTGTAGAAGTATTGTCCATCTGGAGAATTAGTGGCTCTTGGTGTGTTTCACCCAATCTGTCGAGGAACTGTCTCAACCATGTGATTTCATTGGCCATCTTCACGGTTGCAACGTATTTTGTTTCACAGGATGATTGAGCTATAATGGTTTGCTTCTTGCTGAACCAGAGAATTATTGCGTCTGTTGCAATGGTGCACCCTCTTGAGACACTTTTACAGTCATCCTTGAGAGATGCCCAACTAGCATCGCAAAGCGAATCTTATAGTACCTTTAGCAGACGAATGATTGTGGGATGTGTTATTCTCGTGATGCAGGTTTTCAGATATCTTCTAGTGTGCTAAGCTTGGATTTGTGCTGAATTGACTCATTCTGAACACGGCGTAAGCAACGTCGGGGCGTGTGTTGTCTGCTAGATACATCAAAGATCCGATCAGCCTCCTGTAAGACGTGTGCTGCATCATCTCCTGCTCTTGTTCTATCTTTGAACAATCTTTGTTCGTCAGGACTATCCCTGCAAGCATTGGGATATTTGCCCCTTTTCAATCTGTCATCCCAAAATCATCTAGGATTTTCTGGGTGTACATTGACTGATGAAGGTATAGCTTTCCTTCGTCATAGTTGTGGTCAATTTGCAAGCCTAGATAACATCTGGCTTCTCCTAGTTCTGTTATCTCGAAATGTTTCGAGATCTCATTCTTCACTCCTACAAGCTTCTGCATAGTATCAGGGTGTCGTCCACAATGCTCTGCAATGATGATCTTCCCATCTGTGATTCTCACATAAACATTGGAATCGGCTATCAATGGCTTGAATTGTAAGGGTCTCAGGGCTTGATCTTTCTTCTTATGTCATTGTCGTGTTGATTGCTTCAGACCATAGATACTCCTATGCATTTGGCATGCATAGGTAGGAAGTGATTCAAAGGTATAACCTGGAGGTTGATCCATGTAGACCTCTTCGTCTAATTCGCCATGTAGGAATGTTGCCTTCATCAACAATGTAAATCTTGAGGTCCTATGCAGCTGCATATGCAAATAGTAGGTGTAAGGAAGCATGTTTCACCACTGGAGAGAAGGTCTCAGTGTAGTCGATGTCGTACTTCTAAGAAAAACCCTTCGCTACAAGTCTGGCCTTGTATCTCGAAACATCTCCATTTGGTCCATACTTGAGTTTGTAAACCCATTTGCATTGCACTGTTTTTTGTTTTTCTAGCATTGGTTGTGGTGTCCATACCTCATTCTTCTTCATGGATTCGATTTCTTTGTTCACGGCTTGGATCCGTTTGTCCTTTTCTGGACTGTCGATGGCTTTCTCAAATGTTTGTGGTTCACCACTGAATCCACAAAATTTTTTGGATGTAGAAGTCGACTTCTTGACAAAAATCTTGCTGGCGCTCTTCACTCTCTTGTTGATCTCCTAAGAGATTCTTCTAGTACTGCAATGCTCTTGCCTTTGTCTCTTTTTAGTAGATAAATTCAACAACATCTACTAAAATCATCAATGAATGTTACATACATCTTAGCTCCACTATTGCTAATTGTAGTAAATCCATGAATATCCGAATGTACAAATTGAAAAGGCTTTGTAGATCTAGATATAGATCTAGTATAACGTAGTCTATGTGACTTAGACAAAGCACAAGACTCACAAACATGTTTGATGCCACTTAAGGAACTTGGAAGACCTATCACAATCTTCTTCCTAGCCATTACCTCCAATGACTTGAAGTTGAGGTGTCCCATCCTTTTATGCCAAACCTCTTGAATAGGTATTTGCTCCCTTGCAGCACATCCAACTTGGTTAGAAACAACACAAACATCTAGTTTGAACAACCTCCCTTGCTTTTTTACCTTTTCCAATCAAGACATCCTTCCTTTTGATCATACAAGCATCTCCATCAAACTCCACCTTGAGGCCATTACTTAGCATTTGACTCACACTAAGCAAATTCTTGGTAATAGATGGAATAAACAAGACAACCTCCAAATGAACATTCCTATTTGTAGAGAGAGAAATAGGAATTGTGCCAATCTCTTTGATTGCACACTCACCATCATTGGCCGTGTAGATCACCCTCTTGTCATCTCCATATGCCAACAAAGAATTGAAGTACTCTTTGTGAAAGGTCATGTGTGAACTTGCTCCACTATCAATCCACCAAGGAGCACAAAAGCATCATCATTTGCATCTTGAACATCCAAACCATCCTCATCAAGAGTAAGATTACCTTGCTTGCCTCCTTGATCTCTCTTCTTCTTGCAACAATCACTTGCAAAGTGTCCTTTGATGCCACAATAGAAGTACTTGAGCTTTGATCTATCCTTCTTTTTGCCACTTGAAGAGGCATCCACTTGATCTTGCCCTTTAGACCACTTAGTTTTGGTTTTTCCCTTGAATTTGCCCTTTGTGAACATAGCATCCTCTTGAAGTGTCGATGTAGATCCACCTCTTGCTTGAAGCCTATATTCCTCATTGATCAAGATCTCTTGAAGGTCCATCAAACTTGGCAAAGTCTTTTTGAATAGCAATACTTTGAACAATGTTAGCATGAGCATCCAACAAGCCATTAAGAATTACTTGAATAAGCTCTCCTTCCTTAATGCTTTCATCAATGCAAGCCAACTCATCATTCAATGCTTTCATCCTCAAAACAAAAGTACTTGAACTTTCTTCATTCTTCTGAAAACAAGAGAAGATTTGCCTTCTTAGAGTCAACACTCTAGAAGTAGACTTGGATTTATAGCTTCTTCGATGAATCCCAAGCTTCCAAAGATGATGTGCACTTACCAACTTCCTTGAAAAGCTCATTGGTAACATTCATCTTTATCATGTGTAGAGCCTTCTTGGCCCTCTTGTCATACCTCACTTGATCTTGTTGTGTTGTTGGTCTCTCCTCCAAACATACAACAATATCCAAAACATCATTCATCTCAAGAAGTGACTCCATCCTCACTTTCCACAATGAATAGCTACAAGAGGTAAGCCTATCATTGGCTTCCAACATGACTCCAATTAAGGTTGCCATGTAGCAATGACCTGATATTCTTTTTCAACATGTTTCAATGCACAAAGCACTCCTTTGAACAACAAAAAATGCTTTCAAAAGAAATCACCAAGATTTAAAACTATCTCACAAATTCTCTTCTAGCACTTATACCAAGCAAATCAACACATAGAATCATGGAATCTTGATCAACCTATGATCTATCCTCAATCTAATGACTTTTGCCAGTTCCTAAGATTGAAACACACTCAAATGAAGTCCAACAACCTCATTATCTAGAGATCCAATCAAAATCAAAGTTTTGACAAAATCACAAAAAATTGACTTCTCCAAATCTACATGCAAATGCTAAAAATTTGATATGCAATCTATTAGCCACCACTAAAGTTGATCCAATGATCCAAAAATTGGCCAAATCCAGTATGTGAAATTAGAAATTGGAATTGATCAAGTTTATAGACCTATATAGGGTTTTGATCTACAAAAGATCTAATCTACAAAAGCAAAAAATTCGATTTTGGTGTAGAATCCCCTCTAGCATGCTCTAGACTTGATATCTTCACCAAATCAGTGATAGATCTGATTTCCTCCTTTATAACCTGAAACACAAGCTCTGATATCATGTGAAAGTTTTCAGATCCTTAAGATCCAATCAACTTGAAAGATCTTTGGTTAGAAAGAGAAATACACTACCAATCTCACCAATGTAGAAAAATCAGCATCTACACACAAAATGAGATACAAATACTAATCGAACTTGATCAAACTTGAATGAAATGATAAAGTACTGTTTTTGTCCATACAAAACCAGTAAGCTACTATATTTCACACGTGTGGATCCGAAAATAGCAATTATAGACCATTCTACACATAAAATTGCATGCAATCACAAGTATAGTGCACCAATGGATAGTAGAACCCAAGAGAACCATGTATAAGCATGAAATGAGATAGAGAAGAGAGAAGATCACTCTCTCCATGAGTTACATCCTTTTATAACAGGTCCAAACCCTATTTGGCCACTTGTTCCCTCCAAAATGCTAACCCTACTATTTTTGGGTCTAGATTCAAAGCACCCAACATTCAAATTTGAATCTACTCAAACTTGCCTTCTAATTTTCCCACACTTTCAAAAAGTGTTTATTCAAATGACATTTAGACTAATGAACTTTGAAAAGTCAATCTCTAAGTCTAAAAACAAAGTTGGCCTCAATATGCCAAATATGAAAATATAGCAAATATGATGAAACGAGTTGAATCTTTTACAATAAGCAGTAACCATCCCAGACCATAACTGCTACGGTTTCAACGAAGCAAGACACGAAGTTCAAACGAATGAAGACTCAAACGTGAAGATCCAAAATTCGAAGATCAAAGGACCTCGAAGGGAAAGCCGAAGGCCGAAGGAAAACACGAAGCCATGAAGCTCGAAACGTCCGAAGACCAAAAGACGGTGGATCTTCACGCTCCAAGTACAAAGGAGATCAAGCCAAGTACCAGGAGTAGTACCACCTCCATAGACAATAGCGATGACAAACTGAGTGCCGTTAGAATATGCTTGACCAGCCGTTCTTGTAATCACTGATTAACTTAAACCATTTTCTCTCTATCCATATAAACAGATCGAACACAAGAGAATTGGTTGGACATCAGATTGGTTGAACACCAATGTGAGCTGGCATAGAATTGCCAGAAGAGTCCGCTAGTAAGTGAGACTGTCTGATATAGTTTGTGAGAGACATAGTACCTCTTGCACCAATACGTTGGGTGGGTTTGTCACACAACACTCCAGAAAAGATGATTGATAATACAATAGTTGTAATGCACATGTTGTTTTATCTTGAATGATCTCAAATGTTTCGATGTCTCTGGTTGTTGTCTATATATATTCAGCTATTTGTCCTTATTCCGCACACTGGCTCATTCTCGTTGAATGCTTGAACAAATTTAGGAACGTAGGTCAACAATGTCTGTCTACACTCTAAAAGATTGTAGATCTGATCCAGAAGGCAGTAGCCGTCAGCTAGAATTGAACTCTATCTGGGTATAGCGAACCCGATTGTTTCATGCTAAGATACATATCAATTGCATCAAAGCAACAAAGGTTCGTGCACTCAATAGTGGTATTAGAGCCCTCAGAAGTAATTGGAGTTCAGCAAGAGCTATCAGATCCAAGAGATCATACATTCAAAATAAGGAGCCAGAAACAAGCTGAAGAACGTAATTCACAATGATGGCATCTATAGCAGCATACAGTCAAAGATCTACACCATCCTCGACTCATCCGGGTCCCACTTCCTAGCATGGAAAGTAAAGACCTCTCATCTTGAAGGGAGAAAACTTATGGCCTTGGGTGGGCGGCACCAAATAGATGCCTACAACTACAAACAAAGAGCTACGAGAATGGAGAGAAAGGACCGACAAGGTAGTAGCCGTCTTATTCTCATCCATCGAAAACAACCTAACGCTTGACCTCGCGACACTCTCTAATGCAAGAGAGATGTGAGATGCATTGCTTACCAGGTTCCAGACAAAGTCACGAAGCCTGAAAGATCTGTTCCTTTCATTACACAACGCCGGAGAAGACAATGCAGTCTCAGCAGAGAAGCAACTCACCTACTTGTTACGAGCTTTACCCAGATCCTTCCAGACTACCTGAACGTTGCTAGCCAAAGATCCATAGATGACTCTCAAAAAGGCCGTAATTGAGATTCGAGAAGAAGTCGAAGCCCATGAGCACCTTGATCACAAGAACACCTTTGATCAGGCTCTCTATAGCAGTACAAAAAAGCTGAAGAAATTGTTTAAGCCTAAGAGGGAGTCAGACTGAAAGCAGGATCAAGATCAATAGACTGAGGCAGTTGTCAAAGGCAAATGGAAGACAAAGACAAGCCAAGACAACAAGATGGTGAAAAGAAAACATGCATAAGATGTAAGTGTGAAGGCCACACAGTCGAAACATGTTGGCTGAACCCAAAAGAAAGGGAATATCCATTGCCACAAGAAAGGTCATGCAGCTATGGACTGCTACAAGAATCCAAGGAACAAGCAACCTCAAGGCAAACGAGAGAATCACAACAGTTTGTCCTACGTGGAAGAACCCGAAAACTCCAAGATGGGTGAAGAAAGGAACAACGGAAATGCGATAGCCTACCTATGTGCAGATATGTGTGCAACCTCAATATCTGACACACAAGAGGCCATTCTCGATTTGGGAGCAACCTCTCACTTTGTTATATCCAGACAAATCATGGCTGACTTTTGAAGTACATATCCATCCAGATACATAGTTCTTGGATATGGATCAAGACATCAAGTGAATGGCACTAGTTCGCATGGCTCAACACGAATGACAAGGCTGCCCCACCATGGTTCATGTGGTGTCATGTGAGAAACACCAGATTTGGCAATCTACCAACAGATCTGAGGCTAGAGCACAATCTACAATGCTACAGATCAAAGCAAAACTAATTCCTCACAAATAGAGAGAATACATAAGCAAAATAATGTATGAAGAATGCCTTCTACTCGAGTTAGAGAGAGAATATCAAAACATGCAAAATAGCATGAGATCCAATTTTGACATTATGACATTACCAAAGCTTGATTCATCATTAGATATGAATGAGAATCATATGTACATATATAGGAGAGCCAAAATTCATGGTACTCCTTGCATTCAATGCATTTCCTACATGTAATCAAGTGTAAACTACTATCATATTGACACATAACAGCTTGCATGCTGAAATTGCACCTAACTCCTACCTACTTTGTCCAAATGTCAAATTCTCAGCTATGAACCTACAAAACTACATGCATGTATCCAATAGTGTTTGCATGTCCTGCATGTGACTTCCCTAGATGACTTGGACATGTGTAGAACATGTATACTGACTTGCATGTTGCATACACTTTGTGCATTGGAACAGGTGCATTTTTGTGTGTAGAATGCAAGTTTTTTATGTTTGTCAAATTCACACGTGTGAATTATAGTAGCTTACTAGTTTTGTATAAATAGCAATAGTACTTTATCATTCATATCTAATTTTGTCAAGATCTATTTGAGTTTATGGCTTCTATGCAGTGATTTCTACATTGTCAATGGTGCTAGATGTGCTAATGTCTTAAGAAACAACAATGTATTCTGGTTCTGTGGAGAAAAGAGCAATAGAGGTCTACTTACGACTGTTCTAAGAGATAGGACTGTCGTTGAAGAAGAATGTAAATCCGGATGTGGATTTACGAGTATCTACATCTCCTCCCCAACTCGCATCTGAATATCCACTGAGCTGATGGAGATTGTCATTGTCGACTTCTCCATAGCAGATGCACAGGTTTGTTGTAGCTCGGATGTATCTCATGACTCTTATATGAGCTTTCTGATGGGTGGTGTCAGGATTAGCCATGAATTGGCTTAAGGAGCTAACTACAAAAGTGATGTCAGATCTTGTGTAGATCATTACATACATGAGAGGTCCGAGTATGGATACTTTCTCATATGCTCGTTTTTCTGTTTGGTCTGAGGACATTGGTCCTTCAACAATCGCAGGCCTGGATCCATCGGTGAGTGAGCTTCTTTGCAAGTGATTAGATTATATTTGCTAAGGGTATTATGAAGATACCTTTGTTGAGTGATGTAAATCAACCATCTCGCTCTGTCTCGATGGATGTCCATCGCTTCTCTCAAGAGTTCGAAGTCTGGTTGGCTAAGTGCCTCTTCGACTGTAGTCGATTTTTGAACTAAAAGATAAGCTGACCCATTAATATATCTTGTGGGATGTTGCGCACTCGGTTCGACCTTCTTGGAGGTGGCGTTGGCTGATGATCCAATCCTTGGTTGTATTGCCCCTGAATAACAACACCGTCTTCTTTTGATTTTTTGTTGAATAGTTGATCAACTATTGGCACGCTTGAACTAGAGGCTTGCATTATCGTGTCATACTCAAGGGTTGTCGAAGGTTCGCATGGAACTTTGCTCTTGCTTTTGAAGTCAGTGAATTGGTCCTCGATAAAGATAACATTCCTGATTAATACAATTTGTTGGGTATTGGGGTCGTAGAGCTTGTAAGTGTTGTCAGAGGAAGTCTAACCAATTAGAATGGTTTTGAAACTTTGAAAGTTGAATTTTTTCATTTTTTTCCTTTGAAATCTGCGTGTAGGTGATGCATCCGAAAACTTGTAGGTTCTTCACTAAAGGCTTAGATGTGAAGAATTTCAAATAATTTAAGACCCAATTCCATAACCTGATCATTGGTTAGAAATAGATCACCTCTACCAATCCTGCCAATGTAGAAAAATCAACATCTACTCAATGAAATAGATGCAAACTCAATAAGAACCAGATCAAACATCAAACATAAGATATGAAGAAGTTTTTTTCTGTACAAAAATAGTAAGCTACTTTATTTCACACATGTGGATCAGAAAATAACATAAAATAAGCATTCTACACACAAGATTGCAAGATATCACAAATATAGTGCACCAATGGATAGATGAACCCAAGAGAATGTTGACTGATTCTGACGAATCCCCAAGATACTCGAATAGAGCTACCTAAGAGCACCTCTCACCTTAGACCGAGGAGGTCTTTAAGAAGATGAGATGAACGAAGACTGAGAGCCGAGTATGAGAGCCGAGAAATGCTAGATAGGAATGACAAGCAAGAACAGTGTAAGCCTCATGGTGAATCTCGAAAGATGGAATGACCATGTAGGAACTAGTATTTCTAGGCAAATGTAATAAATGCAAGTAGACCCCTCTTAAAGAAAGTAGAGTGAGCCACCTTTTGATAGTGACCTCTAGTGGAGAGTATTATTCCACTTGTAATTTGCCAAATGTGGAAATTCCACTAGGATGTCACCTAAGGAGCTCTCTTGCTTATTTAAGAGACTCCCTCTTTGTGAAGATAAGCTTTTTGCATTGTATCTACTCCATGCTTAATAAGAATATTTTCCATGAGTTTGATACTACACTAAGCTCCTTGATCATGATGGTTTTCTTGAGTAATGCCCCTATGATCATGCCCTTCCATTGATATTGTGTGTGGTTGTGGACTTTAGAGTAGATTAGTTTTCTTGCTTTCCTAGTTGTGGATTAGTTTTCATTGCTGGTTTGTGGATTAATGTAGAAACCAGCATTCAAGTAAACTAAACAGGCTAGAAATGTGGTATAAATCTTGCATATCCTCCAGCATTCTAGTTCTTGATATTCTTGGGATGTCCAAGGATCAAAAGACTGGTTGGTTTCTTGATTCTTGGACTTCTAAAATACTGTAGATTAGTTCTTGTTTCAGATTTGTGGATTTATCCATGTGTAGCTCAATTTTAGTAATGTGTAGGATCTGATTCAGTTTGTTTTTGGAGTAGGTAGCTGTAGAAATTATTGAATGTTCATTTGGGCTGTCTGCTGATCTATAAATGAATGTTCATAGCTTGCATCTCTGTTTGAATGTGAGTGCTTTCAAGAGAGACAACCTTGAGTGTCCTCTGATAGGCAGGACCATACTACAAAGATATTCAATCTGTTTCTGCCTGGTCTGGGCATTGTAACAAATAGGAAAACAGTCGAGGTAATCCCCAAACTAGCCAAGTAACAGGCAGAAAATGGTTCTGAAACTAAGAAGTAAACAAAGAACCAGTAAACAGATCCTCCCAAGCAGAGGATCTGTCAATAAAGAACTCATGTATAAGCATGAAGTGAGATAAGAGAAAGATAATGTGTCTCTTCTCATGAGTTACATCCTTTTATAGCAGGTTCAAAGCTAATTTGAAATTTGGTTTTCCTCCATAATGAAAAACACTCACTATTTTTGTGACTAGATTCAATGTCTCTACTATTCAAATTTGAATCTCCTAAAACTTGTGTACTACACTTTCCCACACTTCCAAAAAGTGTTTATTCAAATGCTTTTAGACTAATATAACTTTGAAAAGTCAAACTCTAAGTCTAATATGAAAATTGGCCTCAATTGTGTATTTGGCAATCTATCAAACTATGACCAATCTTGACTAAACTAGTTGAAATCTTTCACACTCCCTCTTCAGCTGGTTTTAGCTTAACCATAGAAATTTGATCCAACTTTAGAATGATCTCCATCCTAAATATAGACCTCATTTCTAACGTTCTAAAGTAGCTTCCATAATTGATATAGAGAATAGTGTCCACTTGGGATGCTTCACTATCTCTTACATCAATTTTACATGTCAAGATGTGAACAGAACATGAAGAATCAAATAGAATGTGAATGAAATGATTCCTCCATGCTATAAAATTTCAAACCTATAGAAAATTACAGCAACCAAACAATAAATGTGAGTAATAACCATTTGCTTGCTTGTATCCTTCCTCTTTGTCCTTTCTTGCCATGTATCCACCATAAAACTCCATGAATGAGCCTCCATCTCCATCTTGCCACAAGATGCCATCATCACTTGATGACTTGACCATGAATGAGTGACATAATGAACCTCCAATAGCTTCATTTCCATCAACAAAACTAGACAAGAATGCTAGTACAACTCCAACATCAAAATGATGCTCACCAATGTAGCTAGTTTTACCATAGCTTGACAATTTACACACATCCACATGAAATTGCTCAAACATGAGATATAACAACTAAAGTAAACTTGAACAACACTTACTTGTTGCTCCTTTGACCTTACTTGAGTCTTCAATAACCTACATAAACATATCCATAACATCTTTGCCAATTGACTCTCCTTTTATTCTCTTGACTAGCTCCAAATTGCCATCTTCCCTTTTGACTTGTTGAAGCCCTTTGAGATCAACCTCTTGATCTTCCACTTGAACATAAAAGTAATTGACTAAGATATATTTTTTAAATCCATTAGTTTCTAGAAAATCATGAGAACATCCATCTACTTGCATAGCATCATCTACACAAGAAGATTCACCAAAATATGTGAGAAATGCAAAATGTGTCACTTCCACTTGCTTACCTTTCTCATCAGCCTTGAAGGCATATGTCTTTCCCTTGTTCTCCTTGTATTTTGACTTGATAAAGGTCCATCATCATCGCCATCTAAAGTAGGATCCTTTACATTAACATCAACAATGTTAGATCTATCCACAACATCATCACTTGAAGACACCTTTGGAATATTCCCCTCACCATTTCATCTCTATATAGATCTTTTTGAAGAATATGCTCGTTTGATTAAAAGAGGTGTCAAAGCATCTTGCCTATCAGTTGATGATTGTTTGCACTATAGGACTGACAGAAAAACAAATCTGGACCTTTGAGTAGACAGGACGTTATATCCTAAAGATCCATATTCCATGCAACATCCCAAATTTTCTTCTACTACTCAATTGATATATTTTGTTTGTCATAGAAAGAATGATTTTCTAGGTTATTCTAAAAGATTAGAAGAATTTGGTAACGGATTTTCAATGGAAAGAATCCATTGTTTAGAGAATGTAATTAGATGTATATCTTCAGATTGTGCTCAACAAGACAATATTTTGCGAATAAAATTGCTAGAGAATGAGGTTCTTCAAAAAGAAAATGAAAATCTATGGAATAATAGTGAATTATTACAAAAAATCATAGTAAGTATAAGAAAAGACATTGATCAAATAAAAATTGAATTGAATAATGGCCGTTTTGCATACTCACAACTATTGAAAGATGTTGACTTGATAGGTGAAAAGGAAAAACAAAAAACAAAAGTGAGTGATCAAAACAAATATTCATATTTTGTCATCAATAGGAGGCTATCGGAAAAGGATAATTTATACATTCAAGTAAGTTTTTGACTTTTGGCCTTTGCAATTTTTTTTTTACTTAAGAATTCAAATCTTATATTATTTTTGCATGACTGTAAATTGTAAAATTAATCATCTATTATTATTATTTTTTTACAGATCTGCATTGGTTGGGAATCAAAATGTGAAAGACGATGCTACTATAGGCAAGTCTTTGGGCTTTGTGTTGACAACAAAATCAACTGAGTCATTGATGACCAATAATTGAAACAGTCGTGTTAAGATAAAAAAAATGTTGATGCATTAATGATTGAAGTAAAAAATACATAACAATACTATAGTTATAGGAGCATGTGATTTTGCTGGAATAAGCAGAGATGCTTATGGCACCATATTTAAGATTATCAAACAAGCTTTGACGCTGGTTACCATTAAGTAATTCCTATTCCACGACCATTTCAAATAAAACAGGAGCGTGATTTATTGAATAGAGGCATTCAAAATATTATAGGTGTTTCATTTCATAGTGAGGAAGTATATCAATCAAAGGACAAAAAATCCATGTCTTACAATCAGTCAAATAACTTGTTTGTAGATATGAATACGTTATTAAGATTTATTATACATTTCTATGATATTTCCACGAAAAAGATAGACAATAAGATAGTCTTGGTACTGAAGCTGGATGAATCGGAACTTATTAAAGGACAAAAAATGGAAAGAGTGAGTATAGCACTCATGAATGGAACACTTCAAAAGACAAACGATCAAGGAGATTTTAACTTCAGTGTTCAGTCTGAGAATGACATCTGGTGGTTGGCAGCCTTTGAGATATGATATTTTAAAATCTAATAAATAAAGTATGTTACTTGGATTTGATATTGTTATCAATTGACTAGTTTTTTGTCTATCTATTTTTTAGGTTTTAAAGGAAGATCATGACATTCTATCATGGGTGTTTAGCAAAACAACATATCCCAGAATCATCAAAGACCATATGGATGAGGAACTTTTCAATGTACCTGGAATAGGAGACTTCAAGGTAGAGTGGCATTTGGCTGGTGATTTGAAATCTTTAAAATGTATGTTCAATGTTTCCCATGGATCAACCTCCAAAATCCACGTTTATATTGTATGAAATCTTTAAATGGCATGACCAAGAATACAAGAATAACAAGATACAAAAAGGATCTACATTGGAAACCTGTTCTACCAATTTCTCTATAAAAAGTACATATTTGCACTCTTCATGCTGAGGTTAGAATAATCGAAAAGATTGTGTGTTGTCACATATTATATGCTTTGTGCTTGCTTTTGCATATCATGGCTCTTCTATCACCTTGATCATCGTACATAAATCTTTGCATTTTATAAATTGTTCTTGTCTTTTCCATATCTGCAAAAAAAAAAATGTTTTATTAAATACTGCATAAAACATAACTTTGCAGCTTGCATCAAAATAATTTTGAAACAATGTTGTCAAGAGTAATCCCATTCTTCACTATCCAAGCTTGGAGGTGGAAGGGCTTCAAGATTTTAGAATCTTTCATGTGTATCTAGAACGTAAAGTGATTCATAAAAATAGATTCCACTATCGACAAATTCTTTTGAAGATCAGCCTTTGTGCTGCCATTTTTCTATATCTTAATGTATGACATCCAATATACCTACAAGTGATTGTGTGGACTCTCATTCCTTTATATTTGATGGATATATATCTGCATAATAGAATAGATATGAATTTCCAAATAGATAAAAAAAATCTCTTGCTAAATAAAAGTAACTCTACACAAAAGAATAGAGTTGAATTTAGTTGCATAAAAATAAAACCGCAATGATTCAGATACTTACAATTGCATTTTTTATGATCATTTGGATTGACAGGTTGAATACTCAACTCGGAATGCATATAAACATGATGAACTAACACCTTTGAAATGGATTGTCCACCTGGCGATGCTCTTAAGTCAAGAATCCTAGCTTTCCAATAGGACCTGAAAGATAACTTGGATCGTTTTCTCTTTCTAAACGCTCCTTTTGATGATGGATGCATTAATACCCATGCGTTTTTTATGTATTTTTTTGGTATCCATTTCCTGCTTCGTCTTTCTCATTGTGAAGAATGACAGAATCTATTGTGGATCTTGGTCTCCTTGATGCCATGTTCTCTCTCTCTCTCTCTCTCTCTCTCTCTCTCTCTCTCTCTCTCTCTCTCTCTCTCTCTCTCTCTCTCTCTCTCTCTCTCTCTCTCTCTCTCTCTCTCTCTCTCTCTCTCTCTCTCTCTCTCACACACACACACACACACACAACACACACACAGAATTCAAACTTTGCCACTAACTGTAACTATGCAAGATTATTGTGATCGCAATATCCAACCAATGTAGTTACTATTATAAACTAGTTTGTAACTGTGGTCTAGTTTGTAACCATTCCGGGTTAGTAATTTAACTTGAAAAAGTTGATTCGGGGTAGCATTGTACTCTACGGATAGCACAAGTCAACCAATCATATGCGTAAGAGCTGCCCGACGGCAATTAAAAAAATTCAAAAATTACAAGCCAATTTGCTAGTCCCGATGAGCTACGTTACGTAGATTTCATTATTGGGTTTTTTTATTGGTCCAAGTGGAAGCAAAAATTAGAGAAAAATAAATAAAAGTATCTTTTGAGAAGGCTCTTTTGTACTCAGGAACTCCTGTAATGGATATTTTGGATCTTAATGATCTGAAATTCTTCACATGGTATCAGAGCTCTTGTGTTGCAGGTTATGAAATGATCAAGCACATCTATCGAGGATTTGGAGGAGATATCAATGCTAGAGCATGCTAGATTGACTTCTACTCAAAAATCGAGTTCTTTGCATATGTAGATTGAATCTTTTGTAGATCAAAACTCAAAATGGGTTTATATACTTGATCAATTCCGATTTCACACTTCACTTGTTGGATTTGGCCGATTTTTTATGCATTAGAAAAGCCTAAATGGTGGCTACAAGATTGCAAATCAATTTTTAGGCAATTGCATGTAAAATTTGAAATATTCAATTATTTGTGATTTTTTTCAAAACCCTAATTTTGATTGGATCTCTAGATTGTGAGGTTATTGAACTTCATTTGAGTGTGTTTCAATCTTAGGAAGTGGCAAGAGTCATTAGATTGAGGATAGATCATAGGTCGATCAAGACTTCACTATTCTATGTGTTGATTTGCTTAATATAAGTGCTAGAAGAGAATTGAGAGGTTCCATATCTTTGTGATTTCTTTTTGGAAATATTTGTTGCATTTCAAAAGAGTGCTTTGTTCATTGGAACAAATTGGAAGAGAAGGACCAGGTCATTGCAACATGGCTACATCAAGTGGATACATGTTGGAAGGCAATGATAGGCTTATCTCAAGCAATTGTTCATTGTGGAAAGTGAGGATGGAATCACTTCTTGAGATGAATGATGTTTTGGATATTGTTGTAGATTTGGAGGAGAGGCCAGCAACACAACAAGAAAAAATGAGGTATGACAAGAGGGCCAAAAGAGCTCTACATATGATTAAGATAAATGTTACCAATGAACTTCTCAAGTTGGTAAGAATACTTCATCAAAGGATGTTTGGGATTCATTAAAGAAGCTTTATGAATCCAAGTGTACTTCTAGAGTGTGGCAAGAAGCTATGGAAAGCGAGTACAACTCACTTTTGACGAACCAGACCTGGACACTATTCGACTTCCCCACTCACAAGAGAGTTATCAACAACATGTGGATCTTCAAGAAGAAGATCAACTTTGATGGTTCCATCGCAAAATGGAAAGCATGGTTGGTGGCGAAAGGATTCATTGAAGTCCAAGGAGTGGACTATCAAGAAATTTTAAGTCATGTTGTCAAAATGTAGTCGATCAAGACTCTGATTGGTTAATCGCAAAGGAGTAGCGGCCATGAAAATTCAAGATCTACAATTCAAGATTCAAGTTGCATCTGACGAGTTGCATCCGATGAGTTACATCCGATGAGTTACATCCAACATCTAGAACCAATGAGTTTTATCCAACGTCCAGAACTGACAAGTTGCATCCGACGTCTAGAACCGACGAGTTGCATCACATACAAACACACATTTCGTACTAACACATTCTCTGTCGCCTTCCATCATCGACTTACCATAGATATTCGACTGATCACTTACCATAGACATTCGGTTAATCACTTACCGTAGACATTCGATTGATCACTTACCTCAAACATTCGGCTGATCACTACCACAGATATCTAGTTGATCACTTACCATAGACATTTGGTTGATCAGTTACCTCAAACATTCGACTTATCACTTACCACAGATATCCGGCTGATCACTTACCACAGACATTCGGCTAATCACTTACCACAAACATTCAGCTGATCACTTACCCCAAACATTCAGCTGATCACTTATCTCGAACATTCGGCTGATCACTTAAATCACACACCATTGGACAAAAATCATACACAAATCATTGGACACCATCGAGGCCACATAAATCACACACACCATCAGACACAAATCATACACACAAATCCATACACACATACAATTCATCGGTCGCCTGCCATCGGCAGGCACACTATGCTAGACTACCCACACGCATGCACAGACATACACACTCACAAATACACACACATACATAAACACATGCACTCACGTACATACACACACATACATCGGCCACCCATGAATGACCATCGGCTTTCATCCCAAAACATCGGCCGCCATCCAAATCATCGACCGTCACCCGAATCGTTGGCCACCCAGATTGGTCGTCACCCAGATCATCGGCCGCCGTCACCGACGGGCATACATACATACATACATACATACATACATATATATATATATATATATATATATATATATATATATATATATATATATATATATATATATATATATATATATATATATATATAGAGAGAGAGAGAGAGAGAGAACAGATACATTTTTAAGAAGAAGTTGATTCTTAAGATATATATATGTGTGTGTGTGTGTGTAGAGAGAGAGAGAGAGAGAGAGAGAGAGAGATACATTTTTAAGAAGAAGTTTTTTCTTAAGATAGAGCAAAGTTATGATATGAAATTATCAAGTATAGTTGAAGAGAGTGTGTGAAAAATTGTCAACATACTATTGGACATACTACTTGTACATAAAACTCCTCACATGTGGATATTAAAATAGTATCATTTACTATTTTTAGATAGTTTTTAGAAAAGGTAGACCTTAAGTCCCACAAAATGGCCTTTATTTGATGATATTTGGTAATATCGACCAAAATTGGTAGGTTAAAGTTAATATTTTCATTTTAGGGCTATGTGACGCTAGAGAGAGGAGAGAGAGAGTCATATCTCACACCTATAAATATGTTGAAAGGCATGCAAAAAGTGAAGCTAATGTTCATTTGTGGTTTGGAGAAGTTTTGATGAAATCCTATCATTCATTTTTGGCTCTCTTCTACATGTGTGTAGAAACTATGTTTTGTGCTTGATTGATGTGCATATTGATGAATAATTAAATGGTATCTTGTTATTGCATGTCATTTTCATAGAGTTTTATGTTCAAATCTAAGTAGGTTATGAGTTTCATTTGATTCTATTTGCATTTGGTTAGTGCTTTTGATTAAACTAGCAAACTAGTGAATCAATTGTCCACCCCAACATAGAAAGAGCTATTGTTGGTGCAATCATTCTTGGCCTAGATCTAACATTTTCCATCTAAAAATTTCACAATACCTACTGCTTGATCATCTTTTTTGAACAACTCAAAGAGGATCTTTGGAAGATGGATAACTAGTCCCTACACCACAACACTACCCTCACAAATGGGAGTAGCAAATTGGTACAATGAATGAATGTTGAGGATATAAAAGTCTTATCTATTTTTTTATCAATTGTTTTATTCAAGACATCAATTGATCTATCACCTTTAAGATCTCATGCAAATATTTAAGAATGTTGGTGAGTCAATCTGGAAACCTGAAATCAGAGAGAAAGACACCTCATCAGCTCGCATAGATTTACAAGCTCACATTATTCAAAAGTCTCTCTCTCTCTCTCTCTCTCTCTCTCTCTCTCTCTCTCTCTCTCTCTCTCTCTCTCTCTCTCTCTCTCTCTCTCTCTCAAAATTGTAAATGTCATCTATCTTAAGGTTTGGGGGTCCTCTATCAAAACCACTCATTGTACACTTGTAAATAAGTGGCCAAATTTAGAAGTGGATTAGCTCATGATAGTGTAGGCTACTTACACTTGGCTTGATGGTCCAATCATTGTCAATTTGGACCAATCATATTGTAAGATGCACCAAAATGTCCAATCATTGTAAGAGGTGGCATGTAGGTGGTCCAATCAAAGTAAGAGGTGATGTTAGAGAGGACCAATCATTGTACACCATTTTCACTCTTGATGGATCTCGAGCTACTATGAGTGAGAGTGAGATTGAGTCTAGACTTAGTTTTTTGAAGAGATATTTGGATGTAGTGCATGCTCCAACACTTAGAATAATTTTCACATTCTCTCTCTACCCTCGAGCTTGATGTAGCATTCTCTCTCTACCCGAGAGCAAGCCAATTTTATACTTAGTTTTTTTCATCCAAAGTTGCCTTTCATTATGTGTGATGAATGGTTTGTGATGGATGCATGTGTAGAGTGCTCTTGCCTTAGATTTGCGAGCTAGATTGCTTGTATCTTATGCAAGATAGATCTATGTGCAATCACACACATCTTAGAAGATCATTCACATTTTTTGAGATGTCCTCACATGTGTGAAAAGTACACATGGTATCAGAGCCTACCTAAGATTGATTTGTATTTGTCAAGTGTGATGAGATTTTGGATTGCAATCTAGTTTTGGAAGGTGTAGTTGCATCTTGATAGTTATCGAGGGGATTTTATGATCAAGAGGGTTGTGAATGTGCAAAAGCTCTTAGAATAGAGGCATTTCTTCCAAAAGATTTTTGGGGAAAAGCAATTTCTTGTGAAAATTATCTTTGTAATAGACTTCCAATTCTTGCTCTAGGAGGAAAATCACCATATGAGATGTTGTATAAGGAAAAGCCTAAGGTAGATCACCTTAGGATCTTTGGTTGTGTGTGCTTTGTTCATGTACCTTTAGAAACTAGGAAAAAGGATGATCCTAGTTCTATCAAAGGAGTGTTGGTTGGATATTCATCAACAAAGAAAGCATATAAAAATTTCTTTCCCTCTACTAACAAGATTGTTGTAAGTAGAGATGTGATCTTCCATGAAGATCAAAAGCTCAACTTGGATGGGGTCGTATGGAGGATCTTATATTATCAATCTTGATGCCAATCAAGATGTGGAGGGGTCAAGGCTTGAGGAGGAGCATCTTCAAGAAATTACACCAATAAGATCTATGAGAGAGAGATCCGAACCAAGGAGGCTCACATATGTGAAAAAAAAGACAAGCAAGTGGAGGATGGCACCTCTTATCGTGCATTTTTCATCTCTCATGATGAGCAAAGAGATGTCCAAGATGCACCCCAATCAAAGGAGTGATATGAAGACATGCCAAAGGAGTATGAAACCTTGATTTCCAAAAATACTTGGAAGCTCGTGGTCCACCTATCAACAAGCATGTTATTGGATGCAAGTGGGTGTTTTGAGTGCAGTACAACAATGATGGATCTATCAACAAGTTCAAATCAAGACTACGCACCAAAGGATATGCTCAAATTCATGGTCTTGGTTATGAAGACACCTTTGCACCCGTGGCCAAGATGGTCACTGTAAGAATTATCATTTCTATTTTGAATTTGATTCACCTTAATTTTATGTCTATCGGAGGTAATTTCAAGGCAAAAACATTCTTCAAAAACATCTAGTGATTAAGTCAAATATAAAAGAGAATCAACATGTACAAAGTGTAGCAAGGTTGAAATTATCCAACATCTCTTCTACGAGTGCCACGTTGATTTATAGAAGCAAACTCAACTTTGCTTTAAAGTGTGCCTTCATGTTCGAATCAAAATGGTTAAAACTTCCCCTTTGCAATTTCTACCTTGTTGCAAAATTTCTACCGATATTAAAATTACCATGTACATTATACATTAAGTGAATTTGGTGTGAACTCAACAAGCTTGCCACACATGTGCCGCTATACAAAGGGCTTGCAAGCTAGATTTTGGCCTCTATAATAAAGAGTCATCCAACAATCTAACATGGCCATGTGAATATATTGTATGGACTTCATTATTACCTATGAAAGGGAAACTCAAATCTCCTAGTGACAAGTAAAACATTTTCAAACACTATTTTGTAAAAACTTGAGTAGAAAATTCCTAAAAAAAAATAGCACATTCAAAGATCAACAAAGGTAGCAATAGAAAGTATATTGAAAAAACAACAAAGATAGGTGCATTGTTTGAATAACACAAAGCGATTGTCCAAAATTTGGTAGTGTGATGAATAAAAATTTGGTAGTTGTGAGGACATCGTGAATGTTGAAGTTCAGACGAGGACATCGTGAATGTTGAAGTTTATCCTTCATGATTAAAGAATGTTGTTGGTGCATGTCCTTCTAGGCTAAATAATGTTGTGGCTTACTCTTTAGAGCCATTTATCGAGTTCTTGAATGCCTTCTTATATTGAGGCTTGTGACTTCATTGATAATTCTTTTCAAAATTGTTTGTGATGTCATAGCAAATAGCTTGTACTAGCATTTTCATGTACAACTATAGCTTATACTACGAGTGGTAGGCAAAGCCTAAATGAGAGCTCAAGGGTACAATATGCCAACATGACATAACATCTGGGTTTTGAGTCTCACCACAATGACATTGGTAATACTCTTTGATATTGTTACCCAAGTAGACCTGATCATAGATATAAGTCAGTTGTAATGTCTATAATTGTAAATATATCACACATGCACCTCAAGTGTGGCAGATATTTATTTGAATATGGAATGCCTAGTAAAAAACAGTTAAAATCCTATCTAAAATTTTAATTATATAAGTAGAGTTTTGTCTAAGGTTCAATTTTTTTTATAGTTTAGAAGTTAAAATCTCACTAAGACAAAACCCTTGATGTTCTAAAAAATTTCTTACCCCTAAACCTTCAAAGCCATAAATTTGAGGATTGAACCGGCTCGTTTCAACTAATAAATTCTAAGGCAGCTAAGTGTTGAACCCAAGGTGCGAGCTGGGTAATGTACAAGTGGTTGTTTGCGGAATTAGAAACAAAATAAGATCATGCTTTGCTACCCTTTGCTATAGGTCCATAAGGAATACACTAGTTGTCAAGTTAAGCACACATGGAATAGCCTACATAGAAGAAGTTGATACCAATATGAATGTGGTGTTGTTGCTAGTATGAGACTACTAGGGACTGAGGGAGGCTGAAATGCTAACAGCCTAATTAGTAATAGGTAAGCAAACGAACCTGCCTCATCTCCTTCCTTGTTTTTGAATCAACCAATAATAATGATCAATCATCATGGATGACTTCAGCTTCCTGTTCTTGCCTCCATGCGTCATGACTGACCTCTATAGTGGCACGGCTGATAATTTAGGGTAAGGGAATGCGTGAAGGGCCCAGTCCCCTCCTCAAACGTCATGTCGATCCAGCATGGATTGATTGATGGCTGCAGCAAACAACACCGAATGAAAGTAATGGACCAGATTCAGCAATCCTTTCTTCATGCTTAATTAGCCCCGGGCAGCAGCCAGGAGGAGTGGGAATTTGCAGAATCCAGATGGATGCAAATTGCAGTTG
Source organism: Diphasiastrum complanatum (assembly GCA_029204225.1). Taxonomy (NCBI): domain Eukaryota; kingdom Viridiplantae; phylum Streptophyta; class Lycopodiopsida; order Lycopodiales; family Lycopodiaceae; genus Diphasiastrum; species Diphasiastrum complanatum. Next base: position 53,788,966 of record CM055097.1, read on the forward strand.
CAGCGCAGAGCAGCTCCCCTCCCCTCTCCTTCTCGCCGGGCCTCGGCCCTCGGTCCTCCAGATCTGCACCCTTTGCACGGCCGCGCTCTGACATTCAGCTACATAATTGGACCGCGGCGCTTGGGATTTGACACCTCCTGAACCGCACTGTGCTTTGCTCACTTGGATCTTTTCTTGCTACGGTGTTATGTACAGCAAACTGCAGCAGCACGGTCCGGATAATCACGAGACCGACCCGTAGGCGAAGTAAATTCGTCAATTTGCAAATTGCTAGAGCGGAGCCTGAGAGGATGCTCATTGCTGCCGCCATCACAATCGCCATCGCCATCACCATCGCGATCCAATATGGTCAGAGGGAGATTCGGCACATGGAGAAGAGCGAACCCTAAGTAAGAGGCCAGAACAGGGAGGGCTACTGCTACCGGAGTCTCCAAGTTCCAACTGCCAATATTGCACTTAAGACCTTGGCGAGCACGTGTGACTTTCTACATTCCAGCTTCAGACGGGGGCTGGGCCCTCCTCACAAATACACATATTTCAAGATTTTAGTCCTAGCCTATCCCACTCTATAGAGATATTAGATATCTACATCGCTCCTTCATGTCCAACTAATTGATTAAAGATCTCAAAGGACTTTTGTGGTTCACTTGCTTTATCTATCACCATATCCAAATTGGATAAGAATGTTGCATGTGATAATGGAGGAGTGCTCCAAGCCTCTTCCCTACAATTTACCAACCACCCCACAAAACCTCACAAAATGCAAATGGCATTTTCAAAAGGTTAACACCATCTCTTAAATTGTGTAGAAATACTAGGCTGCCATCATGGAGAATGCTCCAACTTTGCTTGCTAGTGTCATTTTCAAGCCTTGAGCTCCTTCCTTAGGATCACCCTACTTGATGTGCTATGTATATTTGACATATCAATGCCATTTCAATCAAACTCATGGTTACAATATAAGACAAATGGCTTTTCACATAGTGAATTTGAAGCCGTAGGTTTTTGAGTTTGAACTTGTAGGTTTTAGTTTTAGTTTTGTAAATGTTTATCCCTTTAATTCTACTAGACCCACTTAATTTTTTTGTATCATTCCTACCTTGCCATCCTATTATAGCTCTAAGGCCCAAGCCTAGTTGAGATTCCAAACTTATCTACACATATCGGACTTGGATCAAGCCCTTCACAACATGTCCATCGCTTTGCAAGTTGCAAATTGGAACTACCTCTTCATGCCAATCATATTTGAGTGTGTTGTAACCAATGTTGAAAAGATTTATTGTTTTTCTTATACTTGTTGATTCCAGGTGATGACTTTCTTTAACCTAAATATAAAGGCAGATTCCAATTATGTGAATATATTCTCGACTAGCTTAATTGTCGCTTATGTATACTAACAAAAATCTTAGCAACTAATGGTTCTTTTGTGATTATCTACCAACTATAAGGCATGTTGACAAAACATTATCAACACAAGTATTAGCCAAACCTATATCTTCATTTCTCAATAATCATTTAAATAAACCTGTTGATCCAATATTGGAATCTAGATCAAGTGTTGATTATAACAAAAATTATGTTGTACATGCAAAAAAATACAGATCCAAAACACATTAGTGGATCAACAAGATCTTGGGTCAATTTGGTTGCACATCTAGAAATAGCTAGAAGATAGAAATCACTACTTTATGCATGCTAAAACTTAGAAATGCACAAAGATCTGATCATAAACACTTAGATATGACATAGTACTATCCATGTCCGTATAGAAGCAGTAAAGTAAAGTACTTCACACGTGTGGATCCAAGATCTACCAAGAAATCAACATTCTACATGTAGAAAACCAAGATATCAAGAGAGAAACACATGAGATGGACATAGAAACACGAGAGATGAATTCTCCACAAAGAAAGAAACTATGATGATTATTTCTCCATGCATGTACAATTATCTATAGCTTCCAGAATGTCATTTGGCCACTTGCCCGAAACTTGACCTAAATTGGAAACTTCTAGATACCTCACCAAAACCCTAGTTTTTAGTCACTAGATGCAATGTATCTATATTAGCCAATTAGAATGGGTCCAAATCCAACCTCATCCACTTATCTACTTGCCAAAAATAGTAAATCCACTATTTAGGTCCTTATTGACAAATATGAAACTATCTCTAACTTGAGATTTCAAGTTGGCCTCCAAAAATGCCAATAAACCAACAAAACTAGTTGACAATTTTTCACACTCCCTCTTCAACTAGTTTTACCACACGACTTTAATCCATCTTAAGAATGATCTCCATCCTAAGTATAGTCCTCCTTTCTATGGTTTTATAGTAACTTGCATAATTGGTATAGAGAATAGTGTCCAAATTGGATGTTTCACTATTTTTTAAATCAATTTTACACATCAAGATGTAACTAGAACATGAAGAACCAAATAGAACGTAGATGTAATGATTCCTCCATGCTTCAAACTTTGAACTCTCTGAAAAATAACAATAATCAAACAATAAATGATAGTTATCATCCAATTCTTGCATGTCTCTTCCATTTTTGTCCTTCCTTGATGTGTCTTCACCATGAAAATCAATGAATGAGCCTCCATCTCCATTTTGCCAAAAGATATCATCAACACTTGATGATTTGATCATGAACGAGTGACATAATGAGCCTCCAATAGCTTCATTTCCATCAGCAAAACTAGCCAAGAATGCTAGTACAACTCCAACAACAAGATATTGCAAGACAATGTAGCTAGTTTCACCATAACTTGACAATTTGCACACATTCACATGAATTAGCTCGAACACGAGATAGAACAAGTAAAGTAAACTTGAACAACACTTCCTTGATGCTCCCTTGAACTTACTTGAGTCATCCCATATGCCACACAAACCTTTTTGAACTTTGTTGATAGGTCTTCATTTACCAACTTTAAGCACTTGATCTTCATATTGAATTGACTCTCCACAACATTCTTGATCTTGAAAAAGACATCAAATATGAAATCCTCACTCTTTAGAAGATACGTCCAACAATATCTACTAAAGTCATCAATGCAAGTCACAAACATCTTTGCTCCTCCATTACTCAAAGAACTAGTACAATGTACATCTAAATGTACTAAATGAAAAGTGTTACAACCATATTCAGCTAAGGACATGGAATAGTCCTAATATGGTAGGCCGGCCCTCTAGTGTTCGAGATTATTGGTCATGCCTAGGTTTTATTCCACATTGAGGCTTGTTGGTGACTAATGACCTTGAGAGGACCCAGACACTCTAATTGAGACATATGGAGTAGTGCATGTACGTGTGACTGATATAGGCAGGAGGTATGCATGAAGAACTGTGATCTATTTATAGTTGACCTGCATGGGAATTGCATGTGGTCATGCACAGGATCCTACTCTCTATATATTGAGGTAGTGATTTTCTCGTCAACGACTTTAGTCTAGGTCAGTTAAGCTCTTCTCCTCTTGCTATCACATGGCATGGCTTGGGGGCTAGATCCAAGAGGATTCTCCAAGAGGGATCTAGGATTGGTTGGGTGGCTTTGCTCCACAGTCTCTCTTGTGTTTTCTTATCCTCATCTTAGGGGCTGTCCCTAGTGGTCTTTACATTGCTATCAGAGCCCGACTAAGGTGCGATCTGGGATAGGAGTGGAGGCAAGCTCTACATCGGATTGGAAGATTGAAGCACTTGGAGTCACATCTCGGTTTGGAGTGCAGAATTCTCAAAGGAGGTTTGGAATTGGAATTGTTAATTCTTGGAGCTCTTCAAAATTGTTGGTAGCATGCTAGCGTCATGTTTTAATTTTGAAGGAGAAGCTGAGAATTAGTCTTGTAATTTCATTCTGAATTTTCTAGTTTTTGAGAAGAATTCCAATTCATGTTTAAGATTTGCATGTGTGAATCAAAAGGCTTGTGGCTTGTTTTTTGCATACTAATGGAGTTTTTGATGATATGCAAAAGCCCATAATGTTCAGGGTGTTGGATTCAAGTTGGTCTGGCTACGTTCATTGATGGACTGATTTTGAATCGATCTATCCTAGTGGAATAAACAGTTCGTGGCTAGAAATTTCGAGTCTAACAAACTATGTGTTGAGGAGTGGTGTGCTTTCTTACACTAATCAAACGGTAGTTTAAGAACATAAAATGGAGTTGCTAAATTGATTAACTGTCTATTAGTAAGCAAATATCGGAGCTGGAATCTCATCCATCTGTTTGGGATCAACTATTCCCTGGAAAAGAATGCTTGGGAGCTTTTGAGAATCTGAGGAAACATTTTGGAATAGTTATGCATGATTGAGTTCTCTTTCTTGATGATTGAGGGCAGTAAACCCGTTGGAAGAGCCACTGGAAAAGCGGTTTGACATATTTCTTTGACTCATTTTTTTGTTCCAATGTGGCACAGAGATGATTTCTGAACTTCAACAATTAAGTTTTGTTACCATGTGAACATCTGACCGTTGTGGACAGTTGTTCTGCGACTTAATCCTTTGAGACAGCAAATAGCTGCTTGACCATTTTTGGATTTGAAGGTCGCTGGTATGGCTGTGGTCATTGCTAAAAACGTTGAAGAAGCCTTATGGAAAACTGACTGCCATCGTTGTGTGATGCAACTAAGGGTGTAGGAGGCTGATCATAAGTGGCACTTGTGTATGTGTTGTTGTAGCGTGGCTACCTGATCCTGCCCTCTCCGATCCTTTCGTGACCCTGCTTTGAAAACTCTCTCTCTCTCTCTCTCTCTCTCTCTCTCTCTCTCTCTCTCTTTCGATGGAGGGTTCGTGGATATGAGGCTGTTGAAAGCCATGATGGTGGTGGTTGAATTTTTTGCTTTTCTCTAGTTGCATGGTAAGGGAGGGCCTGACTCTGTTGATTGCATGTCTCAGTTAGTTCACTGAGTTGTGCATGTCGGTAGCCATGTGGTTGGATTGATTTCATAGTTTTTGCAAAGGGGTTTGGTGCATTTGGTGAATGCATGGCTATTTGTAATGGATTTTTGGTTACATAGCCCGAACCTTTTAAGGTCTTTGCAAAATTTTGATGTAATTAAAGCAATGGTTGATTCGGTAAGAAGTTTTTTTGGAAAGCTATTTAAATCAACAACTGAGAATGGAGTTACCTATTCTCCTTACTTAAACGGGAGAATCTTTGGAGAATAATTTTATTATCGTAATTGCTATCTCTATGTGATTGGATCCATGGATTTTGGATCGGCAATAAAATACTATTTTTCATGGTAATTATTCTCCAGACAAGTACCCTGTAAGTGAAAATTTAATTTTCAAGTACTGTGCTTTTTATTGGTTTAACTCTGGAGTAGAGCTAAATGTATTTTTTGGTATTTTTCCTTTTCGACTTCGGTGTTGCACCGATAGGCTTATCCTAAATGATTTTGATCTTTAGGATTGGGCAAGTTAAAGCTTTTGAGATACTTGTTAAAGTAATGGAGGTCATAATATTTGGAGAAAGCTCAATATTCGGTAAAAAACAAGAGTATCGAATATCGTAAAAGAGTACCCGGATCCAAATTTTATTGATTTTCCATTAGTTTCAGGCAAAATTAACGAAGTAATACTTAAGCTAGTGTGGTCAAAAGGGTAAAGGAGTTTTTGGGAGCCTTCGCTAATGAAATTTTTCGGGTGACCGTAAAATCTAAGGGAGGAAGAAAATGAGACAGCAGAGTAGATAAATGTGATTGTGTTATGTAGTTTGCATTGGTTAATAATCCCTGTAAGAAAATTGCATAGCACTGGTTTATTAAATTCATCAAGTTGAATTTATTTTCAATATCTATAGGACCATGCCCTATTTGTTATTGGAAATTGTGACATGGAACGAAAATGACACTTGGTTCACATTTGTACTATAAGAGCCTTATTCCTAAGAGTTGGAACTCTCAGATGGTAGGAATTCGGTGAAAGTTAGCTAACCAACCGGATGGGTTGTTATGTGACGGTAGAGCCATGTGCAGATTCTTGTTAAATCACAATTTTGTAAATGGATTATTGCGATTCATTAGAAACAGATATGGGGGTATCTAGTATTGGAAATCCAGATAGAGTTTTTTAGATCTCTAGATTATCGAATAAAGGGTTAAAGATCTTCTTGAAGGAATTAAATTCCTTGTACCATTTCGGATATAGATATTGGATATCTGTTGTTATATACTTCAGCTATTTTGCATTTTTCCTTTTGGTTTTGAAGAATAAACTTAGGTCATTTCGACTGTATATGAACGAGGTTTCTCATCCATATTGGGGTCAATGCCTAGTGGTATTCTTAGATAATATTGTCGTCTTCTGTGAAAACTTAAGGAATTGGAAAATTCAATAGCTGGAGGTATTTTTCTGGAAATAGCTGAAGATTGGATCCTATGTTGAATATAGGATGGTCAGATAATATTTTTGATTTTCTGATGATTAGATCTAAAAGCAAAGGACTTTCTTGGAGAGAAAACTAATGGTATGGGACATCAAGAATTTCAAAGAGAAATTCTTGTGCGAGAATGATCTGTAGACCAGTGGTTGGTATTTATTTATTTATTTATTTATTTATTTATTGGTAATACTAACATTTGAAACCATTGGTTAAACTTGTTTAGGATATTTGGAGAGGTTATGAGACATAGCTCCAGATCCCTCACTGGTATCTCATAAATTCCAAATCGGAAACCCTTAAAAGCTATTTCTCTTTCAATTTAAACCTCTACATTTTAGAAAATTTCTTAAATACAAGACAATTGGATTGAAATTCATATAAATGACTGTTAAAGTTATATGAATTTATGCTTCCATTTCAGTTTTGTAAATATAGCTTAGAATCAATTGATGTTTCAACTGATTAAGTGGAATTTAGACTTTTTGAGCCCAACTGATTATCTCTATAGCTATCCCACTCTCTTTGGGACCTGAGATGAATCACTCTCTGATTTCTCAACAAGATCTAAGGTGATCTTGAGCTTGATCTATCTTCTAGATCTAAACTAGATCCAAACTTACTATAGATTTGATCAAACTAGTCTCCTCCTTGATCTCGACTTCACAAGAATTTGAATCTATCAAACTCAACCTCCTACTATTAATGTGGATTAGATTCAATGTCTCCAACATTCAAATTTGAATCTATCAAACTCAACCACCTACTGTTCCCCTCACTTTCTAAAGTGGTAATTCAAATGCTTTTAGACTAAGAGTGGTACACAAGTTATTATATTCTATTGGCTACATTTACCAATGACTCATCTTGGCCATTGGTGACAATGTAAGGCTAAGATTAGATATGTAACTTGCACATTGTTTCTATCACTCAGGATAAGATATTTAATGATTTTGAGGAAAAAGTCTGGTTTGTAATAGTATTGGATACTCATTACTGTCTTTTTCAAATCTTTGATATCTTATACGTTGTCTCCTAAGAACTTTTTTAATTGAAGTTATGGAATTTATTTTAAAAAGGGAAGAAGAAAATGATAGGAATAAGACTTTCATGGGATCAACCGGTTGCATAGATTTCTTTTGTGGAATCTAGTTTGTGTGCATTGGTGGAACTATCCAGTGGAATAGAGGAAATTTCTAGTGATTATTTTGAATAATCTGAAACTAGAGTAGTTTTGGGGGTTTGAGCTGTGAGATATTCATGAATATGGGAAGTAGTGGTAAAGATTAAATTAAGGTTCACTAATGGCTACCAAGTACCATTTAGTTATGGATTGGATTAGAGGAATAAAGTTTTAATCTTAACCTTATGTCCAAAGATGCCTGTATAACTCAGTCTAATGTTGGTTTGAACACTAAGATCTGGAGTAGGTTGATTGGTTGAAGGAATTTTGTTGGTAAAAGTATGATGGTTGAAAAACTTGTGATGTGGAATTATTCACTTCAAAGATTTCTCAGATATGTTATTTACTCAAGAGAAATAGAGGCTTCTATAGCTGAGTTACAAGATTCTTAGTGAGATATGTGAGTAACATATGCGGATTTTGGAGGAATCTTCCAGATAATGACATATGTGTTTTTGTACTGGGTCATAGTGAGATTATTCTCATATGTGAATGATTAATCTTGTTTGGATCTACTATGTATTCCTGGTTAGTAAGGTTATCTGGTGCACTTAACCTAGTCGTTGAACATAGACATATGATCAAGTATTGTGGCTGACAATTACTTGTAGAGTTAACAAATCTATTCTGATAGATCTATAGGTTAACTTAAAAGTGATTTGGATATGGATCTAAATGTGGTGTTGTACAGTACAATTAAGATCTGCACCTAGACATTTAGGATTTTTAAATCATGGGCAATTAACTTGAGTAGTTGATTTACTCATGTTTGGTAAAACGGACAGTGTGAAGAGAATTCACCGAAAATTGTTTGTTTTGTGTGTATTGCTTATGAGACACATAATTTATGAGTCATTTGGATTCATCAAGGAATTGTGTGCATAGGATACTGAATTCTTGGATGAGTATTTCTCAATTGTGGAATAAACTTGATCCATTAGTGATAGTATCCTTGTGAGCTCAATTGTATACCGGATCCTAATGGTTCCAAGAATGGTAAACTGAATTTAGTTGGAATTTAGCAGAACTTTGTAATCTGTAGATGTTGTTCTAGGTGATGGTTTTTAATTACTTGGTTGATTGTAGAATTTGGAACTCATAATCTGATCAAGAATAAGTTTGGAAGAATATTCTTGAAATCCAGTATTTTTTCCTTGTGAAAAAGATTTCAGATAAATGGAGTCCTAGGAAAGCAATACTACGACCTGTCAACCATGACAGAGGGAGCAGATTCCGAACACTCAGACGAAGATGTTTGAACTCCACGTCAGTTGAGCAACGAATCGGACAAAAAAAGGACCACAAGCTTACCTGCAGCTACAACTCTTGTAAACCGAGATGGTTCCGGATCTAGCCGAAGAGACAAAGGCAAGACCATTGCAGTACCTGGAGAATCTCCCAGGAGATCAACCAGAGAAAGGAGAGCGCCAGCAAGATTTGTGCCAGGCAGCTCGGCTTCAACATTCGAAGACTTTTGTGGATTCAGTGACGAATGACAAACATTCGAGAAAGTCGTCGACAATCCAGGACAAGGACAAATGGATCCAATCCATGAATGAAAAAATTGAATCTATGAAGAAGAATGAGGTATGGACACTGCAACTAGTGCCAGAGACAAGCAAAAGACAGTGCAATGCAAATGGGTTTACAAGCTCAAGTATGGACCGAATGGAAATGTTTCAAGATACAAGGTTGTACTTATAGCAAAGGGATTCTCTCAGAATTACGACATCGACTACTCATACCTTCTCTCCAGTGGTGAAACATGCGTCCTTACGCCTACTATTTGCATATGCAGCTACGTACGACCTCAGAATTCACATTATCGATGAGAAGACAACATTCCTACATGGCGAGCAAGACGAAGAAGTCTACATGGATCAACCTCTAGGTTATATCTCCAACTCACTTCCTACCTATGCATGTCGAATGCAAAGAAGTATCTATAGTCTAAAGCAACTGCACGCCAATGGTATAAGAAGAAAGATCATGCCCTGAGATCCTTGGGATTCAAGCCATTGATGGCCGATGCGAATGTTTATGTAAATATCACATATGGGGAGATCATCATTATTGTCGTGTATGTGGATGACACCCTAATACTATGCAGAAGCAAAGAGCTGATTGCAGGAGTGAAGAGCGATATCTCAAAACATTTCGGGATAGCAGACCTAGGAGAAGCCAGCTGTTATCTAGACATGCGAATCGACCGCGACTATGACGAAGGAAAGTTCTACCTTCATCAGTCAAGGTACAAACATCCTTGATGATTTCGGGATGACAGATTGCAAACGGGCAAATACCCCAATGCTTGCAGGAACAATCCTAACGAACGAAGATTGTTTGAGGACTGAAGAAGAGAAAGAGATCATGCAGCACATGCCTTATAGAAGGCTGATTGGATCTTTGATGTATCTAGAAGACAACACATGACCCGACATAGCTTATGCCATGTTCAGAATGAGCCAATTCAGTACGAATCCAAGCTTAGCACATTCGCGAAGTGAATCTTACAGTACCTTTAGAAGACGAAGGATTATGGACTGTGTTATTCTCGTGATGTAGGGTTCCAAATGCACTCCTACAGCGATGCAAGTTGGGCATCACTCAAGGACGACTGTAAAAGTGTCTCAAGAGGGTGCACCATTGCAGCGAGCGCAGCAATTCTCTGGGTCAGCAAGAAGCAGACCATTATCGCTCAATCATCCTGCAAAGCAGAATACTTGCAGTCACGAAGATGGCCAACAAAATTATATGGCTCAAACAGTTCCTTGACGGACTAGGTGAGAGCACCAAAGAGTCTATAATTTTGCAGATGGATAACACTTCTGCAATACACCTGAAGAAGGATCCCGTGTTTCATTCAAGGATGAAACACATTGCAGTCAAATATCATTTGATAAGGGACCTAGTCACCAGAAACGAGTTGAAGACGAGCTTCATTGGAATGAAGCAGATGGTGGCAGACATCTTCACCAAGGCCTTAGAAAAAGGTTTGTTCGAAAGGCAGAGAAAGAGTCTAGGAGTTATAAAGCTACCACGCTTTGAGAGGGAGCTGAAGAAAGAAATTGTTTTGAGCCACAAAGCTCTGCTACACAACAACAAAATGTGCAATTTTCGACACAAGGTTCCAACGGATTCAAAAAAATTCCTAATCCGTCGGAATCCAACACCAAAATATATATATATATATATATATATATATATATATATATATATATATAAACTTATGTACAGTTTTGCGCATGTGTATGGGTGCACCATGCATGCTCCTCCCCTCACTCATGCATGAGCTTTTCTTAACTAAAAAACTTGGGGAGGAGGATGCGTGTATGGGGAAAAAAAGATGCATGGCCCTCCTCCCCATGCATGCATCTAAGGGGCCCACTCCAAATTCAAATTATCCTTTACCAACACACATATTGTTTTGAAGTGCATGTACATACTTTCATAGTGAAAGGTGTTAAACAAATGAGACTTTCATTATCAAAAATTTGAAGGGTGCTCTAAGGATTTTTTAAATTATTAGACTTTCCACGGGAAAGGTTGAAATAAAAATGCATTTCTATGAAGGGAAAATCGGTTGTGAAGGGCTAGGAAGGCTTCAAAATGCAGGCCTGATGGGCCTCTCTCTCTCTCTCTCTCTCTCTCTCTCTCTCTCTCTCTCTCTCTCTCTCTCTCTCTCTCTCTCTCTCGTTGCACTCAAGCTTGCATGACAGACCTACGTGGTGCATAGCTAAGTTAGCTTGCTACACAAGCCTATGTCAAGTTTGTGGTAGACTGCAACATGCCTGCATGGCAGACACCAAGCCTATGTCATGCCTATATGACTTGCCACACAAGCCTATGATAGGCCTACGTGGCTTGCCACATGGCAAGTCCCAAGCCTGTGTGGTTTGTCTCATGACTTTCCTACGTGGCTTGCCAGAGCCCCATCTCTCTCTCTCTCTCTCTCTCTCTCTCTCTCTCTCTCTCTCTCTCTCTCTCTCTCTCTCTCTCTCTCTCTCTCTCTCTCTCTCTCTCTCTCTCTCTCTCTCTCTCTCTCTCTCTCTCTCTCTCTCTCTCTCTCTCTCTAGGTCCACTCAAGCCTACATGGCAGAGCTTGGTTAGCTTGCCACACAAGCCTATGGCAAGCCTATGTGGTAGCTATGACATGCTTGCATGGCAGACATCAGACCTATGCCATGCCTATGTAGCCTGCAACACAAGGCTATGGTAGGCCTACATGGCAACTTTCGAGCCCACCTATATATCTCTCTCTAGGTCCACTCAAACCTATGTGGCAGAGCCCGGTTTGCTTGCCATACAAGCCTATGGTAGGCCTACATGCTTGCCACATGGCAAACCTCAAGCTTGCATGATTTGCCATGTGGCAGACCTATGTGGCTTGCCCCGTGGCAATGTGCGACAGGCTTAGCAGATAGCAGACCACGTTGGCAGAGCCTGGTTAGCTTGCTAGCCTATGATGGGCCTACGTGGCTTGCCACATGGCTAACCCCAAGCCTGCATTATTTTCCACATGGCAGCCATACGTGATTGCCACATGGCAGCCTATGACAGGCTTGGTAGATAGCATGCCTATGTGGCTTGTTACACAAGCCTATGGTAGGCCATGTGTGGAAGGCATACGTGGCTTGCCACTGGCAACTTTTGAGCCCCACCTCTTTCTCTCTCTAGGTCCACTCAGGCCTACGTGGCAAAGCCTGGTTGGCTTGCCACACAAGCCTATGTTAGACCTACATGGTTTGCCACATGACAAACCCTTAGCTTGCAAGACTTGCCACATGGTAGACCTACGTGGCTTTCCACGTGGCAGCCTACGACAAGATTGGCAGATCGTAGTTTTATGACATGCCTATGTGGCTTGCTACACAAGCCTATGGTAGTCCTACATGGCTTACAACATGGAAAGTATCACCCTCCATGGTTTTCTACGTGGCAGGCCTACGTGGCTTGCCACGTGGTAGCTTGCGAGCCCCACCTCTTTCTCTCTCTATGTCCACTCAAGCCTACATGTCAGAGCCTGGTTGGCTTGCCACACAAGCCTATGGCAAGCCTATGTGGCAACCTACAACATGCTTGCATGGCAGACATGAGGCCTATGCCATGCCTATGTGGTCTGCCATGCAAGCCTATGGTAGGCCTACATGACTTGCCATGTGTCAGTTTTTGAGCCCACCTCTCTCTATATCTCTCTCTGGGTCCACTCAGGCCTATATGGTAGAGCTCTATTGGCTTGCCACACAAGCCTATGGTAGGCCGACATGGCTTGCCATGTGGCAAACCCCAAGCTTGCATAATTTGCCATGTGGCAGGCCTACCAATGTGGCAACCTATGATAGGCTTGGTAGATAGTAGGCCTATGTGGCCTACTACATAGCCTATAGTAGGCCATGTGACAAGCCACAAAAGCCTATGGTAGGCCTACGTGGCTTGCCACATGGACAGTCCCAAGCCTACATGGTTTTCTACGTGGCTTGCCATGTGACAACTTTTGACACCCAATTCTCTCTCTCTCTCTCTCTCTCTCTCTCTCTCTCTCTCTCTCTCTCTCTCTCTCTCTCTCTCTCTCTCTCTCTCTCTCTCTCTCTCTCTCTCTCTCTCTCCATTGAGACCTACGTGACAGAGCCTGGTTAGCTTGCCACGCAAGCCTATGTTAGAACTACGTGGTTTGCCACGTGGCAAACCCCAAGCTTGCATGACTTGCCATGGAGTAGGCCTACATGGCTTGCCACGTGGCAGTCTGCGATAGGCTTGGTAGATATCAGACCTATGACATGCCTATATGGCCTGCTACACAAGCCCATCGAGCCAGAAATTGGTCGGATCCGTAAAAAATGGTCAGAACTTCAAATGGGTGGTGTCCACAGCTTCATGGGCTCGACACGAACCCACAGGTTCATTCACAGCTCAGTTCTGACGCCGTTTGACGAGGGGAATGCCACTAAATGCACTACTTTCCAACATTCATGAGAATTGGTCCTATGCTGCATGCCAAGACGAACCTGCAAGACTAAATCGGGCTCCAAACGATTCAGTGTTCACACAAAAACGTGTGTCTGAAGCAAAAACCCTATACGCATTCCTAGGATTCTAGGCCCGTCGAAATTGGTCGGATTCAGTAAAAAATGGTCAGAACTTCAGATTTTCTTAAGACTCGAATTTTTCGAAGACTCGAATTTTTCCAAGACTCGAATTGTTGGAAAGACTCGAATTTTTTCAAAGACTTGAATTTTTCCAATGACTTGAATTTTTCCAAAGACTCAAATTTTTTCAAAGACTCGAATTTTTTCAAAGAATCGAAGGACCCTTTATACTGTCAAGTCAAATTTTTCAAAAGACTAGAAATTTTTCGAAAGACTCAATTTTATCAAAAGACTCGATTTTTTTTCCAAAGACACGAATTTTTTAGAAGAGTAGAATTTTTCCAAAGACTCGAATTTTTTTAAAGGCTCAATTCAAGGACTCGAATTTCTCTAAAGACTCAAATTTTTTCAAAGACTCGAATGTTAGATATTTGAGATGCAAGATGTGCGAGATCAGCCATGATCCAAATCATCGGCCGCCACCTAGATCGGCCTCTATTACCCGTCAATGACGGGCACTCTTTACTAGTATATATATATATATATATATATATATATATATATATATATATATATATATATATATATATATATATATATATATATATATATATATATATGTATGTATGTATATATATATATGTATGTATGTATGTATATATATATATGTATGTATATATATATATATATGTATATATATATATATATGTATGTATATATATATATATATGTATGTATATATATATATGTCAAAAATTTTTCTTTTACGGACGTCAGATTCTGACGCACAATAAATATGTCGAAATCCGACATCCCATTTCGGAGACTGCATATTTTTAATTGATGTCGTCACCTGTCCGTACATAAAAAAAAAAAAAAGCATAAAGCGGACGTCAGATTCCGACGGATATCACTTGTCTGCAGGGCATTTTCCTAACTGTAGGTCACTGGAAAATAAGCCATGTATTAGGCTCTTGACAGTCGCAGATCTACAAGCCCTGAAATCAATGATTATTGACATTTCTGGGCATCTTTTAGTTTTCTAATTTTGTGCATTTATAGAACTATAGGACCACTAATTTGTAAGTAGATCCAATCTGTCCATCGCTAGTTTGGAGGCCAATCTTACAAATCTTTAAATCGTTAGTCAGAAAGCAACCACAAACTTGGTCCTAAAAACATTATCTACATAGAACATACCATTACATCAAACTCTTCTTATGGTTTTAGGATTTAGGATTTAGATTTTAAGCACTCTTATGTGTAGCATGAATCTTGCATTTTGTGGCATTCTACCTAATTGTAAACCTTGTCTGTGAGCTCATTTATGGCCCTATCCGCCCTACCTAGGTCAAGATCAAATATACGGCCTTCTGAGATATCTACCTTTGGCCATCTATTCCTATGTTTTCAGATCTGTGAAGTATGGCATCTACTTGTGGCCCTTTGTCAGGGTTTCTGGCGACCTACAAACCCTACAACATCTGTTTACTTGAGTGATCGGTTGTCTTCCTCATTACCTGGCAAAGGACAGAAGCAAAGTGGCAAACATAGTAGAATCAATTGAAGCATTCATGACTAGCACTTCTTCGCATATGCACTCACAAATAGGTATGGCTTTATCCATTTTCAGTTCGTTTCATCTATGTCATTTTTCGTAATCAGTTATTTTCTGTATGCACTTCTTGTCAATTGGAGTATGTTTGGTCGCAATTTATGCTAGTTTCCATATCAGTTAACGAATGGGTTCATAGTGTATTAGTGACTTGATTAATATTGTGAATCATAGTTGATCTAAATATTCATTCGACATGTTTGAAACGATTGTAAGAGGTTATATTAGTTGCTATATAGAACTATATGTCATACATAGTATATTTGTAGTTCTTGTCATAATCTCCACATTGAAGTAAGAGCTCGTATCATGAAATCGGTTTGTAAGAGTTCGTATCATGAAATTTTAGATATTTTCTATTTTTCAACAGTGTCGAAGTCCCGACACATTTAAAATCCGTTAGATTCCGAAGGAAAAAAAAAATTGTCAGATTTCGACGACCACGTGACAAAAATAAAAAAAAACCAAACACCTTAAAAAAAATGGACGTCAGATTCCGACAACCCGGCCACGTGGACGTCGGATTCCGACATCTACGTGGCAAAAAAAAAAATTCTTTTCGGTTTTTTTGCCACGTGGTGATCAGATTTCGACGTCCATGTGACCGGGCCATCGGAATCCGATGGCCACGTGGCAAAAAAAAACCAAATTTTTTTTCCTTGCGACGTGGATGTTGGAATCCAACGTCCACGTGGTCGGGACGTCGGAATCCAACATTCACGTGGCATGTGTTCCAAGGATTGTTTTTACTGGCCGATTGTCGGTTTTGGGCTTGGCGTCGGATTTCGACGGATTCTAAATGCGACGGATTCTGATGGCACTATTGCGACGCGTTTTTCGACGCCGGCATCGATTCAAAAAAAATTAGAACGTGATTTCACGTCAGAAATCCTGTCGGAAAACACGACAAATCTTGTATGCTAGCTTTAGAGCTCAATTCTACAGAAATGCAAGGGAGCTACCCGAATGCGAAGACCAAAACTTGGAAGACTGAAGACCCAAGGACGACGGTCAAATGTTTGTTGACTGAAAGATATCCGAACACGAAGAAAAAAAGGTACATGGATCCAGAAAGGCTCAATGGCGAGGACCAAGGCAGAAGAAGACATGAAAGGTGAAGAAGACACGCAGACCAAAAGGCGGCGGATCTTCATGCCTCAAAGGACAAAGGAGATCAAGAAAGTACAAGGGGAACATCACTCACACACGGACCACTTGGGTACCGTTAGAATGTGCTTAACCAACCGTTCTTGTAACCCCTGATCAGCTATATAAACAGATTGAGAACGAGAGAACAGGTTGAACATCCATTTTTTGATTGAATATCATCGATGTCCAAGAAGTCCGCTAGTAAGCGAGACGAACATATATGATTCGTGAGAGAGTTAGTGCCTCTCACGCCGACATGCTCTATGTGGACCTGTCACACAATGTCTAAGGAATTTACTGATAATACAATAGATGTTTACGCAGATGATTTTCTTATCTTAAATATTATTGAATGCCTTATTGTCAGATTGGTATATGTTTGTAAGCAGCTGTTTTATCCTTATCCCGCATACTGGTTTCGTCTTGTTGAATGCACAAACAAATTCTAAAGTAGATCAGCAGTGTCTGACCATGCTCTGGAGGATTGTAGATCTGTCATAGAAGACAGTAGACCATCAGACATAATCGAACTCACATCCGGGCTTCAATTTCTCAAAATCGAGCACGGCGGAATGAGCCTGCGTTCCTAATGCATGACTACACTTATCAATATGCATGACTACACCTATCAATATTGAACAAAACATAATTATAAGAGACACATTCAATCTTTTAACAGCTAAATTTGAAATCATCAGAGCTAAAGTGATTACATATCCAAACAATGAATTACTTGAACTATCAAACAAAGCAATATGAGATCATAGAGATTCTGACATAATACTAAACGCAATAAAAGATAGATTGATTCAACAAAATGATGAGCACAAGACAATTGTGATCGAAATCACATACTCTAAAATATCTCTAAAACTATGTCTAATTTGCACTTCCGCTGATAAGCAGTAAGTGCTAATAGCAAAACTCTAAAAGAACTCTAAAAAACTGAGCTAGAATGCTCAAGAGTGATCAAGAAAGCTTGAGAGAGCTGCTACGTAATTCAAACTAATAGAAGTATGATCAGCTATTTATACTACGCAAATGTGGCTAGTCCAATAGGACAGCTGATTAGGTCATAGATCATAATGGCCAGTTGGCCATAGTGAGCTGGCATTGGTATTTCTTGGAAATTCACTTGTGGAATCCACCTGTGAGCGATTTTTGTGTACTTCTACAGACTGTGTAAAAACGTGCATAAAATTGTAGAGCTGGATAATGTAGTGGATGAAGATTAAAAACAATTAGTTGATCATCAAGAGAATAACCCAACACTCCCCCTTACTCTGAATCCATGAATGCTTTGTCCTTCAAATTTAGTTCTGCACAACTCCTACCCAACTTGCATCGAAAAAACCATTGAGAATATTGAGTTTGTCATTGTCAACTCCTCCATAACAAATGCAAAAGTCCATAGTAGCTCGAAGATATCTCATGACTCTGATAAGAACCTTCCAATGTGTTATACTAGGATTGGTCATATACTAACTACAAAAGCTATGTCTGGTCTGGTACAAATCATCGCGTACATAAGAGATCCTATTATAGAATGATAAGGATACTCGTGCATCTGCTCCTTCTCTTTGATTGTTTGGGGACACTAGTCCTTCAAATTCTTGAGTCCTAGATCCAATGGTGAGAGAGCTAATTTGCAATTCATCATATTATATCTGATTAAGACATTGTGAATGTATCTTTGCTGAGAAATATCGATCAACTTTTGTTTTCCGTCTCTTTGGATTTGAATATCTAGATAGTAATGAGCTTCGCCCACCCAGATCGGTCATGTCGAATTCGGAAGATAGCACTGTCTGAGCTTCTTTTATCAAATCGATATGTTGCTGAAAAGCAATGTGTTGTCCACATACAAAGTGATAATAATAAAAAAATGCTACACAAAATTGAAGTATACATTTGAATATGAAGAGCTTGGTGTGTAGCCATAATCAATAAGAAAAGTATTGATCCTCTAAAACCATGCTCGAGTAGATTGCTTCAAGCGATAAAGTGCTTTATGGAGTTTACACACATGATTGTGTTTACCTTCAAGTTACACACATGATTGTGTTTACCTTCGATATTGTAACCTTCAAGTTGCACCATGTAAATGTCCTCTTCGATAACTCCATTAAGATATGTTGTCTATACATGCATTTGATGTATTTCCAAATCTACTGCAACAGCAAATAGCAATAAAAGTCGGATAGAAGAATGTTTAACTACTGGATTGAAGGTCTCGGTGTAGTCAATGTTCTGTACCTGAGAGAATCCTCTGGCTACAAGTCAAGTCTTACTTCAACCAATACTTCCATCTGCCTTGTATTGGATTTTGAATAACTATTTGCAATCAACTACATTTCTGATGGCATTAATTCGACGATTGTCCAAGTCTTGTTCTTGATAAGAGATGAATACTCTTTATCCATAGTTTTTTTTTGGAGATCCGCGTTGAGCTAACTGAGTGCCTCTTCGACAGTCGTTGGCTTGTGAACAAGGTAAGTTGCAGACTCGTCGATATACTTGTTAGGTGGTCTGCTGAGTCTTGTCAATCTTCTGGGTGATGATCGAAGTTGATCTTCATCATGCTGTAGTTGCTGAACTACAACATCATCATCTTCAACTTTGTCATTGATAAGTTGTTCGTTGGGAGTAGACAAGCTTGGACCTTCAATGGGAATAGTCAAATGAAGAAACTTAATGTTTTTACCCACAAAGCACTTTTAGCTTGTGAGCCTTTACCTGCAAAAATACACAAAATCTCTACACATGCAGCAACCAACTCAACCGAAGTCCTCGACACCAACGAGTTGCCAAGGCACCAGTCTCAACCAAAGTCATCGACGATGCCGAAGTCAAGACTTAGCCGAAGTGGTCGAAGTCCCCGAAGACAACGAAGACAAACTAGTCCCCAAAGGACAAAGTCCCCAAAGTGTCCGAAGTCACCGAAGTGACCACAACCCCAGAAATGTGCCAAAGCCAAAAGTCGAGCCATCCATGTCAAACGTCGAGTACGTCATCAAAGCTCGACGATCATGACAGTTTGAATGTCACGACTCAGCCGTTAGGCCCTTGTAGTTAAGCAAAGTAGCAAGACGTAGTTAGCCGATATTTTAACTTAAACTATCTTGTAATGCTTACTAATTTAGTTCTTGTAATTAGACCAAGCATGCTATATGTATTGGAGGTCGGATACAGATAGAATAGGAGAAAAAGTAAGAAGCATACACAGAGTGTGTATGAAAGAAAGAGGTCAATGAATGCAGTCTTGTAGTAGCAGACGCATATTATCAAACCAACGATTTAGTGCTAGCAGTAGCTAGTTCAGTGATAAGGGAGAATACCTCTCTTACCTCCACGATCTGGGGAAACAAACAGCACTCAAAAACATCATTGTTGTATACTTGATTTTGGTAATATAGACAAGTAACAATTCTTCTGTTCAATGTATGCAATCTTCGAATGTTGTGATGCTTGCTCAGTTCATAAGTAGATATACTTTTGCTATCATTTGACATTATCTACTATTCAGAAAATAGTATCAAATTAGTAGTAGCTATCTGTAGTTCGAAGGATGTCTAATTGCGGAATGAAGTAGTAGCTTTTCAGGACAAATGGGTTCCATCTGAGCTCATATTAGTGAATCACGACTAGCTCCGACTTCGAAGTGCTCAAGGTCTCCAACTTTTTTGAATTTCAAGATCCACATCAGTGGTATTAGAGCTGCTCGGTGAACCGAAGTCAACATCAGATTTACAGCAATGGTATCAGAGCCTGCTTCGCTCCTATCAGAGCTCGGTTCGCTCCTATCAGAGCCTCGTCACTGAGACTTTGGCTGCACAATACTTGAAGCAGATGGGTTAAATTTCTTGGCCTGAAAGGTAAAGATTTCACTCATACTCAAAGGAGAGCACTATGGCCATGGGTTGACGGCACCAAAGAGAAACCAGCCAGCACAAACAAGGAACTTCGAGAGTGGAAGGAGAAGAATGACAAAGCAGTAGGTGTCATCTCCTCTTCCATTGAAGACAGCATTACCCTCGACCTTGCATCAATCTCCAATTCTAGAGAGATGTGGGATCCACTCACAAGCAAATTTTAGACCAAGTCACAAAATCAAATTATGCATCTAGAAGATCAGCTCACCTATTGAAGATGGGATGGCAAGGATCTAACCAGCTTCATTAGAAAAATGAAGAGCTTGTTCCTGTCATTACACAATGTTGAAACAGAGGATGCAGTTGTTGTCCATATTCCAAAGATCAAGAAAGTAATGCCACACCCCAAGTCACATTGCCCAAATTTCCAATGTCTAGGTAATTAAACTTGTGAAACTCATAATTTATTCAAAATGTTTGAACTTGACGTGTCCAAACATCGTAATTCTTGAGAAAATTGAGATAAATGCCAACTTTACTGGTTTAGGCCAAATATAAAGACCAAGTCACATTAAATAGGTCAAACTGAATCTAACAATAACAAAAGGAATGTTAGTCTTCTACCAAGGCTTAATAGAAATTGTTGTAAAGCTCTTAATGGGTGAACTACCATCAGTGCTTGTATTGTAAGTGATGCAAAAAATATTTGAAAACTACATCATGAATTTATTTTAGATCTTTGGTACTTAAGAAACCATTCTAATGTGATAATTGTGAAAAATAGTGTAAGTGGTAACTTGAATATTTGAGGCCATTGCGGGAAGCCGAGTTCTAGTGTTGATATTATGGTTTTCCACACCCTAGAATGTGTGTTTAAATGTCAAGGTATGCTGAAAATTTGTCTCTTATTGGTCTAATGTGGAGGAGAAACTTTACACCCTTGAAACTAGTCAACATTGTCTCATTACCATTGATCTTGATCAAGGGAGAAGATTGATTTTCATAAGTGAGTGTGTGTACAAGATTCATTTCAGCCAAGTGACATGGCCTAGTTCTGTGACTATGAATAGGTGTTTTTTGTGCATACTTTTCATTGAGTAATTGAGTGCTTCTAAGCTTATTGATGGCACCCTTGAGATTTATATTCTCTCTCTCTCTCTCTCTCTCTCTCTCTCTCTCTCTCTCTCTCTCTCTCTCTCTCTCTCTCTCTCTCTCTCTCTCTCTCTCTCTCTCTCTCTCTCTCTCTCTCTCTCTCTCTCTCTCTCTCTCTCTCTCTCTCTCTCTCTCTCTCTCTCTCTCTCTCTCTCTCTCTCTCTCTCTCTCTCTCTCTCTCTCTCTCTCTCCTCTCTCTCTCTCTCTCTCTCTCTCCTCTCTCCTCCCTCCCTCCCTCCCCTCCCTCCCTCCCTCCCTCCCTCCCTCCCTCCCTCCCTCCCTCCCTCTCTCTCTCTCTCTCTCTCTCTCTCTCTCTCTCTCTCTCTCTCTCTCTCTCTCTCTCTCTCTCTCTCTCTCTCTCTCTCTCTCTCTCTCTCTCTCTCTCTCTCTCTCTCTCTCTCTCTCTCTCTCTCTCTCTCTCTCTCTCTCTCTCTCTCTCTCTCTCTCTCTCTCTCTCTCTCTCTCTCTCTCTCTCTCTTCTTGTGAGACATGTCTAGATTGTAGATGCATTGTTTATATGTGCATTTGTAGGTTTTATGGAGCAACTCAACCTACTTCTAGATCATTTTGGATCATATCCATTGTTATGCCCAAGATATATTCTTGTGAGACGGCTAGATTGTGGATGCATTGTTTATATGTGCATTTGTAGGTTTTATGAAGAAACTCAGCCTACTTCTAGATCATTTTGGATCAGATCCATTATTATGCTCAAGATCCATGTTATAGTTCATCTATTTGTGTTTGTAATCTCATCACTCACACTATATTGCAACTGCTCTTGCCTAACATTGTGTTGTAAGTGCTTGTGCAATCACGTGGGTATAGATCAATCAAAGTAAATGAATGCTTTTCATTTTCTTTCACAATAACAAACTATGTGGTTGGAAAATGGAAGTTTGACGATTTTGATGAGTATGCAAAGGTGAAAGAGAAATATGCCACTAGCGATAAGGGTAGTTAGATCACTGAATTATGTTTTAGATATCCTTTCAGAATATACTTGATAGAATGATTAATAGAGATATATTTTTTGATTAAAAACAAACAAAATTTTTGATAAGGGAGTAATATCCATTGTGAAAGAAAGTGCAACTAGGTGTACTAGGAGTATTGCACATTACTGTTGTCATTGAACACTTCTTTGTCCAAAATTCGCATCATGACAAGTTGGTGATAAAAGATATGGCAAAGTTGTTGGAGAAAAAAAATTGTAAATGATTGGCTATATGTTGAAAATGCAGCAAAATAAACCCAATTCATCCTAGAAATGATGGAGAAAGCACCTACATAAGATCCAAACAATATGTAATAGCTAGATCACAAACCAAGTGACATTGATTTCTAGCTTATCTTGGCTTGAACTCCAGAATTTGGCTCCAAATTCATGCAAAGAGGCTCACACGTGTGAAAGTACAACTTGTTACTGCATTTGTACTATACCAATACCTTCAAACTCATCTAATTATTACAAGAGACCATATGTCAATAGCAATCATCATTTAAATGATAGACAAAAACTAGTCATGAAGGAAGATCTCCATCTTACTCATAATCGGATGGATGATCCATCACATATTTATACATATGTGCCTTGGATCTGAGCATTTCGGGATTCCTGTAATCCTTCCATAACCTAAACCTAATTTTTAACCTATTAGGTCATAAAGATCCACCCTAATTGGGTGTCAAGATCTTGAGATCCAAAACAATGTAGAAATTGTTATTTTTAGCTCCTAGAATCTCTCTAGCCTATCTATGCACATTTTGGCCTCATTCCAAAGATAGGTTATTGATTTGACTTAGAAGAAATTAGCTTATGCTTTTGGCACATGTGACATCCCACAACATGGCCTCAATGTAATTTACAAGTGGAAATTTCAAACTAGCTTGTGTTTTTAACACTCCTCCTCACAACTAGTTTGTAGATAACATAGACTTGCTTATCAACCCAAGGGCTGATCTTAACTTCACAAATGCAGCTCTTTGAAATGTTTTAGTGAAGATATCAGCAACACAGTCACTACTTGCCACATGCTCCAAAGATATCTCTCTAGATTGCACCTTTTTCTCACAAAATGATGAGAGACCTCAATATGCTTTGACCTTGCATGGATGATTGGGTTGGTTTCAAGGTGTTGGGCTGAAATGTGTGAAAGTACTATACTTTAGGACCATAAATGGATCTACAAAAGATCCACAAGATTGATTGGATGCTTGCTTTACAACCTATCAAAAAACTAGACACAAAAAAGTTGATCTAGATTGGCAATTTGACAATCAACAAGCAAGAACAATCAATAGCATTGATCAATTACTAAATCCGACTTGGAAAGTGTGTAATACAGGCTGTAGTACGGCCTGAAATATGAGAAACATGTACAAATTTATTTGGGTGCATTGGATCACAAAAACTAAATGCACAATGTGGAGTAGCTCGAGATTGCCAATGAGCTCCAAAAAATAATCTATCTTCTCACTATGGGAGTTTGGAATACATAGCAAAAGTGACTTCCTTTGTGAAGTTAGGTGGATTTCCAGCATGTAATAAGGAAGTTAACTTGGCTCTCTTGCCCTAATTTGCACTAATTCCTAGAGTCATGCCTAGTAGGTGACTAGTTGGTCAATTTTTCACCTTAAACTTAGGTGTAGGTCCTATAATCTGGGAATGACAGCCAAAATGACATGACCAACCCTTTAGACTTGATCTAACATATAGTAGGGTAGGTTTCCCATGTTTCTCCATGGCCTCACACGTGTGGGACCCACTTATGTACATAATTCTCATTATTCTACATGGTTTTTGATCAAGCTAGATTTGCCAATTTTTGGCAATTCTTCACACTCCTCCGACAAATTTAGCTTGACCTATTTACAACTCTCTTGCTAGATGAATGAATGCTTTTAGAAGTGTCTAAAAAATCCAGCTACAAATGAGGAACTTTTGAGACACCAATAGAGAATGATGTCCATGAAGGATCTTTCACCACCTCTTACAGGATCCCTTACAAGATGTTCGACAAATGTGTCTATATACATGTAGCACACTTCAAAAATGATACATCATGCCAAGCCATGGATTCCAAGGCATTTTGTGCACTTGAAGATACATGAATTAAACTATTAAGTGTATACATAATGTTGCCAAAGACAACTTGCCTTGCTTGATCCATATGATTGAGCCTTGATAGCTCCATCTTGATACTCAAGGTTCGTCTTGGAGTCCTCGGGTCTTGAGCTTGCTCCTCCATTTGACTTGAGTCCAAACCATCAATGAATTGAATAAGGTATTGATCCAAAGGTGCTTCTTCAAGTTTACAAATCTTTCACTCTTGAAAGATCACATTTCCACCATTGACAACTTCTTTGGTGGAAAACATGTAGATTCTACAATCTCTACTTGAAGAGCAAAACATTACCATTATTTCTATCCTTGAAGTAGGATAATCGTTGGTCCTTACATTGGAATTATCATGCATAAAGCATGTGGACCCAAAGATTTCCAATACAAATGATGTTTCATATTTTATGACACTATTCAAACTATTACAAAAATAGTTATCCAATGAAATTGCTTTATCAACAACAAATGTAGATTGGAAAGCATCTACTTCATTGTCTTGTCATAAAGAGTTCTAAACACCATCAATCTTAAAGATGAGAGACAAGTCACTTCAGGTCTACTATGTATGAGCAAATCAAATATAGTAGATTCTCCAATGCTCTCCACCTTTGCAAGATGCACACTTGAATGAAAATTTGCATGCAATTTGATGACTTTGCCTTTGTATTTCAGGTCCTCCTTGGAGCTCTCAAATTTTGAGGTTGATCCTCAAAATCTTCTTCTCTTTGATGCTCCTCCTCAATCCTTGCAAGCTTGTCACTAAAATTGTTAGTTGCACTCTCAATAGCAACATAAGCCTCCAATTTAAACAATCTCCCTTGTTTAAATCCTTTTGCTATGCAGTTATCATTCTCCAAAATAGAACAAACACCATGCTTGAAGTGGACATCAAAACTACTTTCCAAAAGTTGTCCAACACTTAGCATATTCTTGGTGATTGATGGTACATAAAGAAATTTCTCTAGATCCATACATTTTGAGGATTCTAGACACAAAGTAATGGTACCAACACCATCTATCCTATACTCTTCATCATCTGCAGTAAAGACAAACTTTTTAGCATCATTGAATGAGTGTAAGGTTGAGAAAAAGTCCTTTTCACAAGACATATGGGAGCTAGCCCCACTATCAATCCACCAAGTGTCTCTTGAGTTTCCATTGCTTGTTGGTGAAGATGTAGATGCCATCAAGAAGGCATCTTCTTCATCCTCCTCCTCTTCATGTGCAAGGTTTCCTTGTTTGTCCTCCTCCTCTTGTGCTCTTTGCCTCTTGTAGCATTTGGATGCAAAATGCCCCTTCTTTCCACAAAAGAATCATTTTAGCCTTGACTTGTCCTTTGCCTTTGAACTTGATGTTTGATCCTCCTCCTTGGACTGCTTTGCATGATCCTTCTTGGATCCATTGTCTTCTTCTTTCCCTTGAATGAGAAATTTGCTCTCTCATCTCCATCTTGCAATGATAAGGAACTCATCCTAGATTTTGTATGGAGCATCCTACACTCTTTAGCCACTAGTACACTATGGAGCTTATCAATTGATGGCAAAGTGTCTTGGATGGCAAAATTTTGAACCAAATCGGATAACTCATCTCCTAAGCCATTGAGAATCACTTGTACAAGCTCATTATCAAGGATCTTCTCACCAATAGAAGCCAATTCTTTGTCGAGAGACTTGATCCTTAGCACATACACTTGTGCACTTTCATCACTTCTCCTCATGCTTTGTAGGATTTGGTTTCTTATCATAAGCACTCTTAAAGTGTTGGATTCATATATAGCTTTTACAAAATCCCAAGCTTCCTTGGATGATTTGCAAGAGGCTACCAAATTAAAGAGGTCATCGCTAACATTCATTTTGACGCAATGAAATGCTAGTCTTGCCTTCTTCTTGTATCTAACCAATTCTTGTCCTCCAAGAGGCTCATCCTCTTCATCTAAGACAATATCAAAGAGTTATTGGAGACTAAGAGTGACTCCATCCTCACTTTCCATATTGAGTATTTGTAGAATTGAACCTCGAGCACTAGATCCAAGAAGGAATCCACAATGGTTCCCATCCCCCAATGACTTTTACTAATGATGTACTTGTTGGCCCTCCCTAAGCTCTTCTCCAAAATTTGCCTCACTAGAAACTCACCTGATGTTCACAAAGACACAAGTGGCAAGATCCCCTTGATCTTGATTTACAAGAGCTTTTAGGAAGGTTTCTACAAAACAATGCTCAAGAAAATTGGTTTTGATTTGAACCTAGAAACTCAAAGGTTTCACTTGTCTTGATTACCTCAAATTTGACTTCTAGCCCTCTCAATGGACTTATAGCCACAGTTCTTACACTCTCTCACAAAGATGAAATGAAGATTGGATGAGAATCTATCAAAGAACTATCAAATCTTACCAATTTTCACCATTTTTGGACAAAAAACATGACTAAATCTCACTCACACCTCTTGATGGTTTTACAAGACCTGTATATCACTTTAAGAGGACCTATTCTCAGCCTAGATTAATTAGATTCTATGACACTAAGTCAAACCTAATCAATGGCACTTGACCTTGGTATCTTTTCCTAGGATTAGCACCAAAAAACACCATCAAGATGCAATAGAATCCAAATTTATGGATATAACTAACATTTGAGTATTAAATGCAGGTTTAGAGGTGCCCACACAATGGACAATACAAAATGGATTTGTTTTTTATCAATGGTTAATGCTCTTGTACTTGGATCTGATACCATGTGAAAGTACTGTACTTTAGACCATAAGTGGATCTACAAAATATCTGCAAGAGTGATTGGATGCTTGCTTTACAACCTATCAAAAAACTAGACACAAAATAGTTAATCTAGATTGGCAATTTGACAATCAACAAGCAAGAACAATCAATAGCATTGATCAATCACTAAATCCAACTTGGCACATGTGTAATAAAGGTTGTAGTATGGCCTAAAAGCTGAGAAACAAGTACAAATTTATTCGGTTGTATTTGGATCACAAAAACTCAATGTACAATGTGGAGTTGCCAATGAGCTCCAAAAAATAATCTATCTTCTCACTATGGGAGCTTGGAATACATAGCAAGAGTGACTTTCTTTGTGAAGTTAGGTGGATTTCCAGCATGTAATAAGGAAGTTAACTCGACTCTCTTGCTCTAATTTGCAACCCTAGCCTAATTCCTAGAATCATGCCTAGTAGGTGACTAGTTGGTCAATTTTTCACCTTAAACTTAGGTGTAGGTCCTATAATCTACGAATCACTACCAAAATGACATGACCAACCCTTTAGACTTGATCTAACATATAGTACGGTAGGTTACCCACGTGGCTCCATGGCCTCACACGTGTGGGACCCACTTACGTACATAATTTTCATTATGTATTCTACATGGTTTTTGATCAAGCTAGATTTGCCAATTTTTGGCAATTCTTTCCAAAATGTTGTCATTATAAAGGTTTGGAACAACGTCTAAAATCATGACCTTCAGCTAGAAGAAAGTGTTTTTGTTTCTTTGATAACCAAGAAACAACTCCTCCACAAATGAATGTTGGATAGGCACTTGTGGACTTTCTATCCCTTTTATCACCTGCAAAATCCGAGTCACTAAAGGCATGAAAATCAATAATATCCCCTCTATAGAGAATTCCATGATCTACAATGTCCGAGAGGCATCTCAAGATCCTTTTTGCACTTTTCCAATGTATGATCATTGGATCTTGCATATATTGATTTAACGTACACACACTAAAGCACAGATCATGGCTAGTTTGGTGATCCACTAAGGAGCCTATAAGTATCCTATAAAGAGTGATGTCCATAAAAGATGCTTCATCACTTTTATTGAGCATTTTTACATCTTGCTCCATTGGTCATTAGATTTCTCAATATCAAAAGACCCTTTAAGGAATGCCATGTAGGATAAAGAAAAAAATCAAAAAAGAAAAACAATATTGTTTATTTGCTTGCCCCCACCAATCCCGAGGCCTCCTTAACTCCCAATGATCTAACCATAGAGTCTATTGTCACAATTAAGAACCCTAAACTCTTCACAATCTAACTTGTCTAAATTTGAAAATACATTCCCTCCATTGGTTACAAAGAGGGCAATCTTCTCATTGGATCTAGAATATGAACGCCATCTCCAAATTCAAATCAAGGAAAAAAGCAAAATGTATGAATATGCATTCCCTCCACTAGAATGAAAATTTGAGTGCCATCTCGAAATATGAATGCCATCTTCACATTGGAATAGAAATATGAGTGTCATCTCCAAATATGAGTGCCATCTTCTCCTTGGAATGAAAATATGAGCACCATCTCCAAATTTGAATCAGGCAGAAAAGCAAAATCAATGGGTTGATGGTATAGAGTATATAATATAATAAAAGATAAGTACTTTGTTTTGTTTTAAAAAAGTTGTTCTTAGTACTTTGATGCATCTGATTACTTTCTTGTTTTTTCTGATGACGACATTGTATCATCTACATTTGGATATCCCTACTAATTTGGCACCCCTACAGAGAAGAAGAGACAAAGGAATTCAAATATCTGTTGAAGATTGTTCTCGTTATAGGGCAGAAGGAAAGAAGAACTTGGATTTGTGGACAAATGGAACATTATATCCTCAAGATCCTAGCACTTTGACTCATCCCACATTCTCTTCAATAACTAATCTAGTTACATGGATATGCAATGGGCATACTGGATTACTAGGATATTGTGAGAGATTGAAGAATCATGGATATCAGTTTAATATGAAGAAAATTCACTTTTTAGAATGTGAGTTAATACAGATATCCTCTTGTTGGCAAAATAGAGATTGTCTTCTCCAAAAGCCCTTAGATGAAAATGAACAACTTAAAAGAAATAATGAATCATTTCAAAAGATAACAATCGATATCAAAGTAAAACTAGAGCAAATGTAATCAATCTTACAATCTATTCGAATTGAAAACTTACAATTACTGAAGATGTGAAATTGGCTAAGAAGAAGGCTAAGAATAAGAAGTGAAAGCAACAAAGTTGCAAGGATATTCAAACTCTTTCAAAAGGAGGTTATAGAAATAGAAGGATTCGTGCATTCAAGTAAGCATATTCTGATTTTTGTAACTTGATCAATGACATATGGATTTATTTCAGCTACGGTGATATTCTACTAACTATCTGTCTATTTGCGGATATGCATTAGTAGCTCCTCGGAATATTAAGGACAATGCTTCACCTGGAATGTCGTTGGACTCAATATTGACAGGCAAATCCACTGAGTGTATCATGATGAACAATAGGAGTTCAAATGTAAAGTGCAAAATAACAGAGTCTTTGATGGTGGACATTCAAAAAAAATTAGATAAAACTATAGTTCAGGGTGCTTATGATTTTGCAGGTATTAGTAGGGAAGCATATGCAACCATATTTAAACTTAATAGAGAAGCTTTTAAGCAAGTTCAAATTAGAAAAGTCCCAAATTCAAGGTCATATCACTTGAAGAAAGAGAGGGATACATTAAACATAGGTATGCATAAGATCATCAGTACCCCATTTTATATTGAGGAGGTGTATGAAACTGATGGAAGATCAATATCTTATAATTCATCAAACAACTTATTTGTTGATTGAAATTACTTGCTAAGATACATCTTCACATTCTATGCTATAACCTTTGAAAAGGTGAATGGCAAAATAATCATAGTACTTAAGTTAGATGAGTCAGAAATTGTGAGGCAAAACTAGATTACTGAAAGTTGATGTATAGAGGAAGCTTGATAGTATGATTGAAATTTTAAGAAAAGATAAACTTTCTGATATTGATAAGAAAGTTGTACAAAAGTCTTGTGTCGAGTTTGTTGATGCAATATTAAAAGCATGGAGAGAAGATCACATCACTCATTACATGGTTAGTATAAATGCTTTGAGATGCTTTTAGTTTTTCTTATATATTTTGATTTAAGCATAAGACTGACATTACAATTTTGACATGTGCAGCCCATCCTAAGTGATCATACAACAATTTCTACAAACACATATGGAAGCCTGAGTGTTTGATCATCACAAGGGATGGAGAAGTCACATTGGCAAGCACGGGCAACATTTCATCAAAATACACAACATGGAGGTACCAATGAAAAACGAAACTACATTTGTCAATTATTTCAGTGGTTCTACGGCAGAGTTAAAATTTGACAAATAACAAAATCCACAGAATACAGCAAGTCTAGAAAAGCATGCAAGTTAAGAGAAATTAGAATATTGCTGAATAGCATATTACATTCTTCATGAAATTAGAATATTGCTGAATAGCATATTACATTCTTCATGAAAATGTGCCATCTACAAATATTTAGAAAAGCAAGAGAGAAGAGCATCATAATCAAATGATATGTACTCAATGTAAATGTATTGATTGTATCATAACAGAAAACAAAGTGTTCACTCTTCATCGTCAATTTTTGTATATCCTTCTGTGGTTGTATTGTCATGAAGAAATTCTTTGCTTGAGTATGCATCTAATAGATGTGCATTATCCTTGTTTCCACTAAGTTCAATAAACGTAGAGTACAGTGAATAATGGGAGCTCCTTAAAGAAACATTCTCATTAGTAAAACCTAGAATGTTCAAAACATAAAATCTCTTGACAAAAATGATCTTATTTGTTTTAACAAATTTATGTCCTCCTAAGTAATATGATAAAGCATTAACAACCATTATTAGTGTCTCCCCAACTAGAATGAACTTCGAATGGGCACAATACAGATCTCATTCTTTGAAAAATGCCTCAGATAGTGGCCAAGTCCACTATCCCTCTGGAACGAGGAAGCATGTTGTTTGAAACCACCTCGTCTCGCAGCAAAGCCATCAATTATGAGTGCATCCTGCAATAGAAAATAAGAGCTAAAAAAAAAACAAGTCATATTCAGAAGATAACAACATTCTTAAGCAATAAAGTTAAAATACTTATACATTTTTCATCATCGGCAGCGACCAAATCCGGATGATCAATATTATGACCGCCTACTAAAGAAGAATCATCTGTAAAATGCATTAATGATAGATGAGGGAAGCCCATCTGGGATTGAGATGCCATGCATTCTTCATCAGATGGCATGCTTCGTCCATGCTCAACAAAATTTGATAAAGCTTTCGTCATGCATTCTTCATCGGTCATAAGTCCATCTGCATCATCATAATCAATTTCAGGCACCAGGTCTTCGGTTTCAAAATCTACAATGTCGAAGAATTCAAAAATTGTGCCGGATAGTAAACAAAGCACCTCATCCTCACGATAGTCAAAAAACTTACACAAATCAACTGTAGTACATCATCATTTATATGATACATAGGCAAATTAAAAAAAATATTTCGATTCATCTCCAAACATTGATTCATCAGCAGTGATATTAGAGTCAATGAAAGAATCCCAAAGCACTTCAGTATCAACATCAAGGAAATCACTATCCTTATCAGGGGTGTCGATAAGGAATGACTAATGTCTTTAAAGGATGATGGAACTGAGGATGAGATCATCTGAAGATCAGAAACAACAACTTCCTCATCATCTGAGATCTAAACTAGCAGAAAAAGTATGAAACTAGTCTGGTATTCAACAAAATGACATTTCCTCTTATAGACATGACACATTGTAGTGCATCTTATTTGTTGAAACAATCTAGTAAACATCCTATCTAGTATCTGCTTGAACAACGGAAGGAAATGAACAAGATCAGTAAAATCCATGAACGAGAGAGGACCTATGGAGATAACAAGTATACTGACTATATCCTTGAATCTAACATAGTGTTCATAAAATACTTCAGAATTAGGCTGCATAGTCTTGAAAACATGTAGATATGGGAGAAATAGCATGTGAAAGTAGTCTAAGTTCTCAGTAATTCCAAATTCAATAAGAAATGCACTCGACTAGATCCCGAGGACGACGCCATCATTTTCAAACAAATATCACTTCTGTGCATGGGGTATGCAGACAGGAAAAAAGAGATTGTAAAGAACGTGCACATGAGCTATATGTATGGAAAATCCAGTTTGGATATCACACTAGTGCGCAGGTAGAAGACTAGCAACAATAGATACTACAAATAGTGTGCACAAGAGCAATATACCTCAGAAATCGAGAAAAAAAAGTAAAAACTTAATCGGTAGGCAATTTTTTCACATGTATAGGTCAACGGTCAAACAAACACATGTCTATTCCCTAATGGTTTGTACGACTACACGTGTGATCTGACTGTTGGACACGTGTTGACATGTGTCAGGAGTTCATTGGTAGAAAATGCAATACGACACGCCTTCCTAATGGTCCGTACGACTACACACGTGTGATCTGATTGTTGGACATATGTCACGAGGTCATTGGTTGGAAACGTGCCATGTGTCATCTCCTTATTGCACCATACGACAACACACGTGTGACCTGACATCTGGACACATGTCACGCGATCATTGCATGGATGAGATGACAAGTGGCAAAATCTCATGAACTGACAGTTCGCATGTGCGACAAGACATGCGGTCTCACGTGTGAACAATTTTGATTAAAGTCCTTGACCCCGAGGCAGTTTTTTTCAAAAACATTTCTCCATCTTTTTGCATATCGCTCTTGTGTGATGCTAGTTTATGTGCCTTTCTGCCTACTACCATTCATGCACACAGATCCGATACACTGTACCTCCTCATATCGCTCTTGTGTGACCCTCTTCTATCTGCTTTTTACTTGTTATCCCCCTTGTGCATAGAAGCGATATATCCGTACATATCGCTCCTCTGCAACCACCATTACACTCGTTTCCGTCATATCTTACTTCTTGCACACAAGTCCGATATCCCTTTGACTACCAGTATGGACAGGAGAAAGTAAAAAAAGAGAGAGTTTTCTCTCTTGGTACTTCCTCAGATCCTGCCGTTCCCATTAATCCTCCCAGACGAACTAGAAAACGCAATCGTAGCAGGTGCCTATATGATATTTGCAAATATAAAAAATCCACCCAACTCCTGATTCCCAAAGCACGATTTTACTGTGTTGTCCGCCCTATCACTAGGTTAGATCTCGGTAGTATAGTTAGGTTCACACCCGGGGCACTTCAGTGCCTTCAGGAGGTTGATGCGGATTATGAGAGCCTCTTTTTTGAGGACTCATTTTTTCTCGCCATACATGCCAAGTGAGTTACGATAATGCCTAAAGATTTTCAGCTGCTATACAGGATGAGAGATAGATATTCAAAATTACATATGTGTGAGCCAGCTGCTGCTCCTAGACCCGATCCATTAGATAGGACAAACCTCCCTACCAAGAGGCTAGGAAGCAGCCAGCCCCCAAGAGAGCTCTGAAGAAAGTAAGAAGGGTTGTTAATCCAGAGTCTCTTTCTGTAGATAATGTAGATACTGCTACACTGGATTCGGTTGTAAACATAGCTACAACCATTTTGGATAATCCAATTATTCCTGTGGATACTTTTCATCCACCTCCTCCTTCTTTTATAGTTTTTTATACATATATAGATTCTGATGAATCTCTTAAATCTGAGAGTCAAATATCTGATGCTGTAGACAGAATTGGAGTTTCATTTTATTTTAGATTAGAGAAACTTGATTTTAGTATAAATTATAGGGTTATTGATTGTTTGGATCTGAAAAATAGACGAGCTTCTATCAGCGATCCTGTGATAGACTCTGGGGTCACACTCTTGCAATTTGACATTGCAAGAGATTCATCGAGTGAAATTTTGGTGCTCAATAATTTTTTCCTTCAGGCAAGTAAGGAGAAAAACGGTAATTTGTCACAATGTCTGTTTAGTGGATGCACACCAATTACAAAATATCTATTGGTGCCTTATCACTACAAGTAAGTCAATTATATGCTTCTTCTTGTTTATAGCTTTATCATTGGCAATATCATTTGAAATATTTCTCAGAATTGCAACTAATGGACTTTCTATTTTATTTTGTAGTGAGCACTGGAGTTTAAATCCAATCTCTATTATTAGGAGATCTATAGATAATTTTATTAAACTTTTTTGTGTAAAGATAAATTTGGCTGGTAATACACATAAGGATATTGACTCAATCTTGCCGATTGTATGTAAATACATTCCACCAGAGACTCCCCATGCAACTGAATGAGATATCATCAGTTTGTAGGTAAAGTCTGTCCTTCTCATTAGCATTTTGAAATCAATAATATAATGTGTTCTTATTATTGTGTGGTTTTCCATTATTGATGTCTTGTGTGCTGAACTTTTTGCAGTCACCCCAGCAAATGATTCATTCAGATGTGGGTGGTACACTTTGTACAGTGAAAAGTTGTTTTTTGAGTGGTTCATCCTTCAACAAGATGTTGATATTTCAAAGGTAATTACTTTTCTTTATTCTTGGTTTTGGAATCGTGATTCATTTTTCTATTCTAGAGATTTTCTAAC
Source organism: Diphasiastrum complanatum (assembly GCA_029204225.1). Taxonomy (NCBI): domain Eukaryota; kingdom Viridiplantae; phylum Streptophyta; class Lycopodiopsida; order Lycopodiales; family Lycopodiaceae; genus Diphasiastrum; species Diphasiastrum complanatum. Next base: position 53,823,948 of record CM055097.1, read on the forward strand.
CGTAACTAGTACGTGAATATTCTATATTGTAGTTTAAACTTCCTGAATACACTACACCCCAGGTGTACGTATTTAGGCAAGAAATGATCCTGAGCTATTGGTGAGGGTAAGGCTTCCCCCTGTTGATGATGGCGCACCGGATGATGTTATTATACTAAATAAAGATTAGAAAAATATAGATATCATTGAACAAATATAGATTGAAAATGTATAGAATTGATAGGAGAATATACATTTATATATCAAATGCAGCTCCATTTTATTGAATTTGGGAACCCAAAATACATGTACTAATGCCCAACTTGGGCTTTCATTTATTGAATGAAAGAGTCTATACACAAATTTTGCTGAATTTTATTTGAAGCTATTGTTTTTCCACAATGTTGATTGTTGTAGATAGACCTTTGTAGCATGTTACTAGCTCCTGTCTTTTTCACATTTGTGACAGGACAAATATTAGTGAACATGCCATTGCAAATCATTTTCCTTTAGTTTGTACTATTTTGAAATGGCATTAAACATAGAGTACTTACGAGTCTTCCATTGATGATGAATCTAAAATAAGTCGGTAGATTGGTATGTAATAGAATGAGCTCTGCTTTGATAAAATCAAGCATCCAATGCTCTTCCACCTCAACCATAGTAAAAAATTCCTCATTGTGTATGATGCTTATCTCCTTTCGGTCTGTGTGACCATTTAGTTCAAAGTCTTGATCTAGTGGTAGCCATGTGCTGGTAGTTTTCTTGTATCTCTGATAGCTACATGTGAGACTGAGCATTTTTTTTTCGATATGATAACAGAAGATCATTGACGACCTTTTTATCCTGCATTCTATATCATTATTTGTTTTACTGTCCCAGCCTTGATCCATGAGATCTGACAAAGTCTCATCTAATAAATCCTTGCAAACAAATAAAGTTGGTGTCCTTGCTATTTAGGAAAATCATATTGTCTCAAATAAACCAGACCAAAATTAGGTGTTTCCTTCACATATCTTAGATTTTATTTTTTGCTACTTTTTAATGATCCATCATGGGGGTTGCTATAAACTGATTAACCAAACTCACAATAGAAAAAAAAAAAATCAGGCCATGTGATGGTAAGATACATGATGCTTTCAACTAGCAAAACAATGTGACACCAACTAGACCACTACCATGAATGCATGATAACCCTTACCAACCTTACTAGGTGTAGTTAATGACTTGCAATCAAACATATGAAATCACTTTAGAGTTTCATAAATATTTTTATTTTAAGAAAGTTTGATATCATGTGCATTTTGCCACACTTCTGCCCCTGGACAATAATGTATAAGATCTAGATCCATCATCTCAAACTATTTGCATGAATGGGTTTTGTTGGTATTTACAAGATCTTGCTCATTTCCAGTGATAATAATTTCATCAATATAAGCACTACCAAAATGACACTATTCCCATTTGTACAAATTGGGATCTAAAGTAGTTCTCACAAAATTGTTGCAAATAAAGCAATTTTCAATGCATCCATACCATGCTTGTGGTGCTTGTTTGAGGCCAAATAGTGCCTTTCATAGCTTGCACACATTGTCCCCTTGCCCTTCCATAACAAAGCCTTGTGGTTGGAGCATATACACTTTCTCTTTCAGATTTTCATTTAGATTAGCAAGCTTTACATCCATTTGATGGATCTTCCATTTGTGACCTATTGTATGGGATATAGCAATGTATAGTAGACATACATTGGGTTTTGAGCTTCAATATATATATCATTGAAAATTATAGCTCTATTTACAATGGTTCTTTATGCCTGCACTTTAAGTTTGGGAATTTATTTGACTATCTTGTGCCTTATAACCATTATTACAAGTTGCTCTATTTACAAACATAGCATAGTTGTTCAAACCATTTTATTAACTATCCTATTGACTAATTATAGTCTAATTTAGCACCATGACTATATTTAGCATTACCTATTATTTAGCACATGCGCTAATTGCATGCAAGACATGACACTATCCCTACTTAAACATTTATGTCCTAAAAATGAAGATCATGTGTGATACTTCATCGAGTGTCATGCTCCATGAATCCCTTGATAGTCAGTGCAAATCTTTGGCTACATGTAATGAAAGAATAATTTTTCCTGTAATGTTCTCGTTGATCACCATTCTTTGTTGATCAGATATTGTTGTCTTATGTTTTGCTTCCAACTTATTATTGTAGAGTGAGGTTGTGACAACTTTTCTATTGAATTTAATTACAAGTTTATTGCATATATTTTATAAAATCATTAAAGAAGAGGTTTATTATAGCGGGTATTTCCTATCCACCTTCAACCCTAGATCCAAGCACACAAGCATCAAGGAGATGAAGAGGATTGACTAGTTGTCACGCGGAGATTCGTTCCCATGAGAGCGATAGCATATTTCATAATCCATCAAATGCATATGATTCATATCTCATACTAAGATCCATTAACACTAAGCATTAACACTACATCCATTAACACTAGATCCACAACAATGATAGAGACTTACTCTTCTCTCTCTTACTTTCTCTCTCACAAAAAGCATAAGAATGATCAATCCCAATAGGCATCAAATCCAACAATCAGCAAATCCAAAGAAAACATGAGAGTTAGAGGAGGAAAATGAAGAGCAAGGACATTCCATATTCATTCCATAAGAGGGCCAACCTGCTTGTATTGAATTGAAGAGAATACGTACAAATGATTCGAATCCACCACTATATATAGTGGATTTTAGGGCTTTGGCCTCAAATCCTATTGGCCAATTTCTACCCTAAGTATTTGAAATTCAAAAAGTGGAGGGAACTGATTTGAATTTTGGTGGGAATCCTTTTTATTCACTAACTTGACTATTAGGCCCTGCAACATTAAAAGTCCCACAAAAAGACCTAAAGTCCTTTTATTAACTTCTAACTAATCAAATAGCTATGTGATCATCGGGTTGGACTTACACACACAGGGTGCCAAATCCCTCTCACCTATTAACTATGGTTAGGGTTTTCTCGATATCCGCAAACCCTCCAACAGTATCCCCCACCAAAACTGGTGGCGGTCCCATGACACCAACCTCGACGCTTGAATGCAAATTTCAATAATAACCATATGGGTTTGGTAGCCATTCATGATAACCTTGTTCATTGACAAATGGGTAGTCGACACCATCCAAAAAAAGATCCTTAGATAATGCTTGTTGATTTTGATCCTTGTAGATAGGTACAGCTACTAGCAATGACATTGTTGAAGCTAATGACAAGGTTACAGTTTTTTTTTTTTTGACATTTTCAAAAGTTTGTAACTTCCTCAATATTTAACGAAATGAGAAAAAAATTATATCTCCACAAAGCCCTTTCAATGCTATACAGCTCTATCTATTCAGATTGAATTTTAAAAGATAGAAGTTAGTGCAAAAAATGGATCAAATGGGGCAGAAAAATAAAAATAAAAAACAGAATTTTTGGTTTTTGACAAATTTACAAAATTTTGTTGCCAACTTCAAAGAATTTTAACTTGCTCAATACTCAACGGAATCCAAAAACAATTACATGGATAGAAAGCCCTTTAATGCTCTACAATCTTACCAATTTAGAACGAATTACAAAGAATAGAAAGTTGGGCAAAAATTGAATCAAAAAGAGCAAAAAAATAAAAAATAAATAAAAAACAAAAAATACAGTCCCCACTCATTTTTTGAATGTTTTTGGACATAACTCTCACAAATCACATCCATAATGCAAAACTAACCCTAGCATGCCAAAACCAAGATGCCTAAATGCAAGCTAACCATCATAAACATGCTGAAAATGAAAATTCAGCATAGCTCCCCGGCAACAGCGCCAAAATTGTAGTAGGTATTTCCTATCCACCCTTAACCCTAGATCCAAGCACACAAGCATCAAAGAGATGAAGAGGATTAACTAGTTGCCTCGATATCCACAAACCCTCCAACATTTATGAAATGCAAGATGGGCCTTTGACTAGCATTCTAGTAGGCATGGGTTGACATAATACATGCAACAAGACATTCGATAATATTTTTCCCAACATCTTTTTAGATCAGACAAGGTATCCAATTCTTAATTCATCTCTTTTTATCTCTACATATGGTCCTACTGCCTTGTCCATAATGTGAAGTAATGATTTCATTCTGTAGCTCTAATCCGTTTGATAGAGCAATGAGATTAAAGCACTACATCTAGCTGTTATCAGTCGCTATCAATCAGTTCGAAATTTGTTGGATTTTGGCCCCGATCGTGAAGAATTCTGTACTTCAAGTCAAAATTAGATATAGGATCAAAATTGTGATGTAGGATCGAAATTGTTCGAGGTCAAAATGAAATTGAAATTGACCTAGGTCGAAGGATCAAATCAGATCTATCTTAATGGATTTCAAAATTGATCAAATGATTGAATCAAATCGATCCTATTAGGTCGTGACAATATTTTGATATTGATAATTCGATTCATACTGATGATTTCGACTTGCTATTGTTTCTGACTCGATTCTTCATATATTTCGGTAGTTTCAAGTCTTGATAGACAAACTGAATGGATTTGGATTAGAGTAGGGTTTGAAGCATTGTTGAAATCCATATGCAGAAAGTAACAAACCTAAACAATCTCTAACTATGAGACCTTGTCAAGATGTAGGAACATCCAAAAAAATTGTCAATATCTTCCAGTGGATCAAGTATGATGAGAGACTTGTTTTTGACCTATACTAATGTCAAAAATTAGAGAGCATAACATCCATAAAGATGCGTAAAAAATAGGTCATGGTCATCATTCACATAAGCAAGACAATGTAGAAAATTCTACACAATGTAGAGACCTATCACCTCCTCCAATATCTTCATCAAAATGAGGTATGTACATCAATTAATAAACTAGAAATGGAAGACATAACTAAACAAAAGAGGGATAAGCTTTCTCAGCCTTATCCCTTAGATTCCACGCGTGTGGACAACCACACTTTCACATGGAGATCAATTTGACAACCAAGATCAAGTTTGGGCCTTTGTATTAAGAGAAAGATCAAATCAAACGAGTGAGCAGTGTAAATGTCTGTAATTGTAGCTTGAATTTGGAGTACAATCCAATTTTCAATAAATTAAATTACTTCTTACTTCCTATGATCAAAGGTTATGATCATGTTTTTGATAATGATTTATGTGGATATACTTCTAAGTAGTTAGATTCAACCAAGTGGTGGAGGATCTGGGAAGAGATCATTTCCTTCTTGAGGTTCCCAACCATCAGGAAGTTGTTCAGAAGCTAGGTGACAGCATGGAGGGTGGGATCACGAATGGCTTCCAACATATAACCATCATTCGTATGGTACTGGTTGATGGTGGTATCAACAAATGGCTTTATGACTGATTTGGCATGTTTGTGAGATGGAGTTGGTCAAGGCCTAGAAATGATACCTATGGCCTCACTGACCCGCACCTTGTACACGACTCCTTGAAAAGTGAAATAAAACGTGGCCTTGGTTTCATTCCAAGTACCAAACGCCATGTTAATGAGCTCCATACTTATTTTGTTTGAGAAGGCCCTGTCATGGATCCCCATCGTCGTGAGCAAGGGCTCAGCAAGGTTCAACCATTCAGCCACTCTGCTTGTGCTAGGAAGTGACATGATGTCCGTTGAGATTGGAACATCACGTAGTACGACAAATCTGGGTGAAAGATGGGGATCTGACTCGGTAGAAGACATGGTGGCAAAGAATAATAAGTAAAACTGAGAATGGAAGGCTTGTGTATCATAAGGCTGTGTAAAAGTTTTGAAAAAGTTAGGTCGCGAGAAAAATTCGCAAGAGCTTCGCTATCACAAGTGAGAAAGGAAATCGAAATCAACCCTTTTATAAGCTAATTTTGAGCGTCTATTAGACAAAGTACTAGTTTGGCTGAACAGTTCTGGACAAAAATATGCAAGCATGTTCAGTACTATGCAAATAGCTTCCAAAATTCTCAACGAAGGTTCTTGGCCAATGGTATAGATCAGTGAAAGTTCTGGAGGTCTAACCCTCGCCTAAGTGCATCCTTCGCCTAGGTACTACATTTGATAGAAAATTTCAAGATCTAAACCTATGTCCAACCTAATTTTGGCATTCTAAATCCATCTGTCAAGACGACGAAGGTTCATAATGAATGTAGCATGCTCGGCGAAGGTTCCCAAAGTGGAATATCTTTGAACTCTCACCTAGCTTGAAAACAGGTACTTACTGTGCAAACCAACCTTTGCCCACCTCAATATAGGTAAATCTGAACTAGATGTATGATCAAGAAGCTAGGCGAAGGTTCATATGACTGTTTGTTCAAGATCTTACTAAAAAAGTGATTTTTTGAGTCATTTTCTATCACAATTTGAATCCTGAAAATAATTTTCTTCCTCTTTTTCTGATCCGATGACTTTCTTGATTTTTGCTCATCATTCTTTTTCTTTTTTTTTGTTTTTAATGGTGTCTTTTCCAAAAAAGAATCAACAAGTAGTGAAAAACAACAAAATTGTAAAACAACAAAAGTAAAAATGAGTAGATCTTCAATCATGCTGGTAGATCTGGCTGCTAATTAGCACAGAAAGACCAAGTTCTCTTATGAGACATTTGAGACTAAGTGAATAGACAAAGTCCATGATGTGTTCCCAAGAAGTGTATCCTTTTTGGAAGAGACTTCTACAAAGTCTTTCCTCAATATGCTCAAGGATTTTGAAGTTGATGATGATAATCATGAAAAACGAAATTGATTCAAGTGGAGAAGTGGAACTATCTCTAGTCTAGTGATTGACCTCCCGCGTGGATATAAGAACTCCATAGATAGCATCAAGAAGAAGGGGAGGAGATTTGGAAAAAAGACAAGAAGTCCAAGTGAATTCAAGGAGAAATAAATGATTGGATAGGCCAGGGACAATAAAACAAGAGGAAGAATCGAAGTCGCAGAGGTTGAGGAGTGGTAAAATCAGAATGGATATGTCTAAAGAGAAGAGGGGGAGATGAAATGGAAGTATGGCCTAGTATTGCTCATTTCAAGTTTTTATTCTTGTCATGTAGATCAAGTTTGTAAAAAGCTAATCAATTTTCAAAAAAATTGATGATTTGAATTTTTAACTAAATGACCTAGGGACATGTTTATTTCAATTATCCCAAGTACACTCATAATAATCAAAGTTCGAGAAAGTGAACTAGTTCAATTCAACAAGCCATTTCTTTTTCTCAACAAAGTAGTTTCTTACTTGCTCTAGTTTTATGCAATTGGATCATAGATTTAGAAAACTTAGCACTTGCAATTTGTAATGGTTGAAAATGTGCGACTTTACTCTTCTCATGTCCACATTTGCTACAATTTTTCTCCTCGACAGACAAGTTCATCCAGATATTGACCAATTTTGTCCTCCCTTGTCCTAGATGATCAATTTTCTCTCAAACTTTGATCATTAATCTCCTACGACTCTCTTTGTCTCCCTCTTTTCCTTAATTAGAATGAACTCCTGCATAACAAGCAATTTAAATCAAGATAGCTACACTTATTCACAATGCACACACAATCAATGCATTTATTTGTGGAGTGCATGCTTTTATTGTATCTGAACTCTCCATGTTGTTTAAGGACCTCCAGAACTCTCCATGTGCGACTTTACTCTTCTCATGTCCACATTTGCTACAATTTTCCTCCTCGATAGACAAGTTCATCCAAATATTGACCAATTTTGTCCGGCCAAATGGCCAATTTCTAGTCACGCACGGATGCATGGACCTCCTCCCCCCACCCATGTATATGTATGGGGCCATGCATCCTACTCCCCATGCATACACTTGTTTCTCCTCCCTTGTCCTAGATGATCAATTTTCTCTCAAACTTTGATCATTAATCTCCTACGGCTCTCTTTGTCTCCCTCTTTTCTTTAATTAGAATGAACTTCTACATAGCAAGCAATTTAAATCAAGATAGCTACACTTTTCCCATTCACAATGCACACACGATCAATGCATTTATTTGTGGAGTGCATGCTTTTATTTTATCTGAACCCTCCATGTTGTTTAAGGACCTCCAGTGTATATGCAAATCCATGAGTTATCTCTTTTCAAAGGAATTGAGCTTATCATGGCCCTTAACATTGTAAATGATCTATTTTTTGTAGCAAAAGCCTCTAAATACTTTCATTAGGGCCTAGCCTAGTTTGAACTTCAGCCTAAAAGCCAAAGTGAAAGTGATGATAGTGTAAAGTGATGATTGGTGTAACCACTCAAAAGACTTTGTGTTTGTAATATCAAAGAACTCTCTCTAGTGGGTTAATTTTTTGTCATCTACTTGACTGAACATGCAATACCTCACTAGGATGGTTTGAGATTGGCGTCAATAGGCATTGCATGGCCCATGTCTCTTACCTCCCACCTTTCTCTTTTGGCAAGTTAAATGACACGCAAAGGACCACCCCTACTTTATATTTTTGTGATAAGTAGAAATGGAATGTTGGAACATGATTGGCTTGTGATTGATTCATTTTCTTAAAGTTGCCCTTGACAACTCAACATGCTGGACACTATCCCTACGTTTAAAAAGTGAAGTAGAGTAGCCTATGTGTACCCAAGGGCCCTTGCCACTTCATAGCTAACAACTCAAACAACTACAAAAAGAGGGGGGTACAAAGGCCTTTTGTTTTAATGGAACCAAATGGTAGGCCTACATTTTGAAGAGGGACCCTGACCCTATGCCCAGTGGGGCATCCTAGTCTAGTCTAAAGTCTAAACCACCCTTTGAATTCATGAGTTCAAAGTCCACATTTTCAATGTCAAATTTGACCCCCTTTTTTTGGGTGGTGGGAAGACTAGATTACAAATACTTTATTGCCATGCTAAAATGTGGCTTGGAAGGGGTTGGGAGCTATGTATGTAGTAGGATAGATATTATATGGTACCAGATAGAGAGAGTGGGTAGGGCAGGGAGGGGCTTTTAAGGAGGGGGGGGTGGGGGAGGGGAGGCCGTGGGGGCCTGGGCGAGACATTGGGACCCGCTCTTCCGCACAACAACAACGGCCTCCCTGCCCCTGCGTGCGCGTATCTAAGTTGGCCCCTAGTACAAAAGGACACAGGAGGCGCTGACACCCCTGCTTGGAAGCGCTTCCGGATGCGGCTGGCCATCGTCTTTCCATGTGGCATCTAAAGTGCCAAAAGGAATGGTGAATTTTGAATGCGCACAGACACCCAATACATAGGTGGTGATTCTGTCATTAGAGGTAGAATTGAATATAAGAAATAAAGCTTGTTTTGATGGGCTTATTTTGTGTACTATTAGAAGCAACCAGGATCTAGTGGCTGTTGGATTCTTGACTTTTGACTGTCTCTTTTGTGTGTTTGCTTGAGCCTTGCTTGCTTTGGTGTTGGCAAGTGAGAGTGTAGAATAGTGTAGTGTTTGTTTGTGCGGAGAGTGAAAAAGGTTTGATGGGATGGATCGATGGATCATGGATGGATGCAAAGAAGCAAGGGTGGTATGATGATGGATGGTTTCGTGGGCCAGATTCATTCACTTGCGGTCAAAAGCAGTTGTTGCGTCAACGTGTAGTTAAAGAGAGCAGCTGCCTGTCGAATCGAGAGTGTATCTGCTATGCAGAATCTAGATTCGTCTTTCTTTTTCTTCAAGCGTTGTTGGCACTTGTTGTCCTTCATCAAGTGCCCACTGCCCACTGCCCACTGCGTAAGGAGCTCCATTTGTCTTCTTGAGGTTGAGAGTTGAGTTGAAATTCCAACTCAGCTGAGCAGGACGACAAGACCAAAAAGTTTTTGCCATTTACTCCCCCTACTACTACAAAGCGTTGGGACTACTTCGAACTCGAGAGAAAAACAAAAAGTGTTCTCTACATTTGTGCTCAAAAACCTATTCTAAGTTTACCTCCTATGTCTTGCATTTTTTGAGAAGGCTCTTACAATTTTTGAATCTTTTAACTCATAACTTTTTTCGTATGTCGTGGTGGGGTGAGGCTTGCCCACTGACATGTGATTTTCAAGCCACACATGAGCAAAAAGGCCTTTATCTTTACTTAAGATTTTTAAAGAAAACAAAATTTTTATTTGGTGAACATATTTCACCGACTAAGCTTTTCTCTCTCTCTCTCTCTCTCTCTCTCTCTCTCTCTCTCTCTCTCTCTCTCTCTCTCATTTGTGAGGCCGATTGGAATAGAACAACGCCTCAACAACATGAAATAAGTCCCAATTTCTAACCAATGGCTTATTGGTAGACTCCACTAGTGTAGTTTTGACACAAGTTTGACAAATATCTTATTTGGCTACATCATAGTTAAAAATTTCATGTTTTGGAAAGACCCCTAGCATCAATTATTCTCTAAGGCCTTGATCCTCTCTCCTCCCTTATTGAGAATATATTGCTCTATCTAGATATTTTCTAAATATTGCAATAATGTTTGATAACAATGAGATGTTTTTTTGGTTTTGCAACAATGTTATTTTGCACTCGCATTATAATCTACAAATTAGCTTGGCCTAAAATGTTATTTACATCCACATTGTAGGCCAAGCCAATTTGAGCATGTGAGTACCTAGATGTCCCTTTTCCACAAATTGTGATTAGAGCATCGATCTCCATCATCACATGCAACACTCTATTCTAGCTTGACCAGGCTGGAGATGGCATTAGCTTTCATTATGTACAATATATATGTTGCATATCCACAATATTAGACCTTTTGTTGTTTGGAGACCCAATAGCTTTTTATCATTAACATCAAAAAAGACTATAAAAATTCTTTGAACAATCTACCCTTGGTAAGAAATAGCATGAGGTTAGAACAGTAGCTCTTGTGAAAATAAACCTAGATAAGTGTTTGATAGATAATCTACAGCTACCATTTTCAATGCTATATCAAGAGTGAATACATCATCTTTCTCAAAAAGTCACCAATAATTGGCTACATACATCTAGTCTTAAAAAAATATGCTTTGCAATCACAATCTGAGTTTTTCCTACTAGAAATAAAGAAGTGACACATTTTGCTTGAGATTTGATCTTGTTACCTAACGACTAAAATTAATAATGAAGGTTGAAACTTAACCTTTTTAACAAATTTCTTCACATAAGGATTGGTCATATTCCCCTTGAGTTTATGAGTAGGTGTAGTATCATTTCATGAAATTTTCATTGCCCACTCCCATTAATGCTTCTTGGTTTTCAAGGGGAGGCTCGAACTTGGGACCAAAGAAACTTTGGATGCCGAGATAACCAGTTAAGCTAACCCCGTTGGGTCACTCCCATTAATGCTTCTTGGTTTCCAAGGGGAGGCTCGAACCTGGGACCAAAGAAACTTTGGATGCCAAGCTAACCTGTTGAGCCAACCCCGTTGGGTCACTCCCATTAATGCTTCTTGGTTTCCAAGGGAAGGCTCGAACTTGAGACCAAACACTCCCATTAATGGAGTAGTTATGTAAGAATACCATCAAATATCCCTCTAAGACTGATAAGTTACCGGTACTCTTCTACTACCATGTGAACGAAACTCAAGTTTTATTCAACATCCTAATTTTGAATTTAATTGTGCCCTTCTTTTTTCCACCCACATTACTTATAGACTACAATCTGTGTTGATTCACCCTACAAATATGAGTCACATTTGTCCTTGTGTTTGTTATCTTGAAATATTTCAATGATCTATAGATATGTATACATCACCTTTATTACTTTGATAAACGTAATAAGGTATTGCATCTATACAAGAAAATTCAAAAAGGTTTTACAAACTTATTGGGAGTATTATCTTGCTATAAAACAATATAAAAGCATCATAAAAACAATGAAAATTCATTCCCTATAAAAATTTGTTAAGATATTTGGAGGAAGCTTAGGTGTGATAACATGGTAAATCACTGGTGAAGGTATGAGTTCTACACATAGTAGACATAGATTTCCCTTAATGAGGACCAATGTGATGCAACTTTATGACATCCAATGAACTCTCGACTCAAAAGGGCCCTACCTATAAAGAATGTCACATAAGAAATGCTAATGTTGCCCAAGTCTATGTGTCACATCATAGTTGCCCATTCCAGAACGTGTTCCGAAACGTGGCCAAAAATGAAATAAAATAATTCGCAATTATTTAACAAAACAAAAATTTGTACCCAAGCATAAGTGCATGTTTGAATGCTTGAGAGAATCAAGATTCTCTTAGGTAGACTAAGAGGCAAATGATGATCACCAATTTTACTCTAAGAACAAAACAAAGAAATACAAAACTAAAACCACCCCCAAGAACTATAAAAGCTAATACTAAGAAGAAATAGACAATATACAAAATCCCGGAAGCAAAGGGCTGATTCTCCTCTTTTGAAAAATTTATTATTGATCATGTTGAAGAGACCAAAAGCTTAAATACCAACCGAAAAAAAAACCATTTGTATTTTTTTTTAAGTGACATTCTTTCCATGATTCTTTTAAAAGAGTAACCCTTATTGAGTAACAAAAAGAAGTAAATCATATAACTAATCTCCAAAAGAGTCTACTTGTACAAAGATCATAGATTTGTAGAATTCAAAAGCAATCACTTCATACTCAATAGAATCAGAAAAAGAGGTGAAATATGTGAATTATGTTAGTGCTACCATAGTCAGCTTTTATCAAAAGTATCAAGTAAAATAATCAACTTAGGCTTATAAAAGTTCCAAAAGAAATTATGAGACGTAAAAAATGTAAAAAATCAAGAACAAATAACTCATTGCCTAAATGCTCTTGCATGATTTAGCATATCTAAAAGGATGGGAGAAGTACCAAAGGTAAGTGTTAATATTTTTTTTATTTTTTGCATTTAAAGGCCACATTCTGAATTGACATTACGTTTCGTTCCAGGTCGGAACGGGCTTCTAAGGTTCACATTATAGGAGTTTGTGCCCGAGCAACCATTTTGACTATGGGTAATTTTATAGCTCAATAGCATGCTTTTAAGACCTGTCCAATGGGCAACTAAAGTCTAGGACACTATGGGGGTTTGTGTTCATCACATTGACGTCCACCTGCAGGATTTGTATTGGTCCATGTGAACATAAGAATGGAAGAGCAATTTTGAAGCTATCAACAATCATCAAAGCACCAAAGTAAAAAGACATTTGTTACCCGACTTTGGAACTATAATAATTTGGAAACTGATATGGGTAGCCTTTTATATGTAGGTTTTACCTTGGCCAGCATTGACCTTGATAAAACCTCAAATCTCAGAACACTTTTATGCTCATGAAATGAGCACACTCCAAATAGTCAAAAAAACTGCTATGCCTACGATGCTTGGAACTCCAACATCTTAATAGAGGATATCCAATAGAGGAAAATACAATATATACGAGGTATCGTGTCCTCTTTGAATGGAGAAATACAAGGAATACACTCTATCAAAACGAGATTCTGGAGTTACTAAAAGACCTTCGTGCATGTTGTACTCCCCTAGAATAAATTTAGGACTTTTAAGTGAATGTTGTCAAAATAACTACAGCAGCACAAATATTTCCTCCAGCTTCAATAGAAACCATCACTAAAACTAAAAACAACTTACAAGTCTTAAATCAAAAGAAACTGTCCTGTCCCAATATCTAATTAAGGGCTTAGCATCCACATTGCAAAACCCTAAAACAACAACATATTTTGTTATTTATAAATGAAGCTGCACAGATAGTTCGCACTTACAAAAACCTCTGACTTCAGTTTGAAAACAGAAGACAGCACAGACCAGACAGCTGCTCATATTATAACAAGGAGTTTACAGAGATGATGCCTCCTCTGGAGCATCTTAAATGTCTGTACTGAGCAAACCGTGCTAAATGCAGAACATACACAGAAATCAGCAACTCTAAGCCTGCCTAAACCTCAACAGCACAATAAAGTGCTAAACAATGTGAAAGCAACTACAGCAACAAATTGGATCCTAAAGTTCTTTGCAAAATCTCTGTGCAGGAGCTTTAACTTGTTTTTTATTTCAGTGTCCAACAAAGTCTAAGACCCAAGTAGCAGAATTGACGTCCTGAACGTGAGTGATCTGCTCTGGACTTTACTCTTGCAAACAGAGTTCCAGGGAACCCTCAGTCAGGAGGATTTGTCCATCAGCTGTATTGGGGCAAGAATGTTGCTCTTATTGGTCTCAAGGATGCATCCATTCATAACCATCTCTTCAAGTATAAAATGTGCCTTCTCTAGGTGGTTCATAATGTCAAGTTCGCACTGCATTCAAATTTAAGCAAAAACTAGTAAAATTTGAATCCTGGCTTTTCCCAGTTCTTCCAGAGAAGAGAGAGGATCCTTCTTAGTATGCAGTCTATGGACTTCAGAGCTTGCAGAGTGCCTCTACAGCCTCCTTAAATATAGCATGACATATCATTTTGTTAATCTAAAACAAACATTATAGAAGTGCTCGTGGATCTAATTTCTACATATGCACTCAGAACTCCAAATATACTCTAAAGATGTGAACTTTACACTTAGTAATTTCATTATTATTCCAGTCAATAACATGTACTATGAGCTTGTGTTCTTCTTGCATATGTAGTTAACAAGAGATGTTATACATGCAAGTGAGTTTACTCACCACGTTGCAAAAGTAACGATCCATCGTTTCCACAACACAATGGATAAATTCCAAAATAGCCAGCTCATTCTGCCACAATGAACTTAACATGTTAATTCCTTGAGTTGCCATTTCTGTGCTGAGCTTTATGCACCGAAGTGCCAAACTGCATCTTTCAAGACTTAAAATAGAAAACAAAGTATGGTTATGTTGAAAATTACTTGTATTATACCTATACAACGGGCCTAGAAACCAATACAGGGAACGACTATTGCAGATTCTGTTCCTATAATCTGCATAAACTCTAAACATTTAACTAAACAATAGCACAAAACATGTGAAGTATCGGAGATATCAAACTGCACAAAGGTAGTCACACCATGTTCTACAGAAAACAATTTTGAGGATTACACATGAATCAGTAATCTGATTTCCTTTCTTCACAAATTCATATGTTTTGATACAAGGCTTTTGCAGATGTCATTTTTGTTGCTAGATGGCAAGATCAAAGATGCAAGCACCAGAAACAACATTCAGGAGATCGAGAATATGTGAGCAGAGACCACGATAGCAAAAGTTAGTTCTCCTTGACGTGATGACACATACCAGGTGCAAGCACCAGTATATAGACAAATCTTTCAGGAATCAAAGTTCTGATTGAGGGGAGAAGAATTTCTACAGGCAGTGATTGTAAAATTAGTTTATAGCAGCAGTGTGTGCAAGTAACGTCCTAAATATAAACATAAGACACAAATGTTATCAAGAAAAAGCCTCAAAATGCCTCTCACAAGTTCCACTACATTAAGGACAAAAAAAACTTTTGGTAAGACGGGAGAAATTTCCAGTTGACGCCGATGAGATAGATAGCCCTAACGTAGGTTTGAGAGACCAGCATCATAAGAATTGTTTAAAACAAAACAATGCTCTATCATCGACCTTAAGGATAAGCTGGCTGTTCAGCCAAGATAAGTTCCACCAAACAATCCATTGCAACAAGGCATCCTTGGGGAAGTTTAAAGATTGTGAGACTATAAAGTTGTTACTTGATAATTTCAAAGTTTCATTAAGTCCGTATTTTATCGAAGCATCAAATATTGATCATGAACTTGTCTGGATAGGATGGTGTAACTCCTCATGATTATTGTTAATCAAGCCAAGAGAAATTAGTCCAGTTAGAGCAAAATAAGCAAGTGTTGAACTTGCACATCTTGTCAAATCTAGATTCGAAGATTCACAATGCCTTTTTGCATTTGTTGAACAACAAGACCAACTATAGCCTTGTAAAAAAACAATAGATGAATAGGATGGAGAGAGAGAGAGAGAGAGAGAGAGAGAGAGAGAGAGACTTGTAGAGATCTAATCATAAATCACTGGGAGAGAATTGTGTTCCATGCCCTTGCCTGCCCTCTATTGGATGGATTGATGCTCCTGAATTATCCAATTTGAGGTAGAAGATTGCCTATTTCAGTAGAGACTATCCTCTCATATGTGGAATGTAGAACCAATCATAAAATATGTGCATGAAATGGCATCACCAAGAAAAAGCATAGACGTTCATAGCTGCCAAACTATAGTAACCCAAAACAACTTAGTTATTAGTGTTTCCACCCAGTTCAGAATCGACCTTTTCAGAATCAGAAGAATCGGCATGAATCATGGTTCCAAACCAAGCCCCTCCTGGAAAATCGAAAAAAATCGGCAATTTTTTTTGGGCATTTTTTTTTTGTATTGCTAGAAAGCATGTAAGATAACATCTACAATGTTTGTTGAATCTTATAAACACTAGGTTGCTACATGCATGCATTTGAAAGTTCATTGTTGCTTGTAAAAGCTGATATATGCAACACAAACACATGCACACATGCACGAGTGCGCGCGCGCGCACACACACACACACACACGATATATAGTTTTTAGTGTAAAATTTGCTACATGGAAATATATGAATCTATGAAGAAAATGCAACAATTATTTTCAGCTCACCAGGTGAATAACATGTTCTGTCCAAATGTATGATTACCTTTTATCTTGCATTAAAATCAAAAGCATAACTTCAAAGCTTGCAAGGCCCAGCTGAACATCTCTGGTTTTCATATAATATGAGAGAGGGAGAGAGAACACACTCACAATGCATGTGCTAGAATCACTAGATACAGTTAGAATGATGTCACCTAAGAGAGGTGTGATCACTAGTGTGCCTATAGGTCTAATCCACAGGATTCCATTAGAGCAGAAGCAGAGACAGTCATAAAATGTTTGCTCCATGAGTAATTGGTTGCGTGGCACAGTAAACCTCTCAATGATGCTAACTAGGCATGTTCGTTGAGGGAAGGGATGTCATATTCTTTTATATTCATATCCCATTGTGAAGATGTATAAATATAAAAATGTAAAACTGTAAGTGTCCATATGCCTTTGGTGATTTTGCAAATGGATCTCAATAACACGGTCACTAGTCAAAAGTCACATGCTTGTGATTGGCACAGGGGTATTGGGTCTCATTTGGAGGCCATAGGACTAACTTCCTAAAATGTAAGAGTTGACCAGTCGAAGGGACACTTGGTCCAATACATGAGTGGCAATGGTCTAACATTTTTAGCAATTTATGCCTCCTTGCCTTGGTGACATGGTCCTACAAAGTGGTAAGTGTTGGTGATTAGATTACATGCACCAAATGTTAGTTTAAAATATGTCAAGGTTAGGTAGGTATCAAGGGAATTTATGAGGCATTTATTCCGATGCAACTTTGGTTGGGAGGAGACTTGCAAATATGTTCTCTTAGGGTTCTAATTTTGGAATTTCAAAATGGCAACAAAGTGAAAGCTTTTGTATCTATCTTGTGTATTTTAGTAGTTGGTTGTTGCACTACCCATTTTTTGGCCATTGAATGTGTCTACTTTTGACCTGTCCGAGTTTTGAATTCGTTCCACTCGCCCTAAAATTAGACCACTATGACTTTTAGTGAACCCTAGTAGCTCTCCCTTATTCCCCTAAAAACTTACGCATCGTT
Source organism: Diphasiastrum complanatum (assembly GCA_029204225.1). Taxonomy (NCBI): domain Eukaryota; kingdom Viridiplantae; phylum Streptophyta; class Lycopodiopsida; order Lycopodiales; family Lycopodiaceae; genus Diphasiastrum; species Diphasiastrum complanatum. The sequence continues at coordinate 53,841,518 of CM055097.1, forward strand.
GTTGTTAGAGCATAGTCTTGGCACTAGCTTGACCTCGGCACGACCAGTTACCACAGGGCCTGAGGCCAAGTATTTGCAATGGCCGGTGACCGGAGTGGACATTTGTCTTGAAAGCTGGGACATGTGCGTTACAAGCAGTGAACCGGTGTTGACAAGTTGTCAAAGACACGGTGGATTGTGACCATCAGGATCCTAGCCGTCAGTGGCGAGATGCTAGTCAGCAAGTAACCAAGTTGACCAAGCAGGTCACAGGTCTTTGGCAAGGTTCGGGAATGGTACCCTATGAGTCACTCAGTATTCACAGGTCACAAGTAGTATGCATCCCAGGTGGACTAATCACCCATTGTTGGATCCCATGTGCGAGGTGACAGAAATAGCAAGTAGCAGGACTCTTAGAGGGTGCCTATGGTTGGGAGGTTCACTACAAATTGGTCTTCTTAGTTTCATGAGCTTGGAAAGACAGGTCTGTATTGATATTACTATACTAAACAAGTGGACTCCAGCCGCCTTTTAAACAGTTGACTTGACTGATTTGTAACACATCTAACTAAACTAGTTGGGAGCCCCCTCAACAATGAACATGAAGATCCTATCGATACACTAAGAGCCCTTTGTGCTTGCTTATTATTCCCACCTCTTCTAAAGTTTTTTCCTCCCTGCATATGCTTGCCACCAACTATGTGTTAGAGCCTAAACTCCATGTCCCGGTTATTTACAGTTTTCATAGACAGATGCACATTTTGTGATTATTGTAATTACTAAAATGCTTAAGTTACCGGCCTGTGGTGACCTTTGAAAGTAATCTATTTAGTTGTAATTGGACCTCAGAGAGTCGTGCTTAGCTTTGGCATGGGGTACTGGGTCATTTATTAGGAGCGGCTGCACCGACCTCCTAAAAAGGAGTTGACTAGTCAACATGACATGTGCCATATGCTCACATTGTGTACAGGACATGCTAAGTTTTGAGTGAAGTTTCAGATTAGGAGTCTAACATTTGGTATCAAAGTAAAGGTTGTGTTGAGAGGAGGGCTGCAAATTTTTCAGAAATACCTTAGATGGACCATCATTGATCAGAGATTCAGAAGCATCAAAAGGTCGTGAAATTTTGCAGAAATTGGAGCCAACGGGAGGGCAGTCCAGCGTTGAAGGACAGCAAGAAAGTGGGCAATTTTTGAGCTGGAAAATCCAGGATCAAACGAAATGTAAAAATTCTGATTTACTTGTGGTTGGCTGTGTACTATGTGAGAAATTGTCAAAAAATTGGCAAATCTAGCTTGATCAAAACCATATAGATTGTAAATAGGTGGCTCCCACACGTGTGAATCCTTGTTGGCACGTGTGAGGTGAGGATTGGTAAAACTCTAGGGTTAGGTAAGATTGACATATTAGGGCAAGAAAGTGAGGAGATAGAATTTTTGGAGCAAATTGGCAATTTTGAGTTTTCTACACATTTGTCTTGAGTTTTTGTGAATGCTTTGGCATCTAAACTTAATTACACTTAATCTCCGATAATATGTTGTACTGGAGGCTGTACCACACGCGTGTGGGGTCGGAATTCCATGTTTGATCAATGCTTTTGATTGCTCCTAATTGTGGGATCCAATATTGCTTTTCTAGATCAAGATTTTGTGACTAGTTTTGCAATAGATAGGTGTATCAATCAATCAATCACTCTTGGAGCCTTATGCAAGTTCATTTATGGTCCTTAGTACTGTACTTTCAACATACCATTGTGGCTTAGTGTGGAAGGGCCTTATCTGTGCTGATTTGGACAATTGGACAGCTAGGAAGCGACTACGGTACGCTGTACCAACCAGGTTAGACCTGCTGTGTCTGATTAGAGACGGTTTTGTGAGTCAGAAACCCTTGTTTCCCCACATTTTAGACCTCTGATCGGGTGGACATGTCTGCAACACTGTGATTATGGATCCACAAGAAGGTACGAATACAAGACTGACAAGGGTTGAGGAAGTGGCAGCCAAGGTGGATGCTATGGAGGTGACTTATCAACAAATCCTTGAACAATTGAAGACATCAAGATCCTCACATAAACTGGAAGCGGTATGATTGGTGTTTCATTTTGTGGAGGGCATGCATGGAAGTCTCAAAACCTTTCGTTGTAAAGAAGCAGACTCCTAACTGTGAGAATTGGCAAAAGTTAACTTGATCAAAATATCATAATCACTTGGACCTATGATGATTACACATGTGTGGAGCCTGTTCCCACGTGTGAAATAAATGTACTTTTCATGTAGTATAATCATATAGGTTGTACATATGATTTAAATCAAGTTCTAGTGGCTAAAAAGGCCAAAATCATGTTTTTTAGTCATATGCCACATGGCATCAATCTAGAGATTGCATGAGCCACATCATGAGATTAGGTGTCAAATCCCATGTGTAGAGGTCTGCTCACACGTGTGGAATAAGCTGAAGAAGTCGAGTTTGCAATTCTAGAAGATTTTTTCCTAGTTCTATACATAGAAGGAAAACTAACCAAAAGTGCTCAAAATAAAAGGTTTTGTCCAAGTGTCAATTTTGCGTGACGAATCATCATATGACAAAGCACCCTGACACATGTGAGATCAGAGGAATGATCAGTACCACGAGCTCCCACTTTTTGTATATATAGAGCCACATTTGGCCATAATCATTAAGCAACACCAATCTTGATTTTGGAAGCAATTTCTTGTCAATTTCATCATTTGTCTTGATTTCTTTTGATTGAATTGAGTTTCTATCATATTGTACTTTGTTTTCAGGCTGGAGTCCGTACTCTGATAGGTTTTCACGTGTGAAACTGGCAAGTACAATCGCCTTTCATTTATGATTGTTCTTGTTAGATTTTCACATGGTATCAGAGCCAAGTACAAAAGGATTTATTGAGATTTGATGGGGTTGATCCAAAACTAAGCCCAAATCAGTACGTTTTTGGATACTAGCTAATTTTGATGTGGCGAGTTGGATTGGAAAGGTATACTCAAAATTTTTGCATCAAACTTGGTTGTGGGCTACAGGGGTACTATTCACACGTGTGAGGATGTACAGTACCAGTTTTGGAGCCTTATGTTACAATTTGATGCTCATACACCCAAATTAACAAGTTTGTGGAAACTAGCTAATCTTGAGGTAGAGAGTTTGAATGGATTGATAGATTCAATATTTTTGTACCAAAACTTGTTGTAGGCTGTAGGTGTACTTTCCACACATGTGGGGCCGTACAGATCTAGTTTTGGTTGATAAAATTCAAATTGATGCATAATTTGACTCATACACCCAAATTTAGTGGATTTTAGTGCAAATTCAAGCTTTTTCTATAGAAATTCTATTCCTATGATTTGTTCTTGGATTAGATCATCCAAATAATTAAATTGAAGCTTGATTCAGGTGCATTAAATGTGATTCTCTGATTTTTTGAGTGTATGTTGAAGTTGAGAGAGAAATTGCCAACAATCATAGATTAAAGAGTGATATGCAAGGTGAGAGGATGAAATCCATTGTACCATCACTCTAGATTTGTTCAAGAGTGATAGGGTCAAGTTTAGAAGCATCAATTTGCTAGAAAACATCCTTGGATTTGTCCTCCAAGTGAAACGTTTGAGAGTGTCTAGTGCATATATAGCATCTATGCAAATCTTTTGTAGAATTTGACATAGATTGGCTTCAATTGAGAGTTCTAGAAAAGAGATTGAGATCCAAGTCACATTGTTCAACCCTACTCAATATGTTTGAGTGTTTGTGAGGCTTGAAAAGAGTCATTGAAGTGTGTAAGCTTGGTGAAAAATTCTTGACATAGGTTGTTATCAAACGATTACAAATCCATTCCAAATCTCAAGAGTGAGATTCTTTGGGGATTCCAAAAGGGGTGATTGGATCTTAATTTTGTGTGTTTGAATCAAATGTACATGTCAAGTTTGAGTGATCTAGAGTAGATCCTATGTTTTGTGAAAATTGGTGATATAGTTTGTTGTCAAATCAAATCAAATTCATTTTAAATTTCAAGAGTGAGATTATTTGGGTCAAGAGTGAGTCCAAAAGAAGTGATTAAGTTTGATTTTCATGTGTTTTGAAACAAAACCCATCTCTTGTTCAAGAATCTCAAGTGTTGAGAGAACTAGTCAAGTGAAAAGGAAAATCTAGGTGTCAAATCTTTTCATATCCATTCCAACTCTCAAAAGGAAGAGTCATTGATATTTGTTGAGTTTAATAGGAGTGTTTGGATCTGATTTCTTTTGTGATTTGATTCAAAGATTGTGTGTGATCAAAGCAAAGTTTCCAAGTGACTAGTCATTAGTGTAAGATTGATTCTTAGGTCTGTGAGCTAGATCTTTTGTAGATCCTTCTAGATTATTGAATATGTTCAAATCTAGTCTCTTGAGAGTCACAAATTACATTTGTAGAATCATATCACAAGTTTTGTTTCACACGGCATCAATAGGTGGCATCCTATTGAAGGCAAGCAAGGATCTCAAGTGCAACCAAGGTTGCAGTCCGTGTTCCGGAACGCGATCCGGGATTTCCCATAAGGGTTTCCCGGAACGCAAATTTTTTTTTTTTTTTGTGTAGTTGCCAATATGGGTATCATGTGAAAGGATATCAAAAATGCACTTGTTATGCAGATCTGTTGCTTGGTTTCAGATGGCTGCGGGCTACATTGATTAGAAATCTGGACATCAGTAGATGGTTTAAGAAAACTAGCTGCATTTTCATATGGTTTCAGAAATCTGGACTGTGTAGTTTGTCGACTGTTTCGGGTGCGAAACACCAAAAAGTGTGTTTTCACTCAGTGAGTTGGAAGGCCAAATCATGAAGAGGCCTTACCGTCGGGGCCGGGGTCTACCGGCAACCCCCGCACCCCGCCGTTGGGGGGCGTTGCCCCCCAAACCCCCCACCGGGGGGTTACCGCCCCCCGGACCCCCCGTTTCTCGGTACCGCCCCCCGAACCCCCTATTTCAGCCATTCCAAAAGAAGTATACAATTCCCGCCAATCTAAGGAAGGCTCCTTCTAACTCTTTCTATTATTTTCTAACAGAAAACGGAATCAGTAGATCTGCAAAGATGCTACAAAAAGAAGACCAATCCATCCAAGGCGAACCAAAGCAAGGGGGCCGAGGTGAAGGATGGAGCTTCAAGTTCGACATGCAAATACAAGAAGGACAAATCCGCATTGTTTGGTTCAAGATGCAAAGATAGATGTCACTTTCAAAGAAGTAACTTGGATTTATTTCATGGAAAGTATTTTGCTTGGAACTTTAGATAAGTTCAAACTTATTGTTATGATCCAAGAAAAATCAATCAAGAATAAGGAGGAGCAATCACAAAACGAAAATAGTTTCATTTATGCTCTCATGTCAGCTTATGAAGAACTATTTTGCTTTGAAGAGATTTTTGTATCTCAAAGGTGGATTAAGGCAATACTAGTTGAGTGTGATGCCTTAAAAGTTAGCAAGGTATGTTTTCCTTGTAAGCTTACATTAGATATGAAGTCAAGGAAATGGAAATGTCTTCATAATGTAAGATCTTTTGGTTTCAATAAGATCATGAATGATGTGTTCATTCATAAAGATGAAAATTTCAAGTTTTTAATCTTAAAGGCAAGTTGTAAACTTCTTATGAGAACAAGTGAAGCATCCAAAGTGGACACTTATATCCATAAGCAAGTAGTTAGCCTTATTGAGATAGAAATAACCTTTGATTTCAATATTAGAAAAATCATGCCAAGTTGTGGTGTTTTTTGGACTCATGTTTCTAGCATAAGTAATCTTGATAATCATAGAAAGTGCATATTGTATGGTCATTGTTGTTGTGATCATTATGAGACATGGAGGTCTCGGATTTCTATTGAGAAGGAGCACCATGAAGAGGATATTAAAGAGTCATCTCAAAGTTCAAGTGTCCCAAGGATTGAGGAGGAGAGTCCTTCTCAAGGTTCAAGTGTGCCAAGGATTGAGGAGAGACCTTCTCAAGTTGTGATTCCAAAAAGAAACTCAAGAAACATAGTTAAACCCATGTGGCTCACATTTCAAAGGAAAGACGAGCATATCTCATGTGGTATACATCTCATACTTACTTCTCTTGTGTCATTTGATAATCAATTTGCTTTAGTGAGATCATTGCATCTCAAAATTGAAGTAAAGCCATACTAGTTGAGTATGTAGTCTCTCTTGAGAGCATAGATGATGTTCTTAAAAGTTTGAAATTGATTTTAAATCAATTAGAAAGCAAATGGTTATGTCATCAAATGTATGCTCTTGAGTCATACAAGAGCAAAAGTGATTTGTTCACTCATAGTTTGAAAATTTCTCTTTTTTCAAGTATTGAGGCAAATTGTAAACTCTTTATGGTAAGTGAATCATCTTCTAAAGACACTTATCTCCATAATAAAGTATTTAGCCTCATTGGATCTAAGATTAGCATGGTAAACAAGCATGAAGATATGATGCAAACACTTTGTTATTATAGCATGCATAGTCTTGCCAATTTGGCTGAGTCTAATTCTCTAGATCGTGGTAACATGATGGTGGATCTTTGTGATCCTAATAAGTCAAGAAGCAATCTTTATTTTCTCATGGAGGAGAATGCACATGAAGAAGGAGCAAGCCTCAAGGTCAAGCATCTACATGAATTTGGAAGGAATCGATCTTGGAGGTGCTACGATGGTGCAAAGCTCTCAAGTTCATCAAAGATGTCAACATCAAAGAAGTACTATCATGGATATGGTGATCACGGATCAACATCAAGCTCATTGGCTGATCTTCACACCTTTTGAACCAGCAAAGACCAATTCAGCCCATGGGGTCAAGTTCAAGATCAACATGTTTTTATCAAGTTAGTTTTGAGGAGGAGTGTGAAAATTGGCAAAAGCTAACTTGATCAAACATTGTAAATATCATAATGACTTGTAGCACATGTGTGGAGCCTATTCCCTCGTGTGAAATAAATGTACTTTTCATGTAGTATAATCATATAGGTTGTACATATGATTTAAATCAAGTTCTAGTGGCTAAAAAGGCCAAAATCATGTTTTTTAGTCATATGCCACATGGCATCAATCTAGAGATTGCCTGAGCCACATCATGAGATTAGGTGTCAAATCCCATGTGTAGACGTCTGCTCACACGTGTGGAATAAGCTGAGGAAGTCGAGTTTGCACTTCTAGAAGAGTTTTTCCTAGTTCTCTACATAGAAGAAAAATTGACCAAAAGTGCTCAAAATAGAAGGTTTTGTCCAAGTGTCAATTTTGCATGATGAATCATCATATGACAGCACACCCTCACACATGTGAGATCAAAGGGATGATCAGTACCACAAGTTCCCACTTTTTGTATATATAGAGCCACATTCATTAAGCAACGCCAATCTTGATTTTGGAAGCAATTTCTTGTGAATTTCATCATTTGTCTTGATTTCTTTTGATTGAATTGAGTTTCTATCATATTGTACTTTGTTTTCAGGCTGGAGTCCGTACTCTGACAGGTTTTCACACATGTGAAACCAGCAAGTACAATCCCCTTTCATTTATGATTGTTCTTGTTAGATTTTCTCATGTAGAATTGATCTAGATTGAACTAATCTTGTGTAGATTGGTAGATCAATTGTATCTAACATCATGTCCCTCTTGTGGATCATTTTAGGATCCATTCTTGGTCCAATTTTGCAGATTTTCACAGTAACCTCCAAGGAGCAGTTCAGATAGCTCTGTGTTTGAAACACGAAAAATAAGGTTAGTGGTGAGCCTTGGCCTCAAGCAGTTTTCTGGCCTTGGATAAGAAGAGGCTCAAAAGGTTTAAGAGTCAATTTGCGCAAAGGCAAGTTTCAAGGTGACCTTAAAGGAGGAGTAGGCCTTCCAAGGATAGAGGATTGTAGGGGCGGTCTAGTGTCCAAAGAGGTCAACATTCTTCAGCAACAAGTACTTGTAGCTTCTAGGGACAACGATTGTAGGGTAAAAGGGCATCCGATGTTCAAAAGGGGCCAGCGACCTTTGTTGCTATTGCCACATAACCAAGAGTGTTCCAAATGTGGAAGTTTCATTTTGCTTTGGTTACTTGGGAGCATGCATGTGGAAGGAATGTCCATGGAATCCAATGAGGACTTCATGCAATATTCTAGTGAAGCAGGCATGAGCACCTATGGCTATTGAAGAGCTGGAGCAAGATGAACTCGAGGGAAGCCTTCGTCACGTTGTGAAAGTGTCGCTGATCCGTTTGCCACAACTGTTTAAAACGACGCAACACATGTATCAATTTCCAAGTACTTCTTCATTGTTTTGACTGGATAGATGTGTGGTATGGATGTGTGTGTTCTATTTGACACTAGGTCCTCCCATAACGTATTTGACTTTGATTGAGAGGTTGAATGTGAGCACACAACCATCCATGTACTAGTACACAGTCGTGAGGGCTGATGGAAAGGGTATTGTTGGGGGACGCTTCGGGGTTGTTCAGAGTTAGGCAAAGAAGTTGGACATTAAGATAATGTGTTTGGCATGTTTTGATGTGGTACTCGAGATGGGTAGACCCTCAGAAACCATTTGCCATAGTAACGGATGCGAGTGATATCGTCATTGGGACAATTTTGATGAAAGAGGGTAGACCAATGGCCTTTGTGAGCGAGAAGCTCAACCCTGCTCAGAAGAGTTGTATGCCATTGTCCATGCTTTGAAAGTATGGAGGCATTATTTGTGTGATGCAGGTTTTGTATACACCGACCATAACATTTTGATGTATTTCTACAATTAGCCAGGTGGGCTGAATTGATGCAGGAATTTCACATGGAAATTCGGTACAAGAAAGGTGCTGAAAATCATGTGGCTGAGGCATTAATTGTTGAGATCAAACAGATTCAGCAAGAGGATCCTCACTGGTTATTGTAAGGACATTGTGAGAGAGGTAAATCTTGGCCAAGTAGAGTCTCACAAGGAGAACTCTAATCTCTTTGCTCACACCTGCCTAAAGTATACCATGGCAGATGGTATAGTTGAAGGAAAATGGCAAACTCCCCATTCCAATTAGTAAAGCGCTGTGTAGGGAGATTTTGCATTTATGTCATGATAGTATTGGTGCTAGTCATCCTGATGTGGATTGGACCTATGAGATGATCCTATGTAACTCTTAGTGGCCCAATATAATTTTAGGCCTACTAGTCTTGTTACGGTGGGAATTCCTCAAAGTGCCTAGTACAACTAATTTCTAACTCAATGGGTGAAATGATTGAGTTAATTGAAAAAATTTAAGAGAAGCAATCGTGGTGCTAGTGAGAGTCGAGTGCGATCACCAGTAGTATGGGATGCTGGTTGTCGTAGGAGGCTTGATTAGGCCAGTTGTTGTCGACAACTCTGGTGTACGGAGATGAGTCAGTTGTGACTCTATTCAGGAGCATGTAGAGGAGATCCATGAGCCAACAAGGAAAATGGATAGGTGGGAGAAACATCTGTGTAGCCGCTTGATTTATGATATATATAGTTGCTTGGCATGGAAGATCTCTTGCAGATACTGCCTGGGAGACCACGCACGGTTTGTGTGCACAGTACCCTAGTTGTGTCTTTTTTTGAGGGGGAAGGGATGTTAGAGCCTATACTCCCTATCCCAGTTATTTGCAGTTTTCATGGACAGATGCACATTTTGTAGTTATTGTAATTATTGAAATGGCTAAGTCACTGGCCTATGGTGACCTTTGTAAGTAATTTGTAAATAGTTGGCATTGGACCTCAAAGAGTCATGCTTAGCTTTGGCATGGGGTACTGGGTTATTATTAGGAGTGACTGCACTGACCTCCTAGAAAGCACGAGAGTTGACTTGTCAATGTGACACGTGTCACAAGCTCACTAAGACACTTGGTCCAGTGAATAAGTGACACAGGTCAGAGTTGACCGGTCAAACATGACACGTCACATGCTCACTGGGATACTTGGTCCAGTGTATGAGTGACACATGTAAGCCTACTCACTTGCCTATGTGTCAGGGTACTACCAAGTGGCAAGTGTCGACTGTGCATGGAATTGGCCATGTCGCCGTTAGGAAGGGTCAAGGTTCATAATTTTGCTCTCCATATATGAGCATCATATTTACTTATGATCAGTAGAAAGGTAGCTTTTCTTTAGAACTTTAGCAAAGCTTTACAAATGCCTTTGGTTGAACTAAGTCCTTTACAAATCTTGCCCTCAGCCGAGTCCGTTTCATCAAATCCCCATTTGTGAAGCCGATCTATTCCAGCTTTGCACCATCCTTTTTCCTTTGTAGCCATCACAGCCTTGTGGGGGATTTTGTCTTCATTCAACTTCTTGGCTTGGCCTTCTTGATATAATGTTTGAATCGCAAAAGGCTATGATAGGGGGGTGAGTGCTATGGATGGTGTAACTCGATATCAAAACTCCTCAACATTTAGAATCGAGTTGATATGGTTTTCAAAGGGTTGGTTACCAAAAAGGAGACTTGAAGCTAAAATCTTTTGATAAAGTCCATATCTTCCAAGTTCCATTATGGTGTGAAAGGCACTTCATAATTACATTTGCAATTGGCTCTGGTGCTGGTGTTTGAACAACCAATATTTTAAAGTTACAATCAGTAGCTGTCAACCTTGTTTGTGGAGGATAGTCGTGCCATTGATTTTCATGTAAGCCAAATGCTAGAAATGAAAAAAGTTAATCAGGTAATTAGAAACTATATCGTCAAGACAAAACAATAGATATGATGCACACGGCATTCTAGGTCTAGATATCCACAGCTCTAACATTTTGCAAAAGGCCTCCACATAATGCATCACGAATTAGTGAATAAACGGTACCTAGGTATTATCAGGGATCTGTAGGCTCTTACAGTACGTAAGAAATTTGCAAACATTACTATCACATCCCCCATCAGAAGGTGGGTCTATTGGCCCGTGGCTTGGTTTTGTGGTTTCCTCTTTTTTTTACAGAAAAACAAACGATTTTGATCAGCAACACTACATTTATGATATATATATATCTATATATATATTCAAACTTATGTACACTTTTGTGCATGGGTATGGGTGCACCCATGCATCCTCCTCCCCTCACCCATGCATACACACTTTTTTCACTAAAAATGATGGGAAGGGGGATGCATGTATGGGAAACATGATGCATGGCTCTCCTCCCCATGCATTATATATATAAAAATATATGTGTATACGTGCTCGGCAAAAATGTCATGTTTGCCATTGAAAAATGTTATCATTTGCCATCAAAAATGTCACACAAAAACTATGTATTTTTAAGAATATACACCTATAATAAATCTTTTTTATTGTCTCACCTCCCCAAATTCAAATCCTATATTTCTCTCCCTCCATTTCTCTCTTCCCCTCTCTCTGTGTCTCTCCCTCAGGATCGAACTCTCTCTCTCTCTCTCTCTCTCTCTCTCTCTCTCTCTCTCTCTCCATCCATCGTCCTCCATCGGGCCTCTGCTGCAGCCATTGACAATCTAGCCCTTCTTAAATGTTGTAGCAAATCTTGAATGTTGTAGCGCATTTTACTTTCTTGAATGTTGTAGCGCATTTGTCTGGCGCGAGTTTGGAGGTGTTGAAGCATTGGTTTCTTGGATTCTTGGAGGTTGAATCGCTGGTTTTTTGGAGGTGTTGAAGCACAACGAACTATTTGCAGCCACCAGAACTGAAGAACCCAAACGATTTGCAGCACAATTGAATATGGTTCTGAAAATCCAAGCTCAGCAGAAGCAGTAAGAACATTACTTTTCGTTATCTCTAAAGCACTCATGTATAGAGTACGAGCAGGGATTGTCCCCATCAAAGAGGTTGTGAATCCCCTGTATAAGCCAGCTATACCTTCCTGCCGAAAAATGCCTACACCCATAGACATTGATGAGCTGCTGCAAATCGTTGCCTGGTCTTGAAAAGAACGGTATGTTGCCTGGTCTTGAGAAGAACGATAGGGTAGAACATTGCAGATTCCCCAAAGAACAAAGCCGCACCAAAAACCAAAAACTTAAATTTGTCCACATGTGCCATTCCACATCAACCGACAGTCGTATTTCAGCCATTGTTGATTGTATCTAAACTAAGTCGCATTTTTCCTGTTCTTTCGTGTATTCGCTGGAGCTGTTCATATTTTTAAGAACGGTTGATGTTCTAGCATTTTCCTTGATTTCTGTTGAGCATCGCAGCAAGCCCAGATTTTGTAGATTAGGTGAAATATCTGCATGCATGGTTTTTTGCAATAAGATCTATCCAGCTGCTTGCGGGAGTTCTGGAGTCATTACTGCCTTTTAGAAGCAGGCAACAGTGCGTAGCAGACGTGCCGCCAACTACGGGCATCTTCCAGGAGTATCTTAGAGGTCCTGTGTCATCGAATAAGGCTATGATCAACATCTCACCAATCGAAAGCTTAGATTACGAGTAATGTCCTTCTCACTATCCTTCCTCCATTGTGTCAGGAAGAGCTGCGAGTAATGTCCTTCTCACTATCCTTCCTCCATTGTGTCAGGAAGAGCTACATTCACTTAAGCATTCAATCGGTTCCTGGAATCGTACGAGAGAAGTGGCCCTCAGACTCATTTCCGCACAACAGGTAGATGTAGAAGGAGTTAAGGAGGAATTTCATGATAAGAAGGCTGAATGTCAAAAGTTGTAGAGAAAAATAGAGTTTTTGAAGGAAGACAAGAATGGAATCAACTCCTAAAATCGATCCTAGATGCAACTTAGATGTAGACTTCGATCCATGGTAGCTGTTTGGACCCTGAGCAGTCGTCGACCCACAAACAATTCTGATTTGCATCGATCTTGCGATATCCGAATCCTTGAGCATAGAGCAATATGACCCGAATTAGCTATCCACTGAGCTACGTTTACTTCGATGTAGACTTCGATCCATGGTAGCTGTTTCGACCCTGAGCAGCCATCGACCCACAAACAATTCTGATTTGCATCGATCTTGCTATATCCGAATCCTTGAGCGCACAACAATATGACCCTAATTAGCTATCGACGGAGCTACATTTATTTTGGGCCTACTCCACTGATTCAAGAATCGATCTTGAGCCAAGAACTAACTCTCTACAGATTCAGATTTTAGTCAAATCGATCCATTGAACCACTCGGCTATCAATGTTTTTAAGAATCTAAAGCGGCAGTTTTCCAGCATAGCGCTCTTGAACTATTGTTTATTGCCTACTAAATTGACTCCACACTTCTAAATTACACCTTTCACATCTACATTCCGATCCAAAAGACAAGGATCGATTTGTCAATTTTGACCTTGAGTCGATGGATCTAAATGGATTTACAAACACAGACAGTTAGGGCACACTTTTCATGGGGTACTCTTCAACGGGCTATGCACACATCTATCTATTATATTATATATGTGTATACATGCCTAGGAAGTGATCAAAATTCTGATCCCTATCTAGAACTGTGTGGTGGAAAGGGGCCTCTGCTCATTCATCTATGCCCAAAACAGCATAGGCGTTGCGCCATCACAAATATCTATGAGACAACTATCTAACCACTCTTATACTTCAATTGCATGAATTCAAATGGTCACAACAACGTGTTGGAACATTATTAGAAATGTTTTTTTTTTCGTCAATGTATTTTGACATATGAATTATGTCAAAAGCACTATTGATCATGGTTTTACATTGCGTCGCTTACATTTATATTTATCTATTTATGTGTTTATTAATTTATTTATACAAAAATCCACACGCACAGTTGTATATCTTTTGTTTAAATATCATAATTTAAAAATATGGTCTAATATTGGAACTCTTTAAATTATGGAAACTCTGTTGATTGAGTTATAAATCTTTTAATATTAGTAGTTGATAAGTTATGTAAATGAGAGAAAGTTTGTCTCTTCGGTGTGATGAGGTACAAATACAAAAAAATAGACACCAAACTCAACTAAGTTTTGTTGAATAGGAGTACATGTCAAGAGAACTTTCTTGATCAATTTTGTAGTATTTGTGCTTTTTAAAATCTATTTTAGATATTACATACATTTTTTCTTATATGATATTCTTATCCTGATGAATATAATTTTTATTCACCAAAAACATTTGTGGTTTCCTATGTGTCTTCAATGTCATTTTGACAAAATAAAGACATTCTATATAAATAAAACATTATGAAACCATATGAGCATTAATATTGCCAAAATATCTTTTCAACATCCTCAAGACAAGAGGAGCATGTGTCTGCAATGACTAGATCATGAACTTGAAGGGATCGATCCAAGACGCCTAGGAAGGTGTCTCCAGATTTTGGTGAAGATCTTTTGCATTCGAGAATTCTGACTCATACCAAAATCCCACATGGCTAACAAAATCAAAAGTTTAAGGGAGATTGTGAGCAACAGAAAGAGCATTCATTGATCGAAAAAAACTTTCCAAGGAAGAAATAATGGATCGATGAAAGAATGAAAAGGAAGACTCTAAGAAGAATATAAAAAAAAATCTTATCTCACTCTTCCTCAAGATTATCCAAAAACTTAATCTTGATTTGTCCTTTATTCCTCAAGAATCTTTTAAATCCCAAGAATTTCTCTTTTTTTTTCTCCCTATCCATAGAGAGAGAGAGTAAGGTAGGATGACCCTATAGGCATGTGCATACCTGATCCATTCATGAACCCCTAGCACATCAACCCCTCTAGGATCAAACCAGTAGAGGTAACTAGAAACACCATTTCCCTACTTAGAAGCCGAGTTTGTTGTCAAAACTCTTCAACCATCATTGTTATTAATAAAACGATTCACTCACTTGATTGGTTAAAACCTTTTCCAATACTAAAACATCCTCCTTACGAGCCATAATAGTTATGTGAATTTTTCAATAAGTATTAAAGAACCTTTTTAGTTTACTACATAGGCACATTGGATGGATTGAACTTTTTCACCTTGGAATGAATTTATATTTTGATTCAATTTTGTTTTAGGATTTAGGGTATTGTTCTACTGTAGTGAAGTCCACCCGCCGTACTGCGGCCATGTACATACACACACATACATCGGCCACCCGTCAACGACCATCGGCTTTCCTCCTAGATCGTCGGCCTACATCGTCCTAGACCGCATTAGGACTGCCCGTCATCCAGATCGTCGGTCGCCCGTCAACAGCGGACATACCCACTAGATCGTCGGATGTCCATCGCCCGTCAACGACGGGCACTCTTTACTAGTGTATATATATATATATATATATATATATATATATATATATATATATATATACACTAGTAAAGAGTGCCCGTCGTTGACGGGCGATGGCGGACGTGCGTCAATGGCGAACGTGCGCGCACACACGTGCGTGCGTGCGTGCATGTGCGCGCGGGCGTGTGTGTGTGTGTGTGTGTGTGTGTGTGTGTGTGTGTGTGTGTGTGTGTGTGTGTGTGTGTGTGTGTGTGTCTGTGTGTGTGTGTGTGTGTGGGTGGGTGCGCGCGCGCGCATGTGCTGTGTGTGTTGTGTGTGTGTCATGTGTGTGTTTATGGAGGGTGTGTGTGTGTGTATGTGTGTGCTTACGGAGTGTGTGTGTGTGTGTGGGTTGTGGATTAGGATTAGGTTGTAGCTTTAGGTTTTAGCCTTAGGCTGTGTGTGTGTGTGTGTGTGTGAGGTGTGAGCAAAGAGACTAGAACTCTCCTCTTGAGATTCTACTTGCGCACGATTTGCCTCTCTGACAATTTCCTTACAATGAGGACCCTCTTGCTAAGTTTGTTTAATCTTAGCAACTCAATCATTCTCTACGACCACAAAAGACATCTACAATATCTGAGATAATGCATCAACCACACAATTTTTGACACCTTTCTTGTATCAAATTTCCATGTGCAATTCCTACATCAGCTCTGCCCACCTGGCCTACCGCTCTGTTAAGCTTGGCTGGTTGCAAAAATGCTTAAGGGTGTCATGGTTGGTATACACATAGAACTCCACACCATAAAAATGCACGCATGCCTTCAATGCATGGATTATGGCATCGAACTCCATTTCATGAGTTGGATAGTTCTTCTAAGTAGGGTTGGGCTTGTTGCCCTTACAAGCCACTTGCCTACCTTCATGCATCACTGCCCCCACGGCGATATCACTTGCATTTGTTTCCAGTACAAATGGTTTTTGAGGGTCAATACGCTTCGAAATGACAAAGTCAGCCACAGCTTGTCTCAATTCATCAAAACTTTGTTGCTGAACTTTTGTCCATTCTTTCCATTTATTCTTTTGTAACATATCAATCAACGGTGCAACCACATGTGAATTATTTTTCACCCCTTTACAATAGAACATGGCCAATCCAAGAAACCCTCTTAATATTGTCAAATTTGTAGGTACAGGCCAAGCAAGAAGAACCGCAACTTTCTTCGGATCCGGTTTTACCCTATCAACTAACAGTATAAAACCAAATATGTTTTTCCTTTTTAAACTACTTTTTTATTGTTAGCAAACAAAGTGTTATTCCTCAGAGTTGACAAAGACAAAATAGTTCTAATGTGATTCACATGAGCAACATCACCACAATTGTAAAAAAGTATGTCATCAACAACGTTAACCTCAAACTCGCCCGTAAACAGTCTAAGCAAACGAAGATTTGGGACATGAGGATGGTGAGTATGCCGTTAACTATTTAGAGTTATTCTTAGCTGGATTTTTTAATGGCTCGTTTGGCGCGCTTTGATGTCATTCTAGGGATGTGTTGGGACGCGTTGCAGAAGCCTTACATAGTCTGGGATACTCATGTGTATGAGTTTCAGCATGGTTGTAAGCTTCATTCCATCCGTGGTGAGTGGGATGTGCCTCCAGGACCATTGATCTTAGCTACGCAGTTGCATAACGTAAGCTGTGAAAGTATATATGTTTGTTTTCTGCTAGAAATGACTACTAGTACTAGCATAGTTTCTTCGAATTGCGATTCGTTCAAAAAATTGTTGTTTTGAAACAGTCAGATTTGAATGGACCGTTCAAATTGAAAAAAAAAGAATTGAAATTTAAAAAAGTAATAGTAATAATAATAATAAAACATTTTTGAACCATTTCAAAATGGGACTGTTTTTTGCCTAAACGTAAGTGAGACAGTCAAGCTTAACAAACTTCAAAAGGCAACCCTAACCGAGCATAGAAACATATACTTTAAAAGAGAATAAAACAACAGGCTTATGTTTTGTGTAGGGTTTTTGACTCATAGAGAGAGGTTTAGTAATGTTTTCTTTTGTGTGAGGGCAGGGAATGAGATGAACCATAAACTAGATCATTGTGTAGGAGTGATTATTACTTTTTAAAATTACATTAGACAATATGATGAATTAGTGTTAGATAATAGAGTTTGCATTAGTGTTAGATTTAGGGTTTAGAGAGAGTCGAGACAATGTCGAGGTATGTTATGGCCATGCAGAGTCTCAGGAGGAGAGCTCTATTTTGTTTGCTCGCACTTATCTTAAGTATACCATAGAGAATGGTTTTGTGGAATGACAAGTTTCTCATTCCAGCTTGTGAGGAGCTGCGTAAGAAAATTCCAGTCGTGATAGACCTCGTGCAGGTCACCCTGGTGTGGATAAAACTTGTGAGTTGATCTGACGTAATTTTTGGTGGCCTAAGATTAACAAAGATGTACATAGTTAGATGACACATTGTTTTAAGTGTCAAGTTAACAAAGTCAAAAGGATTAAAGTTCCTAGATCATTACACCCTTTGCCTACTCCAGAGGGAAGATGGGAGAGGGAGAGGGAGAGGGAGAGGGAGAGTGTTTCAATGGACTTTATCACAGACTTGCCTCGTACACAACTTCAACATGATGCCATAATGGTTGTGGTTGACAAACTCACATAAATGGCTCATTTCATACCAACACATAAAAAGATAGATGCACCTAGGGTAGCTGATCTTTCCATATAGCATGTATTCAAACTTCCTAGGTTACCATCATCCATAGTGTCTGATAGAGATACAAGCTTTACAGGTAATTTTTGGACTACCGTAATTATTAAGCTTGAGGTGCAGTTGTTACAGCCTTCACTCCCTGTCCTGGTTTGTATAGTTTCTCTGGACAAATGCACATTTTGTAATTATTGTCATCACTGAAATGTCTAAGTCACCAGCCTATTTATTAGGAGTGGCTGCACTAACCTCCTGAGTTGACTAGTCAACAAGACACGTGTCATAAGCTCACTGGGACCCTTGGTCCAATGAATGATTGACACATGTCGAGGTTGACCGGTCAAACATGAGACGTGTCATATGCTCACTGGGACACTCGATCCAATGTATGAGTGACACATGGTAGCCTACTCACTTGCCTGTGTGTCAGGGTACTGCCAAGTGGCAAGTGTCGACTATGCATGGAATTGGCCATGTGTCGACGTTAGGAAGGGTTTGGGTTAAGGGGTGCTTGAGGATTGTGCATAAGTGAGCCAAGAGAGAGGCATTCCTCATCATAATCTATGTAGCAAAGGTTGGAAGGAGACAAGGCAGCTAGCTCCACCATGTTTCATGCTTTCTGATGTTCTATACATGCAGGGAAATCAACAAAGATCGAAGTTTCAGATCTATGTGTACTTAATGTGCTAGGTTTAGAGTAAAGTTTCAAATTGAAGTCTGATAGCAGTTTAGAATGAGTAGAAATGGATGGTCAAACAAAGAGAGCTAACCAGACCATACAAGATATGCTTATGGCGTACACAAGTGTTAAGCAAACACAATGGAAAAAGTATTTGACATTGTTGGAGTTTGCTTAATATGATAAAAAAGAATGCTTCCACTAAGATGAGTCCTTTCGAATTAAACTATGGTTTTCGGCCAGCTACTTCAATTATTGTAGGAATCCCTCATAGAGTGCCTCGTGCTATAGATTTTCTACTCACATTGTACAAATGCTTGAGTTAGCCAAGAAAAATGTGAAACAAGCAATGGATCGCACAAACATTTGTTGATCAGGGTCGCACACAATGAGAGTTTGAGGAAGGGGACATGGTGTTTCTCCTTATTCCAAAGGACTCACCTTCTCTTAAGACAAGGAAGTGCTATAACTTATCTCTGCATGATTGTGGACCCTAGAAAATAGTTAGAAAGCTTAATGATGTTGCTTATAAACTAGCGTTGCCTCAGGATTATAAAGTTCATCCTGTTTTTCAT
Organism: Diphasiastrum complanatum; assembly: GCA_029204225.1. Lineage (NCBI taxonomy): Eukaryota > Viridiplantae > Streptophyta > Lycopodiopsida > Lycopodiales > Lycopodiaceae > Diphasiastrum > Diphasiastrum complanatum. The sequence goes on from CM055097.1 coordinate 53,860,612, forward strand.
GTTTCACACGAAAAGAGGGTTTTACATGAGGGTCATAACTTGTTGACTGACAAACCTATAGTGTTTCAAGAGCATGGGGAGGTGATGCATGGACCTAACAGATTATTGGACCGGAAATAGAGACAACTTAGAAATCGATGCTACCTGGGAGAAAGCACACGCTTTGCATGCACAGTACCCTTATTTTACCATTGCAAACGATGCTCTTTAAGGAGGGAAGGAATGTCATATACTTATATTCCTACCTTAGTGTGAACGCATTCGACTTGTAAATTGTAAATTGTATATATTGAAATGGCTCACACTAGCTTGTGGTGTTTTGTAAGAAAATGTAAAAAGCAAGTTTTGGTTAACTTGTTGACCTGCTTCTATTTGATACGGGGTACGGGGTCTTAATTTAGAGGCTGTTGGACTGACTTCCTAAAAGTAGGAGTTGACCGGTCAACGACATACGTGTCATATGCTCACTAAGACACTTGGTCATGTTGGACGGTCCTCACTTGCCTATGTGTCAAGGTATTACCAAGTGGCAAGTATCGCGCTTCGTCTGTTCATGGAATATGATGCCATGTGTCGACAATAGGACAAATCAAGGGCAAGTGTATGCTTGAGGTAGGAGAGCATGAGAGCTTGAGAGGAGCCTCATCTTTCTACTATGCAGTAGGTGGCTGGGAGGAGACTTAGCAGCAGTGCTCTTACGTGTTTATGCTAGGATCTTGATATACTTTCAAGCGAAATCAATAAAGTGGATATTTGGTGTGCTTAGGGCCACCTATAGCGCCCTATGGAGGCTATAAGTTTGCTCCTTTCTCACGACAGGCCTAAGACTCTCACACAAGCCCTCCACAAAATGGGATACCTGTAAAAAAACATCAATACATCCTTAGGTATCCGCATCAAAGCCTCTCTATACTTGTTCGCATATTCTTGCACAGATATGTTGCCTTGCTTCAAACCGGTCCATGCTTGCATTGCCAGTTCCTTTCATCCAGTGTAACCTAGTTTTCCATAAACATTCATTTGAATGTTTCCCAAGTATGAGGAACTAGATTATCCTTCTCAATTTTATGCTATCACCTTGGTGATGTCTCTTGAACGCAATAAATTGCTTCCACAATCTTTTGATCATCATCTTCAATTTTGCACATCTAAAAAGCTTTCTCCCATTTCTACAACATCAGTATTCCACACAGCAATTGCTCCTATGTACTTTGGCGACTTCGGGTCTTTGATAGATGGAAACTTCCTTGATTTCGGAGGTGAATTGGCCTTTTATTCACTTGACAAAGGATTAATTGCTATATTAGCCATTTCGCTAGCTCTCTTAGGCTCCTATGGGGATCTAGTAGACTTCAACCAATCAAGAATCTGTTGGAGGATTACTTTCAAAGCATCCACCTTAATAGCTACCTCTTCAATTCGAAGTATCTTTGTGCTAGTACCTTCCAAAGGATCCATACTGACAGAAAAGGTGTCAATCTGAATAATTAGACCTTATACTATATGTAACAGCATTTTAGCCCAAGAAATCCTAAAAACTAGGTCTAAAAATTGATTTCCGAGTAACATGTTGCTTGCAGATTGCCAAGACAAATCTGATTTTTACTTCTAGAAGTTGAAAAATGTTCAACCCTGATCTGAACTAAAGAGGCAATGATTACAATGTTTTGAAAAGCTGAAAACCTAAAACTTTCCAAGAGCAGGGCACATCTTATGTAGGCAGGATCTGCGAGTTGCTACAACTCCAAACAGCCTATATAAAGTGTGAAAAATCTGCAGAAATCTGGATATTCAACCCAAACCAAGGCAACAATTACTTGTAGGATTCCTGTGAGCTATAAGGCAGCAGTTTTAGACTTTGTAAACCCTGATTTTCACTGAAATTCTGCTCCAGTAGGTCGCAAACCAGCCAGCAGGGCTTCACCCCTAAACTCCTGAGAAATCTCGAAAATTACAATAGACCCAAATCCAACGATGGGCAGCAAATCAACTGGTGGACAAGAGATTGTCTAAATCTAAGATTTCACTTGGATTTGCAGCCCTATAACCCTTAGTGATCTGATCTTTCTTCTACTCTAATATCAAATGTCAAACTCTTTATCTGATCTAACCAATCAACCAACGACAACAGGAAATATGCGAAGCAAACAAATATTTATTTCCTTCAAATTATACATGTTATGCTCATACAACACTAAAGTACTTGGTTGCTATGTCTCCTCCCAGCCTTTGCTACATACAAAGTGATAAGAAATGCCTCTTCTAGGCTCTCACATCCCAATCCTCAGGCACCTCTGGACCTGACACATCCTATCGTTGACATATGGCAAATTCCATGCACAGCCAACACTTGCCACTTGGCAGTACCCTGACACATAGGCAAAGCAAATAGGACCGTCCAATAGAAGGTCAATCTAACGAGTCCAAATAAATGAACCAATACCCCATGCCAAAGCTAAGCAAGACTCTTGAAATCTGAAACAAACTAATACACACCACAAGGTCGCGCCAAGCCATTTCAATAATTACAAATGCACCTCTATCCTATAAAACTGTAAATATTGGGATAGGGAATAAAAGCTCTGATAACTATAATATTTCTGTGTATTCAATCTAGCAACATCGTCCACATGACAACTATTAGACCAACCACCTCCCATTACAATGTAGAGTTTTGAACGAGTGAGAATTTTCAAAGTCTTTATAGTTATTCATAAGATCTCTGGAAATGTGATCGCAACTCGAATCTCAAGAAAAAACATGGAATTCGCCACCTAAGAATAACGCCATAATGCCCCACACCTAGGATAGCTAAACCCTTCTATTGACCTCTTTATGATTGCACTCAGCAAATATAATCTTGTCTATTTAGGTTTTCCAGGAAAAGCTGAACAAGAATCATCGAGAGCTGTTTCCTAAAAAATAGTGAAATATTTCCTGGGAACTCTTAAAAAATTGCCTCCAAGGGATTGCACTCACCTCATCACCATCTACACCAACAAGGAAAAACAAAGAAGCGTATCTTCTGTAAATGACCTTGTAATTCCGATGCTCCACGAAGGAACACTGCAATTCAGCCATTAGGGCAAATAATCAATCAGCAAAACGTAACTCACCGCATACATCTTCGACTCCGAGTAAACAAGGTAGCTTTCAAGATCCAGGTAAGTTATAAATCTTCTATCAATTCAATGTGATTTGCAATGACAGTTCAATCCATTTATCTCACCAATACACCACTAGATCGGATACTTGTTGCTTAAACAGGAGCTTCCACATCCTCCTCTTATATCTGGACAAAATTGCGTGCATACATCAAACACATGGTCTATTATACCTGATTGTCACTACGAGCTAAGCATTTTCGGACAATTTCTCCCTCCAGAGCACGCCGCTCATCAAGAGTCAAATATTCGTAGTACTGAGCGAGCCTTGTTTGGCCCTGCTTGTTCACTAACAAGATGAACCGGATTGCCATCCCTGGCTTCTGCTTCTTCTTCTGCTGCTGCTTCTTCTTCCTTCGTCGTCCTTTTTTCCTTTTATTCTTTCTTTCTACTTCTCCTGCAGCTCTTTTCCAGGTTCCATCACATTTGTCTCCACGTTTTATGTATTTGAGGCCACCGTCCTAGCGTGTGCAATATAAAGTCCCTTATCTAAGCATCCAAGGATTTTTTTTTTTTTTTTTTGGGGGGGGGAGGGTTTGTTGGTGGTGGTGGTCTCCTTCCAAGGTGATTCTGCCGAGGAAGGCCCTTCGCCCAAGGTGGCAGCCTGAGGTGGAAGGACTTCCCGAGGCGGAAGAGCCGTGGAAGGAGCACCTTCTGCTTCGTGAAATTTCTTTCGAAGTTTTTTGAAACTTTAGAAACAAAGAAGTTCTGAAGTATTCACAATCTCAGAAGTGTCATTATCTCCGGAATCATGAGTTGTGCTGAAGGTTGCTGAAGTCTTCAGAATCTCAAATCTGTCGTTTTTCTTGAATCACGAGTTGTGCAGAAGGTTGTTGTAATTGGATGCACCTTCCACACGTAATGTCATGTAAATTTGTAATGAAAAAATGTTTGCATAAATTGTGTGTGGTAAGGCCTATGTAAATCGTGAACAAAAACTAAGAAAGTGATTTCACGGGTGTGAGCAAACTATCTCAAAGCCATGATGCTCACTAAAATTATTTTGATTTTTTTTTTTCATGAAGAAAAAGAAGGCGCCTCACAAAACAGAATCTGTGCGCCTCCCTTTTTCTTCAAAATTTATTACATGCACCTTCTGAGTTGATTTTCTTACATGACCTTCCGCATCTCGGAAGGTGCATGTAAAAAAAAAAAATGACAAAAAAAAGGACCAAAAAAGGAAAAAAAAATTCACTCCGCTGAAGGTCACCTCCTCGGTTGTTCCACCATGGAAAGGGCCTTCCGCCTCGGGCTACCGCCGTCAACCGAAGGCCCTTCCCAAGCAAAACGGCCTCGGAACGGCCTTCCGCCTCGGGTTACCGCACTCAACCAAAGGCCCTTCCTCAGTGGAACGGCCTCGAAGGGTGACTCAACCCCCACCCCCCACCCCTTCCTCGGTATAATCATTTTTGTGAAGAAAAGGCACCTCTTAATCTATACACCTCCTTGCACGTAATCTATTCGCCTCCTCTCTTTTTCAAAAAAATTTACATGCACCTTTTGGATCTCAAAAGGCCCATGTAAAAAAAATATTGCTTTTTTACATGACCTTCCATGCGGAAGACGCATGTTAAAAAAAAATTATGGCAAAAAAAAGGAAAAAATAAAAAAGTAAACAAGGGGAAGTGGCTAGGCCACATGGCCCTGCCTTGGTTAAATCATATTTAGGTAAGTTTATTTCCTAAATTACTAAAGACACTCTCCCTCACTCTATAGTGACTCTAAAATCAATAAAAGAAAATCCAAATGTAATGACTTATAATGGGAAATTTTTTTATTATTATAGAGTAATGATTACGAAAGTATGGATGATTAATCGCATAGTATTGGGCACATTAAACCGACCGTTGTTGTTTTTTACTGGACCAAATTCCAAGGTAACAGAGGAGATATGAACATTGTAAAATCGACAAAGGAAATAGAAAAAAGTCAATCTAGAAAAAAGAGCCTTGAAAAAATATCAAGTAGATTTCATGAAATTTGGAAACCATGAAAAGTTTGATCGTGAAAGATATATGACCATCGAAATACTCACAAAATGTCGTCGCGTTTTTTTTTTCACAAAGGCACCTTTTTTATTTGTTAATGTGCTCGTGAAAAGATTAGGAACCATCAAAAAAAATAAACAATTAATAAAAATGGAAAAGATATGGACATTGGATTTCATGAATCTAAATTTTGACATTGACTATTATCAGGTCTAGACTATCTCAACTATCTTGACCTTCATGACTAATAGTCGAGTCAATATAAGATTTTCATGAGTGATGACAATTGATTGGTTGATTAGTTAGAACGAAGTACAAGATAGATTTAACACTAAGTAATCCTCTACATAGATTGTGATTACCTTGTAAATAAGCAAGTGTAGCTATGGATCAATATAAATAGATAGTGCGAATAACAGATACGTACAGAGATAGATGCGCTTGTGTATGCATACAACTTTTGTTAATTGAATCAGGTTTTCATTCTTTTGTTGACCATTTGAGATTGATGTGTGCGCACATTTCTGCTATCAAACATTTGTTAAAGTAAAGAGTAGTATATCAAGTGTTGAATCTATTTATGTTATTTTAATCAGTTTTTTGTCAGTTCCTGGATGTATAACTTTTTGCTATCAGATATAAGTGCAAGTGTCCATACATTGTTCTTATACATGGATGACATTTCGTCCTCCATTGCCTGAATCCAACGATCTTTATCTGGTCCATCTACAGCTTCCTTGAATGTTTGAGGTTCGTCAGAGAATCCACAAAGTTCGATGGTTGTATTAAAAACATCCTGACCATACTGTTTTCGTTGTTTGTCTGATCTTCTCACGGGTGGTTTCGAGTTCGATTCTGCAGGTTTCGAGTTTGATTCTGATTCGAGTTTTTCTGCTGGAATTCGAACTGGCGATTCGAGTTTGTCAGGCACTCGATCTTGACCTCCCTATAAATCTGATAATTCTCTTTCATCTTCTGCTTGTTTTTCTTTTGTTGTTGTTGGTAGCTCATAATAATTTCTGAAAATTTTTTAGCCGACTAGATCACTGTCTGCTATGTATTTCGTCTCATCAAATTTAACATCTCGAACGACTTTTATCTTGCCAGTTTCGGGCACATAAACACGATAATAGGACGACTGTAACTCGAATCCCACCAAAAAACCTTGTTTTATCTTTTCATCGAGTTTCTTTCTCAGCTTATCTGGTATGTGCATATACACTGCGCATCCAAATGTCCGAACATGTGCAAGATTTGGCTTTGACTTCCACCATATCTCATGAGGAGTTTTATGCGGTATTCGAGATTTCAGAATACAATTCTGAAGATAATTTGATGTAGCCATTGCTTCTGCCCACAGCTGTTTTGGTGCTTTCGCATGATCCATCATACACCTTGCAGCTTTCGTTAGTGTACGATTCCTTCGTTCAGCTATTCCATTGTGCTAAGGTGTGTAAGATGCAGTCTTTGTGTGCATAATATCTCGATCAGTACAATAATCTTTGAATTCGTTGGAAATGTACTCACCTCCACAATCTGTGCAAATTTGCTTCAGCTTATTGCATGTCTGCTTTTCAGCCCAATTCGTATACTCAACAAATTTCTCGAAAGCTTCAGATTTGGTACGAATAAAGTATACTACAGCAAACTTGCTGAAGTCATCAATAAACGTTATGAAGTACTTTGCATTACCCAACGACAATACTCCGAATGGTCCACAAATATCTGAATGCACAGTTTCAAGTACCTTAGTTGCTTTATAAACATCCTTACTGAAAGGTGTTCTAGTCATCTTGCCTTTAAGACATGATTTGCAGGTAGTTCGAATATTTCTACTTTTGATTTTGACTCCTTGAATTCTCTGACTTTTATTGGCTTGGTACAAGGCTTCCATGTTCATGTGACATAGCCTTTTGTGCCATAGTACATCTATTGATTCCTGAGTTTGATTGACTTATTCGATTCTTGTTCGAATGTTCAGGTGATACAAATTTCCTTCTCTGCTGCCTTTAGCAACCAGGTTTTCGAATAGTTTACAAGAGCTCTTTGTGAAGGTTACTAACATGTCTGTATCGACTATCTTAGAAACAGATAGAAGATCTTTATCAAGAGTAGACACATAGAGAACTTCCTCCAGTTTCTTGTCTCCCTGATTCGTGTCCAACCATAATACACCAGTTCCATCAACCAAGTGTTTAGAACCGTCTCCAAGTATAATGAATCTCGAAGAGTTCATCTTCTTGTACTCAAACAAAATTTGTTTCGAGGAAACAAAATGTGAGGTGGCTCCCGAATCAAGTACTACTTCTCAAATTGAATTAGATGAACAACATAGATCAGTACTGACATAAGATGCTGAATTCCTTGTTGCCCTGTCTTCTGCTGCTCTGGAGCATTTTGCTTTGTCTTCGGCATAGTTTGAATCTGAAGGTTCGTTTCGATTTTGTTCCTTTTTGTTTATGGGATTCTGATAAAAGTCTATTGTTGCATGACCCCGTTTATGACAATGAATGCATTCAATCTTTGGATTTAGCCAAAACTTTTCTTCTGTGTGACCTGATCTTCTACATATGTTGCAGATCTTTTTATCACTAGAATTCTTCTGTTGTTTTCCATATTGTTGTTCATTAGTCTTAGACTCATTCTTCTTAGATGACTCCCTCTTAAACTTAGTCTTCTTAGAAGATTTATTCTTCTAAGTAAATAGAGCATTTTTTGAATCACCGTTGTCGTCATAGCGTTCACAAGCTTCTACTTCCTCCTTAACTCCGTCTATTGCCTTTTGAAGTGTCATTGTCGCATCTTTTGCCAATAAGGTTCGAGTTGTGTGGAATGACCTGGGTAGGGCTCGAAGAAAATAACTAAGCTATTTTTCCTTAGAAATTGTATTTTCTGCACCATAATCCTACAAGGAAATAAACAGATCTTTAATCTTTCGCACAAATGTGTTCAGGTCTTTGACGTCCCACTATAGGTAAGTTAATTGGTCTTCCAAAAATATGATCTGATTATGAGATCGAGTCTCATTCTTGGTTTGCAATTTTTTTTCATAAATCCTTTGCATTTGAAATTGATGTAAGATCTAGCATTACATTGTTATGCACTGAAGACACAATAATTGCTATAGCTTTGTCATTTTTTAAACTCCATTCTCGAAGTTCTTTGCCAGGAGCTGGCTTCTCCTCAATTGGTTCTACCCATTGCCATAGACCTTCGCCCTTCAACAAGAGTGAAGTTGTTAATCAAGTAGTTTGAACCTTCTGGGTCCAATATTGTAGTGATCTTAGCTTGAATATTGGTGATCGACAACATCTTTCAATTCTGCATAATCTCCAGATATCGGCTTACCGATGGATGTATGAAAAATGCTGAGAGGGATGCGAAGATTCCACTATATCAACTTTAATTCCGTATGCTCTGATACCACTGTAGAAAAAATAGTAATTATTCTTCCACAAAGAACACAATACAAGTTTGACTAAATCAAACTAATATCAGTGTCTTCAATCGCGATTTTGACCTATGTACTAATAGAACAATATATGTTTTGATTGAATATGCATGCAGAAATTATGAGCGGAAGTAAGAGACAATTTAAGACTTTTTAGACAATAAGAAACTATTGATACAAAATGAATACATCTCTTGTTGTCTTATCTTGTTGTTGTGTCTCTGATTGAGTGAGTGAGTAACTAGTAGATATCTAACCGTTTACAACGGTTGATATTCAAATAGACGCTCTGTTTCCAAGCTCGAACAAAATTTGTTCACGAATAATTCGCGACAGTTCATCTCTTCGTCTCAGCTTCGTGTTTCACGAATTGTTCGCGACATTTTCGTCTATCGCAAATTGTTCGTGACAAATGACAATTCTTGAGTTTGAAGAAGAAATCTAGAATTTCTCACGAACTGTTCGAGATAGTTTCGCGATAGGTGAGCTTGAAGGAACAGTCCAGAAGATTCCGCGAATTGTTCGTTACAATTTTGCGACATTTGAGGCTTGAACAAGAAACAGAAAAATTTTCCAACAAGATTCTGTTCGCAAATCTTTCGAGCTTCAACAAGAACGCCACGAGCTTCTACAAGAAACTGTTTCGCGAATCTTTCGCGAATTTTTCGAGTTGATTGCAAGACAAATTTCGCGAGTCTTTTCGAGTTGGTCACAAATAGATATGTTTCGAGTTCACGTTCGTTTCTTTCTCATCCTTTGTCAAGTAAACTGCGCGCTTTGCTGGTAGAATCAAGATCTGTCTGATCAGTTGTTCTACAAGCCAAACTACTATTCTGTGTAATGGACCCTCCAAATTCACCTCTAAGTTGGCTGAATTCGATTCATTCCTCACTTGTGCTAGCAAAACTCTTGCCAATTTTTTCAGCTACCAAAGCCTTAAAAATTTTCTATGCTATTTTTTGATATACACTCGCACTCATTATTCTTAGTTTCTGTTCTTTCCATCATGTCTTCCACATATATGTCTCAGTTGCCTTGTTACACTATCCATCGTGATGTCCCATCTGCAACAGATATCATGATCCTTCTTAGCACAAGCATGCTCACTCAGTGGATGACCCTTGCGAAGCCTCTGCTTACTGCAATGGGTATTCATGAGAGAGCCTTCTCGGGGAGAATCAACATGGATTTTATTACTCTTGCCTTCAGTATTTGGAAGGAGGAGAAATCCAAATTTTACATTACCTTCCAAGGAGCCACAAACAAGGTGCATGTGATTGAGGCCGCCCTTACTGCCATAGGGATAGCGTCTAGTACCCAAGCCTCGCCGAACCATAAGCAAGCCAAACATGCTATTAAGCCTTATATTGATATTACCAATGATCTGCACTGGACTACTAACGACTATCTTCTAGAGGCCATTACTGATCCTGCCATTCAGGCCACTGCTCAGCTCCTCAACAATTTCCTGATGGTTGAAAACCTCAGGAAAGACCGTATTACTTCTCTAATTTTGCATAGGATAGTTGAGTCTCAGGCCAAGATAGCCAAGGCTCCTCTGGAACCATATAACTGGTTCAAGACTGTCTTTGGAGAGCTCAAACGAGCCATCAAGAGCAATACCAAGCAACAATTTGCTATTGGCCAGATGTTGTCACTCCTAGCAGCCTCCCACCTTGAAAATAAAATCCATGGTTTTAGTATGGACGTCGTGCTCTCTATCTATGAAGAAGCACCGACAGAATCGTCTCAACAGGCATCGAGCTCACATATTGTCGTCGTCCATGCAACGAGATCATCATTCTTGACTCGCCTTCCATGTCATGACGTCGTACTAGGCAGACATCTTCAGCTACGCTTCCACCCCCTGCTGCTATTCGCACTGAACTCCCTATTCCCCCCGCCTCTGATGCTTCCCTCGCCTCTGCTTTCTCACAAGGTTAGACTATGACAATTGGATATTCCAGTCACAGTTGTCCCGCCCGTCTCTTTTCCACAGATTCGAGTCATTTTTCCAAACACACAATCATTCATGGACATGTTTGATGATTCCAACCCACTGAGCCCAGATGAGACTTTTGTAATGCCCACAAGCCCCGGACCCTTTGAACTTCAATCCCCTAGAAGAGGATTCGAACAGTTCCACGATACTACTACTGTCTTTGATGATTCTTTTCAGATCAACCAGCAAGGTCAAGTTGAAGCCACACCAGACACCCTTAGGGTCGATCATGCTGTTATATTTCCAAAGCAATTCGACGCCACAGTACCAGAGGGTTTTAAAGTTGAAGATACATTTGAAGAAGAAGAATCGACCACACAACAGAGGCCAGTTAGCACGATTCCTACTAGACCTGCTCCTGTAGCTGCTGTGCCTACTACCGTGGATTCTGGTGACGCAATGGGTCTTGTTTCTAACCTTGCGCACGTGATCTAGACCATGATTGATGAAAAGAAAGACATGTCCAAGCGCATCGCCGATCTTGTGACATAGAATACCCTGATTAGCCAGAAGGTTATTCAGATCAACTACGAGTTGACGATTGTAGTTATGTGGCCAGCCCTCGCCAATTTCACGTAGATCCATATTACGTACCAATGTCGTGCAGGAATAAGTGGAAGGATTTGGGATTGGCCATGGACAAAATTACTATCCATACGTTGAACTGGCCAATCATCCACCAACCTTATAGCTAGGAGATATCAATGGACTTTCATCGAGCCCTACAAGCTTACCAATAGGAGTATATCCACTCTCCTAACCCCACAGTCAGGCAAAGCCTTTTGCACAAAGTCTTGTCTTATACTTGTTGATTGTGCCATCTTAATTATATTTGACTCGAAAAACCCATTTGCAACCAATAGTATGCTTGTTGGATGGAAGATCCACAAGCTCTCATGTCTTGTTGGTAATCAATGCATCATACTCCTCCTTCATGGCTAGAAACAATTATCTTGAGTTGAGTGCTTCTTGTACATCCTTCGACTCTTCAAGTGAAACAAAATATGCATAATTAGTGGAGTTGAGTTCCACTTGTTTGTCTTTATCTCCATATGAGAGCCTCTTAGGCTCGGATCTTTCTCTTAGTGATCTCCTTGGTGAGAAGACTCGAGGTGATGATAGTCTTCAAGGGTGATGATACGAGAATCTTTTTGAGAATCTTTGATCTCGGCCTCTTCAAAGATGTATTTTTGACTCTCATGAAAAATAACATCTCTACTCTCAATTGTAATTGAGGTAGAGGGAACTTAAAATCTATATGCCTTCTTGTTGAATGAGTATCCAACCATGATCCCTTTAATTAAATTTGGAACATCTCTTTTCCTTGTTTCCAAGGGTACATGAACAAAGCAAGCACATCCAAAAACTCTAAGGTGATCAACCTTAGGTTTCTTCTTGAATAAGACTTCATATGGTGATATTCCTGCAAGTGTATTGTGAGGTGATCTATTGCACAAATAATTTGCACAATTAATTGCTTCTCCCCAATATTCAATATGCAAAGAAGCTTCAACTCATATTGCTTTAGCACATTCACATAGAGATTGATTTTCCTTTCGGCAACCCCATTTTGAGATGGGGAATAAGCACAAGAAAATTCTCTCTTAATTCCTTCAACCTCACAATAATCATGGAACTTATTGGAGATGTATTCACCTCCTCCATCACATCTCAAAGCTTTAATTTTGAAAGAAAACTATTTCTCAACATAAGCTTTGAAAACTAGGAAGTGTTCAAACACCATAACTTTTGAAGAAAGAAGGTACAACCAAGTATATCTTGTAAAATCATCAATGAAGATAACAAAACAAGTAGCACCACCAATACTTTTTGAGGAAGAAAAGTGAACATCCGAGTGAATTAATTCCAAAGGATGAGAAGTCTTAATAGAAGAGATGTGATCTTGCAATAGCACAAGCCTCACATGGCTTGATATATTTGGAAAGTGAGCTTGGTAAATCAATAGCCTTATCATTCTTGATCATAGAAAGCATAGATTTGTAGTTGGGATGTCCCAACCTCCTATGCCATAACTCCTCCTTAGACATGAAAGCAATTTCACAATAATTTGCATTTTCATAAGAATTTAACTTGAAGATGCCACCATATCTAGATCCATTAGCTAGGATCTCATCTCCTTTCTTAATAAAGCAAGCATTGGCATTGAATTTCACATCACAACCACAATCAAGCAACTTTCCAACACTTATCAAGTTCTTTCTAAGCTTAGGAGCAAAAAGAACATTGGAAAGTGATAGAACTTTAGAAGAAGCAAGTTTTAAAGGAATATTGCCAACTCCTTCAATAGACCATTCATGATCATTTGATGTATAAATAGATCTTTTAAATCCTTTATAAGGTACAATAGAGTCAAAAGGCTCCTTTGAACAAGACATATGTGATGAGACACCATGCTCCATCCTTCTTGAAGGGTGTTGAAGAAAAGCTTGACACCGTGAGAGATCCTTCTCCATCACTTGCAATAAAGTCTTCTTCTTTCTCATTAGAGAGATTTGCTTGTTTGAGTTGATTTTCATTTTGAAGCAATTAGAGGCATAGTGCCCCTTTTTACCACAAAAGAAACACTTAATTTTCTTCTTCTTGGTCTTGGAAGTAGAAGGATGAGTCGAGTCATCCTCTTCTCCATCTTTGTCTTTGTCTTTTGCTTTGTCTTTGAGACAGACTTCAGAAAACTGGCTCTTGCTCCTCCTTTTGTGCTCGTCCTTGACAATAAGAGCTTTGTCTTTGTCCATATGCTTGAGTTTGTTCATCCTTGAAAGTTTGTAACTTTGCCTTGCTTCTTCAGAGATAAGAATTCCTTGAAGAGTCTCCAAATTGGGCAACTCCTCCTTTATGGCAAAGGATTGAACAAGATTATCATAGTCATCTTTCAAGCCATTAAGAATGACTTGAACTAGCTCATCTTGATTGATTGTGACACCAACACAAGCAAGCTCCCTATGAAGATATTTTACTCTTAGAACATAATTTGATGTACTCTCCTCACTATTTGAAAGCTTTGAAAAAACTGATTTCTAAGAGTGAGAATTCTAGAAATGTTCTTAGCTTCATAAATAGACTTAAGTGCATCCCAAGCTTCTTTAGCAGTGGTGCAAGATCCTATTTCTCTTAGAATCTCATTGGAGACATTCATTTTAATGAAGTGTAGAGCCTTCCTAGCTCTCTTTTTATACTTTGGTATTTCAAGTTGTGCTTGAGGCTCCTCCTCAATACCAAGTACTATGTCCATAACATCTTGGAGTATAAGAATAGACTCCATCCTAACCTTCCATATTGAATAATTGGAGGTACTTAGTCTTTCACTTGGTTCTAAGAGATATCCTCCTACAGATGCCATATTGTGAAGACTTCTTGTTATTGGACAATTATATGTTTGAGCTTGTTCTAAACAAACTAGATGTTGCTACTCTCTTTCATTATAGGAATCTTCAAGGGTGTACTACCAAATCCTATGTGAAATCTTGCAACCGAATTTGAGATAGGTCTCAAATATTCCACCAAAACAAGATAAACCAGATCAATCTCTCAAAATTAATTGAAGAGTATAGACAAGTTTTGATTCTACGTTTGGCACATGTGAAATGCTTCAAAAGACAACACTAAAAATGTGTTCAATAACTCAAAACCATGTCTAGATCTCAGGCTTTTTGTTTTGATTTCTCAAAAGAAATGGATTCTGAACCAGGCAAAATTTGGATCAATTCAAAAGGTGGTCACTCGGATTTTGGAACTCTTCCTACCCTCTTTAAGAGCTTATAACTTTTGATAGACACATCAGATTGATTTGAGACCAATTGCTACTGGCCTGGAGATACATCCTGGCTCATGCACGTGCCACCAACTCCCGGGTAGACTGAGTGAATGGAAAGAGAGAAACCCCACCACTATATAGGCATAGCACAGTGGGTCCCATCAAGCATGGTCCTGCCGATGACAAGTGACCACCTAGGTACATAACAAAATTCATGACATGCAACTCTTTCTCACTCACATGCAGCTCAATTTACATTATTATAGTCATTCTAATGATCTGATCTTGCTGTATTTTAGCTCTTACTATCAATTTTTAGCCAAAACTCATGAAAAACAAGCAAATTTTGACCAAAAACATAGCTTAGAACCGTAAATCATGAAAAGAACCGGCATGCATCATTAATTTCATCATTAATAATCCCAAGAATAAAAGTACACTTGCTCGAAAATTCAGATCTACCAAAGATTTGAGCTACATAGGCAAAAGCTCCAAAAAAGCCTCACAAATTGGCTTCCATGAACAATCTTCCATAAAACACTAGAGAATTTTGAGAGAGATGGATCTTAATGACATGCATGGAAATTGGGATAATTTACCCACTTTCTCCACCTAGATGAGGATACCAATTGTAGTGGGTTTCTTTACTTGCCTATCCTCAACCCAAGATCTAATCAATCTAGCATCAAGGAGATGAAGTTAGTTGTCACATGTAGATTCGTTCCCATGAGAGCGATAGCATAATTCAGATTTCAGCATGAATGGAAGATCCACGTCTAACTCTAACATCCATTAACTCTAAGCATTAACACTACAATCATTAATACTAAGATCCACAATGAAGATAGCTTACTCTTTCTCTCTCTCCCTTTCTCTCTCATAAAAAATATAAAAACATGCAATCCCAATAACAATCAGATCCAACAATTAGCAAACACAATAAAAGCATGAGAGATGGAGGAAAAGTGGTAGAGAGCAAGGACATTCAAAAATCCATTTCACAAGAGAACCAATCTGCTTTATTGAAATGAAGATATGTACATGTGTAGGAAACTCGAGTTGGTCCCTTCTTATAGTAGAGAGGCGGACCCTGGCCTCTGAATCCTATTGGTCAATTTATGTCTCCCTAATTATTCAAATTTAAAAAAGAGTGGGAACCATCCAAAATTGGAGGGAAACCCAACTTTATTCACTAACTTGACGTTTAGGCCCTACGACATCAAAAGTCTCACAAAAAGGCCTAAAGTCCTTTTATTGACTTGTAACTAATCAATAACTATGTGATCATCGGGTCGGACTTACACACGCAAGGTGCCAAATCCTTCCCACTTATTAACTAGGGTTAGGTTTGCCTCGGGATTCCTCAACATGCATATAGAATGTAGACAGAGAAATGCCAATTATGGGCTTGTAGAAACTTGTGGCATATCACATGCAATGATTGTAAGTGATCCAAAGTGACATGCAAGGCGTGCACAAAGTGTATTGGACACATGCATAGTGATTTGGATCATTCTAGTTTAGAAATTGCCACTTGGTAAAAGCAGGTAGATATGCATGCATGTAAAGTGACAAATGTCACTAGTTCTTTAGTTATCACTTTTAGATGTGTAAGAAAGTAGAAGAGAGAAGGCTCTACCTCGAGCTACTTCAATCTCCATAAATGTATGTGAGCTCTCTCATAATTTTTGATGAAGAACCAAGCTTTGAAGCTATTCCATGTCAATTTGGATCTATCACATTGTATGCTTGAATCTCTCTCTCTCTCTCTCTCTCTCTCTCTCTCTCTCTCTCTCTCTCTCTCTCTCTCTCTCTCTCTCTCTCTCTCTCTCTCTCTCTCTCTAGGAGGAGGCTATGCTAATGCATAAAATTTTTGTACTTCTCTTTTGATAATGAAAGCAATCATTCTTTGATTACTAGCATGCTAGATTGTGCTTTGGTCATAAATTCTTGTACTAGATCTTGGTATTCAATCTAGAATCAGATTATGTGCTAAACACAAAGCTTAACAAAGATCATCACACTTTAGGATTGTTCCCCACACGTGTGAACTTGCTGGATTTTCATTAATAAGTAGGTTTGATTGTAAGCAAAGGATTGTGGGTGATCTCAAGCCCAAAAAAATTAAGTCGAGATCAACGGGGAGAGTCTTAGTATTTGTAGCATTTGCCCCCCCCGTCAAGAAGTCTAGTATGCATAATTAAATCAATCATTTGAATATACAACAATAAACCTTACAACTTTGAGTTGAAGTCCTACAACTACAAAATTAAACAAAGACCATGGAATGGCAATGTTGTTTTGATATTTTCACATGAAAAATTGATTTGACACTCAAAGAACAAACATGTATCATCTCTTTATTTTGGAAGCAATTGATATACATCTTGGGGGAGTTGCCCTTATACTTGGATCTAATGACAATGGCTCTCCAATTCATTTGAATTTCATTTTATTGTCCTGAAAAAAATTGCTATAGCCCTACCAACTGCTTTGGGGTCTTAGAGAGGCTCTGTTGAAACCAATCACAAAGATTTGGGATTCCTTGTGGGTGCTTGCAATTTACTGATTACTTTATGAAAAATGGTGAGTTTAGTTTCTATTTCCTGTAAAGCTTATAAAATACAATTATATAAAAATACACTTAAAATATCACGTGTGTGTGTGTGTGTGTGTGTGTGTGACTTTTATATAATCCATGTAGTTGCCAATATGACCAAAATCTAAGAAGTGTTGCAATTTGAAAAAGTTTAAGACTATTCATTTTCTCTTATTTGAATTTGAAATATTGTTATGATTTATTGAGTTCATATGTAACTTTCTTGATGAGCTTTGTAAGGGAAAGTGAAAATTTTATTGAGTGAAAGATTATTAATGTTATTGGATGATCCCTAATGTGGTTGATAAGAGTTAGGCTTGTGGGTTTATCCACCCATGTTCTTGTCCTCATAAGCGAGTATGAGAATGTCTTGTGCCCTTGTGGGGTCATTTGTTGCACTAAGTTTGAAGGCCAACCTTGGGGGCCTTGTTGCTGCTATAACAAAAGTTAGATGTGAACTTGAGGGCGTTGCTATGCGGACAAGGTTACAATATTTTTCTTTAGGTTTGTTGTTGTTTGTACGAAGTTGGAAGGCTACCTTTTGGGGTTGTTGTTGTTGCTTTTCCTATATGAGATCATCTACATTGCCATTTGAACTTCTTGTTCTTGCCTTGTAGGGCTATGTATCTTGTCTTTCAAGGCTATTCTTGCCCTTTGACGTTGCTTGCCCTTTAATGCCATTTGTCTTGTCTTTTGGGATATTGTACCAAGCCTTGGGTCCCCCGACTTTGAACAATTGTAAATGTTGTCCATAGTTTACTAGTTTGGGATCTTGTACTTAGCTGAGTTGTTGCAAAAACAATGTCTAATGTTCTTGGCATCTTCTTAAAACTTGTGTATGTCGTACATGTTGTCTTTACTACTTTGTTTCGACACCATCTTGTTTTGTGAGAAACAAAACATTATGGAACTTTGAAAGTCATATTTTTACTTGCATAAGTCGAGCTCCCTTATGTGGATGATAATATTCTGCTTGATATTATACTTAGGAGCATGTGCCAAAGCTTGTCAAAAAATTCCATGAATATACAATGTACTACTTGGACTTTAAAAAATCCAAGGTTCTCTCATGATAAATAAATCTTGAAGAGTTAGTTTGAGTACAAACAAGCAAGTGCTGGTCAAAAATGAAAATAAAATATGATACAATTATAAATATATATATGTCAAGAAATTGAATGTCAAGATTAAATATAACATGACAATATGCGATATTAGACCTAAAGGCTCTCAATCATTACATATATGGAAAGTGCATAGGAGCAAAGTTCCTATAAAGATATATTAAAAAACACTTGGAGTCAATTTGCACCCATAGACATTTTATTCATAGATAAAATTCTAAATTTCATTTGAGATGTCTTTATTAATTAAAATGAAAGTCTTTATATGTACCTCATATCAAGCAATATGAACAACCCTATGCCCTATGATGATGCTTTGAATTTTTTATCTCTTGTATTATAATAAGGATGAGAAGTACATGACTTCATATTATATTTTTGTTTTCAAACAAAAGGGCATTGGAAAAACTTTCCAACACAATTACATAACATTTTGAAACCAAAGAATAACTAAATTTGGCACACATGAACTATTTCTTCTATTTAATGAAATGGCCACAGTTTCTATATTCATGAAGATCACCAAAAAATAAGCATTCAAATAAAGCACAAATCCCTTATATGAATCTTGTAGTAGACTTATTGGAGGTAAGAGAGAAGCATCTTATTGAAATAATACCTTGTTTCTAAACTTTCAAATTTGTCACACCATAAAACTTCTTACTACAAACCATAAATTCTCCATTTCACATGCCAAGTAGTTCCAACAAGATTTCTTAAGCATTAACTAGTTCTATGCCACCTCAGACCTAGCACATCAAATATTTTCGATTTAAGAATGACAATACAAAAAAAAAAAAACATATGTTGAACAATTTTTACCAAAGATTAGCAATGGACACAATTTTTGTAGTTGAGAAATAATCTTGACATAGTAGTAGCCCCTTAAAGATAACTCCCCATGAAAACCATAAACCTTTTCTTTTTTTTATTGCAAGAAATATACACCTCAATTAAACCTACATTGAGTTTCATTGTAAAGTCCAAAGAGAAGAGTTTTTCAATAGAGCTCTACTATATTAGAGTGTCATAAGTTGTTTACAGGGTAGTCTCAAAAAAATCTTTATGAGAGGGGGGGTAATGTGTGGCTTTTCAATATTTCAAAGTTTTCTTTATTTAACATTTTGATTTTCATTGTACTTATAAGGTGCAACACACTCTTGCATTTTGATAACAAAAAACATCTAAATTTAAAAAATGAAAGGATTCAATCTTCCAGAAAGAAAGAATTCAGTTCTTTCTTTGCCTTACGATTGTCCCATGCAATACTGGGACTTTAGAAAAACCTTCAAGCTATAAGTATACATGACATATTATTGATGGCACAAACCAAAGCATCCATCTTTCGTTGTCAAAGCATGAAGTTTGCAATCACCATAGTGGGTCTTGCTAGCCCGTGGAAATTGTTACTTTAAGACTAAGGTTCTAAAATGAACTTTGGAGCTACAATGACTCGTAGATTTGAAATTCTTTCCTAACAATGATTTTTTCTTCTTAGAGACCAGCAAAATCAAATCTTCCAAAAGGCTCCTTGAGAAAGGTCTTCCTAAATATTCTACAAGACTTCCACCTTAATCCTTTAACATCTTTCCACTAGGCCTTGTAAATTTCATAAGAATTTCATCTAAACTTGGAGTTTTATAGATTTAGAGACAAACAGTGCTCAATAATGTTTTCCATCGTGCAAAATCTCTTTTGATTTCCACCTCATATAAGTTTATGTATGTACAACAATGATTATTCAACATGCTTGTATGCACTATCATATCATTAAGAAAAGCATAATCGTATGCTACAAACAACCTTTCTATACCACTCGAATCATACATGAATCTATGATCTCTATCATGTGCCAAACCTCTTAATCAAAGCCAAGAAAGCAAAGATATAGAGGCAACCATCACATCTATATTGAAAAGAACCGCTTTTGGCCTTGTCGAAGTTAGCTCTTTCCAACCGATGGGCGCTTCTTTTTCTTTCCTGAAGGGGAAGCTTCGTCAATCACGTGCCCTTTGCCCTTTTTGAAAGGAGGGCCCATAAAGGGTTTGTCTTTGACTTCGGGCTTTTGCTGCTCTTTGCGGGTTATAGTGTGCGTGTCGTAAAAAATCCAAGCAAAACGCACGACATCCTCTAAGGATTGTGGCTAATTACGGTGGACTTCCAACTGATATTCCTTGGGCAAGCTCAAAATGAAATGAAGCTTAAGGAGCACTCCATCTATGCGGTTAAAAAACTGCAAAGCAGCCTCTTGGAAGTCTTGCAGATAGACGCCCAAGGGTTTCGTCCCCATTCGCAACGTGGCAAATCGACGATAATATTCAAAATCGTCAAGGACAGGCATAAAGGCAGTCTGAAAGGCTACCTGGAAGTCATCCCCAGTAGTTGGGACTGTAGCTCGATCTTTAAGATCCTGCCACCATGAATACACTTTACCGCGTAAAAACATGATGGCCGTCGAAATACGCAAGCTATCTGGTAAATTGTGCATGGAGAAATGAGAAGTCCATCGATCCAACCAAGCCAACACCACATCTTGGTGTCTTTCCTTTTTCTCTCCGGTGAAAAATTCTAGAGTAAACATCGGGTTAAGGAGAGCTTGTCGAGACTGGGACATAGCCCGAATTTCAGCCTCCGCCTAGTGTTTGTTTGTTTTTTTTTTTTTTTTTGAAACTACTTCTCTTAACTTCTTGGGAGGCATGACCTTCCCCTCCCTCAACTTGTCACATCCATAAACAATTTTATGATGATATGAAGAGGGAGGGAGGTACATTTACCTCGTCCCCAGAAAAGTACAGAGAAGCAGCGCAGACCTTCTATGCCTAGAAGGCCTGCACACCCCCCCCCCCCCTTCACAAAAATCTGCTTACCACACCCAACCAGTCGCGAGACAGGTGTGCGGCTGCAATCTGCATCAGCTCCTTATGTTGATTCTGACGGCTAGTACCGTACTCGTTGATTCTGACAGCTAGTACCCGTGCTAACCCACATTTCATCTGTGTGTTATACACAGTTCTGGTGCGGACAGGCAGAAAATCATACTTATGAGAGCAAGAAGCCCCAAACCAAATAGCTCAAACTTAAGGAAAAATGTATTATCAAAATATAACTTTGATAGACTTAAAATTTTTAACCTTTTCTAAGGAAACTACCAATAAGCTTATCAAAGGATATAGCTTAACTATCTCTAAAGAAGGGAAATAAGTTGAAGTAGAAAAGATAATAAGGTTAAAACCAACCTAAAGTTACTTTTCACAAAATCACACAACCAATTGAAGTTATTTCTTGATACAAAGGTTGTGAAACTAAACAGCCACATTCCATTAAACGGGAATACCACCGCAAAGGCACATAAGGGAACGTGTGCACCTTAAAGAGAATCGACTGCTCTAATACCAACTGTTACAACTCCCTAAAATCTTCGACTACCTTGAAGGTTCTGCACACACATACCAGTGACGACGCACCGTATCTGCCCATCCATAGGGTCACAACCGACCCAGCCCCATGCACTGGAGCTATCGACATAATCATGTCCGGTCAAACCTCCTATGATAACTGGCGTCCCATACCACCAGCCATCGCACTCGGCTTAAGCACATCTCATAATCTTTCCATCAAGCTATAACATCAATATCTTTGGACCTAAGATGAAGGAAATAAAGAGGTCTGAAAATCTTTGATTTTCACACGTGTGGAATTCCAGAATTCCGTACAATGTCAATTCTGATATGAAAATCTTGTTTCTATCCTCTTTGATCCAAACACTTTTCAAGAAAAGGTAAAGAAAGGTGGTAAACAGCTTTTTTGCTTGAATTGTACTCAAAGTTCTCTACACAATCAATGATAATGGCATGCAAAGCTTAATTTGGCTTTGATACCATGATGAAAATCTAGCAAGTTCACACGTGTGGGGAACAATCCTAAAGTGTGAATGATCTTTGTTAAGCTTTGTGTTTAGCACATAATCTGATTCCAGATTGAATACCAAGATCTAGTACAAGAATTTATGACCAAAGCACAATCTAGCATGTTAGTAATCAAAGAATGATTGCTTTCATTATCAAAAGAGAAGAAGTACAAAAATTTAATGCATTAGCATAGCCTCCTCCTCGAGTTAGAGAGAGAGAGAGAGAGAAAAAAATTCAAGCATACAAGGTGATAGATCCAAATTGACATGGAATAGCTTCAAAGCTTGGTTTCTCATCAAAAATTATGAGAGAGCTCACATACATTTATGGAGATTGAAGTAGCCTGAGGTAGAGCCTTCTCTCTTATACTTTCTTACACATCTAAAAGTGATAACTAAAGAACTAGTGACATTTGTCACTTTACATGCATGCATATCTACCTACTTTTACCGAGTGGCAATCTCTAAACTAGAATGATCCAAATCACTATACATGTGCCAATACACTTTGTGCATGCCTTGCATGTCACTTTGGATCACTTACAATCATTGCATGTGATATGCCACGAGTTTCTACAAGCCCATAATTGGCATTTCTATGTCTACATTCTATATGCATGTTGTATTTGACCAACTAGTCTCATGGAATCTTGTAGCTCGAGTTTCCTCTAGGCCAAATTTGGCATTTGCAATATGAAACATTACATACACATAGAAAAAACTTTTACTAAAGCCTAAAGTCAAGATAGATGATTTTTCATTTTCAACACTTATCACATTTCAACATAAAATAGTTGGTCAAAACAAGAAATGAAGTCTCATTTATCCCCTATATTAGTGCAAAGCTGCTTGGAAACTTGTTGCTTCTATCCCCATCCTAAGTTCAACCCTTTTGTCTTCCTTATTGTCTCTTGCTCTCTTACTCATGAAGAAAAATTTCCAATTTTACCAAAATAAATTGTGCGCATTGTGTATGAGAAAACAATTCCTCATTTGTTATATGTAATCTTGAGCTACGGAAATCCTTTTCAAAATTGCTCCACTAGTTCACCTCTGCATAACATTTTTATTCATTTTGCCTTGCTTAAGGACCTTCCTATTACCAATGTCAAATCTTCACCTTATCTTGCTTGGCACCTATGAAGGGTGGAGATTATTTGAGCATGCTACTGTATGTTGCTGTTCATTCCCTTGCGTTCTCCTTATGCATGCTCCTTATGCATGGCATTGGTGAAAGCTTTACAAATAGATATATGCTCTCAGGTATGCAACAGATTGGATTCAAACTCCTAACCTCAATGAGAGCGATGGAGTTCCTCACTAATGCACGACTTATTGGAGGATTGAAAATAATATACTATTTCGTCATGCAATAAGAGTTTGATTTTGATGTTCATCCGTGTGTGTATTGTCCTAAGCAAATCGCTTTTAGATCTTATAGGTAGGACATTTACTGCTGCAAAGCTCTAGATAGAGGGCTAGAGGTTGCATGGTGGTAATCAAATTCTGGATCTGATGTTATATTTTGTATACTTATTGACTAATAGTTCAAAATCACTTGTAAAAAGAAGATTGGTGCAAGAATGAACATGAACTATGGAATATAAGTTCTCAAAACACCAAAAGTATCCCAACATAGCTAAGTTGGATAAGAGTTTTACCACCTGTGGCAATAGAGACCTAGGTTCAAATCTTGGTTTGCATGTGGGAAATCTCAAAAACCACGGGCTCCAGAATGGCTTGGCCCATAAATGTCAAAGCAACTTAACTATTGTACATAGTAATGCTATCGATACATGATGCCATTGTAAAAAATAAATCAACGCAATTGTGCCAAAATAAATTGTGCGCATTGTGTATGAGAAAACAATTCCTCATTTGTTATATGTAATCTTGGGCTACGGAAATCCTTTTCAAAATTGCTCCACTAGTTCACCTCTACATAACATTTTTATTCATTTTGCCTTGCTTAAGGACCTTCCTATTACCAATGTCAAATCTTCACCTTATCTTGCTTGGCACCTATGAAGGGTGGAGATTATTTGAGCATGCTACTGTATGTTGCTGTTCATTCCCTTGCGTCCTCCTTATGCATGCTCCTTATGCATGGCATTGGTGAAAGCTTTACAAATAGATATATGCTCTCAGGTATGCAACAGATTGGATTCAAACTCCTAACCTCAATGAGAGCGATGGAGTTCCTCACTAATGCACGACTTATTGGAGAATAATATACTATTTCGTCATGCAATAAAAGTTTGATTTTGATGTTCATCCGTGTGTGTATTGTCCTAAGCAAATCGCTTTTAGATCTTATAGGTAGGACATTTACTGCTGCAAAGCTCTAGATAGAGGGCTAGAGGTTGCATGGTGGTAATCAAATTCTGGATCTGATGTTATATTTTGTATACTTATTGACTAATAGTTCAAAATCACTTGTAAAAAGAAGATTGGTGCAAGAATGAACATAAACTATGGAATATAAGTTCTCAAAACACCAAAAGTATCCCAACATAGCTAAGTTGGATAAGAGTTTTACCACCTGTGGCAATGGAGACCTAGGTTCAAATCTTGGTTTGCATGTGGGAAATCTCAAAAACCACGGGCTCCAGAATGGCTTGGCCCATAAATGTCAAAGCAACTTAACTATTGTACATAGTAATGCTATCGATACATGATGCCATTGTAAAAAATAAATCAACGCAGTTTGGTAAAGATTTTACCCATGTAGTCGCTCCACATAAACTATTTATTTATTGATTTATTGATTTTTTTTTGTTGTAGAAAAATTTAACACACATTGTGTAAAACTAGCAAATTTCTTTTACGTGCATCTTTCGATTGTTGGAAGTTACCCTTGAAAGTTTTTGCCAAAAATTATTTTGGTCCACAAATTCTATTCTAGGTGCCTCCAATTACTTCATAAAATGATTTTATGTATTATAGGGTAAAGTCTTGGTGAGGACCCAACCTAGGGGTGGGACCTTGAGCGAATATCCCAGAAAGCAATAAAGCCTTTGCCCTCTATTTTACGAACATAAACAAAGATTTCCTACCCAAGCTCTTACAAGTGTAATTTAGTAGGCAATAGCCATGGGGTCAACCGTTCGCGAACATAATCTATTGGTCTTGGCTCTCAGCAGGAGCCAAGTGTTTGAAAATGGGGACTAATCTCCAGAAATTTGTATAAGAGGATAACAACAATTTGATTTGATGACATGTGGGCACCACTCCATTCAAAGTGCAATAGTTTTTGAATTCCCCCTTCGAAGTGGGTCACACGCCCATGGGTGACGCTTTTTGGCGGGTCACCTGTCCAAGTCTGTGCCCAGCCTGACAGTCTTTGGTCGTCTATCTCGTCTCCTCCTTTCATCGTTCTTTCTTTTCTTCCCTTCCCCTTCCCTTCCCTTCCTTCTTCCTTTTTTTCCTTTCGCCATAGCCGATAATGCATGTGCTGCTCCTGCTCCTCCTCCTTTACATCTCTTCCTCGCCATTTCACGAAATCCTTCCGGCTTTTATACCTTTTCATCCTCCCGGATCTTGTGCCGTTTTGCTTCGGAATCTGTGTTCTGGAACTCTTTTTTGCGTTAGGTGGTGACAACATGGGGTTTGGGATGTGTTCGAAGCGTGGGCGAATGAGGCAAATTTCCTAGGGTTTTCTAGAAGTGGCAGAGCCTGATTGTTCAGCTTTGAGGAGTTTGGTCCTTCAGCACAGCTTTCAGAGGTTGATTTCGTAGTAGCAGTTCGTGTGCTTGTGGTGAAGAAGTGAGGTAGAGCAGATCTGTATGCCGCGTTTTCAACTTGGCTGGAATTGTTATGGCATTGCCGGACTTAGGTTACAGAGTTCAAATTATGTTTATTTAGCCCTGGCTCGCAAGTCATATGCTAGTGATATTCATGCCCGAACGGCTTTTCTTCGAAGTATTACGATGTAATGCAAAATGTAATGCCCTAGAAATGCTCATTCGTGGCCATTGAAGGCTTGTGAGTTGCACCTCCTCTTACGAGTCTGATATTTAGTTAGGCTCGCAGCATATAAAAGGCAAGGCATCCACTTTCAGAGTTAGATGCTTAAGCCAGGGTTGCTTTTGATTCTGATTCTTGCATGTTCCAGATAAGCTCTCATTTATAAGGCAAGACAATACTAACCGCCTAAGCCTCACAGTTTCTTCTGCATCGGCATCCACGCTTGCAGATGCTGCTCTATGCGATTGGGCGGTTATTTCACCTATGCTACTTTGTTCTCATGTAACAGGGCAGCGCACTGTCTGCTTGACTCACAAGTGTGATTGCAGCTTCCACATAAACATGGTACGATCTTGTAGCGTGATTTTGAGAACTTATTAGCGTCTTGTAGATTCTTTTATGTTTTAGTTATATAATACCTATGTTATTACCTCTATTCTTGTTACAGCGCAATATCTATGCCCTCAAGTTGTGTTTCAAGAGAGCAAAAAGTTAGAATATGGCAAATTTGAGCAGACAAGCTTGGTACCATGGTCAGAGGCTAGTTTGGCAAAGGTTTCACCCATGCAGCAAAAAAGTACTGGTATTTGCTTAGTTGCTAGCTGTCAGTTATATCTTTTTGCAATATGGCAGTCTTTTACCCTCTCCAGGGCCAAAGTAGCCCTTAGTATCATGTTGTTGTCACTGTACGGAGTCAAGCCACCTCGGAAGTTCCTTTAGAAATATGTGAGGAAGGATGGAGCACGCCTGGAGTGGATATCTCCTGATTTATTCAAGATGGCTAGAGCCAATATATTCAAAATCAGCTTTCAGTGCTTGCTGTCATGGCTTTAACAGCTCTCTGTGCTTACTTTATAGCCGCCAGCTATTTTTTCCTAAGAAAATTGCAGTTTGCTACCTTCATAAGTAGCATAAAAAGAAACCTAAGTTTGCATTGCTTCCTTGTAGAGTCGGCATTTTTGGAAGGCTTTCAATCAGAAGCTTGAGATTGTAGGCACTAACGGTTATTAAGATGGCAAGGGTGCTCAGGAAGTAGAATGAAGCTGATTTTGCTACTCACTGCAGGTTTTGCGCACAAAAACTGTCAGTTATTTCTTCTCACGGCAGAGCATGCACGTAGTGACTTGCCATCACCATTTTCTTCAGAGTCCGTTGATAAACCTAAGAATATTTTGGACTTTTTACGGGAGCTATATTAACATTCCAGTAGCAAGGTTATGGTGATATTGATGATAGCGAGACTGCAAGTGGAGTGGAGTCATTTTGCTGTGAGGGTTTTCAGGCTATATAGCTAAAAAATGCTGTGCTTGGGCTCCTTGTGTTGTCCTTGCTAAACGGTTGTGCTCTTATGTCTAGTAGCAGAGCAGTAGTAATAATCAGAAGTTTTATTTGAGTCCTGTGTTCAGGCAATCTATTTTGGGGAATTGTTCTAGACGTTTTTGTGCTTCTAATAATTGGGATTTCCACCTGTTCTTATGTGGGGTTTCAATCATACCTGCTGAGGCTAGAATATTTATCTTTCATACTGAAGTCTTAAGTAATTATTTTGTGCTTTTAATGAATGGGCTCATGCACCTGTTCTTATGTGGTAGTAGATGTTTTAACTTTCTATTTGGATTAGTTTTTGCTCCTCTGTTATAGAAGATCGTTGGGTACACAATCTTTGTCTGCATAGCATCACTTTCACTTCTCTTGTTGGGATACAGAAATTCATGCTATTTTAATATGATAGTGCCTCTTCTTAGTAGCGTTGCTAGGGAGAACATAAGACTGAGGGTGACATAAGACTATGAACCCTAAATGGAAGTACTGGATGTGCCACTTTTAGTTCGAAGTTTTCCTGCAGCTTAGATTTTAATCTGATCTGACAGACTGACACGCTCTTGTGTTATTGCAGATTAACAACAGTGTCAAATGAATTGGGTATGACAGCAAGGATAGTGTGCTAGGAGGCAATGATCTATGAGGGACAAAGGGAGGCTAGACATTCATTTAGAAGAACTGCATTTAGGCCCTCTTTTATGGTGTATCCATTAGAAACAGTATTGTTTTTTTTGCTGCATGTTTTGCTCGGGGCAGCTCTTTCGGACGATGGTGTTGCTTTGCTGGCATTCAGGAGGAGTATAAAGTTCCATCCTTTCGAAGTTTTTTCAAACTGGAATGAGAATGACACAAATCCATGTTTCTGGACAGGAGTAATCTGCAATCCTGATACTTCAAGAGTTATCTCTCTCAACCTCACTGGATCAAAATATTGTGGTCTGGAGTGCAGTGAGTTTGTTCAGCAATCAAGAGATGAAGATGCTTCCATAGGGAATAGTACCAGTTGCTTTAGGAATAGCTTTCACGGAGCCCCAGCTCCTTTGGGTAACTTCCAAGGGAATGGTCAGACCCTCTGTCAGCGCAGAGGAACTATTCCTCCTGAAATTGGGAACCTTGTTCAACTTCAAGTATTGGCACTTCCTGGCAATGGTTTATCTGGTCAGATACCAAATGAGCTTGGAAATTTAAGTTTCCTGCAGGCGCTTGATCTTCGATCAAATTTTCTTACTGGAAGGGTTCCTCCAACTCTTGGGAAGCTGTCTCATCTAGCCATTCTTGACCTTGGAGGCAATGATTTAAGTGGACAAATTCCTGAAGAGCTTTTAAGATGCAAGAATCTTCGTGAATTAAGTTTGGCTCAAAATAAAATGTTTGGAAAGGTTCCTGGATTTTTACATAGCCTTCCAAAATTGCAGCATTTATCTCTTTCGTGCAATAAGTTTGAGGGACCTATTCCCTTGGGGCCAAGTGATAGTTGTGACACACTGGAATCTCTTCACCTTGCTGGCAACATTCTCACAGGAGATATTCCCTCAGCATTGGGCAACTGCTCTCAGTTGCGATCCCTGGTTTTACGTGAAAATGATTTTTCTGGAAGCCTTCCTCCTGATTTGGGTCACTTGTCTATGCTACAATTGCTGGATGTTTCCAAGAACAATTTGAGTGGAGAAATACCTGCTGAGTTGGGAAACTGCTCTGCTTTGTCTATCTTGATTCTCACAAATACGCAACGGTGTCTTTCAGGTTTAGGATGCAGCTTCATAGACATAATATTTTATGATAGTAACCTCGATAAACCAGAAAGGAACAAATTTGAAGGTTCACTTCCTTCTAGTATTACAATTTTGTCTGAAATCAGCATAATCTGGGCCCCAAAAGCAGGTCTGGCAGGTGTTCTTCCCGATGACTGGAGCATGTGCCAGATGCTTACAATTTTAAACCTTGCAGAAAATGGTATAACAGGAAAATTTCCATCTGGACTGGCAAGCTGCAGATCTCTTGTTATGCTAGATTTGAGTGTAAATCAGCTCCAAGGGAGCATTCCTTCAGAGCTTCCCATTCCTTGTATGGTGCTTTTCAATGTAAGCAGGAATACTTTATCAGGGGTTTTTTCTTCAAGAGCAACGGCAAACTGCAGCAAATATTGGATTTCTCCTTCTACTGTGTTGATTGGGCAACCTGCTAGCCCTCTAGTTCGCCCATTTGAATTGTTAAGCAGTGCACAACCTCGATTTGATTTCTATGGCAGATGGCAAGCCAACTCTTCTTTGAATGTTTCTGCACAAGAATATATCATCCATGACTTCAGTGAAAACTCTTTGAGTGGACCTCTTCCAGGACCACTAATTGGAAACAGTCTGACTCAAGTGAGGCCACGATATGCGTTGTTTCTCGCTGGTAATGAGTTTACAGGAGATATCAGCTCAAGCCTGTTCAGTATATGCGGGAACTTCTGGTCATTTGCAATCAGCTTGAGCCGTAATCAATTATCTGGTGAACTTCCTGCCAAAAGTATTGAAAGTTGCAGCTCTTTGGTTCATCTAGATGCAGCGAATAATTATCTTACTGGAAACCTTCCCCAGGATGTGGCTGACATAAGAAATTTAAGTCATGTTGACTTGGGTTCTAATAATTTAAATGGTAGCATTCCTCATCAATGGGGACATTTGCTGGAATTGCAGTACTTAAGTCTTCAAAATAATAGTCTTTCAGGGAATATACCGACAGAACTTGGTAAGCTCTTTTTACTACAAACCCTAGACCTTTCTAAGAATCATCTAACAGGGGAAATTCCAAAAGAGCTGGGGCAACTTAAGCAGCTAAAGAGCTTAATTCTTAACAACAATTACTTTTCAGGAAGGATTCCGGAGACCTTTTGCAATCTCTCTGCCCTGAACTTTGTTGATATGGCTTTTAACAATCTGTCAGGACCTATTCCCCAACTAGGAACTGTTGGATCACTTTGCTCTACTTCAAGTTTTAGGGGCAACCCCCTTTTGGGAGAATGCCACGTTACAACACCTGTAACAGCTTCAGACTCACCAACTCCTCTTGCAGACGAATATTCCACGAGTGGCTATGCTGCTAGTAAAAAGCCTAAGCTCAACTCGGTCTTGATTGCTGGCATCACGGCAGGAAGTGCTATTCTGGTTGTGCTTTTTATTTTGGCTCTTCTCTTCCAGTATACCAGGCAGCAAACACCCAGACGCACTGACTACAGATCTTGTAGAAAGGAAGTAGTGACCTTCACAACTTTAAATTTCCACTTGACCTATGAAAATGTTGTTAGGGCAACTGGAAATTTTAGTGTTGATAATCTGATTGGAAATGGTGGGTTTGGTGCAACGTATAAAGCAGAGTTAATGCCTGGTTTGGTAGTTGCTGTGAAGAGGCTTGCCATAGGCAGATTTCAAGGTGTGCAACAGTTTGACACAGAGATCAGAACACTGGGTCGAATACGGCATCCAAATCTTGTTACACTTGTGGGGTACCATGCCAGTGAAGCTGAGATGTTTCTCATTTATAATTTTTTTCCTCGAGGAAATCTAGAAGGTTTTATTCACAACCGACAAAGAGGGGAGATCAGCTGGCAAGTTGTGCACAAAATTGCGTTACGAATTGCCCAGGCACTTGCTTTTTTGCATGATGATTGTTTTCCACGGGTGTTGCATCGTGACATAAAACCTAGCAATATACTTTTAGATAATAACTTGAATGCATACCTTTCGGACTTTGGCTTAGCTCGTCTTCTTGGTGCTTCTGAGACTCACGCAACAACTGATGTCGCTGGCACATTTGGCTATGTTGCTCCGGAATACGCTATGACATGCCGTGTATCAGACAAAGCAGATGTTTACAGTTATGGTGTTGTATTACTTGAGCTACTTTCTGGCAAGCGAGCACTAGATCCATGTTTTTCAGATTTTGGAGATGGTTTTAATATTGTTGGTTGGGTTTGTTTGCTTATTGGTCAAGGGCGCACACATGAGATTTTCATTGTAGAGCTTTGGGAGCTCGGGCCAGAGAGTCACCTTTTGGAAGCTTTAAAGCTTGCAGTGATGTGCACGGTCGATTCACTTGTAATAAGGCCATCTATGAGACAAGTTGTTGAACGACTAAGATCTATACAACCTTCCATGCCATTTTCATAGCTAGCTTTTATGGTTGATCTTGATACAAACCCCTATATGCCTTACTCCAGAACTGCATGGGGCTCATGATTGACCTGCACTACTAAAGTGTCATTCTAGCGAATGGGAATGTGGACTTTTTTGAAGATCCACATATCAGGAATGTAACACTTTGGCAGAATCTGAAGGAAGAATTCCCAGAGAAATGGAAGCAGTTGAACTGAATCTGGCAAGGCTGGTTGTGGAGTATATGCATTCATTCACTGTATTTGAACCAAGGTGTAGTAGAATGTAGACAGAATTGAAGGGGATACTCTCCCTGTGTCTCTCAGAGCATTACAAGGTGCACAAAATTATTGTGCACAGTTTTTGAAATATATTATGTGGGCTTATTTCATGCCTGCTACCCTCCTTTTAATGATACATCTTTTGGCATACTCATTCAGAAAACTGTCTTTGGGTTGCATAATTCCTTGACCAGTGATTCCCTGTTTGCTTTTTCAGATTAATTAGCCGGCTTTTACAGTTACAGGCCCTCTTCATTTTTGAAGTGCAAATTCTTTGAATCTATTCTTACCTTTCTGGAAACTTTATGAGTCAAGGTCCTGAAAGAGTCTTCTAAGACTATATGCTTATTCCATGTATCTTGTCTCTCGTGCCTGCTATGAAGTAAAATATAAGCACTTACTTTTTATAGAGGGTGTCCAGAGTAAGCGCAGGTGAAAGCTTCGCTCATAAGTTTGGAGATCTGAGAAACGGAAAAGGAAAAATGCTACTGACATCTGGAAAGATGAGTATGCTTGTTAAAAAAGGGTTTTTTGCTCAAAAATTTTGTTCATCCTCCAATAAGTGGCGAGTTGGTAAGGACCTCTTTCTTCTAAACTCAGGTTGGGAGTTCTACTCCAATCCACAACACAAATGAGGACATACAAGAGAAAAAAATAAATGGGTTGGGCTCGCACACCCAGGTAGGTTGCATGGCTTGCCTTTTCATGGCCTGTTCAAGCTAAAAAATAAGCCAAATGCACAAGAGGAAAATGCTACAACTTACTAAAGAGGCAATTGTTGGGACTTGGAACAAAGTGCTTACCTTTGGTCTTTTATTCAAGAGGCAACGATGGTATTTAAGCCTACTTTGGTCACAGAGTCACAGGCCTTGTTTTTTGATTTAGAAGTAGTAAGACATGACTTAAGATATTTTGCATTCTATCCCACAACATGGGGATGCTTTTGACTACCATTAAGAAGGGTGCTCAGAGATATGATCAGAGTTTATCTGCGGCCAATGACTACATGTTGGCTATTGACCCTAAGAGATTCTATTAACACGTTTACCTTAGTCAAGTAGACAAGTACTCTCATCATACGAATGTTTGAAGTTTGATATTTGTGCTAATGTTTTTTTTCATTCATTGCATGGCAATGTACTAAGATTGAAAGCTTTATTGGGCTCTAATTTGTTTTTCAGTCCCCCT
The DNA here is from genome assembly GCA_029204225.1 of Diphasiastrum complanatum. Classification (NCBI taxonomy): domain Eukaryota; kingdom Viridiplantae; phylum Streptophyta; class Lycopodiopsida; order Lycopodiales; family Lycopodiaceae; genus Diphasiastrum; species Diphasiastrum complanatum. The sequence goes on from CM055097.1 coordinate 53,893,513, forward strand.
TGGTGTTGCTTGTCGAGTTTGAGCACAATTCAATTGCCCTACTCCCTAGCCCTCTTGACCTTCTTCTCTCTCTTTTCAAAGGCACTCACCATATACCATTAAGGGGGCCATCAAAGATTGCAATCAGATTGAATTGCCAAAAATCTAGACATCAAATCTAGCTATTTTGCATCTAAATTGCCTTTGAACACCATGATCAAATTAGCATTTATTGATCCTCAAGGCCTTTCACATGTGTGGATGATACGGTATTGTTATCAGGTCTAGATCTATTCAATAGATACCAAAAATCATACACTCAATCAAGCATGTATTCCATTTGCAAGTAGCAAAACTGTATCATGATTTTGTGAGGGAACCTTCAAATGATGTTGGAAAGTTCTTTAATGATTGATTTAGTTACTTGCTTCATTGCTGGATTTCGCTTAGTTAAAGTTATGAGTTAGCATGCATCTGTCCACAATGTTCTGAATCGTGTTGTTTTGGATTGTAAATCAATATGTCCAGTTAGTATGGACTGTAAGCAACATGAGTACATGATTCCAATTATAACATGTAGAGAATTCTGGATTATTGTTCCAAATCCTCCTGTGAACCTGCATGCTAGGAACATATGGTGGAGTTGCAGTTGCTTATACTTTAATTTTGTAGAGGAAAGTTAAGTTATGAATGTAAGTAGAGACAAAACCCCACCCTGGAACTGCTGTTCTCTGCAAGATCTTGATCTCCTCTTAGTTTCTATAAATCTGGAAATTTAAGTTATGAATGTAAGTAGAGACAAAACCCCACCCTGGAATTACAATAAATTCCACAAATTCGCAACATCTTTAACAAAAATCCAAGTAGAAGTGCACTCTACCAATTTCGGAAAACATGTTACAAAACTGGAATTTGTGCATTCCAATCCATAATTCCGTTGAGAACAAAAAACACTAATCCAGGATGTAAATCCAAGCGCTTCGAACTCCCAAATCAATGTAAAGCTTGTCTCCAACCTATCCAAGGCCGCATCTTAGCTGGGCTTTGATACCGATGTAAAAGCCCTATGGGACAACCCCTAAGATGAGTATAGGAGATCACAATAAGAGAGACTATGGAGCCAAACCGCCCAACCAATCCTAGATCAAACTTGGATCTAGCCCCCAAGCCATGCCATGTGAACAAGAGGAGAAGAGAGAAACTGGTAATCTAAACCCAATATGTCGACGTAATAATCCCTACCTCATTATATAGAGAGTAGAGTCTTGTGCATGAAACCATGCAACCCCCATGCAGGTCAACTATAAATAGATCACATCTCTTCATGCAGTCCTTCTACCTATATTTGTCACACGTACATGCAATACTCCATATGTCTCAATTAGAGTGTATGGGTCCTCTCAAGGTAGTTAGTGACAAACAGGCCTTAACTTGGAATAAATCTTGACGTGACCAATAATCTTGAACACTGGAGGGTCGGTCTACCATATTAGGACTATTCCAGGTCCTTAATCGAATATGATCATGACATTCTTCCCTCCTTAAACTGCTTCTATCCTTAAAAGCTCCTCAAAACAGGAAAGAATTACAGGAACAATTCATTTAACTTTCAATATTAACTTAGAAAATCATTATCTTTAAACAGACTTACTTATCAAACAAGTACTTAGAGAAAAAATTGTTTACAATCGTTAGATTCGTCAATCATAATTTTTAGAAATCCAAAATCATACCTAATTATATAAAGGATATTGGAGTATATGTTCAACATAACACAAAAAAAGTAAGAATCTCTATACATTGATGATTGCATGTCAGTGATCAGTACATTGAAAGCATGAAATCTACCTACTTAATCTACTCTAGCCCATACCATCAAGTTTTCGTTCCAGAAAACCCTTAACCGCCTTATCTGATACTCTACCACTATGAGGGAAGCTCCTCAAGATCTTGCTTGATCTAATTCATCAAAATATTTTGCTTGGTCTGGACAACGCTTCTTTCCCTTGGTTTTCAAAGCGTCTTGGATGCCACCACCGTGGAATCATATGCTTTCAAAATCCGAAATGCATCCTCGAGGTTTTGAAGCACATTTTGTCTGCATTCGTTCTGATAGTTGGCTGGCAAACCTAGGACAAACTGCCAAAGTGTCAACTTTGCATCGAATGATGGAACCCTATTCCATAGGTCCATAAATTCTTGGACATAAGAGTCTAAATTCTTTGTATCCATTTTGGAGTTTACAAACTTTAGGTAGTAGTCAACGTCATCCGCAATTACGAAACCTTTCTTGAAAACTTCCACAAACGCATCTCAAGTAGTTGGCTTCATCGGTAAATATTGCCACTACGATGACGCTTTGCCGCGTAAAAATAGCACGACGCTTTCGAATTTTCTTCTCATCTGGAACTCCGTGCAAGTTGAAGTAATTGCTCCACTTAGCTAGCCAATTCTCGACAGCTTCAGGTTTCTTCTCCTTTTTCTCTCCCAAATAAACCTCCGGTTGAAAATCGAGATTGGGTCCATTTGGCTTGATTTAACAAAACTTCCATTTGTTGGTCTCTCATCTGATTACGATTATTCATATCATTAAGCGCCGTACTCAACTGCTGACAAATCACCATATAAGACGGTGCACCTGGATTTGTAAAACACAATTGACCAAATCTGACTGAAATTGACTCCAACATGGTCAATTCACTAATTTTAGTACATTTCATAGATAAATTAAGAAACTGAAAAAAAAATAAATTTTTTGAGTTTTCGGCTTTTAATTTTTTAAATTTTTTTTTACGTAATTTAAAAAATTCGTCAAAACACTGTCAGTTTTAGGTAATCGAAATCAAAAAAATGATTCACTGTTCAATTCCTAATGTTACTGAATTAATGCGACATTAACTAATTTTTTTTGACTTTATGGAATTTTGCGTAAATTTTCGTTTTACGAAAATTGTTAGCCATAAATCCTGATTTGTGTCTTAACAGTCAGAGCACATGCGTATAACCACTCAAAACAGATCTAAACCACTCATGCATGTCAGAATCACTCTGAGAATCAACATGCAAACATTTCATGCAAGTACAGTACTCCAAATTAGGAAATTGTCATGCATGCAATCATAATAATTCAAAACTCTGTCAATTTTGCTCACAAAATTGCAAAACTTCAGATGATCATATCTTTGGCTACAGGACACCAAATTAGGTGCTGTAAAGCTTAGATCAGAGGGAGACCTAGTGAACAAGACACAGAGCATTTTAAACGTTATACACTGGATGATGTGGTTATTATGTTACCTAAAGCACGTCGTGAACCTAAAGAACACATACCGGAATCTAAAGAGGTTTACGATGGCCAAGCTAGGACACAGCCAATGAATCTTGCCGAACCAAGAGAATGAAAAAGATTGTACAAGTGGGATCACAACTTACTCCTGAACAGTATCAAGCACTCCGCTTGTTACTTATTAAGTATCAAGATTGCTTTGCATGGACTTATCAAGAATTGAAGGGTATTCCGACATTAGTACCTGATGCAGTTCCAAAGATTACAAAGTTCTATCGCTGTAATCCTGATGTGGCAGATCTGATAAAGAAAGAACTTCAGAGATTGCTTGACGCCGATTTCATTTATGAGATTGAGCACACTGAATGGATTTCACCGATTGTCATTGTTCCTAAGAAAAATGGAAAATTGAGGATTTGTGTGAATCTCAAAGCATTGAATAAAGTGACACGGAAGGATCACTTTCCGTTGTCTTTTATTGAAAGCATTTTGGATCGCCCTGCTAGAGCGGAAGCTTATAGTTTCTTGGATGGATTTAGTGGTTACAACCAGGTTAAGATTGCACCTGCCGATTGCCACAAAACTGCTTTTGTAACAGAATGGGGCACCTATGCTTACAAAGTAATGCCGTTTGGACTCTGTAATGCACCAAGTTCATTCCAAAGAGTAATGCAATTTGCTTTTAAAGATTATCTGCAGAAATTCCTTGAAATTTACTCGGACGACTTGGGAGTTCATAGTACAGATGCAGACCACCTGGATCGATTGGAGAAAGTATCTGAAAGATGCCGCAAATATCAGATTTCTCTGAATCCTGAAAAATGCCAAATATGGGTTTCGCACGGATATGTGATATCAAGACATGGTATTTCCACAGATTATTCTAAGATCAAAGTTATTGTGGAATTTCCACCGCCAGCAATAATTCAAGGAGCTTATGTGTTTATGGGTCATGCGAACTACTATCGAATTTTTATTATCTTCTTTGCGGATTTAGCACGACCTATATACAAACTAACTATTGTTCCTATTTGGACAGTAGAGGCGTTAGAAGCCTTTGAAAAGTTAAAAAAAGCATTAACTTCAGCACTAATATTGTGTTCTCCAGATTGGACGATAGAGTTTCATGTTCATACGGATGCCTCAAAATTGGCCATTGGATCAGTTTTGACGCAGCCAGGTGACTATAAGAAGGATTATCCTATACGATTTGCAAGCAGACAACTTACAGATCCAAAAAAGATTTATTCAACAACAGAACGTGAAGGGCTAGCCATGATTTTTTCTATTCGGGAATTTCGTCACTACCTCATAAAAATGCACTTTGCATTTTATACGGATCATCAACCGTTACTTTACTTGGTAAACAAGACATGCAATACTGGACGTATTGCAAGATGGTTCTTATTATTGACTTAATTTGACTTTCGGATTGTGGTTCAGAAGGAAAAGCAACATTATCTAGCCGATCACGTTTCGCGAATTGAATCCGCACCAATTAATACTGAAGTGGATGATAAACTGCCAGATGCTGTGTTGTTTTATGTTGAAGCAGTACCTGAGTGGACGGCAAATATTGTTGAGTACCTGATGCTAGGACAACCGAATGACTCTTTGACAAAAGTACAGAAGAGACAATTGATTCATAAGGCTCAACCTTATCAATTGATTGCAGGACAATTGTACCGTCGTGGATCAGATAATATTTTACGAAGGTGTGTTTTACCACATGAAGTACCAAATTTAATCACGTTTTCACATGATGGCATGGGTGGAGGACACTTCTCTATAGATATTACTGTTCGCAAACTTTTGCAATCCGGTTGTTGGTGGCCTACGCTTCATAAGGACACAGAAAATTTTATTTAGACATGTGATGTTTGCCAGCGAGCACGACGGGCTACTCGACAGAATTATGAACCCTTGCATCCGGTTTTATCACAAGCACCGTTTGAAAAATGGGCACTGGATTATGTTGGTCCTATTCATCTTGCCGCGCAAGGATCTCAGGCCCGATACATTATCATCGCAACTGATTATATGACCAAGTGGGTTGAAGCCAAAGCTGTCAAAGTGGCTGATGCGAAATCTACGGCCAAGTTTCTATATGAAAATATTACAATCAGATTTGGATGTCCGATCGAAATTGTCAGTGACCGGGGTACACACTGTTAATCAAACAATAAAGTGTTTACTGGAATATTTTTTCGTTATACACAGATTTAGTACTCCCTACTATCCTAGAGGGAATGGCCAAGCTGAATCTTCCAATAAGATTCTTTGTACCATTTTGACAAAGACAGTTGAAGCAAGTCGGTCCGATTGGGAACATAAACTGTATGCAGCATTATGGGCATTCAGAACTGCTTACAAAAATAGTACCAATCAAACACCTTTTTAACTGGTTTATGGTCAAGATGCTGTTATGCCAATTGAATTTTTAATCCCATCTTTACGCATAGCAGCCATAGAATGATTGAATGATGATATGTCTTTACAACTCCGTCATGAAGCGTTGCACAAATTATGTGAAATCCGATTGATGGCAGTTCATGCCTTAGCAGCAGAGAAAGCCCGCCGCAAGGCATGGCACGATCGTCAATTGCACAAAAAAAAATTTAAAAGTAGGAGATCTTGCATTGATGTACAAAACCAAGCTGATCAAGGGTAAGTTGAAGTTTACCGGTGAAGGCTCGTATAAAGTGAAGGAAATCCTGAACTATGGCACAGTAATTCTTGAGCACTTGGATGGAAAACGATTCGATGCTCCGCTAAATGGCAATCGATTACGCAAGTTTTGGCAGCCTGCTCCGCCAGTTCAGCAAGCTTGATCTCTTTATTTTTTAATTTTATTTGTTTTTCAATTTTTTGTTTTCAGTATTTAATTTGCTGACTTTTTTTGGAAAAAGACAGTTAAAAAAAAAAGAAGCAAAAAATAAGAAAAGACTGATGAGCAAAAGTCAGGAAGTCATCAGCATAAAGAAAAGGAAGCACAATATTTTTGATGGACAATGACTTAGAAAATCACTGATTGGACAGATTTGGCTTAATACAGTACCAGAAACCTTCGCTGAGCTCTCAGATTGTACATCCACCCTTGATTTATCTAAATTGAGGTGGGCGAAGGTTCCTGACAAGAGAAAATCCAATTTTTGAGTCAGACGAATGTTCAGTGATATGCCATTTTGGGAACCTTCGCCGAGCATCATAACCTCATTATGAACCTTTGTCGACCTACTAGATGATCTTAAAATGTCAAAATTAGGTTGTCCATAGGTTCAGATTGTGAAAAAATACATTTATGACAGTACCTGGACGAAGGACCCTCCTGGGCGAAGGTTCATCCTTCGCCAGCCCTGGAAAACGTTTGCCTGATAGGTTCAGATCCCTAGAAACCTTCGTCGAGATTTTTGTAGTCTATTTTTTCAGTACTGCACATGCCTGCAAATTTTTGTTCAGAACTGATCAGCCAAACTACTATTCAGTGTAATGGACCCACCAAATTCACCTATAAGTTGGCTGAATTTGATTCATTCCTCACTTGTGCTAGCAAAGCTCTTGCGAATTTTTCTTGCGACCAAAGCCTTCCAAATTTCCTACATTGCCTTCTGATACACTTTCACGCATTTATAATTCCTTTCTGATCATCATGTCTTCTACCGATACTTCCCAGTATCCACGCTATACTATCCATTCTGATGTCCCATCTGCAACGGACATCATGATTCTTCCTAGCACAAGCATGGTCACTCAGTGGATGACCCTTGCGGAGCCTCTACTCACTGCAATGGGTATTCATGAGAGAGCCTTTTCGGGTCGTATCAATATGGATTTCATCACTCTTGCCTTCAGTATGTGGAAGGAAGAGAAATCCAATTCTATATCACTTTCCAAGGATCCACACACAAGGTGCGCATCACTGAGGCCGCCCTTGCAGCCCTAGGAATATCATCTGGTACGCAGGCCTCACCCAATCACAAGGACGCCAAACAGGCCATCAAGCCATTTATTGACCTCACCAACGATCTGCATTGGACCAATGATGGCTATCTTTTGGAAGCCATCACTGAGCCTTCCATCCACGTAGCTGCCCAGCTATTGACTAATTTCCTGATGGTTGGCAACCTCAGGAAAGACCGCATCACATCTCAAATCCTTCACCGGATAGTGGAATCACACACTAAGTTGGCCAAAGCCCCTCTTGAACCATATAATTGGTTCAAGACTGTTTCTGGTGAGCTCAAACGAGCTATTAAGGCCAATACTAAGCAACAGTTCGCGGCTGGCTCTTTATTGTCCCTTTTAGCCGCTTCTCACTTAGAAAACAGAATCCATGGCTTCCACTTGGATTCTATGCTTTCGGCCTACAAAGAAGCACCGACAGAATCATCCCATCAGGCCTCAAGCTCTCATAGTCGTCGTTGTCCACGCAACGAGATCGTAATTACTGACTCGCCTTCCGCGTCACGACGTCTCACTAGGCATGCCTCGTCAGCTGCGCTTCCACCCCTTGCTGCTGTTCACATTGAACTTCCCATCCCCTAGCCTCTGATGCTTCCCTCGACTCTGCTCCCATACAAGGATAGTCTGTGACCATTGGGCCTACCATTCCCATCACAGTTGCCCAGGCCGCCTCACCTCCACACACCAAAGCCACCTCACCCAACACACAGTTCTTTATGGATATGTTCGATGATTCCGACCCCCTTGGGGCCACCAAAATCTTTGAAATGCCCCAGAGCCCCGCGCCCTTTGAACTCCAATCCCCTGTAAGAGGATTCGGACATATCCATGAATCTACTGTTGGTGTCGAAGATGCCAGCCAACAACCTCGCACACAAGGTAGCCCAGCCACACTTCGGGTCAACACAGTTGTAAAATCACCAAAACAATTCGACGCCACAATGCTTGAAGGGTTTGAAGAGGAGGATATTTTTGAAGAAGAAGAGACCATGGCACCTATTCCACGCCAACCAAGAACAGTACCATCTGGTCCTCCTGCTGTTGTCGCTGCCACGACCATCAATTCTGGTGATGCTCTAGGGTTGGTTTAGCCATAGATCTTGAGGATAAGTTGAAAAGAGCTTTTACAACTCCTTTTGTGCATTTCCCTATCACTTCATGTTGTTTGGGCTCAGAAATCTCCAAGAAATGTATCAATCATTTGGAACTTTGGTATTCGCAAATTTTTATTTTATTTTTATCAACAATATATGCACAATAACAACAACCAACAATATTGATGATCATATAACCGTGTGTCATCAACCTTTGGTGTGTTATATATATACCCTTTTGTATTTACTTTTTTGCTTTTGTTGTGGGCTAGTTTTTGTTCAAACTTTAGAATGAATGTGACATATTAGTGATTGGTTGGGCCAAAATCGAGTCAACTTGAGATATACTACTCTATGTACTTAACACGTACCAAATGTCTACATTAAGTTTCTTAATCAATTAATGTGTTTGGCATGACCTTGTTGACCATTATATGGCTATTTTATGTGCAAAATATAATAATATCATCAAAATTGTTAGAAAATCACACTCGACATTACATGGTAAAATTAAATTGTATGTCTCAAGGTGAGGAAAGTAGATTTAATCCATCAAACCAATGTTTTTTATAATAGCTCGATAGAGTCTATGAGATATTGTTGAAGGAATGATCTTTCAATGAAATTTCAACTCTAGAAATGAATTTGTTTCTAGAGAAAGTCATCAACCACCAAAATCAAATCTAAATGCCTATTAAGTGCATATTTGGAGTATTGTCAATAGGGAGCCTCTACACAAAGCTCAACGTTAAATAAGATATTATTTTCTAGGAGATAGTGAATTTACTTCCAAGCGATGTTTGAGATGACTAACATAAATGGAAGCCACATTTTTTCTTCTTCTCAATAGCCACTTTCATAAAATAAGATAAAATGGAAACTTGTTTGATGTTTATTACTAAAAATTTGACTCTTATTTTCTTTTAGGGGAACATCCATATTTAGTAGAATATTACAAGATCTCAAACCTTGAGTTTTAGAGTCCATAAATTTTATTGAACTTATTGAAAAATATTTATAAAACTACAAAACCGTTGTGACATCATAAACACATTTAGTGAATTTTGCACAATATTGGGAAGGGAAGGCTAAAAGTTAAACTGAGACAATGCACAACCAATGATAAACTTATAACACTCCAAGTACTGAGGAGTTGCTCGGTATACAAACTATACCTTTTTGTGATAAGTGTTGTGATGAGCAATCACTTCTTATTGGGGGCAAAAGGTTACAATTTGATAAGACTAGCATAATTTGAATTTTTACTTATGATTTATAGTTTGATTTCTTTGTTAGTTTTGTCAACATGCTAGCTCTTGATGATTACTATCGAAGTTGAATAATTGGTGGATTTTAACTGGCAAGAGTTTTGAGTAGGAGAATCTAGAAGGCAATGCTTGTCAAAAACCAGCAAGCCTCCATAAATGCATGATATTTGAGGAAAACTTAGGACATTTTTTGAGCATTCCATGAAACATCTTTTTTCTACTTTTATGATTCAATGCAATATGAATAGAATTATCTAGCAATTGGCTTATCAAACTGATCATAACTCAAAACCCACTTTTAACTCGTAACTCACATGTCAATATCACCTATTTGACTTGAACTTAAAAGCTTGAAGAATGCAAAACAAATGTGCTTATGAAAATTTGCAATGCTACCCTTGAACTTAAAACATCCCTTCATTCATTCATGGTGACCCTCAAAATCATGTCACCCCCATAGTAGAGTTGGACAACAGTATTTACTACAAAGTTAGTGTGTCCCCTAGGGGGGTTTCATCGAAGCCATATTGGAGTTGAGACTCTGCTAGGAACTCAATGGCTAGGCCACCTTGTAATAGTTTATAAAGATTTACAACAAAGTTGCTAACATTGGAATAAAGGAAGAAAGCCTAAGTCAAATCATGACAACCAATCTACCAAGTCTAATCTTAAACATGCCCAAAATGTAGGGGAATATTCTAGGCATTATGTTGCATGCATGCGGCAACTAAATAGTATGTAAGGCACACACCCATTTGAATTTTCCCTAGCATTATTATAAATGATATAGTATATGAGTTAAGTAGTTATTTTAGGGCTTTTTATCTCCCCTAAAAAGCTTAAGCCTTTGTCCAAGTCTCGAGTGTGTTAAACCACTTGTTCATCCAACTAACAGACTAGTTCATTGGCAAGCAATTTTCTTAGCGCGCCCAGCTAGATCTCTGCTACGTGTCATGATCGCCAGTTTAAGTATTCGATGACATATGTTTGTGCAGGTGGCAAAATCTGTAGGGTGTGGGGCTAAAATGGTTTATTTTTGCTTTTCCATTGACTGGACTGGAATGAGAGTAGGATGGGACGATGGTCCATGGGATGGAGTTGAATAGTCAGTCAGGCAGCCAGCCCAGGCAGGCATGTGTTTTGGTCCAGGCCAGGCTTGAAGCCTCAAGACTAAAATCTGCAGGCAATTGAGCTGAGAAAGATTGATATATATATATATGTGTGTGTACTAATGATGGATGTCTGTAGAAGTATGGTGGCAAATTCAAGGTTGATTCCTGGATCCAGCAAATAGACGCGTTAGATCTCGCATGGCAGCAAATTGACCATAGTATTGCTGGGCTCTTGCTCGGGATATTTGTGCATCCAGTTCCAGGATTTGATTTTTGATTGCTCATTGAGGAGGATTGAGGAAGAGTAGTTTTGTACGATGCTGATTGGGGTGCAGCAGCTTCTGCTGCTGACGTGGAATTGCAGTAGAAAGTAGCTACATTAGAGGTAGAAGATTTGTTGCTAAGTTGGATGGACCCGAAACGGGTGGTGGTGGCTGTCAGGAGTGGGCAGAAAAGTAAGGCAACGCTGAAATGGGTTCTGGATCATTCTGTGTCAGAAAGAGATGTCGTGGTGCTGCTTCACGTGCGCCCTATAGTGAGAATGATTCCCACTCCAAGTGAGTGCTCTTTTATCCCATTTTCATTTTCCCCTGTTCTCCTTCATCGTTCCAGTCATATAATAATTCTTGCTCATCCCTCTGTTGAGAGCTGCTAAACGTTGCTCATAGACAGAACTCTGTAAAATATGTACGGTCTTTTAAAAATTAAAATCTGTTTGTGCCGGGCTCAAGCAAATAGAATTTGGAATGTAAAGATCTCTGGTTCTTTAGAGGAAGGATGTGCTAATTGGCACTACAGTGAAAGAAAATGCAATCTAAGATAAGCTGTGTTTTGATGCAGTGGGAGACTTCCGAGCAATTGCAGAACTTGATAACAGAATAGTGGCAGCTTACCTTCAAGATATAGAGACCAAGACCAATCAGATGTTTACTAAGTACAGGCGCACATGCGAGTTATACCGGGTAAATGACTGTAATCTGGAGCGATTTAGTCCAGATTACTTATTTATTCAAACAAGCTAAGCCAAGGAGGTTGCAGTGGGTTATAGAGGATGCACTTGTTTGCCTGAATGCTTATTGTTTGGTCGTGGCAGGTAGCAACAGAGTTTCAAGTAGCTGAACACGACTCAGTGGCCGAGGCATTAGTGGAACAAATATCAAGACTGCAGATAAGGATGCTGGTGATGGGTGCTGCTCCCCGCTGTTTACTTCTCAGGTTCAATTTCTTCTTTCAAAAATTAGCCAAAATAATTGTTTGAGTTTTTTGAGTCCTTGTTTTGTGGATTGTTGACAAGCTCGTTCAAACCACCCCTCCTAATCTCTTTCAATAAAACGAGATCGTTTTAAAATAAGTCAAGATTTTATGAATTTGTGTGGACAAGGACAGAGAAACCCTGGGGCGTGTGTATGTGTGTTTCAAGCTAGAAATATTCTATTTAAGGCCACTGTTCGTGTGAAGAGTTACAATATCCATTATGAGATTCAACTCAATTTTGGACTTTGTAGACCTTAGACTCTAGAGTATAAGAAACAAAACAAATTGTCCCTAGGCTAACATTTTTGGGTGCTTCTTAGGTTACACTCACAACCTTACCTATAGCTGGGGCTGTTGATGAGTAGTGATCCAGTATAATATTTGTATTGGAGCAGTGGAATGAGATTTTAACCAATCTGTGAGAGTAATTTTTTTTTTTTGTCAAAATCCATTTGTCGCATCAAGTCTGGCGTAATTGATTTGGGAGTTTACCTCCTTCATAAGAGTTTCTTCTTATTCTCAGTTGGGGCTGCTGTGAAGAAAATTTTGAGTCGTTTTACATTTGCTTAGGCACATAGAGACGGAGAAATGAATTTCTTCTTATGGATATTCTTTTGGGTCTTATAAGTATTCAACCTGAAAATGCCAAAGTTGTGAAAGTGCATTTGTGGATGATGATGCCTCTTAGTTTAGGATAGTGTTTCATATGCTTTTAGATTGGACAAATATCTTAATAACAAAGAGGTGTTACTGTGCAGGAAGGTCATGGGGCCAAGAATGTTTGAACATGTTGCCAGAAATGCCCCAGATTATTGCAATGTGCTGGTCATCTCAAATAAAAGTTTGATATCAGTTCACAATTCGACTGGCCCTCCTCCGTCTCCTCCACCAGCACCAGATCCTCCAAGCTCTTGTAATGAAATCAGATCCAGTGCCACATTTGGTATGGAACTTCCTGATAATTTTCTCAATATGAGATTTAGATAATCAACTGATCTGCTGATTGTACTTCATATCCTGAAGACCAAGCAACATTGCAATGCATGGGATGAGCAAGACCTAGAGTAATTTGTCCACAGATGGGGATTATTCAAAGAATACGGTAGTCTAAAACTAAAGTGGCACAAACTTGAGATACAGAGCAGTATCGCCATTAATTTGCTTGTTACCCGAACCCCTGATGCGCATCTTCTCAAATGAGCAGTCATCAGCTATTGTGATTCGGAGACATTACGTCCAATTGTTTTGAGCTTCAATTTGATGATTGGAGTTTGAACCCCATTTTTCAAGAGACATCAATTTGATAGATTGGAAAGAAAGGAGGATGCTCATGTTCTGGTTTTCTGTATAAATCCCCAGTTGCATACCACCCACCAATCACATCCATAGTCTATACGCAAAACTTTGGTCATCCTTGTGTTGACCCAGAAGTATGTTGCTCAAAGGTTTCATGCAACATAGCAAAGGATTGGACTGTCAGAAGTATAACTCTATTGATTCTTATCAACCCTAATTCTCTTAGAAAAAAACCCAAGCCTTCCCTTCCATTTGACCTATTAAAAGATCTTCATACCTCATATATATCCAACAATCTGGTTCATGCTATTTTTAGTGTTCTTGACTGACAGATGCCATTCTCCAACTCCACCTAACAAAAAAGTAAGGTTGGTGAATTTAAAAACTATCAGCTTAGGGTCTGGTGTTGCTCAATCAGATATGCCCTTTCAGAATAAGTGACAGCAGTATTATGACACCACAAGGTCTCAAGAAGTGCTGGCTGGTTTTTGGCAGGGGAGATTGAAGAAGAATGGAGTGGTGATGGAGACCTGCCACCACAATACCCTACTAGACCAACAGAAAGTAGTGGGGAGATTGTAGAAGAATGGAGTGGTGATGGAAGCGTGGTGCACAGAACCCCAGTAGGTCGCTCAAAATTGCCAGCAAGGTACCCTGCTAGACCAACAACAGTCAGCAGCGGGGGGATTGCAGAAGAATGGAATGCTGATGGAGGCCTGGTGCACAGAACCCCAATACGTCGTTCAGGCCTGCCACCACAAACCCCTGCCAGACCAACAGAGAGGAATAATCCATCCGTTCAGCCATTCAGAGACGACAATGGGCTACCTTTTTGGACTGCTCTAGAACAATTTCCTTCAGATCAAATATGCTCTTCAAGTTTAACTGGCTTTGCAGAAACAACCTCAGGGCATGGGATGACCGAGGAAGATGCTGCCAGCAGTTATTCTAGCCCAGAGCCTGCTATAAGATTTTCTCCCAGAGATGTTGGTAGGCTTGGGAGAGCCCCATCGGCACCCACTATTGACATGTTAAATTATTGGTCAGATGTTAGCGCAGGAAGCGTTGGTTCATATCAAGCTCCTAGGGCCGATCCTCGCCCTCAGGTGAACCATTTCTGCATAAAATTGTAATTGCGGTGTCCGAGAGAAAAAATCTGTAGTAACTTGGTACATAAAAGCAGTTCTGCATCAGAACGATGTGAAAAAAGAAAGGTAAGTTTTTGCTTGGTAATACAGTGTGATCATCGATCTTTAATGATGCCTAATGTAGAATCGTTTCCCTGATCAGGGAATAGAAATACTTCGAAAGAGTTCTGAAAACGCATTACGTCTTTTGAGAAAAGCACAAGAAGATGCAAAGTTTCAAGCGATGGAGCGTCAAAAAGCAGAAATGAGCGCTGCCGTTATTGCTATTAAGGTATACAATAATGGTATGATCTTTGATCTGGTTACGAAAATTCATGATTCGATTCAAACCTTCAAGCAAATCAAAGAAGCGATTCGGCTTATATCACAACTATTTTCATTACCTCAGGTTAAGGAATTTGAGATGAAAAAGGAAGGGGAGTCAAGAAAGTTAACTCAAGCTTTGGAGGCTATAGAAGTAGCAAAACAGAGAATTACAGAGGAAACGAAAAAGCGCATGGAGACATTGCAGGCTGTTGAAGAAGCAAAAAAACAGACGGAAGAAGAGAGGACACGCCGCATTCGGGCAGAAGCTCAGTCCCGTGAGCATGCAGAGGCACGGAAAGCAGCCGCAGATGCTTTGAAAAGGGTGAAGCAGAGGTACAGGGAATACACGTTTGCAGAGCTGGTGGCTGCAACAAATCGTTTCTCAGTTGGCAAGCTAATCGGAGAAGGCACATATGGAACTGTATTCAAAGGTACTCTACAGAATGTGAGCGTGGCAATCAAAGTTCTGAGAGACAACGTATTCCAGTGGGAAAGAAAGCTCGAGCAAGAGGTATTTTCTAATGTGATATAGAAGAAATAAAGTCTTTGTTTTTTGTGAATTGATGTTGGTGGTGAGTACTCTGTCACATCAACGGGATCGGAAAACTGCGGTTAACTCAAGCTTATAATTTTGCTAGCATTGCAGGTTGAGCTGCTGGGTCGCATCCATCACCCACATGTCGTTCTCTTGTTGGGTTGCTGCACACAGAATGGATGCCTGGTCTACGAATACATGGCAAATGGAACAGTGGAGGATCGGCTGTTCCGGAAGGATAATACCAACCCTCTTCCATGGCATGCACGTATTAGAATTCTGGCAGAAGTAGCAACTGCATTGCTGTTTCTTCACAGCACCAACCCTGAGCCGATCGTGCACCGTGATCTGAAGCCAGGCAACATCTTCCTGGATCAAAATTATGTGAGCAAGGTGGGAAATGTTGGCCTAGCCAGGCTTATTCCTCCAAGATCTGCCGACAGACATACCTTCTATGCAAGAGATACAACTCCACTAGGAACCCTTGCATACATGGATCCTGAGTATCAGCAGACAGGAGTTGTCAGCCCCAAATCAGACGTCTATGCTTTGGGAATTGTGATTCTCCAGCTTCTGACAGGAAGGCCCCCTCTCGGAGTGATAAAGCTTGTGAAAGAAGCATTGGATTCAGGAGCTTTTTCTGATGTGTTGGATCAAACTGCTGGGAAGTGGCCTGTTGAAGAGGCCAAGCTGTTGGCTAAAATGGCTCTGCGGTGTTCTCAATTGCTTCGTGGAGATCGACCGGATCTTGAAAAAGTTGTGCTCCCTTGTCTTGAGACAATGAGAGTATTCGCCGAACAAACCGCTGGTGGAGCTTCCAGATCTCATAGGGAGGAGGATACTGTTCCTCCTATGTTCTTTTGCCCCATAACACAGGTATTCGTTGATGCTTGAGGAAAAGGCTTGTAAGGTATCAATGAGTTACAATTTTAGCAAGCAACTACTTAACCAAACTTGGCATTTGCAGGAAATTATGGACAATCCAGTTATTGCAGCAGATGGGTACACCTATGAAATGCAAGATATCTGTCGATGGCTGGCTGCCAATGATACATCTCCAATGACCAATTTAGTACTTGAGCACAAAAACGTGACTGCAAATTACAATCTTAGATCTGCAATCCGTGAATGGAAGGACTCACAGCATTGATCCCAGCAGCAGGCATAGGTAATTATTATATACTCATACACAATTGTAGATATCACCAGTAATTTTGCCAGATTTCGAGCTTTCTGATTGATTGATTGATGATGATGATTATATTGTGAGAATCAGTGTGGAGATGAGCACATGACATGTGCACAGACTGTATTCTACTTTTAATGGAAACTCAAGCTTCTTCAAACCGAACTGTCATATCAATTGATCTTTCGAACTCTATTCACTGTGGCTCGCTTGAACTATCGTGGCAACATCCATTGCCATGCATCTCATACATCGCTTAGTAGCATTTTTAATGTCATTTTGGTAGGGCATTATCAAGAAGAATTTTCCCCCTCTCTAAGTGTGCATTCTCAATAATGTCCTTTATCATTTATGTACCATGGAAAGGGCCAGGCTTTCCATTGTGTAATGGATACCTTGCTGCTCCTAACGCTTCGCGCAGGCTGGAATGGGCAACAATTTAAAAACAAAAAACAGATGCATATTCTGCTTTTTAATTTGTTAAAAAATGGGCAGAATATGCACAAAGCATCCATTATGGGTATTTGGCGGCCGTAATCTTATTTTCACCTTTTTAATGAAGAAAAGGGAGGCACCTCGAGGCTCCTTCACTGAATCTCTGTGCCTCCCTTTTTTTCTTTTCTTTTTTAAAAATCTCTTTCACATGCACCTTTCGGATGCCGGAAGGTGCATGTAACCGCCCTGAGGCCAAAAGCCTTCCTTGGGTAGAATGCCTCAACTGCAAAAATTATGGCAAAAACAAATTTAAAACAAAGTAAAAACTGAAATTACGGCAGAGAAGGACGACACATCAATTTTTTTTCAAAAAATCAACAAATTTAAAATGATTTTGAAATTGAAAATAATTACAAAAACATTTTGATACTCAAAATTCATGAAAATTCACTAATTCTATGTGTCCAAAACTGGGAGCTTTGGGACTTTTACGTTCCAAGTCTCCAACTTTGCTCCTGAAGCTAAATAAACTTTATATCTATGATTGATGGCTTCAATTTCCAAGTTGAGTTTTTGCACAAGACAAGAATTAATAAAATTATGAGTTGAACCATTGTCCAATAAAATACTCACTTCTTGATCTTTAACTTGTTGGAATGGCAAAGTGGTGCCACAGTCCACGCTCAAAGAAATCTCATAAGTAGAAGTGGGACTTTGTTCAAAGTGGATATAAGTGGTAAATGTCTAAGTGTTTAATGTCCCCTGGTACCAGCCCCTTTGCGAGCAAGGGGGAGCACTTGGATTCGTGGGCGGCTAGGCGTCCGGGGACGGGATCCCGGAACGCGGCTCACGGAAGGGGCAAAAGGCTCCATGATTTTGGTGCAACCTCTGAACCAGAAAGGTTAAGTTGTATCCGTTGAAGGCCCACCGAATTCCTACATGGTATCAGAGCAGGCAACGTGACCTGTGCCCCACTTTGAGGGGGAGTGTTGGAATGGCAACGTGGTGCCACAGTCCACGCTCAAAGAAATCCCATAAGTAGAAATGAGACTTTGTTCAAAGTGGATATAAGTGGTAAATGTCTAAGTGTTTAATGTCCTCTGGTACCAGCCCCTTTGCGGGCAAGGGGGAGCACTTGGATTCGTGGGTGGCTAGGCGTCCGAGGACAGGATCCCGGGAACGCGGCTCACGGAAGAGGCAAAAGGCTTCATGATTTTATTGCAACCTCTGAACCAGAAAGGTTAAGTTGTATTCGTTGAAGGCCCACCAAATTCCTACATAATTGTGCCAGTTAAACGGAAAAGTTCATTAGGCAAGAAAGAAATAGTACCGATTCACACTCACAATCTGTCAGGTTAATTTCCAAAGTCTTACCATTGCCTCCTAGGATTTCAATCATATAAATAGACATTTTCTTCCTTCTAGACAAAACTTCATCATATGTCCAGGCTTCTTGCAGATGAAACATAAGTTCTCTTTCTTAGCCTTTTTCTGGGACATTTTTTATAAATCTCTTTCTCTTCGGCTTCCTGAGTTCCGACGCTGCTTAGGGGATTTGATTCCTTCGTACTATGTTATTTTGCCACTTAGCTCTTCATAACTGATATCTTTGTAACCATTGAGTTATCCACAATTTTGGATGTCTGCCATGCCTATCAGATGGAACCACAAATCCACACCTGATCCAGTGATCTAAACAGAAGAATTAACATGGTTCACCATTACATTCTGATCTTTTCTGGTTAATGATAAGCTTCGAAACCCTACTGATGCATCAAATCTAGGGACAAGCTTTTGTCAACTAACAGATCCAATGTAATCCATGTATTAGATTACTCTTTTAACATCACAATTGACATCCAAAACTGTGAACTACTCAATGGTCACAAAGATTAGTTACGAATTCAATTAAATGAATTTAATCTAGAAAATTAATATCCAATATTAAGCAATTATTTACTGGAATTACTTAAAATCCTAAGGTGGATTATATATCGATAATTCTACTCGGGTATAGGATAAAAATGAAATTGTTTAAAAAAAAACAAGGTTACATCCTCTTACAATCTCTACTCTTACACAAACTCTAAAGCTTTCTCCTGTAAATTTTCAGGTTTACAGAAACTAAGAGGAGATCAAGATCTTGCAGAGAACAGCCGTCGTTTCAGTTCTCTTCTGATGCTTTGTGATAGTTCGGCTAGGAACCACATGATCACCGCGTGATCGGGAGTTAGGGCTGCACTGCACTCGGATCGTAAGTGTTTGACCCGCTCAATATAGTCCTTGACCCTTTCTCGTTTTCCCATCTTGACTTTGCTCAACAGGAGGAACGAGTCTTCCCGGAACTTTCTTGGTCTAAATCGCGTAATGAGAGCCGCTTTAACTGCTTCCCAGGTAGATTTTTCTTCCTATGACAGGTTGAGAAACCAATCCTGAGCCACTGCCAATAAGGACATGGGGAACATCATTAGCTTCTCCGCAGGTGTCCGTTCGCCATAGATTTCACAAGCTTGCTCGTAGGTCTGGAGGAATCGGATGGGATCTGATGATCCATCGTATTTTGCTATTTCCATCCGCGGTGCTCTCCGGACTGCTTGCAAGGGAGCGACAGGTACGGGTTGGCCCATTGGATCCATTGGTGTTGGTTTCGGTTCTGCCTCTTGTTGCACAGCTGTTAATCTGGGAAGGTGTGGTGCTTGATTTGCTATCCTTCGTGCTATTGATCATCCCGATCTCAGATTCATCCGATGGTGGGTTCCAAAGTGATTGGATCTTGCTTATACAGTAGGATGCAGTCTGGATCTCAAGGATCTGATCGATCTGATCGGCCGGAAGTGAATTTTAGGCCTTTTGCGATAGTTTTTCCTTGATAACTTTTTACTCCTTGTACTGATTGACCTGAGATTTTGACAGTAGCTGGATCTGATGCAGATCTTTCCACTGAACTGGTCTGCGAAGGGTTCTCTTGTGCGAGGGTTGGCTGTGCGAGGGTTCTTTAGCTGTTTTTGCAGATAAAAAACATGATATCTCTCAGATCCTTGGGAAGTAACTCTCGCAAGGCTCACAGTAGCTGGATCTAGATTAGATTTCACTATAGAATTCTCTGCGAGAGTTAACTCTTGCAAGAAGTGAAAATTTCACTGTCTATGAGAGTTCAAAACCACTTTTTTGGCTTGATCTTCACCAAATCTCAAAACCAACTCTTGCAAGCTTCATCATTGATGGAAATTATTATTTTAAATTAATTGAGAGGGTCTGCGAGAGTTCTTACTGGAAGGATTTGCTGGATCTTCACTTTTTAGTGATTTTTTTGCACTTAAATCCAATTTTCTGCTCATTGGAATCAAACTAACTCTCGCAAGCTCTTTTGTGTCCTGGTCTCACTGAGATGGAACTTCAGAGGGCTCTGCGAGAGTTCTTATGAAGATTTGAATTTTTTTGGATTTTATTCAAGGGTTTTTTTTGAAATTTTTATGATTTTTCTCTGATTTTTACTGCTTGGAACTAACTCTCGCAGGCTTCTATGCAGGTCTGGGACAGTACCCTGGAGCTGCTGCCAGTCATGCAAGGGTTAATTCACACTGGTTCAGGAGATATAAAAGTCTGATGAGATTTTAGGCTCTTTTTCCCTCCAAAAATGCAGATTGGTGTGTTGTTTTGGATTTTTTGGCTGGTTGGTTTGGGTTTCAAGCCCTTAGAGGCTATTCAGGGCCTCCTCTACCCTCTCACACCTCCTCCGCTAGCTGTGAACAGTCCAAACACAAAAAAAATATAGAAAAATAACTCTAAACACCCAAAAATCTACCTAAAACTACTCTAAAAAGCAAGAAAATAGCTAAAATGTAGCTAAACTAGTTAGTGGAAACCTATCCCCAGCAACGACGCCACTGTAGGGTCGAATATCTTGCGTAGTATAGCCCTCTCGCCTGTCAACAAGGGTTAGATCACTGGATAGGTACCTGACTATGCATAGATGCTATTTTTATTTAGTTTCCTACTCTCTCCCTTAACTCTATTCACCACTAACACTACCTTCCTGTAACTCTACTCCTCTACACTAACATTCATCATGCTTTTGGGTGAAGGGAAAGGATAGACAAGAAGAGGAAGAGAGAAGAGAAGAAAGAAAGAGAGAGAGATGAGATGGAGGTTAGCTCAATTGCTCAATGTCATTGCTTATGGAGAAACCTTAACTAATCACAAACAAGAAGCATGGAAGAAATGAAAATAACAAGCAAACACAACAATAGCATAAGCAAGATTGATTAGCAAATGAGTATGCTTGAGCTCTCAAAATAGTAGAGTCTATTAAGCATGCAAATAGTGTACAAATGGTGCCTTTTTATAAAATGGGGAAGGCCCTTGCCCCTCAATCCTATTGGCTAATATTCACATTGATCCTATCCATTCATCTTGGACCCAACTTGATCCAAGGTCCCACAAAAAGTACATTGGAAATCACAAGATTCATGTGAGTCCAAAATTGGACCCAACTCTAGAAAGTAAACTCTAAGTTTAAAATTGACCTTGGGCCTCAAGTTTTATTTTAATTACAAAGGCCCAAGTCTATTTTATTTTATTTACACTTTGGCTTGCGTGCTCATTGGGCCATAAGCTTATACGCGCAGGATGCCATGCCCGCGCAACACATTTTATTGGACAATTTTATTTATTTACACTTTGTTGGGAACACTCCCAACAATGCCTTCATGTGAAAGTGAAATGATCTGGGTGGCTTTATGAGGAAGAATACACTGCCGAAGAATTTCGTCTGGTCCTATTCGATACAACTGGCCGACAATCAGCTGATAAGGTCTAGCCTTCAAGATCAATTTCCGCTGTTCCGCCTTTGGTAGTGATTTGTCTGGTTGGCCCCGCATAAGATATTCAACAATGTCGGCAGCCCATTCTGGTACCGTGTCCACGTAAAATAAGGCATCATCTGTCAGCTCATCGTCGGGTTGGGTTGCAATCTCCTTCCCCTTGATTCGTGACACATGATCTGCCATGTAGTGTTGTTTTCCCTTGCGAACTACTATTCAAAAATCAAACTCCAACAACAGAAGTAGCCATTTGGTGATTCTTTTGGTGTTGCAGGTTTTATTAATGACTGGGTTAAGACTGCTCCAACTGCATACTTCGATGCGTCCGTATGCACATGAAACTCAATAGACCAAATGGGTGGGGCGTAAGATTGGTGCTGAAACCAATGCATCCTTAAGCTTCTAGAAAGCCTTTAGGACTTCCTCGTTCCAATGTGGATCCGTTGTGAGTTTGTAAATTAGTCGAACTAACTCCGCAAAATCAAGAATGAAGATCCTATAATAGTTAGCATGACCCATGAAGATGTAGACTTCGCGGATCATCCCCGGTGGTGGTAGATCAACAATGATTTCTGATCTTTGATAGATCTGTGGCGATCCCGTGTCTTGACGCTATATGGCCGAGAATCAAGCCATGTGTCACCATATATGGATTTTTCGATATTCAATAGCATTAATTCTTCATCAGAGAAATTATCCAAAATGGAATCTTTGGATTCAGTAGTTTCCAATCTTGATAGATAGTCTGCATTTGTATGATGTTTGCCAGGTCGGATTTCTACTGTACAATCAGACTGTGATAGTAGAAGTATTCAAATTGTAATTCAGTCTTATAAATTTGGTTTATTAACTAGATACTTTATAGCATAATGGTCAACATGAAATGTGAATGCATAACTTAATATATAATGTTGGGTTAGGATCTGATTCATATTGATTGACATGTCTGGCATTCAATACTTACTAATGCATCCGTCTATATCACGATATCCGTCTCTGAATCATAGTGACCTCCCTTGGCTGGCCTTGGGTGATCAATCGTGTGATCTGTCATAGATGATCCGTCATCAACTTTGGGTGCAACAGGTTTCACCGCCCATATGGTTGGATCAACGTTTACAGCCTGCTCTTTGTTTTCGAAGGTGAGTTTCCTTGTACCCCAGTTGTGTAGTACTTGCGCAGTCCTCAACCATGGTCTTTCCAGTAAAACACGGTATGCAGTTGGAGATTCAGGTATATTCATGACTACAAAAGTAATCACAAACTGCATGCCTGCTATCTTTACAGGGATATCGACAACTACACCTTTTGGTTTCACATAGGATTGATTTGCTAGCTTGATGGCGAATTTTGCTGGCTTCAACCCTTGCAAACCCCATTTTTCATACAAAGTAGTGGAGATCAAATTGACACCCGATCCTCCATCTACCACTACTGCCTCGTCCTCGTATCATTTGTGTTTGATTGGCAAAGTAATGTTGTGTTCCTCACTTTCCCACGCTGCTCCAATGTGGAGGACGTTACTTGTTTCTTCATAGCCCGTACAATATATGGGCTCAGGCGCTACTGGCTCCTCATCTGCTTTGGCCCATTCAACTAGAAGGCTTTTCGCTTGTGGTGCAATCCGCAGTAGTTCTCCGAGTGGTAAACTAACATGACTTGACAGTAAAAGTTTGAGCCTTTGAGTGCGTGGTTCCTCGGGCTCTACCATGTGAAAAGGTAGTTCATGTTGGTGCAACCGATCATTTTGATCAGTGCATAGTGGTGAGCCTGCTTGCGGTTCCCTTTCGACGCCAACTGGAGGTTCCGTGGGATTGTTCATTTTTGCTCTTTTTCCTCCGCTTGTGCTTTCTGTACTCAGTGTCTTATTTTCTAGTATTGTCTTCTTTCTTCCCTCACATTCGGATATGGCGCTGAAGTTGAGGGTTGGTCGTCAGTGACCGATGGTGGTGGTGAGGGAGCCACTTCTTCCTTCTTCTGTGCTCGCGTAACAACTAACACAGAAGCGTGGAATTGTCACCCTTGTGATGACATCCTATAAAGTCCTCAATCCAAGGATCCTATTCTAAGCATGCCAATCACAAGACAAGGGAACCTGATGGTGGGCAAACCAACCCAACTAAACCTAGATCGAACGGATCTAGCCCCCAAGCTATGGATCAATCACAAAGAGGAGTATGGCATCACACCAGCAGCATCCTGCCACCGGTCATGCTATCAAGCATACACTAGTGAGAGTCCAATAGGTATATTTATACCCTCCAAGGCCCATATAAATCCACCATCAAGTGTTTAGGCCTACAACCATTAATTATGACCATGTACACATAAGGGCCCCAATTCCCTTATAGTCACAATTAACTTACGGGTTGTTGGTGTGAAGTTTTTAGCACGTGTGAACTTCACCACACACCCTACAGGATCTTACTGAGGTGTTGTGATTGCACAAGATTGATCAAAGAACAATATGTTTGAAAAATCTAAGTCAAGAGCACAATGACATACATCTGATGAAAAAATCTAACTCTTCACTATGAGAAATGAATGTCAGAAAAAGAGGCTGCTCTCGAGTAGAGAGAGAAAATCATAAATAGAAAACTCGGGTAGAGAGAGAATGAGTCCAAAACACCAAAACCTAAATAATCACAACGTGGCAAAACATGCCCAGCTTTCCCTACATGAGAGAGACTCGAATTCCTACAGTGGAGTTGCATGGAAAGTCCACTTAACTGAACTAATTCACCTACCAGAGATCCACATGTGTAACTGCATGCATGTACTGCATGTCAACTCATAAAACTGTCTAGACATGTGTAGATCACAGAAACTACTTTGCTTGTTATATGCACTGATTGCATGTGGCTTGCATGCATACAGTAAGACTTTGCATGCTATCTAAACATCTGCATGTCATCATAATTGAACCTACCTAACTCAAATCCGAACTACACTAGAAGGATATGTGCTCAATTCACACTCGTTTTATGTACAACATGAAATCTAGTGGAATCATCATGGACATGACCCCAAACTCTAGATAGGAAGATAATATTTTAATAATCTTCACACTCCTCCTTAAAATTTATGTTCCTATCAACATAGATTTTGAAATTAGGCCAAGGTTAGACCTCATCTTCATAAATACATTATTGAGTAGAGGCTTGGTAAGAAGATCTGCAACACAATCTGAAAATGAAACATGCTCCAATGAGATCTCTCTTCCAATGACTTTTTCTCTTACAAAATGATGAGCCACTTCAATATGCTTGCTCCTTGCATGAAAGACTGGATTATTTGCAAGAGCCTGAACATAAATGTTATCATTCTTGATAATTGGTAAATCTTCATCTGCATAACACTTTACCTCCAAAAGTAGCCTTTTGATCCATAAAACCTCCTTTGTTGTGGTTGTAAGAGATTTGTATTCAGCTTCAGGATGACAAGAAAATAGTTGTCTGCTTCTTTGATAGCCAAGAAACCAAATTTCCTCCAAGAAATATAGTGTAAGCACTTGTGGATTTCCTATCCAACCTGTCTCCTGCAAAATCTGAATCTGAAAAAGCAATCAAAGTCAGATCTTCTCCTTCATAGTATAGTCCATAATCCAAGGTAGAAGATATATACCTCAAGACTCTTTTAGCCAACTTCCAATGATATAACTTTGGATCCTACATGTGTTGACTTAACTTATGAGCACAAAAGCTTAGATCAGGCCTAGTCAATGTTAACCAAATAAGTGAGCCAATAAGACTCCTATAAAGAGTGATGTCCTCAAAGGATTTTTCATCATCTTTATTAGGAACTTTTATAGTGTGCTCCATAGGTGTATTTATGCCTTTACAGTTCTCCATATGAAATTTCCTGAGCATGGAAAGTGCATATCTACTTTGGCTTATAAATGCATGACCCTTCCAAAAATCTATTTCAAGGCCAAGAATATAGTGAAGAACTCCTAAGTCCTGCATCTTAAACTCAGTACCAAGTGCATGCTTAGTTTCTTCAACTAACTTCTCATTGTTTCCACAAAGAACGATATCATTTACATAGATGAGAAGAATGATTACAAAGTTATCTACAAACTTATAATACGGAGAAGGGTCATATTCACTTATACAAAATCCGAGTGATATGAGATAGGAATTGAGCCTTGCATACCAAGTCCTTGGTGCCTGTGCCAGTCCATACAGACTTTTGAACAAAAGACAAACTTTTGATTCATCACATTCCTTCACAAAACCTGGAGGCTGCTCCATATTAATCTCCTCCTCAAGGTAACCATTGAGAAATGCATTAGAAACATCAAATTGGAACATACTCCATTTGTGAAAACATGCAAGAGAGATGAGTATTCGAATTGTTACCATCTTTGCAACTGGTGCAAAGGTATCTTCATAATCAAGACCTTTAATCTGTGAGTAGCCTTTGGCACAAAGTCTTGCTTTATACTTATTGATAGATCCATCATGATTATACTTGATTCTGAATACCCACTTACATCCGATCACATGCATGTTGTTTGGTGGCTCCACAAGCTCTCATGTGTTATTTGACATCAAGGCTTCAAATTCTTGGGTCATTGCTTCAACCCACTCCTTGGATTGAAAAGCTTCTTGGACATTCTTAGGCTCTTCATCTGATATAAAAAGTGCATGATAGGAAGTTTCACCTTCCACTTGCCTTCTTTCTTCATCATATGTGAGCCTCCTTGGCTTGGATCTTGCTCGTGTAGATCTTCTTGGTGTGGTAGCTTGAATCTGCTCCTCCTCAAGCCTCGGCCTCACCTCTTCTTGAACAACATCAAGATTGATGATTGAGCTTGCATGAGTCTCCTTGATCTATGCATCATCCAAGTTAAATTTCTGATCTTCATGGAAGATCACATCTCTACTAACAATATTTTTGTCAGTAGAGGGTAGATAGATCTTGTATGCTTTTTTAGTAGATGCATAACCTACAAAAATTCCTTTTACTGCACTAGGATCTTTCTTCTTCCTAGTTTCTAGAGGCACATGCACAAAGCATACACAACCAAAAATCCTAAGATGATTTACCTTAGGCTTTTTCTTATACAACATCTCAAATGGTGTCTTTCCTCCTATTGCAAGATCTGGAAGCCTATTACGCAGAGAAGCTTCCAGCCTAATGGCTTTTGCACATTCACACAAAGTTCTATTTTTTCTCTTAGCAACTCCATTTTGCTTAGTAGTATATGAACAAGAGAACTCTCTTTGAATACCCTCTCTCTCAGAAAAGTCTTTAAACTTATTGGAAGTGTATTCTCCTCCACTATCACTTCTTAAAGCTTTTAACTTGAAAGGAAACTGCTTCTCTACATAAGCTTTAAAAGAAAGAAAAACATCATAAACCATGGCTTTTGAAGACAGCATATAGATCCAAGAATGTCTTGTATAATTATCTACAAAAGAAACAAAGCAGTTGGCTCCTCCTTTGCTCTTAGTTGATGAGAAATGAACATCTGAGTGTACAAGTTCAAATGGTCGCTTTGTCTTGATACTTGATCTAGGAAAAGGTCTTCTATGTGACTTTGCCAGCACACAAGCTTCACAAGGTAGAAGCTCTTTTGACAGTGTCTTTGGTAGACCAACAACTTTTCCTTCTTTGACCATAGATTGCATCGCTTTGAAATTGGGATGAGCCAATCTCTCGTGCCACAGATCCTCCTGTAGAACCTTGGTCTCATAAGCAATATCTGAAATGTTAGCACTCTCCCTAGAATCTAGTTTGTATAACTTACCAATTCTAGATCCTCTAGCAATAACTTCATTTTCTCTTGAGATTATACACTTGTCAACTTGAAACTTGACATCCAATCTACTATCAAACAACTTTCCTACACTAATGAGATTCTTAGTCAATCTAGGTACATACAGTACATCATGTAAGCAAAAAGATTTTGATGATGATGCATGCAATGGAATGCTACCTATTCCTTTAATCCTGCACTCTACATCATTAGCAGTATAGATTGACCTTTTTGCACCTAGATATGGCATGAGATTAGTGAAAGAGTTCCTAGAACTAGACATATGGGAACTAGCCCCACTATTTATCCACCAAACTTTTTCATTCTTAAAAGGAATAGATGAAAAAGTAGACATCATTAATGAATCCTCTCTTTCACTCTCTACACCCTCACACTCATCCTAATTAGTAAGGTTAGCTTGCTTAGATTGGTTCTTCTTCTTGAAATAGTTTGATGCATGGTGTCCTTTCTTGCCACAGAAAAAACACTTGATCTTTGACAATTTCTTCTTGCCACTGGATGTTTCACCTTGTGAGGACTGATCCTCACCACCTTCTTTGGCTTTGTCCTTCTTGAAGTGTTGTTGTCCTTTGCCCTTGCCTCTTGACTTGTCTCTGATGAAGAGTGCTTTGTCATCTCCACCATCTTTCAATGAAAGTCTGTTGATCCTCAACATCTTGTTCTCTTGCCTGCTTTCTTTAGCAATGAGAATAACTTGCAGTGTCTCCAAGGATGGAAGATCCTCTCTAACATCATAAGTCTGCACAATATTGTCATACTCATCTCTAAGTCCATTTAGGACTACTTGAACAAGTTCAGTGTTCTTAAGAGCATCATTAATACCAGCTAACTCTTGATGAAGATCCTTAACTCTCATGACATATGATGAAACACTCTCATCTACTCTCTGATAACTTAGAAATATTTGGTTTCTAAGTGTAAGCAATCTAGAAGTATTTTTTATTTCATAGATTGTTTTTAGAGTATCCCAAGCTTCCTTGACAATGGTGCATGTACTGATCTCTCTTAACACTTCATTAGTAACGTTCATTTTTATAAAATGAAGGGCAATTCTGGTTCTTTTGTGAAATGCTGAAGCTTCATTAGGTGCAGCAGGTTCTTCTTTAGCTCCACTCACAATATCCATTACATCCTGTAGAATCAACAATGATTTCATTCTGATCTTCCACATTGCATAATTTGAAGATGTTAATCTCTCACTGTGCTCTAAGAAATGTGAACCAGATGAAGACATCTTCTTGGTGAGAAATTCTAATAATGATAAAAAAAATGGAGTTGAAAGGATGTTGCTTGGTATCTCAATCTAGGATCTAACACAGATGTTGATCCACCCTATGACATCTAGCAACAGATGTGAGAACAAATTCTCAATACAGAAAATCAATCTATCTTGAATTTGGATCTTGCTTCAGTCACAACAGAAGAAGCACATGCAAGCAAGAAGTCTATCTCTCCCACGAGTTTCAATGTACTGATAAACTCTCCAGGAACTTACTTTCAACTCAAACATAGTAATATGTGTGAAATAAAAAGTCTAAGACCTCAGAACACTCACTTCTATCCAATTGATTGACAATGAAATTTGATGAAAATGATGAAAAAGACAGATGTGTGCTCACTTTGGCATATCCCACGAATTGAGTACCCTCTCAAACTCTTTGATTGCCTAAAACTCTTCTAAAAACAAATCAAATTGATTTAGAAACAAGAGCAACACATTCTACTCTCCAATACCTATCCAACAAGCTATTAAACATCAAATTTGGATCATTCCTTGAGAAGTAGCACTCATTAAT
The DNA here is from genome assembly GCA_029204225.1 of Diphasiastrum complanatum. Lineage (NCBI taxonomy): Eukaryota > Viridiplantae > Streptophyta > Lycopodiopsida > Lycopodiales > Lycopodiaceae > Diphasiastrum > Diphasiastrum complanatum. The sequence continues at coordinate 53,922,779 of CM055097.1, forward strand.
GAGGGCTGATTTCACACGTGTGAGCTCTCTGTCCGTACAGAGCTCCGCCAGATCAGATCAGCCTTGATTTGATCCACTTATGATCCACAGATTGCTTGTTTTTTAGCGAGTTTGAATCCTTCTCCAAAATCCGAGTTCCTGCAAGCAAAAACACTGATGATATGATGTATACACCCTCACCTCTTCAAAGCATGAAGCTCTGGTACCATTTGAAGTTTTTAGCACGTGTGAACTTCACCACACACTTTACAGGATCTTACTGAGGTGTTGTGATTGCACAAGATTGATCAAAGAACAGTATGCTTGAAAAATCTAAGGCAAGAGCACAATGACATACATCTGATGAAAAAATCTAACTCTTCACTATGAGAAATGAATGTCAGAAATAATTCTAAGTGTTCAGTATGGGAAAAAGAGGCCACTCTCAAGTAGAGAGAGAAAATCATACATAGAAAACTCGGGTAGAGAGAGAATGAGTCCAAAACATCAAAACCTCAATAATCACAATGTGGCAAAGCATGCCCAGCTTTCCCTACATGAGAGAGACTCGATTTCCTATAGTGGAGTTGCATGGAAAGTCCAATTAACTGAACTAATTCACCTACCAAAGATCCACATGTGTAACTACATGCATGTACTGCATGTCAACTCATAAATCTGTCTAGACATGTGTAGATCACAGAAACTACTTTGCATGTTACATGCACTGATTGCATGTGGCTTGCATGCATACAATAAGACTTTGCATGCTATCTAAACATCTGCATGTCATCATAATTGAACCTACCTAACTCAAATCCGAACTACACTAGAAGGAGATGTGCTCAAATCACACTCCTTTTATGTACAATATGAAATCTAGTGGAAATCATCATGGATATGACCCCAAACTCGAGATAGGAATATAATATCTTAATAATCTTCATAGTTGGTCTACCGGTCCCTAGCGTGGATACGCTACCCGAGACCAGTCATGGGCTTGAAATTCTTCCCCCCTTATTCAAGTTCTGTCCTCAGAAGTTAAAACTGAGAAAGATCCTCCTGAAGCTTCCTTCTTGTTCCCAAGAATCGTCATCGTCCGTATATCCCTTCCATCGAACCAGATGCTCGGTAACTATACGATTTCTCAATTGTTTAGTTCCTGTTTCCAAGATCTTTTCGGGTTCAAGTGGAGACACACCCAATGATTCATCCAACAGGTCCAATCGATCTCCAAATCCAAGATGCTTTCCTTCATGTAGACTCTTCTTGAGACGGCTAACGTGAAACACGGGATGCACTTGAGATCCTTCCGGGAGTTTTTGTGCTAAGGATCCGATCTTTTTCAAGATCTTAAACGGTCCTCTATATCTAGGGGATGATTAGTAATGCTAGCCGGTATGCATTACACTCGAATCCATCGAGATTCTCAAAAATACCCAACCCCCCACTTGGAAGTCTCTCGACGATCTTTTCAGACTTGCATCATTCTCACGTGCAATCCGTAGCATTTCCTGAATATCATGTAGGAAATCCGCTACTTTTTGAACTTTGAACGCCCGAGTCTTTACCGCAATGGGTGATATAGATTTAAAATTATATGTAAACACACACGGGCTATAACCGGTAGCCAAATGCTTACTATAACCCAATCTCTGTCAAGGTGACTATCGAGATTGCTATAAAAATGTGAATAGATATCTTAACTGATCTTTTGATTATGCAGGTAATTCTTCTTTTAACCAATTAAGTATAACTAGAATCTAAACTATGATTCGTCAATCATAATTCATTGGATTCTTGTCCTATACTCAATAAAAAAAGGCAACTACCAATGATCAGAACAACTTTTAAACTTAGAGTCATCTCTAGTTTAGCAAATACGGCCTGACCAAAAGCGACCAGTGAACTTTGAATCGCAAATGTTCAAAATGTCACTTTGGTACCGTAAAGCCTAAATAGACACTCTATGACTACTTGGTCTATACCCGAATAAACATAGTCGATTTGGTAAGGTGATCAGTCGTACCAAAATTCCACTAACTTGTTTATTCATCCGGGGTATGAATACTATCCTCTCCTATGGATTAGGTATTTCCTAGAATCCGAGTTATGATTTACCAATCCCAACTCTCCAGATTCTTGAGACCATACCATATCATAAGAGTGTATCACAATTCTTAAAAGACACATGAGCTGTTCACAAAGTCCTTTCCATCTGGAAAGTTCCAGACTTTTACAACTCACACACAATGCCAATATAAGGATTGTAATCCAAAAAACGCCCTTACTTTAGACACGGCACAAATTGTCATTCCAAAGTTAGGGTCCCAATCTAGAATAGGTCTAGATTTTCCTCTTAAGTTCTAATCTAGAGTAACTTAAGATTTATTGAAACCTCATTACGTGAAGTTCTAACTTTTGGCAAACAACTATCCAACTCTCTTGAGTCTTTCGGGATAGCAATCCATCTATTCCAAACCGGAAAAGATAAGGCCCAAAAGTTCTTGTGTATTCTATGCACACACATCTATAAACAAATCCCAAAATGACTCACAGACGTTGTGACTTATAAGCAATCCATCTCAACCATAATATCCATAATTAAGATTACTATTGTTGATTTTCCACAACTAACTCAGAAGTAACGCTCCTGACTTGGTTAGTTGTATCGGATTTAGAAAATATTTAAATGTCTCGGTGTGGTACCAAAACACCACATTTAATTTGATTTTAGGTCAATAAGCAATTTTTCAATGAGAAATTACTATAACCCAGCGAAAAATGGTCTTAACACAATTCTCATCAATATGCCTATGTATCAACAATCAGTTTATGCATGCAAATAAACTTAGTTTACGGAATACTTTGTAGATCCACAAGATTAGTAGTAGTCAGAAAAAAACAAGTAAATGAAGTTCTTGAGAATTTATAAAAACTTCCAACTTCAACTTAAACAAACATTCTTTTGCCCCTTTTCACAATCTTTACAGTCACCGTAAGGTTTACAGTGACAGATTCAGAAATGGGGAAGAATGAACCGGCTTTTTCTTTTTCATAACAACAAACAATGTTGGTACACCCACGACTTCAAGCACATCAAGAAACAATTTTTTCGTTCCTTTACAGTTTCCATCCTAGGCTTCTGGGCCGTTTTTTGATCGTGTCTGTTTTCGAAAAAAAAATAACACCTTGGTCACAAATCCAAGAATTCCTGTTCTCGGTTGCCCATTGCAGTTAATAAAGCGAATACACATTTCGTTAACTGTGAAAAAAGCTTTACGGAATTCCACCAGGAATTCAGCCCAGTCACAGTTCTATGGGTTGCACTCTTTTGAGGCTTGACCCAAAGCACCAACAAAATTTGCTTTAGTTTACTCTGGGATGTTGTGCAGCGACAAACGGTTTATTTAGTCATCGACAACTTCCGAGCATTACTCACCGAAAAAAATTTCCATTTTTAAGCCCAAGTTGTTTTAAATTAATGGCCTATAATTGTCTAAAATGATTTTGCATTTGGTTGTTTCGATATTTATAGCTTTTCTAAAGTTCCATAACAGTCTCACCCAAGGTTGAGGTATTATAAAATCAGGGGGTCCATCATTTTTAGGTGATGCATAAAGCTTTTCTTGCATTCCTTCTATTGTTTTTGCAGATTTCAGATGCAATAAGGGCATCTATACAGCTATTCTAAACTCCTAAAACAATGTCATGCCCATGACTGGTCTCGGGTAGCGTATCCACGCTAGGGACCGGTAGACCAACAACCCGTAAGTTAATTATGACTATAAGGGACTTGGGGCCCTTATGTGTACATGGTCATAATTAATGGTTGTAGGCCTAAACACTTGATGGTGGATTTATAAAATAGGCCCGTCATCTATAACAGATTCCTCCTGGAATCTCTAACAGATGCTTCTCCTTGATAACCCTCTTTTCTTCCTACCTCTCCCCCTTTTTAAGAGGAAACTTTACGAGTTTCCAAAGGGTCCATATCAATCGAGATTTGCTCTGATACCAATATAAAGTCCTCAATCCAAGGATCATATTCTAAGCATGCCAATCACAAGCAACACAAGGGAACCTGATGGTGGACATACCAACCCAACCAAACCTAGATCGAACAGATCTAGCCCCCAAGCTATGGATCAATCATAAAGAGGAGTATGGCATCACACCAGCAGCATCCTGCCACCGGTCATGCTATCAAACATACACTAGTGAGAGCCCAATAGGTATATTTATACCCTCCAAGGCCCATGTAAATCCACCATCAAGTGTTTAGGCCTACAACCATTAATTATGACCATGTACACATAAGGGCCCCAATTCCCTTATAGTCACAATTAACTTATGGGTTGTTGGTCTACCGGTCCCTAGCGTGAATACGCTACCTGAGACAGTCATGGGCATGACACATCCCCGCTGGAACTGCTGGTTGTTGTATCGCAATGAAGTTGAGAGGTGCACTGGTTCCAAGTTTAAATGGACAATTCTTGAAACAGTGTCCATAACCACATTCTCGGCAGAAGGATGTATATTGTCCCTTGTAGGGACATTCCGCAATTCTGTGTCCTTCGCCGCATCTGTAGCAGCCGTAATTTCTTCCGTCTTGACGCTGAGTTTGAGCTACATAGGCCACAACATATTCATTTATGGCAGGATCCAGAAATGGCTCATCTGGTCTGTACCATTGCTACTGCTCAAGTTGAGGTGGCATTTAAATCTCTGGTTCCGCTGCTATCAGGTTTACATGGGCCACTTGTTGATTGGCTAGCCTTGGTGGTGCAGGTAAGACCATACACTGTTTATGATTCGGTGCGCCGTACCTTGGTGCTGCGTTGGGTGCCCCTTGATGGTAAAAATAAGAAGTCTGATAAGTACTTCTCTTCTGTTGAACAATCCGGGGGTTAAACAGGCAAAATGCCGTATTGTGCGATGTTGCATTGCACAGATGGCTGAATCTATGTGTCAGTCTCAGATTTTGCTTTAGGACTGGACACTCATTCGTTGTATGGTTTTGCATGCACACTAAACACCATACATTCTCCCGTCGAGGATACTGCAGCTAGTTTGGTTCTGGTTGATGTGGCGTTACTGTTACAGCTCCCTGTAAGGCTTTCAGTTTCTGGTCAAACTGCGTCGTAAGTTGCTTCATTTATTGTTTGTGTAATTTTGTCATTTATTCCAACAGCAGTTCTGTGGATGGAGCGGATGCGTTTGATGATGATGATGCTAATGAGGGAGTAGGAGTGTGCTTGGATGGATATTCGTCGTCAGATCCTTCATCCTCTTCCCTGATGGCATCTTCCATAGCTTCTTGCAGAGTAGCGTACTGCTCCCGTCGTTTCAATTCTCTTCTGATGCTTCGTGGTAGTTCGGCTAGGAACCACATGATCACCGCATGATCGGGAGTTAGGGCTGCACTGCATTCGAATTGTAGGTGTTTGACCCGTTCAATATAGTCCATGACCCTTTCTCATTTTCCAATCTTGACTTTGCTCAACAGGAGAAACGGGTCTTCCAAGAACTCTCTTGGTTTAAAGCGCGTAATGAGAACCGCTTTAACCGCTTCCCAGGTAGATTTTTCTTTCTCTGACAAGTTGAAAAACTAATCTTGAGCCACTACCAATAGGGACATGGGAAACAACATTAGCTTTTCCGCAGGTGTCCGTGCGCCATAGATTTCACAAGCTTGCTTGTAGATCTGGAGGAATTGGAAGGATCTGATGATCCGTCGTATTTTGGTATTTTCATCCGAGGTGCTCTTTGGACTACTTGCAAGGGAGCAACAAGTATGGGTTGGTCCATTGGATCCATTGGTGCTGGTGCCGGTTCTGCCTCTTGTCGCACAACTGCTAATCTGGGAAGGTGTGGTGCTTGAATTGCTATCCTTTGTGCTATTGATCGTCCCGATCTCAGATTCATCCGATGGTGGGTTCCAAAGTGGTTGAATCCTGCTTGTACAGTGGAATGCAGTATGGATCTTAGGGATCTGATCGATCTGATCGGGCGGAAGTGAAATTTAGGCCCTTTACGGTGGTTTTTTCTGGATAACTTCTTACTCCTTGCACTGATTGACCTAATATTTTGACAGTAGCTGAATCTGATGCAGATCTTTCCATTGATCTAGTCTGTGAGGGTTCTCTTGTGTGAGGGTTGGTTGTGTGAGGGTTCTATAGTTGTTTTTGCAAATAAAAAACATGATATCTCTCAGATATTTGGGAAGTAACTCTCGCAAGGCTCACAATAGCTGGATCTAGGTCAGATCTCACTAGACAATTCTCTATGAGAGTTAACTCTCGCAAGAAGTGAAAATCTCACTGTCTGTGAGGGTTCAAAACCACTTTTTTGGCTTGATCTTCACCAATTCTCAAAACTAACTCTCGCATTTTAAATCGATGAAAATTTGAATAATATTTGAATCTATGCTTTGATTAACATTTTGAATCGATTGAGAGGGTTTGCAAGAGTTCTTACTGAAAAGATTTGCTGGATCTTCACTTTTTAGTGATTTTTTAGCACTTATACCCAATTTTTTGCTCACTAGAATCAAACCAACTCTCGCAAGCTCTTCTGTGTCTTTGTCTCACTGAGATGGAACTTCAGAATCCTCTGCGAGAGTTCATTCCCACTGGAACTGAAAATTTTGGTGTCTGCGAGGGTTCACTGGTACTTTCCCGTCTTTTTTTCACTTGGAACTCTTGCACATGCACTTAGACATCAAACTAACTCTCGCAAGCTTCTCTGTGTCATGGTCTCACTGAGATGGAACTTCAAAGATGTCTGCGAGAGTTCTTATGAAGATTTGAATTTTTTTGGATTTTTTTAAGGGTTTTTTGAATTTTTTATAATTTTTCTCTGATTTTTGCAATCTGCTTGGAACTAACTCTCGCAGGCTTCTATGCAGATCTGGGACAGTACCCTGGAGCTGCTGCCAGTCATGCAAGGACTAATTCTAATTGGTTTTGGAGATATTAAAATCGGATGAGATTTTAGGCTCTTTTTCCCTCCAAAATATAGATTGGTTTGTTTTTTGGATTTTTTGGCTGGTTGGTTTGGATTTCAAGCTCTTAGAGGCTGTTCAGGGCCTCCTCTACCCTCTCACACCTCCGTTGCTAGCTGTGAATAGTCCAAATACAAAAAAAACATAAAACTAACTCTAAACTCCCAAAAATCTACCTAAAACTACTCTAAAAAGCAAGAAAATAGCTAAAATGCAGCTAAACTAAATAGTGGAAACCTATCCCCGACAACGGCGCCACTGTAGGGTCGAAGATCTTGCATAGTATAGCCCTCTCCCCTGTCAACAAGGGTCACTGGATAGGTACCTAACTATGCATAGATGTTATTTTTAGTTAGTTTTGTACTTCATCCCTTAACTCTATTCACCACTAACACTACTCTCTCTTAACTCTACTCCTCTACACTAACATTCATCATGATTTTGGGTGAAGGGAAATGATAGAAAAGAAGAGGAAGAGAGAAGAGAAGAGAGAAAGAGAGAGAGAGATGAGATGGAGTTTAGCTCAAATGCTCAATGTCATTGCTTATGGAGAAAACCTTAACTAATCACAAACAAAAAGCATGGAAGAAATGGAAATAACAAGCAATCACAAAAATAGCATAAGCAAGAGTGATTAGCAAATGAGGATGCTTGAGTTCTCAAAATAGTAGAGTCTCCTCCTCTCAACTAAGCATGAAAATAGTGTACAAATGGTGTTTTTTTATAAAATGGAGAAGGCCCTTGCCCCTCAATCCTATTGGCTAATATTCACATTGATCCTATCCATTTATCTTGGATCCAACTTGATCCAAGGGTCCATAAAAAGTACATTGAAATTCACAAGATTCATGTGAGTCCCAATTCGGACCCAACTCTAAAAAGTAATCTCTAAGTTTAAAAATGACTTTGGGCCTCTAGTTTTATTTTAATTCCAAGGCCCAAGTCAATTTTGTTTTATTTACACTTAAGCTTGCGTGCTCATTGGGCCATGGGCTTATGCGCGCAGGATGCCATGCCCTCGCAACACATTTTATTGGACGATTTTATTTATTTACACTTTGTTGGAAATACTCCCAACAAGGAGCACCTCAAGGAGCAGCCATTTTTACAAATTAAATTAAGCAGACAATGAGATTGGATCTAGATTTTTCAATCACGAACTATCTCAGTTCAGATATGCAAAATCCTTTTCACTTGACAACAATCAAATTTATGATTTTTTTTTTGAAAAAAGATCTATAATGCAGCGATCAACACTTCAAAAAATGATGAATTCTCATAATCAAAATCAAATTGTAACAGGATCAATCAAAAGTTTGACAGAGGCTTGATCTGGAAAATCAGAACAAAAATAGTACTAGAGAAGGTTTTATAGGCAAAGGTTAACTCGACAAAGGTTCAACAATGTTATTTTTGGTTAAAAAATATTTGATTAGGCTTTTCTGACACAATTGGTGGAAATAACTTTCGCCGAACTCTCAAATAGTGAATCAGACTCAGATAAATCTAGGGTCAAACTGGCAAAGGTTCCTAACACATATAAATACAGTTTCTGTAGTTTAACGAGGGTAAAAATGGAGATTTCTTGTGATCCTGGCAAATTTAACGTTCGCCAAACTCAAAGATGGCAATTTACCATAAATAGAATCCTTAGAAGTTTCAACGAAGGTTTTGGCGAAGTTACAAATGTAATACTGTTGTTTATGCAAAAAAGAAACTTTTTTCACAAAAATGGAACAATATGACATGTGGCCTCTGCTTATTGTTTGCCGAACTCACTAATGAGCTTAAATAGTAAATTAGATTAACACGGACTTTGGCAAAGGTTCTTTCTGAAAACTGAAAATTTTGTGAAAAGGTGTGAAGATCTCACAAAATTTTATCCATCTCTAGATGAACAGTCACTTTGACCTCCTATTTTTAGAATAAACATTTGTCGACCTGGCAGTAGATAGATCTGAATCACACCTTTGCACAATAAATCGGACAAATGTTCTATTTTTATATTCTTAGGGTTTTGGGTGTTTTTTGGTGTTATCTGATGGATTTTTCAATGTTTTTGGAAATCTGTTGGGAGGAAATGTTCACCCTTAAACCTAAAGGATCTGTGATCAAAATTGAAGGTGCCTGCAACTCGGCGAACGTTTCCTGGAAGAGGGTGAAAAGTTATCACCTCTGATGACGATTTTGTCTCCTTTTGACCAAGATCTGACAGATTTGACCGATTTTTGTTGTTTTTTTTTTTTTTTTTTCTTTCTGATTTCTCGCATCCATATGGATCTTAAGAATGGTGATCTAAGTATCTATCCCTGTTCAATAATCAGATTAGATTTAAAACAAGCAAATCCACTCAAATCAGGCAAAATCTCTTTCAAACTAATCCTAAATGCAATTTTAACATTATTCATGCCACGACAAGATGCCTAATGCAAGCTAACCATCCAACAAACATGCTGCAAACTGGAAAATTGGTGTAGATCCCCGGCAACGGCGCCAAAATTGTAGTGGCTTTCCTTGCCTACCCTCAACCCAAGATCTAATCAATCTAGCATCAAAGAGATGAAGTTAGTTGTCACGCGTAGATTCGTTCCCATGAGAGCGAAAGCATATCTCGGATTTCAACATAAATGGAAGATCCATATCTAATCTCTAATATCCATTAACCCTAAATATTAACACTACGCATCCATTAACACTACGATCCACAATGAAGATAGCTTACTCTTTCTCTCTCTCCCTTTCTCTCTCACAAAAAGCATAAGAACATGCAATCCCAATAATATCCAGATCCAACAATTATCAAACACAACAAAATCATGAGAGATGGAGGAAAAGAGTTAGAGAGCAAGGACATTCCACATCCACTTCATAAGAGAACCAATCTGCTTGTATTGAAAAAAAGATGGAACATCCTTTCCAAACTCGAGTTTGGCACTATTTATAGTAGAGGGGAGGACCTTGGCCTCAAAATCCTATTGGCCCATTTCTACCTCCCTAACTATTCAAATTTAAAAAAGAGTGGGAACCTATTCAATAATTGGAGGGAACCAATTTGAATTTGAATTTGAACCAATTTTGGTGGGAGTCCCAACTTTATTCACTAACTTGACATTTAGGCCCTACAACATTAAAAGTCCCGCAAAAAGGCCTAAAGTCCTTTTATTGACTTTCTAGTTATCAAATAACTATGTGATCATCGGGTTGGACTTACACACATAGGATGCCAAATCCCTCTCACTTATTAACTAGGGCTAGGGTTGCTTCGAGATCCGCAAACCCTCCAACATGGTCACTTGTTGCACCTAATCCACTTGCCTCTGATCCACTTAGTTGCCTTCCATGGGGTTTCATTCTTGTTTCATCATCACTCATTGATGACTCTTGTTCCTTTTTCCATATGATGATTCAACAATGTGATAAGGAAAATCCATCGTCTCGTGGAAGATCTGCAGTTTCATCCTGACATTATCCTTACAAAGTTGTACAAATGAAAGATATGATGCTAAATCTGCCATTCCAGATCTGATCTTTTTGGGCAGTCCAACATGGTACTTTACCATGATGACCCGTTTAGGAAGCGGTGGATTATAATCTTTCACTAGGTGGTAGATCCGATGGGTGTAGTCTTGGATTGTCTCGTCAGAAAAATTCTGTAGTTTATACAATCTTGCAAGGATGGTCGCCATGGCTCAACACTGTAATGTTACAAAGGTGGTCGGTTTATGGATTGTTTTAGTGAAGGTGCAATGGTGACGGTGTCCCAATTGTTTTGATTTTTTTTTAAAGAAAAAAAAAGATTAAATAAAATAATTAATCAGTCTGGATGAAGAAATATCGAACAAAAAATAGAAACTAGAGTAACAGATGAACAAAAGGAAGGTTATACAGATGGATTATGGAATATATACAAGATCCATTGATCATACATTGGAAAAGTGCAAAAAGGACCTTGAGATACCTCTCGGGCAATCTAGATCATGGAATTCTCTATAGAGGGGATATTATCGATTTGCATGCCTTTAGTGACTCGGATTTTGTAGGTGATAAAAGAGATAGAAACTCCACATGTGCCTATTCCAAATTAATTGGTGGAGGAGTTGTTTCTACGGTTGTCAAAGAAACAAGAAACCTTCTATTGAGGCCGAGTACAAAGCTCTCGCCACTGCTACAAAGGAGTTTCTTTGGATCAAAAGGCTACTTATGGAGCTGAAGGTCATGAGTTTAGATGTTGTTTCAATCATTTATAATGACAACATTTATATACAAAATCTTGCAACCAACCCAATCTTCCATGCAAGATCAAAGCATATTGAGATCTCTCATCATTTTGTGAGAGAAAAGGTGCAATCTAAGGAGGTATCTTTGGAGCATGTGGCAAGTCGTGAATGTGTTGTTGATATCCTCACTAAACCACTTCAAAGAGCTGCATTTGTGAAGTTAAGATCAGCCCTTGTGTTGATATGCAAGTCTATGTTATCTTCAAACTAGTTGCGAGGAGGAGTGTTAAAATTACACAAGCTAGTTTGAAATTTCCACTTGTAAATTGCATTGAGGCCATGTTGTGGGATGTCACACGTGCCAAAAGCATGGGATACTTTTTTCTAAGTCAAATCCCTAACCTAGCTTTGGAATGGTACCTTTGGAATGAGGCCAAAATGTGCATAGATAGGCTAGAGAGATTCTAGGAGCTAAAATTAACAATTTTTATATTGTTTTGGATCTCAAGATCTCGACCCCCCCAATTAGGGTGGATCTTATGACCTAATAGGTTAAACATTAGGGTTAGTTCTTAAATGGATCATAGAAAGCCCTAAATGTTCAGATCCGAGGCAATCATGTATAAATATGTGATGGATTTGCCATCCAAATATGAGTAAAATTGAGATCTTCCTTCATGGTTAGTTTTTGTCTATCATTTGAGTGATGATTGCTATTGGCATATGGATTTTTGTAATCATTAGAAGAGTTTGAAGGTACTGGTACAGTACACAGGCAACAACAAGCCATACTTTCACACGTGTGAGTCTCTTTGCATGATTTTGGAGCCAATTTGTGGAGTTCAAGCCAAGATAAGCTAGAAATCAATTTGATTTATGTTCTAGCTATAGGGTCTTGATTGGATTTTAATTAGGTGCTTTCTCCATCATTTCTAGGATCTATTGGAGTTATTTTGTTGCATTTTTAACATTAAGAATATGCAATTTTCTAAAAATGTGAAAGAGATGCAAAATTTTCTTAGTATGGCAAGATATCATTGTCGTCATATCTATACTTACGCGGATAGAATTTAGTCTATGAGGTTTTAAAAAAAGGTGTTGTTTACAGAGTTGCTATTCAGCATTACAAAACTTTTAAAGATATTGATTTATTAATTGATGTTCCAATTTTGAAACCACTTGAGTAAGCCATTTTATATTGATGTCGATGCTTCACAACTTTTGGTGGGTTGTATTTTAGCTCAGCCCAGTAGTGACAAAGGCTATGATCGTCTTGTCATGTGCTAACAAATTGTTGCCACCAGCTAAAAAGAATAATTCCACGATAGAATGGGAAGCTTTGAGTTTGCTTTTTGCATTTTGAAAATTTCGATCTTTTTGTTGGATAACAAATTTGTTATGGATCATCGATCTTCGACTTATATTATTAATAAGTATGCTATTAAAAGAATTGCATGATGGCTAATAATGTTGCAAGATTTTGAGTATGATATACAGATATGACCTAGGAAATTGTTTACTATGGTTGATCAATTGTCTCAATTTTATATGTCAATGGTAAGCCAAACATCGATGAGATGCATGTCTATTTTTGCTTGAACCTGTTATGGATTCTTGGTATACAAGCATTCTAAACTTTTTGTCGAGACATTTTCAATGCATTTTAAGAAGATGCAAAAGTGTCAATTGATACAGAGGGCGCAATGTTTTCAATTTATAGGCAAGTGTATAAACAAAGACATAATAATATCTTTTGTTGTTGTGTACAAGCTGCTGACACAAACCAAGAGATTGAAGCTACTCATTCACGTCCAACGAGTGATCATTTTGCTATAGAGATTGAAAAAAAAAATTAATCTGATTTTTGGTTGCCTACTATTTGGAAGGATGTAGCTAATTTTTTGCAAATTATGTGATGCTTGTCAAAGGCAAGGACGACCAACACCTATGGATTATCCTTTGATACCATTGCAACTTGCTGGGCCATTTCAATAGTCAAATTATGATTTATTGGCAAAATTTCACCACTTTGTTATTGGTCATGTTGATATTGGGCCGAAGCAAAAGCATTACAAGATAATACAGTGCATAGCACGACTAAGTGTATTTTTTGAAATATTCTTACAAGGTTTGGAATTTCAATGTCAAGTCAAGGCAAATTTTATTCATTTTTTATAACATATTGGAGCATTGTTGTTGTTGCTATCTAATATAGATGAAGATACTATCAATGCACATATTCTAGTCAACAGAATTAGACCCATTTGCTTCAAAATCAATGTAGTTGAAAGAAATCTATGTTACTAATGCTTGTAAAAGAATTCGAACACCAAAGATGGATGTTTTGTAGTTCAAAATTTATGAGCACGAAAACAATGACCCATTTTATGCTCTGGATTAGTAGTGTAGCACTTCTCTCTATAATACAGCAATTGTGTAGTGTTCCATGTCTAACAAGTGAGCCTTTATTCAAGAACAAATCTTGTGTTCAAATTTGCACTTATCATACCAAAAATGCCCTCTTTGATGAGATTATAGGTTACATGTTGTATAAAGTAGTACATTGGAATTTGTGAAAAAATAAAACTTTAAGGCTCAAATTGTAAGTCAAGTTTTCCACCAGGCTCATGTATGAGCACCTCTCTCTCTCCTTGGGAGACCCATCTTTGATTTGGCATATCTACAAACGCTAAGATGCTCAAAAAAAAGCTTCTCGTAATTTAGACAAGCAAATGACCTTATTAATGGAATGAAAACTAGTCTATACATTTACATTTAGAAGAAATTCTTGAAGTATTTGAGAAAACAACAAGCAATTTGGTAGATCAATTTCTCAAAAAAAAAGGATACTCAATGCGCATTCCACCAATCTCACTTGACGGTAGCATCATATTTTGAAGTTGCATAAGAGCTTGTGTAGAACATGTCATATCCTAAAAGGTTACAAAAAAACATGTATTTATAATATCAATATCCAAAAAACAAACTCAATATACAAAATTTTACAACATAAAATTGGATCTATGCAACCAAAAATTGGAAGCCACCAAATAACTGGAAAAATACATCACCATAAAAAGCATGCTCCAGTACTCAAGTCACTATTTCAGATCTACCGACTTTCTAACTAATACATGCCATGATAAAAAAATACGACTGTCACTAGCAAGAAAGAGACATTACTAATCCCTTTTCATTTTTTGCCGTAATGCTTGTGGACTAATCTATGTAAAGTAAGAGTAGATAAAATGACAAATAATCCTTGAGTTGAAGATTTTCTCATTGGTTATGAGGAAGTCCAACTCTACATTAGATATTGTAATGTTTGCATTGACTATCTATCAAGTTTGTTATTTGTCTTGTGCTTGATCTTATGTTTGATCCTATGTTGCTTCGAAACGACATTCCAGACTCCAGCGTTCCAGAACTCTGAGATGTTGTTCCCAAAAAAAATGTGTAACTTTTTATTACAGCCGCGATGCCCCAATTCCAGCGCATTATGTTGGAGAGAGACAACATTCTGGAGAGAGGAAAAGGTGGCCAAATGGGTAGTGTGAGCACTCTATGTGAAGGCCATGATGAGAGCAAGGTGAATGTAGCACATAGAAGAGGGCAAGGGCAACAATGATTATGTGGGAGTTTGCAAGCAAAGCAACTTCTTGAAGCTTTTTTTGCTTGGACGCTATGGTCTATCATTTTGAGTGATTCATGTTGCTAAGATTGGTCGTAGGGTTGATAGGGAGAGAGTGATTGCATATTCCCAAGCTTCTTTATGCATAGGTGGTCACTATGAGCATTCATGTGGGTGGTGTGCATGAGACATTTTGCATTGTTTTTTTTTCTAGGTGTAGGGGTTAGGGTTTAGTGATTTACGGTAGCTCTTAGGCGTCCATTGGCATTACGGTTTCGGTCTTGGGCGGCTCTAGGTAGTAGGCTCGTTTTAGCTCCCTTTTTCCAGTTACCCACTTTCCATTCAGTTTTTGACCTTTTTTATAGCGTCTTGAATTCATTCTGCAATTATCTATAATTCCTTTTCTTTTTCATTTTCAAGTACACTTGAAAATGATGATGCTTTTGTTCGACTCCATTCATCATGACAATCTGTTATCTACTCAATCATTACTTTCATTGCCAATTACATATCATTCATTTTGTGTACCATTTTTCCTACACTCAAAAATGATGACTTCTCACTCTTATCCAATTGCCGAAACCATAGTTCCATCATTGTTTATGCCTAATATTTTAAGTGACTCTTCATTTTTTATTTCTTTCACCTAGTGTCACAAATGATGATTCTTTAGAGCACTTCTCCTCACCCATTGTTTCTTTTGTATTTTCCTGAACTTGAGAATGAAGATTCTCGTGAGTCTTCTGTCATTTATCAAGCTCCCATCATTTTCATAGTTAACAGTTCATTGAAGCATGGCATGTATTGACATACAGTAAGTTGAGAAGCAAACCTGAAATTCGACAAAGGCTACTGGCATGCGATCTACTAGTTGTGTTTTCAATCTTCGAAACCCTGGACACCTACAATTGTAGTTAAGTTGTTACTTTCAAAATACTGCAAACTCTTCATAGAAACTTGCTTGGAAACAATCATTGAAATTTTTTGCAAATAGAACTTGCCTTGCAAACACTTCGAGCAATTCTCTTTCGGAGCAAGTTTTGCCAAGATTAGCCACAAAAAGAGTTGAACAAGGTGGATTACTTCCTGCTACTACCACTGGAGGTGTAGCTATTGGTTCCTGTAAGATTCTACCACGTCTTAGAGCAAAAAAGTTCATAAATTTTTCTTACAGCTTACGATGTTATCCTTATAAACAGATGACTGAGAACAAGCAGAAAAAAGAATTAGAGAGAGGACGGTTTGTCTACTCATCACATTCAGAGCAACTACATCTAAAGAGTCGAAGAGCAGTAACCCTTTGAATACAAGAATAGCTTGATAACATCAGCCATTACTTAATCAATTACCGATCAGATTGTCTACTGGATCTCTATGGGAAGGAGGCACCTGGACCATGGATTATGATGCCATCTCTATGTTATATGCTCTAGTAGATGATCTCTCATTTCAGGGACTCCAAGGGTGCAAGTGCCCCAAGGTCCCGACAACAACCCCGCTGAAAAGGATTTTCATCTGCAGTGGGAGACTTGCGGGACTTTATTGAGAGAGGAGATAGATTTAGCCAGATATCAGTATATAGAGAGGAGCTGAGATCTGCAGAAGGTTGAGGCTTAGGAGTAGCTCGCTTTATACACAGATTTTCTATGACCATCAGTCAGTGTTGTACGGTGGGATGAACAAGCTTGATACTTATAGATGAGTTAATGGACAAAATATTGAGCTACAGTAAGATGCCTATCCAGAGATTTCTTGATATACAGTCAGTACAAGCTTATCATCGTACACAAACATCTCAGCAAATATTATTTCGTTTTTAGTAGGGGACATTGTATTAGTGGCAAATTTTAATGACAAGACAACAGGATGCCAGATTGGAATATATGATGTGGAGACTGATGTTCTACGTATAGATGCTTTGGACAGAAGCAAGTAAGATGTTCAGAGCCTTCAGATGGCCTCAGCAGATGGAGATGAACCAATTACATCATATAGAGAGCAGCTATTGCACCTGGGAGAGGCACATGAGTTGGTCTATATAAAGGCCGATCAAGATGGCCCACATCAGAACAGTTCACATGCCACCCTTGCACTGGATAACATAGCATTGTGGACTGTCTTATGGAAACAAGCAACTTACAATGAGGCCCAAAATAAATAGCTCATAGACCTTCCATACAACTCATCCTCAACAAATTTTTGACGGGAAGTTCTCTGTCATGCCACTCCCCCTCTCTGGAGAGACCCCTGTGCATGGATCCAATTTGCCACAACATTATACATGGTCACCAAAACCATTCATATTCCTATCTCACGCAAGCCTTTTGAGTTCTCCCTCTTTACCACTTTCATGATACAGGAAGCCATAGGCTGCTTGAAACATAATCGCACAAAAAACATCGGTGGCCTCGAGACTGAGCTCCTAGGACATGCTGCAGATATTGTATCTCCAGTATTGGCCAATCTCGTTAATACATCAATGGTTTCGGAATTCCCCTTATCCTCGTGCACTAATGCAATATATTGCATTCACAAAGCTGATGACTTCATTTCAATATTGACAATTAACAATTTGTAACGTGTTAACACTGAGGCAGGAATCTTAAGTACATGACATAATGTCTCATTGAGTCCTCAGTCATCTAAGTGTGTTGATAACCATTATTATATTGTCATTGTATAGAGCTATAATGACTATCTAGACACTTATCCACCAAGTAATTATAGCACTATCATGATCGACCATATTATGGCTAAGACATGAGTTAATATCCTAGAATTTGAGAATGTAACATCTACATGCTTCTAGGTAGGGCAAATCATTTCACTACAGAAATGAGTACAATATTGAGGAGCCATATTATGGCTAAGACATGAGTTAATATCCTAGAATTTGAGAATGTAACATCTACATGCTTTGGGACAGGCTAGGTAGGGCACATCATTCCACTACAGAAATGAGTACAATATTGAGGAGCCACGACATAGGTGTCTTGTTGCTTTGTGGATTTCTAATGGGCCTTTCACTCAATACTTCATGATATGACTAAAGTCTCTCTCTCTCTCTCTCTCTCTCTCTCTCTCTCTCTCTCTCTCTCTCTCTCACTCATAGATGCTCCTTTGTTCAGTTTTACCCTACTTTGCTACCAAATAAGTGGACAACGACAAACGTATTCTCCAAAAATACAAGGTCCAATTAACATTCTACACTTTGCATAAGAAAAGTTTTTTTCTTACCTAAGTGGTTTTCCCACTTAAATTCAAAAACACTTTTTAAGACTTTTAAATTTTAAATCATAACTGGAGGGAAATTAATTTTCCCTCTCCCACTCATACCTTCCAGGAAACCACATTGCATGACACTATAAAAGCATGCAGTTTCGAGGTTTTTTCTTTACAACACCGTGAAGAGTTCGTTTTTCTCTTCCATGCTGAAAGTGCTCTCTACCAGTTCGCTGATCAACAGGATACTATCATACGGTAAGCATTTTTCTTCTTTTTGCATTGCTATCCCAGCGCTCTACTCTCATGATTTAAAGTATGCATTATGATACTTCTTTGATAACCCATAGCTATTGCTAAAGCTTGCTCATCACACGAAGTTATGAATGAGTCTTTTAAGTTTTGAAGTATGGAAGTCCAGCGATGGACAGTTCTAGCGCATTTCAGATTGTGGAAACACGTCCATCCTGCCTCACTAGGGACAATCATTCACTTTGCACACCCCTTCATATGGTTCAACAGGGTCAGGTGGCAGGGATGACCTGTTTGCTACCTTTTCAACTTTAAGATAGCTTTTTCCAGCTTTGTTAGACAGCAATGGAGTGGGTCCTCCAACACAATTCCTTTTTCTAGAAAAAGAAACGACATAAGATTACATCTAATCTTTCATGCACATTGAATGAACTTGCCTTGAAATAAAATCCTTGTCAAAAACCGAACAATAAAGGACTCCAATAATACGATCTTAAACAACATGGATATGCGTAAGATTCGTAGTTTTTACGAAAGGATTAGAATGGCACGGACCTGCCCTAATACCTCGTATAAACATTGGAATTCTCTTACTAAGAGTTAATCATATCTTTCCGAAGCAGTGTCCTTATACCATGTTTGTTATGTGATTCATGTATAACAATCATGGTAAGACTTAACCCTACCCTAATAAGTGTTACTTTAGACCTTTGGTGAGATACAATTGGAAAGCATGGATATGCTCAAGAGTATGGACAGTAGTGCGTGACATACCTTGCTCTGTAAGGGTCACTTGGGTTAGCATAGCATGGATTTGCTCTAATACCAGCACACGTGTCCACACCAAGTCTTTTGGCTAAGAAAAACGTAAACGGTTAAAACTTTTCATACTCTTTTATGACTAAAAAAGAACTGGTATGGACCAACTGCCCGTAAACTGATCAGCATGGCACTCGCCTTAATACGATAATATAACGGCTTGGCCTATCGCTAAAATATTGCTTGTTTGGGAAGACTGGACTATGATTTAAATTGCTAATTAAAACTGTCAAGTAGTATAACTTCTTTTGGACATGAATAACAACTGACGTTCAGCTATGACACTTGTCTTCCTCACTAAACTAGCAGAAAGCGGTCGCGGGGCAACAGACCGCGCTACCCCAAACCCGCGCCCACGAGAGAGAGAGAGAGAGAGAGAGAGAGAGAGAGAGAGAGAGAGAGAGAGAGAGAGAGAGAGATGGTGAGTGAGAGAGAGGGAGAGAGAGAGGTTTAGAGAGGGTGTGTGTGTGCATGTGTGTGTGTGTGTGTGTGTGTGTGTGTGTGTGTGTGTGAAAGATGGTGATGTGTGTGTGAGTCTATGTGTGTGCATGTGTGTGTGTGTGTGTGTGTGTGTGTTGATTTGTGTGTGTGTGTGAGGATTTTGTGAGTGGGTGTGTGTGACATGATGTGTGCTTGGGTTTAGGGTTTAGGAGGAGAGAGAGAGAGAGAGATATTGGATTTAGGGTTAAGGGTGTGTGTGTGTGTGTGTGTGTGTGTGTGTGTGTGTGTGTGAGAGAGAGAGAGAGAGAGAGAGAGAGAGAGAGAGAGAGATGGCCGTTTCTCCCATTTGGGACGAGGTGGAGTTGTTGCCCGACAGAAAGTGGCGTTGCCCTTTTTGTCGAAAAGAGTTGGCAAGGAACGCCTCCCGGGTTCGAGCACATTTGGGAGGATTGCGTACCCGGCCCATAGGGGGGTGCTACGGGATCGGCATTTGTACATCCATCCCCCCT
Source organism: Diphasiastrum complanatum (assembly GCA_029204225.1). NCBI lineage: Eukaryota > Viridiplantae > Streptophyta > Lycopodiopsida > Lycopodiales > Lycopodiaceae > Diphasiastrum > Diphasiastrum complanatum. The sequence goes on from CM055097.1 coordinate 53,942,855, forward strand.
GCGGAGAGGGCTCGCATTCTCGACACATATGTTGAGCCAGGTGCTGAGGCCGGCGAGCCATCCACAAATGCCGCGAAGACCCGTTCCACTTGGTTCACCCACTGTCACCCCCGCCACCGCCACCGCACCCGCCCCGCCTCCGCCACCGCCACCCCCATCCCCTCCGCCAGTACTCCCCAAGGATCCACAGCCTCCTTCCGCAGCTGCACCTCCAGAGCCACACCATCCATCCGCATCCTCTCAGCCATCCACATCCCGAGGCACCAAACAGACCACCATCACGGGATCTCTCAGAGAGCGACAACACAGGGAGGCCACCAGGACCATAGCACAGATGTTCTATGACCTGAACCTCCCCTTCATCATGCCCGCATCCCGCATCTTTCAAGAGGCGATCTCGAAAGTTGCAGTCTTCGGGCCTAGCTACACACCACCCACAGCCAACGCGCTTCACGGCCCTTTGCTCCAGGGGTGGATTGTCAAGGTCAGAGAGAGACTAGCTGCATTGCACAAGGGCTGGGATTTGTACGGCTGTTTGATCATGGTTGATGGGTGGACTGATCGTCGTAAATGTCCACTCATCAACATCATTGTGTCCATCTGCTACGGTTCCATGTTCCTCTGCAGCATCGACGCCTCCGAGGCAGGGAGAGTGCACACGGCGGAGCACATCTACGACATCATCCGCGAGGCGATACAGGAGGTTGGGCCACAACGCGTTGTTCGGGTACTAGTTCTTTCATTGGTTGCTTGATCATTTACCGCGCAATGTGTTAACAAAGGTTTCATTAGTTTTCAATTGACTACAATATGTTTTCAAGTCGTGCATTAATTGAATCAACTGTTTGGGACAATGCGTCCAACTGCCGAGGTATGGGGGAGAGTACCCCTCCATTGTGTGGACTCCATGTGCCGCACACTCACAAGACCTCCTCCTGCATTCCATCGGGCGTCTGCCTTGGGTCAGTGAGCTTCTTAGGAGGGCACTTGCGGTTGTGGACTTCATCACACGCAAGCGCCGCACCACTGCCTTTTTCCGCACATTCAGCAGGTAAGACACTACTTATTTTTTAGGTCATTTGCAGTTCCGTTGCACATGCCAATATTTCCAAGGATTAGGGATTACGATTGCGAATGCGTTTTCGTGTGTGGGTCTTATTTCGTTTTGCAATGCCTACCCATTCTCTATGTTCATTCAAGAGGACGAGACTCTATCCGTTTGCCAACCTGAACATCCTTGCACCTCACTCTCCCATCTCTCCCTCTTTTGTTGGATTTGTCTATTTTACGAATGCTTTCTAGTTAATTGGTTTTGCTACTTTCTTGTGTTTTTTGTGAGGTGAGAGAGGGGAAGGAGTAAGAGGCCTCCCTTGCTTCTTCTTGCTTGTGGTTAAAGTAGGGTGGTTAGTTAGAAGCGATAAATCTAGGAGTGGTCAGATAGGTGGATTGTGTGTGAAGTAAACTAACTCCGCGAGGGAAGCACTATTTCCTTGGGAACGATACTAACAAGCGTGACAGGCAAAACCACGATTGATACTCCAACAGTGGCGTCGTTGTCGGGGAATAGTTTAGCATTTCTTGTTGATTAGTTTGCTTGCATTATTGTGCGTTTTTCTATTTTTTGTTTATAGTGGATGTGTGAGGGTAGCATAGTGTGGATTAGAGGTTACATTTGTTGTTTTTCTATGATTTCATGTGTGAATAATCTGTGGAGAGAGATTGAGAGGTGGAACACATTAGATCCCAGCATCCTATCCCCTTCCATAGATCCCATAAAGGTGGATCCCTCCACATGGGTGATGAAACCTATACCACCCAAAGTTGATGACGATACTTCCACAGCTGACCACAACATTGATCGCCCAAAAGCTTCCATGGATGTTCACTATGATTCACAAACAAATAGCGTTTTGTGGACAGATGCATTGGCAATAGTTTGTAGGGTGTGTAGTTCGGTTGGCGAGCAGCCCTTCCGCCTGTCAAAGAGGGTTAGAACACTAAACTATGTCAAGTTGCTAGAATTAGATGCATTCTACTCTTTTCCCTAACTCTACTCCACTTAACACTACTTCCACTAACTCTAATCCACTTTAACATTACTTCCACTAACTCTAACCACATGCATTCATCTTGATAGAGGGTGAATAGAGAGAGAGAGAGAGAGAGAGAGAGAGAGAGAGAGAGAGAGAAAGAGAGAGAGAGGTAGAAGTAGAGAAAGAGGGTAGAGATGGAGGTTAGCTCAAATGCTCAATGTCATGCTTATGGAGAAACCTTAACTAGCACAAAGCAAAAATAATGGAAACTAAAACAACAAGCAAATCACAACAAGAACATGAGCAAGATTGATTAGCAAATGAGGATGTTTGAGACAAAATAGTAGAGTCTCCTCCTCTCTATTAAGCATGAAAATGGGTTACAAATGGTGCCTTTCTATCTTTGGGGCGGCCCTTGCCCCTTGCTTCCTATTGGCTACTTGCAACAGATGGGATTGTAATCCACACCATCCACAAGAAACACAAATGAATCTATGATGTAGGAAGAAACACACCCCACCTACCACCATTTGACTTTTGACTAATCCCAAAAAACTTAGTAACTTAAGCTTAACTTTGGCCTTCTAATATTATTTTTAATTACATGGCCCAAAGTCAAGTTTATGTCCATAATTATTTATTTACAAGTGCTCATTGGGCCATGGGCTTACACACGCAGGATGCCACGACCCTCGCAACTATTTCTACTAACTTTTTATTTATTTACACGCATGTTGGGAATACCCCCAACATAGTTGACTGTATGGCTGGGCATACATGTCATCCTGATCCAGATTCAGATTCAGAACCCAGCGAATCACCACCACGAGGATTCACCCTGGACACGCCTATCTCATATGGGGTGAACATGATGAATGTAGCATGGCTATCAACGGAACCTATTCCGGAACCTGTTAAAGATGATCTAGTTCCTTGGCAGCATGCACTTTCTTACGACGAGGAAGCTGAGCTGACAGATGAGCAAATCCTACACCACATGGGTTCTACACGCTATGGAGTCCAACGTATACCATTTCAACCACCTCAGAAATCTCCATGTGCCACAGTCTCCCAGACGCCACCACCGAAAGCACATGTACCAAAGAAAAATCAACAAAAACAATGCTATAATTAGGTGAGCAAGTGGAGCAATTTACCCGAAGAGGCCATAGCAACGGTGGATGCAGACATTCGGAACCATGAAGCGAGTTTCAAAGAATCTCCACGGAAGGCAGCGAGCAAAGGAGCAGCAACCAACGATGATATATCTGGAAAGAAGAAAGTTGTTGAGCCTCTAGCTCAAGGGTCATCTGACCAAGCTTCGACATCACCTTCAGGGATGTCGGAAGCAATGCAGAAGTTATCACTCACGAATCGAGCTAAGATCAATCCTTTGAAGGAAGAAACGGGCAAAGCATAGAGAGAGAAAGCAACCAAGCTCTCGGGTAGAGGGAGAATAACCAAAAGTTTGCAAGACAAAAACTTGATTAACTCTCAAAATTCAATTGTACAAAGGAGCTATCGTCATATATAGTGGTAGCTTGAATTCCTACACTAATTTGCACGTGGAGAGCCTTGAAATATGATTGGGCCACTCTTTTTGAACCTCTAAATGTGATTGGACCCTATAGACCAATGAAATGAGGGTGGTAGATTGAGGTCCACCACTTTCACTTTTGCATCCCTACAAAATAGGACGTGTTGACCTTTGATTGAGCTAGAGGTCATGACCCAAATACCTATGGATGACACTTGGCATGCTTCTACATGACTAGCTTTTGTCTAGTTTCACATTGCTTTGTAAAACAAGCTATTTTATGGCATGAACTAACTAATGCAAATAGGCCTACTACTCACATGTGGGATAACAAACTTAGGGCTTCAAAACTGAGCAGTAGGGTGCATTTGAGCCAACAAATAGAGCAGGGAATGAGCCTCAGTATGCAGCATACTAGGGCACAGTGCAGAGAGGCAGCAAGGGGGAACACCGTAGGCAGCTAACTGGGCTTCAAAATCAGATCATTCGGGCACATTTCTAGGAGGCAAAGGGACGCTAATCAGCTGGGGAAGAAATGTGTCGATCGTCTCATCAAAAGTGCCTGTAGGCAGGTTGCGGGATGGAGCATTTCTAGCAGGATCCAGGGACCCATTGCCACCAGGCAGAGGCTTCAATTAGGTAGCCAATTCAACAACAGTACGCAGGCAGGCAGCAGGGTCCACCATCAGAAGAAGAAGAGCTATTACAAGTAATGAATGTTAGAATAATCCCTAACCAATGCTAGGAGGCAAACACGTGGCATATAACCCATTACGTCTCAAAACCAAGAAGCTCCTTCTAAACCCATCCTAACTCCCTCACAATCTCTCTTTTTCCACAGGAACTCGAACAAAATGTACTTTCCCATCACTTCCTCCCCTCTCTCTCCATGCTAACAAAGGAGCCAAGGGAACACATTTTGGCATAATCTCAATATGCCTCTCACAAACAAGAAAGTGAGGCATACAAACAAAATGGAATGATCTCACCATCTTTCCTTCTCACAAACAATAAGCAACAAGCAGAATTGCATCATCTCCCTAATTCCATTCCTCACAAACAATAAGTTGCTCTCACTCTCGCATACAAGAAGCCAAGAGAACACATTTTGGCATAATCTCTGCAATACCACTACTTCTCCACACCCTCCTCTCCTCTTTGCGGCCTTGGTCTTGGGGATGCACGGTGAAGGATGGGGCATGGCATGACAGTGGAAAGGGACGGCGTGGTGATGGGTGATGGAAGCCGTGGGTGATGCAATCCAAATGTTATGAGATAAGCCAGAGTCCAGGTAAGTGGGTATGATAAGAACCCATCGCTGTATAACTCCAAAAAAGTGTCTTGTGAAATTATAGCTTTAAATCAAAGGACATCAAATCTTTTGAGTAACAAAAGATACATAAGAACAAAGAGTACATCTCGAATGTGTTACTAAGGGAGTGTAAAAATGTCTTCAATAGAAAACCTTAAATAAACTTAGCAATATACTAAACAAAATTTTGTTCTAGAAGTGATTTTGCCTAGTCTCAAACTAATAAGAGAGCTCAGGTAAAGAACTACAATGAATCAACTATTAAGGTATATATCAAACTGTCTACAATGATAACATCATGTAATGTCTTGAGATAAGCTTTTGAAAAACGTCATGATGGTGGGCGGTGATGGGGATGCCATAGGATGTGCTTAGCACTTTACCCTCCCAACCTCTAAATCAACATTTGGGTTAGTCAAAATTCTAAAAAAACACCTAAAACTTTTGTTTCAAACATTTGAGTTTCAGAAATGTTTGATGGTAACACTATCTGACTCTGCCGCTAGATGTGCGCAAGGACGATGCATGGAGAAGAAGACAATACGAGGCAGTTTGTTGCTCACGCTCAAGCAAGTATTGTGGCAAATACCCTTTGTGAATGAAACGTGTCCTATATCATCAAAGCTACACATCTTGATCATCATATGATATTAATGAGTAAAGTGTGACTAGATGATCATAGAAGTGGCGGTGATATCTCCCTCTGGATTTATAGAAAATGAGGTATTCTTCCATCTCAACATCACCAAAGTACACAAGTGGCAAATCTTGTAAACCTTGAGAATCCCCTAGAAATGGTTCATCTCCACATGTAACTAAATGACTGTTCCAGAGTGAATTTGAGGCTATGTGATAAACTTTGATGCCAAATATTGTGGTAACATCATGTCTCCAACTGCATCCAACTCTAAGAAGTGGGGTTCAGTCTCCAAAGTGCCCGATCAATCTCTCTGAGTACATAATCAGTATATGAACTCTCGGATATAAGACCGAGTCCCCATTGGAAGCTGAGTGATAGATATGCCAAATGAATGCAATAAACGTGAGGCCTCAAAGTGTCGAGACAAGTGATGGTCGTGCTCATAGATCACACATGACGATGTGAGTGCTTGCCACAGAGAGATTTTAAGGCAGTTATTGGGACATAGGTTATGCTACAACACAACCACATGATAAGATATGTAACACAAGCAATGTATGGGTGAGTAAGCTCCAAGAGAGCGAGACTAACAACATAAAATAAGGGAAACAGCATAGAGGTAAGGATTGGGACAGAAGTGACACTCTAAGTTTTTCTACCACTGACACAAGAAATCAGCATACATCATGTATTTCATTGTACCATATATTGGACCACAAATAGGAACAGAGTGATATGGTAGAAAGAAAACTCAGGAAGAGTAAGCTCCAAGAGAGCGAGACTACAACATAAAATCAGGGAAACAGCATAGAGGTAAGGATTGGGACAGAAGTGACACTCTAAGAAGAATAATGGCAAGACCAATCTGGCTATAATCAAGTCACATGTGATGCTTCGTTAACAAGGCCAACGATGATGCTAGAGCAGGAGGGAAGTATGTGAACTTTGATCGTTGTTGATTTAAGGGGATATCAAATGCAAAAATTCATCCTACTGAAAACACGTTGACTGAATTTTGATGGTCAGAATCTAGGGGAAAGACAATCACTGGTTTGCATATGTGACGTACATGTTCATAAAATGTGTGCAGTTCCTTGATGGTCTCTACTATCTAGGTGAGAAAAGCTTATACAATAAACTTTTCTTGCTAGACAATGTCAACAATAAAACAAAGCCCATCGTTCAAAATTGGTCCCAAACACATGCTCTCATTCAACGGCAGGCATGTAACAAGGGACCTCAGAGGGACCATTGAATTTATCAATAGAATTTAAGAATATAGTTGTGACTATCCGTAGGCAGTAAAACAGCATAAAACAACTTTTATATTGAAGTTAGGGTACATGAGCACAAAAGAAAAACCGAACAAATGACCAATGCAACAGAGGCATTAGTAAAGCACAAAGAAAAGTGATAAGAGCATGTAGATTTACGAGAAAGAAAGGTCAAAGCTCTAAAGATTTCTGTAGACATCCACAAAAGTCCTGTTATGTGTCAGATTCATACAGGTACTTAATGATAGTCATAATAAGCAAACTAGAAATTACAGTACATTATTCACTACATGTATATCTTGGGTACAATGTAGTGGCCAAGAAAAGTGCCAGCAAGACAGAATGGAATCAGCTACAAGAGCTTAAAACTTTTAAGTAGGTGTGTCCACATTAAAAAAAGGAGTTTTGTTAAAAAGACCTTTGCAAAATACAGTTCAGATTTAGTGCTTATACCATTACAGGTCCGGTGTTTCCATCTGGCACAGAAAATGTATTTGAGACCATCATTTCTCCACTGTAAAAAGTAGAAAGAGACTTGAGTCATTTATGGACAAGGTAAAGAAAGTGGGCATATCACACAATCATCCAAAAAACAAATTTCTTCACAGCCACTCTTCAGAGCTAACATGCAGATATCAAAACGGCTTTTTCTTATATGTGTCAAGAGATCCTCTTGTCAATTGTGAGCATTCCACAGGGTTGATTACAAGTCGACTACAACAGTGACCAGAGTTCTCATGGTGCCAAAGTAAATGCTTGTGAATGACCTCTGTGTGTGCGGAAAACCACTTATGTCGTTATGAATGGAGTGGACGATTCCAGGCATGTGCATAGTACCTCCAATTCCTGTGGGGTGGAAAACGTGCAAACATGTGCCAGGTGAGGTATGTCAAAGAACCTATGTGAGAGTGTTCCAAGACTTGACTAGATTGATTTCATGCAAGAGGAAACTGACAGGATCAATAACAGTGGCACCCTGAAAAAGTAAAGTATTCTGATAGCATCACTTGTTGAGAAGCCACAGTAAGTTCCAGCTGAGGACATGCAAGAACATATAGTGCTATGTGTGAAATTCAGACAAATCATAGCACTTTAACTCTTTTAAAGTGCTTTCGCCAAGACAATTATCAAGATAGGTGAATGATCCCTCTAGAAGAAAACCACAACTTTGAGTATGGTTCTATATGCACAAGCTTGACTACATCCGATATTTATCATGTCAAATGCAGAAGATATTACGGTATATTAATATATTCATCATCATTGACTCTCTTTGAAAAGCAAGTTGTTGCTGACAATCATTTGCAACATTTCTAAACCAAGACACCATGCACAATATGAAAAACTACAATATAAAGGAAATGACTGGCCATACAAATGAGCAAGGAGCAAGGGAATACCTTGTGTTAGCATGTTTGAGAAAAGAAAACACTAATTACTCCTGATTGCCAATAGATACAAGCTAAGCAACCATAGCCAAGTCATGCAAAGTATAGAGCTGGTCAAGAAATAGTACCTTCCTCGTTCTCTTGCAACCTCGCAGGCACAGGATGTCCAACCTCTGCACATAGGTACCATGACAGCAAAAAAACAATGTTAAAAAAAACTACAAGAGGAGCATTTGTAAGATTCACAATCAATAAACAACAATGTTGGAACATAGTGATCTCCTATACCTGTCATATTTTGCCAGGTACTTGTTGCCTTCGGTCATCTATTAATAATGCTAAAAAGGCCCCTAAGTCAATAAAATGGGTATTTGTTATAGGGGGCAATTCCTAATAAGTCAACATACTGATTTAATGGCACCATACATGACCTAAAACTGGACAAGACGACGACAATAACGTAAAACGACCCGAACTTGTAAAATAGTAGTAGGTAAAAATGGAAAAAGTCCAAGATTAGTAGGAAACAAAGGATCACAAGGTTCACAAGGAGAAAGAGACAAACAAAGTAGACTAACATGAAAAATGTCACAAGCACGAGTAGTAGCAGGTAACTGTAAACGATAAGTTACAGGGCTAAGTTTTTCCACAATCTAGAAAGGACCATAGTAACGTGCAGACAATTTCTTAGTAAGAGAATGACCCTGTACAAACTTATGACGTGCAAAAGATAAATAAACATAAACAAACCAAAATCTAGAAATAGTAGAGGCCCCAACGGAGAAACTCTAGCCGAAATCTAGAAGGACCTCATATGGACATACCAAACCATCATAGGATGTAGCAAAAATGGATGGTGAATCAGATGACCCATCGGAACTACCCGCAAGTGCAATCCCAAAGTACACACCAAGCGCACAAATGAGGAATAGAAAAACAGAAAAAGTGCAACCACATACCAAGGGCAGAGAGACCACAACCAGGGAACTAGCATCAAGAAGCAGCAACTGAAGCCACTAGAATAATTGAAAGAAGAAATGCACTAGAACAAGGAATAGCAAGCTCAATTGATATACCAAAAAGATATAGAGACCAATGTAAACGATACTGTACCAACCACCGAACCAGGAGGGATATCTGAAGTATGCGCAGGTGCAATAGTAGAAACACCACCTGCGGCATTAGTATCAATAAAACCAGGAATGACCACTGAACACGGTATTTGTGAATCAAGGCATATAGGCACAAGGCACTCAACAACACCCTCTAGATCTAGAGCAACATCAACCTATAAAGCTAGAGCAACACCAAGGTACTCAGCATCAACCTGTAGAGCTGACTTTAACTCGCTATGTATATCCCTCTCGATCTGAGAGTCAATCACTATACAACAAGACTCAACAGGTATCGATATGTGTGACTCAATCTCAATAGAACTATGTGACTCGACAATAGGACTATATGACGCGACAACAGGACTGTGTCTCGACAATAGGACTATGTGACTCTATCGATATCTCGACTCTATCACTGTCTCAAGATTATGTGAAGACTCAACCTCACATGCAAAAGCTAATGTAGAAAGAGTGGTAGCAAATAGAAGATCTAAAAATATGCCAGATGAGAGTAGGAAGAGTGCGACGATAGATGGAAAACCAAACTTTTGCATGACCATCTAACCAAAAAGAAGCCATCCTGATTTTCATAACATCTGAACATGAATAAGTGAAAAAATAATCCTCTCAACCAACAAGTTAGAACCCATTCCCCAAGAGCTTAACCAAGTCTACACACGCAAGGAACACTCAGAACCACAAGCCACCACAAATATGAAGACAACCAGTTTTTGGACCAAATGGTCCCAACACCAAACAATTGGCGTCACGGAATGAATGGTCCCGACAACATACCGCTAGTGTCTCGAGATGTGACCCTCAGCTTGGCGCCAGATCAAAAAAAGATTTGAAGTGGCCTTACAACTGGCACTTTTACCAAACATTGAAATCTAGAAGGTAATCAGAGTCAGCTTGAGGTAAAATCCCACTTTATTGATAAGTTTGAGAAGGTAGGTTTCAAGCGTGCGACCGACCCCGGTCTCCAGGACGCTGGCATGCCAAGGTTGTTGCCAAGACAACATTCCAGCCGGGGGTGTTGAGACTTGGTTGGAGCTCGCCCTGAGTCACAACCCACATCCCCCTATAGTTATGGTGTGATTTAGCACCTCCCCTCTTAGAACAATCTCGTAAAGCACACTTTTCTCTCTCTAGAATTTTTTCTCTCTAGAAAGTGATTTTCTCTCTATATATTTTATTGATTCACAGGCTTCCTCTAATCATGTCTAGATCGTGTGAGGTGATTGCACATCGATCAAAGCTCTAAGGACTTCACTAGAACCAATCAAAGTTTCTAAGCCATAGGAAGTTGGCATTGATTGCATTCTGTTCACAGTGTCATCGATAGTAGAACGAGCGTTGTTGGCATAGAGAACAATGCTGGCGCCAGCGGTGTCGGGAGTAAAGCTTGCACTTAAAGTTAGCTTTACAACACCATACCATTGGTTAGATTAAAAAATGATTTTTTTGATTAGCCCATTGGAGCAACTTGTTATGCAATGAGGGTGGGTTTAAAAGAAGACTCAGTTGCACCTAGGTGCAAACGTCCCTTACCACCTCATGTGCCCCATGGTGACATCTCAAGCTGAATTTGGACAGAGTAGGGCCCATTTTTTACTTATTTAAGGTAACATGACTATGGCAAGCTAGCTCAAGAATGCAAGATAGCCATGATTAGCAATAAGTTCTTTTCAGCAACAACCATGAGCGATAGAGGTAGCTGAAGACTCCTCAATGTATGCCAAACTCCTAGCAAGTAACCTAAGTTGCACCGGAATGCCGTTCCGGAAGCCCACGTTCCGGAACGCTGAATTGAATTTTTTTTTTTTAAGATCTGGTAATAAGTCATTTTCAATCTAAGGCCAATTGACTAATATTATGTTATCAGGCTCATTAACTATAGAAGAGTAAAGGGAGGCAGTTTCCCAGTTCCTTTTAATGTACTAATTTCAAGAACTAAAGATTTAATGATGGTAAAATCATCATTCTCATTTTGTATGTTGATGACATTATCCTTATTGCAAAATTTCAGAATGTGTCACAAAGTTACTGTTGTGCTATGCTAAAATTGTGCTTCATATCTTACTAGGCTCAAATTTTATTGAGAGACTTCATGTGTTATTTGGGTTTCATTTTTGTTCAACTACAAACTTGAGTTGCATGTTCTCCCTAGTATTCATTGTTTGGTTATTATGCCTGCTCCTTGAATTTGATTTCATCATTACTTTATTTTGCCTTATTATCAATAATTACTTTTGAATCTCTTAACACCATTTGGCCATGTACCGCTCACTAATAAACACACCCTTTCATTCCCATCTACTAGAAAGTTCCACTCTCTTTGCTATTTATTGATTTATAGAAACATTTATAGAAACTACAAAAATAGAGAGAGCCACAAGCCTTAAGCTATCTGTGTAAGGTTTCATATTGAGCTCATTTCTGCATAAGTGATTCATCTTTTTGATATTTTTTGTTCTGATTATTTTTCTTTAGAAAGATTGTTTCCTCATCCTTATTGAGCATAGAGGACCTCTTGGACCTTTCAATAGTAATCGAATAGTTATCGGTCGTTGTTACCCAGTTTGCAAATTAATGATGATTATGCAACCTTTTGATGTTGCCTCTTTTATGCACGAGTTCCATGAGCTGATCATTATCACCTCTCCCCTTTTAGAACCAAGTAAGCTCAGGTATCAAAGACAATACAATCAGTATCATCCCTGTGTTACACCATCAACTCGTTGTGCATCTGCGCTCTTAACCTCACTTCTGCTTTGCAAACATTCAGTCTGATCGTTAAGCTTCACGGTCACTATTTTGGCTCTTTCTGAGTTTGGTAAGGTTCTTGCTCCGGTCACTTCTAAACTCAAGCAATGTTTCACTGAAGTATGGTTTGATAATGCAGTGATTCTGGTTTGAACCTCAAATCGCCTCATGTGACCCATCAAGTTGCCTAGGCTCCATGAAATTGACAAACTCAAACTGAGAGGCTAGTTATATCCTTAGATATTTTTTTAAAAAATATACACTTAACCAAAAGGTGACTTGCACTACAGTTTTGACGTATTGGCAAACTATTTATGATGAGGATAACTGACCCCTATGAAGTAGAAGACAATCTTCACTGGCTTGATATGCATTTAACATGCATTAAAAGCCTTTTACAAAAAGGGCCGTAAACCAGGCTCCTGAATGGTAATCAACACTTCAAATCTATATCGTTTTACTTCAATTTGAGAATATGTCTATTTCTTGATAGAATCTCTGATATTGTCAACACAGCTACATAGAAACATTGCTGCTTGTGTTGACAGCACATCATGCCTAACAAAAAATGTTGATGCCTTTATGATTGTTCGCATTACCTATGAAAGACATTATTGTGAAGGTTTTATGCAGCATATCTGGAAGCTTTCTTTTGTGGTGTGACCTTCTAATCCCCAAAATATCTAAAAAGATTTGCACTTGTTGATTGAGTCAAAGTGTTAGAAACACAGTTGTCGTTGACACCTCAATCTTTCTAACACTATGGTCATCCTTGACGCCTTTCGACTCAAACTAATTGTAGGTTTTGTTGTGACAAATAATCCATTTATATAAACATAACTAATTGCTCGTTATCAGAACCTTTTGCAAAAGCACCCAAATGTGTTCGACAGATTTTAAGGTTTTTTTTCTTTTATGCACTGTATCTCATTGTTACTTTTTCTTGCAAGAAAAGACATCTTCAACAAAAATTATAACTAGCAAGCATGTTCCATAATTCAACTTATACCTGACTGTGAGTATTGAAACTTAGAATCAGCAAGCTCAATGTGTAAAGTTTGTGGCAATTGTGTATCCAACTTGATTCCCTGCGCACATAGGGTTTTCTGAAATTAACCCTTTAGGAAAGTTATAGTTTCAGTATTCTAGAGCATATAGAAAGCTATCTAACATTCTCTAAGACTAAATGAAACCTAGTTGTAGAGACCAAAAATGCTTGACTACCCATCCACTTATCCCAAAATGCAATTTCACTACTTATTCTTGAAAGACATCATGATGCAAGGTTCGTAAATATTGGCTCTATTATTCACTGACAATGGAAAGTGGCACGTTTCTTAATGTGATAGCTTTCCATTCAAAAGTCTGCGTCATCTTATTCAACAAAACCAAAATCAAGGGTCCATATGATCAATAACAAAGGTTCTACCATAGTACCCCGTGGTACCGCTGGTATGGTACTGCCGGTACCATATCAGTGCTACCGCCGGTACGGTACCGCCCTCTGGCCCGCGGTACCAGGGCGGTACCATTATATATATATATTTTTGAGTATTTTTAATAATTTTTTTTTGCATATTAACTACCGAAACAGGACAAAAAAAAGTAAAAAAAAGGGGTTCTGGGTGTAAAAAAAGAGGGTACAGTACATGATGCAAGGGACTGGTGCAATGGCACATGGGCACTGGCAGACCGAGGGGCCAATGGGAGACCAACACAGGGGAGTAGCATCACATGTGGGGGGCAAGTACAGAGGCACATGGGCACTGTGGGTGAGCAGACCATGGGGCCAATGGGAGACCAACACAGGGGGGGAGCATCACATGGGGGCAGGTACAGAGGCACATGGGACAAATCCGGACAGGTACACCGTCACATGGGCACTGTGGGGGAGCAGACCACGGACCCAATCGGAGTGCACATGGAGCAGGTACATTAGCACATCACAATTAATGGGGACAGGTACAAGGGCACATGGAGGGATCATCAACAACTGCACATGGGGGAACAGGTTGTGGGGTTAAATAGGCACTCACGAGGCTGTGAGAGCCAGTGAGAGGCAGTGAGAGCCAGTTCGAGAAACAAGGTGTCGTGAGATGCAGAGCGCATACCACCAAGGCCTGAGGGAAGCTCGAGGAAGATGTCCGAAGGCACAACGAAAGGCATCGGAAGCAAGAGGCAGACATTGCAGAGATGTTGCGACAAACTCGGGATAGACACCCAAAGCTGCAGATCCCCGTCCCCGCTGTGGCCCCTGCTCCCGCTGTCGAGCTGGATTTGGATGAGCATATTGGAATGAACTTCACAAGACGACAGCTCAGGGAAAGGGCTGCCCGCGTCGGGCTGACCAAGAGGCAGCTCGGGGTAACCGGGAGGCAGAGCGAGATCAACATAACAATGCTCCTGACGAGGGCGAGGAATCACTGGAGGATCCATAGGAATGTTTAGCATAGATGGGGTCTAGCTGTATGTGGCTGACTGTTGTTATGTAATGTTCATCAGTAGATGAGGCAACATTTAGTGTCTAGCATAGTGTAAAGAACAGCCTTGAAGAAGCTTTCCTAAGAGAATTTCTACCATAAAATGAACTGGATAGAGCCTGGGAAGCCTGGGAAAGAACAGTAATGGATAAATCCCTCATCCAATATATCTCGCAGTATCGAGAAGCAATTTTAAAGATTAAAAATATGGATGACTATCAAAAAATTAGGGGATTTGTCCGTGGCCTCAAAGATGAATATAAAGTAGAGGTCCAGAGAAACTCCCCTACTACCCTTGAGCAAGCTCTCAGATATGCTCAAATCTATGATGATTCAGTGGGTAGGAAGAGGGCGAGACAGCAGCCACTTTTTGAGCAGCCTCGTCAGAAAGACTTTCAATTTAAAAAGAAATTTTTAAAAAGAACGAACCAAGATAAATTTAAAGGTGAAGCTCCTCAGAAACGCCCTTCACTCATACAGCCCTTAAAACCAGATGATTTTGAGAAAGCCAAACAAGAACGTTTGTGCTTTGTGTGTATGGGCAAGGGACACACAGTCAGACAGTGTCCCAAGGGGCCTTTCACTAAAAAAGATAAGAAAGATAAAAAACAAATTCATCTTGTTCAGACTATATGTTTCCCCAGTGACTCGGCAGCTTCCGAGATCAAAGTGATCATGAAGATCATGAACACTGTTGCTAGCTAACCTCTGCAATGCTAGCGAGACCCTTCAGCTTTGGGCCGCATGACCTAGTACGTATGCATGGGAAAGTTGGTAACCAGCCAGTAAGAGTTATGGTTGATGATGGAGCAACCCATAATTTCATCAACTACACCCTGGTTAAAAAGCTTAAACTACCAGAAGTACCTAGTCAGCATAGGTACATAGTTTCATTAGCTAAGGGTGAAGATAAAAAAATATGGGAAACTATGGTAAGTAAGTTAAATCTTGGTATTCAGGGGTACCAAGATGAAATAAACTTTCAGATAATGCACCTGGATCGAACAGACATTATTCTCGGGAGAGATTGGCTCTACAGTTTAGGACCTTCCCTCCACAGAAACTATCAGGAGAACACCCTCAGCTTTCAGCATAAAGGCCGAGAGATCCAGTTGCATGGGGAGCATGATGTTCCCAACAGCCCTATGGTCTGCAGTTCAGAGCTCTGTCAGCTAATCGGAGACGAAGACCATCAGGTATTCTTATGTGACTTTCAGTTTATTCCTGAAGTTTCTATTTCCAATTCTATTCAGCAGAAAATCAATAAATTAAAAACTTTACTGTCTAAATTTAAAGATGTTTTTCCTGAAGATTTGCCACATGGTTTACCACCTAGCAGAGAGGTAGATCATGTAATAAACCTAGTACCAGGTACAGCACCTGTTTCTAAACCTCCGTATCGGGTCAGCCGAACAGAGGACGAAGAAATAACTAGGCAGTTAACAGATTATCTTGGGAAAGGCCAAATTCAAACCAGTAGTTCACCATGGGCCTCACCAGTCCTATTGGTGAAAAAGAAAGAGGGGTCTATGCGTCTTTGCGTAGACTACAGAGCCCTCAATAAAGTCACAATTAAGAATAAATACCCCATGCCTCGGGCAGACGAATTGTTTGACCAACTCGACGGGGCTAAGTTTTTCAGCAAAATAGACCTCAGATCGGGATATTATCAAGTCCGTATAAAATCGGAAGATGTCTCGAAAACAGCTTTTAGGACTCGTCACGGTCATTATGAGTTTAAGGTGATGCCATTTGGGCTCACAAATGCTCCAGCTACCTTTATGACCTTGATGAACAGTGTCCTCAGACCATACTTAGGTAAGTTTGTAGTCGTATTTTTAGATGACATCCTCGTCTACAGCAAAACGAGGAAGGAGCATCTAAAACACCTCAGAAAGGTGTTTCGACTGCTCAGAAAGCATAAGCTCTATGCTAAACAATCCAAGTGTGAATTCTTCGTACAATCCAAGTGTGAATTCTTCGTTGAAGAAGTAGCATATTTGGGTCACATTATCTCTTCAGATGGGATTAAGATGGACCCAAATAAGGTTAAAGCCATACTCAGTTGGCTGAGACCTTAGAATATTTTGGAACTTCAGATCTTTCTTGGTTTGGCGGGATATTACAGACGATTTGTCAAGGAATATGCTCAAATAGCAGTTCCTATGACAAATCTCCTTAAGGGGAAGGGAAAAGAGTTCATTTGGGAGTCCACACAGCAGGAGAGCTTTGATGCTCTCAAAACAGCCTTAGCTACAGCACCAGTTTTAAAAGTCGTCGACCCCAATCAGCCATTTGTGGTCAAAACAGATGCTAGCGACTTTGCAGTAGGTGCTGTGCTAACTCAAGGTGGACAACCAGTTGCGTTCAAGAGTAAAAAACTCGAGCCAGCTTAGACTAGGTACAGTGCCTATGAAAAGGAACTCTTTTCTATAGTCCATGCCCTTAAGACTTGGAGGCATTATTTGTATGGTGCCAACTTTGAGGTCCTGACAGACCATGAGAGTCTCAGATACCTTTGCAATCAACCTGAGCTTAGAGGTCGGAAAGCTCGTTGGGCAGAGTTGATGCAAGAGTTTGACATGTCTATCAGATATAGACGTGGAAAATTCAATACAGTAGCAAATGCCCTTAGCAGAATGCCTATGATAAACGAGCTGAGTTTTACTCAGATTCGTAATGAGTTACTCGAGTCCTTGAGAGGGAAATGCCAGCATGATGCATTCTTCTCTACTATCTGGAACTCAGTCCAGAACAGACAGTTACAGATTGTAGAACCAGTTTCCGGGGCTGGTGCCAGTTCATCCAAGAATACAGCAGCTTCCGTTGAGGATGATGATAAGTCCGAGTATACGTCGTCAGATGACGTTGAGGATTCTGAGCCTGTATCACCCAAGCAAACCCCAGTGGTTGAGGGTCAGTTGCCTCAAGGATTCAAATGGAAACAGTATTCCATTCAGGATGAGTACTTGCTCTATAGAGATAGAGTATGTGTCCCCAATTCAAAGGATTATAGGCAGCAAGTCCTATATGAATGTCATGACAATCCTAGCGCGGGACACCCAGGCATACTAAAGACCTATGAGCTTCTTTGTAGGCAATTTTTCTGGCCCAGTATGAAAAAGGACGTCCACCAATATGTAACCAGTTGCCAGAAATGTCAAGTAAATAAAGCAGAGTGTTTAAAGGCAGGAGGGTTGTTGCATC
Organism: Diphasiastrum complanatum; assembly: GCA_029204225.1. Classification (NCBI taxonomy): domain Eukaryota; kingdom Viridiplantae; phylum Streptophyta; class Lycopodiopsida; order Lycopodiales; family Lycopodiaceae; genus Diphasiastrum; species Diphasiastrum complanatum. The sequence continues at coordinate 53,960,607 of CM055097.1, forward strand.
CCTTAGAAATACCAGCTGGTAAATGGGAGAGTATCTCCATGGATTTTATAGTAGGCCTGCCTAAAACCCAAAAGGGTAATGACGCTATATGGGTCACAGTTGACCGTCTGACCAAAATGGCTCATTTCATTCCGACCAAAACAACCGTTAGAGCTCCAGAGTTAGCGAGGTTGTTTGTAGACGGGCTATTTAATTGTACGGTCTACCTTCCGGCATAGTCAGCGATCAGGACAGTAAGTTTACTGGAAATTTTTGGAGGGCAGTATTCCATCATCTCCATACTAAACTTAATATGAGTACCACCGACCATCCTCAGACGGACGGTCAAACAGAAAGGGTAAATCAAGTGCTGGAGGATATGCTTCGTGCATACGTCAGCAAGAAGCAGACTAATTGGGAGGAATATCTCTCGATATTAGAGTTTGCTTAAAACAGTACCAAACATTCAGCTATGAGATACAGCCCATTTATGCTGATGTACGGTTTTCAGCCATGCTCACCCACAGTTGTAGGGTTTAAACAAGAAAAAGTTGAAGCAGCCAGAAACTTTTTAGAGGACCTAAACCAGATGATAGAACATGCTAAGCGTAGCATTAGGCAGTCCCAGGATCGAGCCAGGCATTATGCAGATCCACACAAACGGGATGTGCAGTTCTCCACTGGTGAGAAAGTCTACTTGAGAGTCCCAGTTGACTCTAAAACCCTCAAATCAGGAGTGTGTGCTAAGCTGTCTCCAAGGTATTGTGGTCCCTTTACCATCAGTAGGAGACTAGGCGAGGTCACCTGTGAACTAGAACTCCCACACAGCAGTAAGGTTTTTCCAGTCTTTCATGTAAGTCAGTTACGAAAAGCCTTAACCAGATCAGACAATCTGGTAGGGGACAGTGTTCTGATTCTCCCATTGGATCCTCAGCAACCTCCACATGAACCAGAGGAGATTCTTGATAGTAGAGAGACGCAGACTCGTCATACTCTATAACGAGAATATCTGGTGAAGTGGAATGATCAGCTTGTTGAGAATGCCACTTGGGAAAGAGGCAGAGTCCTTCGCAAGATTTTTCCAAACTTTGTCTTAGAGGACCAAGACGGTTCTTAAGGGGGAGGGAGTGTTACGAGCTCGTAACCAGTGCCGAACCCTAGGGAACACAGATAAGTCAGATACCACAGTCAGGGTCGTGTCCAGCGTACATGACCAACAGGGCAAGACAGTGTGAGTAGTGTGCCCCAGCACGGTCCATAGCCATGGCGGGCCTAACACAGCCTAGGGACCCTGTCAGCAGGATAGGGCCCCTAGTTGGGTCCCGACGTGCAGTCGGCCACGTCAGTGCCACGTGGCCGACACTTGGCAGTAGCATGCTACCAGTCCTCACACTGGGCTAGGAGGGGCTTACTCTATATCAGGGAGTAGGCAAGGTTGGGTGGATCAGTAAGTGTTTGCCCTAATTGGTGATCGAGGTTGAAAACCATACATATATGAAAGGGCTGAATTCGGTCGCTGAATGTTTTGCACTGTTATATGCAAATTCCACCAGTGGAAGGTATTGTTCCCAATCAGACTGTCGATGGCCCACATATGCTCAAAGCATATCCTCCATCGTCTGATTGGTCCTTTCCGTTTGACCGTCTGATTCTGGATGATCTGTAGAACTCATACTTAAAGTTGTTTCCAACATTTCAAATACTGCTTGCCAAAAATTCCCAATGAATTTTGGGTCACGGTCACTGACAATATCGCAAGGCAGCCCCGTACAGTCGAAAAAGCTTCTCAACAAATAGTTGAGCTAGTTCTGAAGCTTTCACCGTAGTTTTTGTTGGGATAAATTGAGCAAACTTCGTAAGTCTGTCAACAATAACCCAAACCGAATTGTGGCCCCTCCCTGTACGTGGAAGCCCGACCACAAAATCCATAGATATACTTTCTGGTAGGAATATCTAAAGGATGTAATAGGCCACTAGCTTTTAGCCTCTCTGCTTTATTTCTTTGGCACTTAGTACATTTAAGTACATAGGCCTCTACCTGACTTTTCATCTTAGGCCACCAAAATTGCCTTTGAACTAAGTCAAGTGTTCTTTGTATACCCGGATGTCCTGCGCATGGACTATCATGACACTCATGCAAGATTTGGGCCCTTATAGTGTCATTTTCCGGTACACATACCTTTCCTTTACGAAACAAAACCCTATTTCGAATTAGAAAATTCGTTTCAGTCTTTCCCTGATTCGAGGAATCTTGCAAACCTGAATTGACCCCTGAAAGTACTTGTTGCCAATACTTTCCAAAATAAGGATCGGACTCATATAGTCCTTGAAGAGACTGAAACAACCCCGGTTCTATAACAATAAAGCACAACTGATTAATAAACGATAACCTACTCAAAGCATCCACTAGAGTATTTTGACTTCCTTTACAGTAACGTATAGAAAAGTCAAAGATTTGCATCAGCTCAGCCCATCTAGCTTGCCTCCCCTTTAAATCTGTAGCATCACAGAAATATCGAAGAGTCTGATGATCCGTCAAAACTTCAAATCTGGCTCCATATAAATAATGTTGCCAAATTTTCAAGGAATGAAAAATTGCTAACAGTTCCTTCTCATAGGTACAATACCTAGACTGAGCAGGATTGAGTTTCTTGCTTTCATAAGCCACAGGATGTCCATCCTGCATCAAAACTGCTCCAATAGCATAATTACTGGCATCGGTCCTAACCACAAAAGCCTTATTAGGATCGCCAATGATTAGTATTGGTGCCGAAGTGACACTTTTCTTAAGCAACTCAAAACAATTATTCATATCCTCTGTCCACACCACTAGTGGACTCTTAGCCCTCCGGCTTAGCTTCTTATAGCCTTTCAAGGCCTGGGTAAGGGGAAATGCCAATCGAGCAAATTGGAAAATATGCCGACGGAAAAATCCAACAAACCCCAAGAAAGACTTGATTTCCCGAACTGTGGTGAAAATTGGCCAATCAATAACCCTCTGGATACGATCTGGCTCAATCTCCACTCCTCGTTCGGAAATCTTATGCCCCAAGTAGGACAATTCCTTAGCAAAAAAATCACATTTAGACTCCTTGGCAAAGAGCTTTTCCCTTCTTAGGATGTCCAAGACAATCCTAAGATGATCTTTATGTTCCACCAAAGTCTTACTGAACACTAGGATATCATCTAAGAATACCACTACGAATCTTCCCAAATATGGCCTGAACAAATCGTTCATCATCTGTTGGAAAGTTGTCGGTGCATTGGTCAAACCAAAAGGCAACACCAAAAATTCGTAGTGACCAAAGCGAGTTCGAAACCCGGTTTTTGGTATATCTTCTACCTTAATGAGTATATGATGGTAACCCGATCTTAGATCTACCTTGGAAAAGTACCCAGCACCACCAAGATAGTCTATTAGATCACCAATCCGCGGCAGTGGATATTTATTCTTAACAATTACCTTGTTCAATTCCTTATAGTCGACGCAAAATCTTATAGTCCCATCCTTCTTGGCAACCAGAACCACTGGTCATGCCCAAGGAGACTTACTAGGTTGCAGCCACCCCTTTTTCAGGTAATCATGTAATTGTCTACTTACCTCAGCCTCTTCCGATGCACTCATCCTATAAGGACGTTGTGCAATTGGAATTGCTCCAAGTATTAGGTCAATTTTATGATCAACTGTCCTTTTTGGTGGTAAACCTACAGGAAGGTCAAAAAAAACATCATTGAATTCCTGCATAAGTTCATTATAGGCTTCAAATTCTGTAGTGTTCTCCCTGGGTATACTCATGGCATTTATGTTAAGTTCTTCATCATTGAGGCAAATGATATCATTATGAAAACATAAATAAACTTTAAAATCTGAATTCTTTATAATAGAATTAACTTCATGTTTAGATAAAGGTTAACATTTTCAGTGTCAACACTTAAACTAGCCATGATCTTAATTAAAGAATTCTCTTGCATAAAAGATACAGATTTTTCAACAAAATTGATTTTCAATGACTTATCCACATTTGCTAATGCAACAGCATGGAATTCTATTTTTTCAGAGTAGTCCAATATGTGCAATTCTAAATCAGGAACAACATAATCCATAAACGCAGAATTCATTCCTGATGCCATTGTCACACAGTATTTTTTCTCACTTTTTTTGGTGGAAAGGTTTAAATTGCAAACTACGTTCTTTATGGTAAGTAAAATCCTTTAACCAACATAAATAAGAACTGCAACATACATTTAACAGTTTCCAAAGCAGAAAGCATATACGGAGTAGAAACATCAATAATTCCATTCAATTCTAGTAAGAACGACAAACTGTGTTACATAGTTTTTCTTCATAGACTCGTTCCTCTCATAGAATCACTCTTTACCAAGTATAACATCTACCCTATCTAGATTCATAATATGAAAGTCTAAATTATTCTTATAGGCTTGAATCTCTATTGGTAGACGTGGGACTATCCGGTCCCAAAATTGGCTTTCTGCTCCAGTTGCCAGCTTCACTGTGTATCGGTGGTCACTTTGCCTCTGCAACAAATTAGCGTTGATAAATTTATGTGTGGAACCATCGTCAAATAAAACAGTTATGGCTTGACCACCCACAACCCCCTTCATTCGAATGAGGTCATGAGGGCCAAAAAAAGTCGTATTAAAACAACAATGCTCACACACAGCAAAGAAAAGATCTACACTAGATATGCTAGAGTTACTTGGCGTCTTAAAAGATGCCCCTTTAGCTTTCCGTTTCTTTGGACATTCCTTCGCGACATGACTTGGTTCCATGCAATTGAAGCATAGATTGTCGTTTCTGGCTTTCATAAAGGTTTCCTGGTCCAAGGTAGATCTTTTCTTCGATTTCCCTGAACCTGAAGCCCCTTCCTTTGCCTTGAAAAGAAAGGCTTCTTACCCTTTACGTCGGGTATGACACCAGTCTCAGGCTTAGCCATCGTACGAGAATCATCGTAGATTCTGGCGAAGCGAACAGCATCCTCGAGGGTAAGAGGCCGGTTCCTCCTGACCTCTAGCTGGTAGTCTCTTGGTAACCCCAGTATAAAATGCAACTTTACTAACAAGGGATCTATTCTAGTTGCAAAACGAGAATAGACCTCCTGAAATTCTTGTAAATACTGATCCAGGGGCCGGTTCCCCATATGGATCGTTGCATACTGACGGTAAAATTCAAAATCATCAAAAATAGGAAGGAAGGCCGCCTTAAAGGCCTTACAGAAATCCTCCCAATTCCTAGGAACTTCAGGCTTACCCTTTATATCTTGCCACCAGGTAAATGCTTAACCTCGCAGGTACATGACGGCTAGATTGATCTTGTTGTCCTCGGATGAATTGTGCATGGAAAGTGCGAATTCCATCGATCCAGCCATTGCAAGACCGCCTTCGGGGTTCTATCCTTCTTTTCCCCAGCAACTACTTCAGGAGTAAACAAGGATCCACCAACACCTCCACCTCTTTTCACAAAAAACAGATGCATAGGAGAGGTATGCCTCCCTCTCCATGCTATCCTTGTACCTGCCAAGTGGCCTTGCCTTGCCACCTAGCCTCCACCTCAGCCTTCTGGCCAACTTCTAGCAACCTGCCAGGTGGCCTACAACCCCCCTCTCCCCTTCTTTTTTCTTCTTCCCTTCCAGACAGTGCAGCGCTGGAAAACAGGGATAGGAGAAGAAAAATGCAATATTTACCATCGGGAGAGCCCCAAAAGTGGCGAGTAGGGATCAGAAGTGAATCGGAATAAGAGAACGCTGCCCTCTGCCACCTGTCCGGGTCCTGACAGTGCCACGTGGCAGTTTTAAAGTTAATTTCCAGAGGACCATCGCTGGTCAGGCAGCGATCAGTACTTTCAAGATTTTCAACGCTGAGGAGGGCCCATCGCGATCAGATTTGTACCTGAATCTGAGCGGAATAGTTGTGCAAAAGGCTGCCACCTGTCCTTTCCTGGACAGTGCCATGTGGCAGGTCCTTTTCGGGCCCCCAGCTTTTTGTTTTAAAACTTTTTTCTTCAAATTTATCCAAAAAACAGAGGAAAGGAAAAACCCTGAAAAATGCATTTCAAATCCGTTTTGAAATTCGTCAGAAGCAACGTAAATTACAGGAAAACTACTATGGATCAACACACCTGCTTACGGCTTACAGTGGCTCTGATACCATATGTTACAATCCCTATTACTGCAAACCTCCAGTGCCGGTTAACCACAAGAGACCGAAGGATTCACGTTCCACCCTGCGGCCCGCCGTAGGACCTAATCCGGGTCCACCCACCGTGCCCTGGCCTGTGACCGTATCAAGCTGGATCCGACCTCCCTCCTAGACGGCATCCCATACCATTGCCTAGGCTCTCAGCCATCTCCTGCCTCACCCTAGCAAGCATCCTAGCCGTGCACACGCTCTCCATCCACCTCCTCCTAGGTAGATAGAATGGATGGCAACTGAGCCTTCCTCCCCTTGTATACCTCCAAGGAGAGAGACTCTAAGCCATGTGCACACCTAGATCATGACACGTGGCAACCATGCAGGTTCACGAGTCACCGGTCAAGTCTACAGGCCCAGTCATCATCCAGTCTCAAAGTCTGGGTTTGGGACCCAAGGCAGTTGGGTCCCTAACAATGCCTCTCTCTAAGGAGGCCTCCATGTAGAGTCCACTGATGCTACTAGGGTCATAAGCTCAGTGAATCCCTAGGTGTCAACAATGGCAAAGGGAATGCCACACTCGCAAAAAAACCGGCCAACATGTCGGGTACACCTGGCATGCAGCTCTCTCTGCCACCCACCACGGTCTAGGGTCTTGTCAGAAATAAAAACCCGCACCTTTATGTCAAGTTTCTATGGTCTAATGGTTAAGTTTAGACCCTACTAATGTTGTATACCCATGGGGGCTTTATTTTTAATGTTAAATCACCTTGTAAGGTGATGGGGCCCATTCTAAAAATGGTCTTTAGAGACCATACGAGTTTGACACTTCATATTCACTCCTATGAGGAGTTATATTTGTTGGCTATTCAATTCCATGGATTGTTGGTGTTTGGCTCTCCATTATTGAGCCTTTACATCTACCATGTCCCATCTATTTGTATCTCTCCACATTAGGAGAATATTGTGGGATTCATTCGTGCAATACAAGCTTTGAGTTTTTTCTCTCAATTTTAGCTTCCTCTTTCTTGAAGATTGTTGTTTATGGCTGTCCACTATTTTCCGAATTTAAAAGTGTTTAATGTTCTTGATTGTTAGCATCTTAGATTCAGCCCAATAGCATTTGAAATCACCTACATTTGGCATCAGAGCAACTAAGATCCAAATAAAACAATGTGAATGGAACAACAATGAACTAGATGACAATGTACATGACATGTCCTCAAAATGGCTGTGTGGCATCCGGATCATCAAAATCATCCAACTCATCCTCCTCTGTCACACCCTGACTGAAGTCATGTAAAACCTCTCCCTCAATCTGTGTCCCTGACAAAGTGATGCGAGATGCACCTCTGCTAGAGCCACGCGGCCTCCCTCTCTGTCTACGTGCCACTGTCTGACTAGGACCTCTGCCTCTCTGAGAAGGCCCCCTGCCAGATCCTGGAGGCCTTCCTGGACGCCTACGAGCTGGTGCTGTGGAAGCAGATGCAGTAGGAGGTGCCGCTGATGTAGGAATGGGTGTGGCACGAGATGCAGGCACCCTGAATGTAGGCGGCGTGTATGAATACGGCTGGACTGCAGGCTGGTGAAGGACAGCTCCTCGTGGATAGTAACCTGCTGGGAGAAGGGGTCTATGAGTGGAACCCTCTGGCATGGCAGGAGTAGGCCGTGGTGCAGCTGCTATAAGATGAGGCTGAGGCTGTACAATCGAAAAAGTCGGTGTAACATGACGAGGTGGCCCTGGGAGGCGACATGCATGTGCAGATGGTGGAATGTGGGGTGCAACTGTATAACTGGATGTATGTGTCGGCGCTGTATGCCTGGGAGCTGCATGAGTAAGAGCCGTACGAGTGGTAGCTGTATGTGAACCAGCAGCTGATGGTGCTGGATGTGGCTGAGTACGTGCATGTGGTGAGAGCCACCCTATATCATCAATGGCATCCTCGTCATCTCCATACCGAAGGAGGTCTGACAAGGTCCTCTGGCGAACACGGCGGGTCCGATCTACATCATCATCAACATGAACATCTGCAGGGGCCTCTAAATCCTGCACACCATCAATCCCCCCTGCAAAAGCGTCCTGTGCCATATGGTCAGCATCCCCAACATGTGTTGCATCCATTGTCTCTCTCTCATGCGCTACTATGCAGTCACAGATTGATTCTTTACAGCCTCATGGTCCTGGTAAAGCTCCCGTTTTTCCTTCATTTGGGACTCCCCCTCCATTTGGATTTCCATCTTCCTCTGCTAGTCAGCCTGGTGGTGGACCGTTCATTCCACCTAACCCACCTCCTGGTTTCTTTTCACGTCCCCCACTTCCTGAGCCACACTTTGCTCGAGACTTTCGTGATAGGGTACAGCTTGCTACCTATTCCGGTTCCTCTGACGGGAACTTATTAGAGAACTGGTTTGCTAAGCTTGACACATATTTTCAGATCTACCCTAAGATTGATCCTCAGAAGATCCAGTTGGCTGCTTTACATTTAGATGGACGTGCCGCCACGTGGTGGCGAGTTTATAGAGCTAATCCGGTTCGGGAAGGGCTCCATTTATGGCATACTTTTCGCTATGACCTCCGTCATGCTATGATTGATCCTCAGTGGCTCGACAGCCAACGTGATACATTCCGTAGTCTCACTCAGACCAGTGATCTTGCTTCTTATACAGATCAGTTTATGGAGCTTTTTTATCTTTTCACAGATCTACAGCCCACTGAGCTTATTTCTCGTTACATTGTTGGGCTTCGTGGTGCTTTACGTTATGATGTTTCTTCCTTCCGTCTTCCCACACTTGTTGAGGCGATGTCTCTTGCCAGTACTTTACAGCATAAGTACTCTGACACCCTTCCTTCCCGCTTCTCCTGACCCCGTCCTTCTGCTTCATCTTTTCCAGCTACGTCCACCCCTACACCTGCCCCTTCTGTTCCAGCTCTCTCCATTGTCCCTTCGTCTCCTCGTCCTCCAAATCCTCGACCTGCTTTTGTCCGACGTTACACGTCTGCAGAGTTCGCTGACCTTCAGCAGAAGCGTCTTTGCTTTCGTTGTAAGAGTCCTGAACATTTTGCCCGTGATTGCCGTCAGTGTCTCCCTACTACTACTGCTGTTTTTTACCATGAGGGCACTACTCCAGATGATTCCGATATCTACATTCATATTTCTGATGAGCCTGACCTATCCTCTGAGCCTTCCACTGCTACATGCCATGCTCAGCTTGCCTATGCTACTTAGACAGGGCGTCCTGGTCCTCGCTCCATTCGGTTACGTGTACGTATTACAAGTCGTGAGTATACTGCTTTAGTTGATACTGGCAGCACTCATATTAGCAGTTATATACTAGTCGGATCCGTGCTTCACCTGTTCCTGCTTCACAGCCTCTCACAGTTGAGGTTGCCAGTTTCCATTCTTTTCCTAGTTCTCAGATGTTTCAGCGTTTACCATACTGCATTGGAGATTTTTCTGGACAGGTAGACCTTTACATTATTCCAATGGAGCGTTATGATCTTATCCTTGGTGCTGATTGGTTTGCATCTCTTGGAGTCGTTACACTGGACTTGACACAGCAGACATTGACATTTGTACATGATGCAGTTACACACTCACTTGTTGGCATTGATTCTCAGGGAGAATTCCAGTTGATTACTAGATAGCAGTTTATTCGCAGCCTTATTATTTGTTCAGCGGGCAGTACCAGTTCCTCCAGTTTCTACTCTAGCAGCTGTTCCTCAGGTTATCTCTGACTTATTACATCAGTATGCTTTTGTCTTTTCAGAACCTACGACGCTACCACCATTACGTGACGTGAACCATCATATTGACTTGCGTCCTGGTTTTGCTCCTCCTTCCCGTCCCCCTTATCGTATGTCTCGATCTGAGCGTGATGAGCTTGAGCTCCATATTACTGCCTTGTTAGATCAGGGTCTCATTGTTCCTAGTCACAGCCCTTTTGGTGCCCCTGTTCTCCTTGTTAGTAAGAAAGATGGTACCAAACGCCTTTGTATTGATTACCGTGCTTTAAATAAGTTGACTATTCGTAATCAGTACCCTATTCCACACATGGATGACCTCTTTGACCAGCTCGGTACTAAAATTTTTTCCAAGATAGACCTTCGTTCTGGATATTACCAAAGCAGGATGCACCCTTTTGACGAACATAAGACTGTTTTTTGTACTCATCTTGGTTTATATGAATTTCATGTGCTTCCTTTTGGTGTTACTAATGGCCCTCCTACGTTCCAGAATGTGATGAATAACGTCATGCGTCCGCTTCTTGGTCATTGTGTCTTGGTTTATTTTGATGATATTCTTATTTTTAGTCAGTCTCTTGCTGAGCATGTTTCCCATCTTTCCTCTGTATTTCAGTTACTTGTACATCACTAGTTATTTGCTAAGTTGTCTAAATGTTCTTTTGTTGTTTCTAAGATCGAGTTTCTTGGTTTTCTTGTTTGTAATGGACACATTCGTCTGGACCCTCATAAGGTTCAGGCCATCCAGGATTGGCCTATACCAACTGATATTCATCATGTTCGTATGTTCCTTGGGTCAGCCACTCACCTTTGTCGTCCAGTTCCTCATTTTGCCACTATTGCAGCTCCTCTTCATGCACTTTTGAAGAAGTCTAGTACTTTTCTTTGGACTTCTGATTGTCAGTCAACGTTTGATACTCTTCGTCGTGTTGTTGTTGATGCTGCCGTTATGTGTTTACCACAGTTTAATCAGAAGTTTCTTGTTGAGACTGATGCTAGTAATGTTGGTTTGGGTGCTTTACTTCGCCAGTCACAATGTATTATTGCTTATGAGTCGCGTCGTCTTCGCTCTTATGAGCAACGTTATTCTGTGCATGAGAAAGAGCTTCTTGCTATTATCTATGCTCTTAAGAAGTGGCGTCATTATTTGTATCGAGTTCCGTTTGACATTATTACTGATCACCAGTCTTTACGTTATCTATTTTCTCAACGTGAACTTACTGATCGTCAATTTCGTTGGTTGCAGTTTTTACAGTCTTTTAATTTTTCCATATTGTATCGTCCTGGTCGTGCTAACACTGCTGCTGATGCATTGAATACACTCGTTTCTACTATTCCTCCATGGTTTGATGATCTACCTGCAGCATACCTTACATGTTCTGATTTTCGTGATGTTTATAGTTCTGCCCCACCTGTTTCGTCCCGTCCTCATCAGGTTTACTCCACTGTTGACAACCATCTTTATCATTATGATTCTCTTTGTATTCCTAGTTCCTTGGGTATCCATTCCCAATTGTTGTCGGATGCTCATTCCTCTCCTGTTGGGGGTCACTTTGGTTTTCAGAAGTCTTATGCTCGTCTCAAAGACCATTTCTATTGGCCTTCTCTTCGATCTGAGCTTGCTGTACTTATTCGTACCTACCCTTTTTGTCTTCGTAATAAGTACTCCCGTGCTAAATCTGCTGGTTTGCTCCAAAGTTGGCCTATTCCTCATCACCAGTGGACTGATATATCTATGGACTTTATCCTTGGCCTTCCCCATACCCAGCGTGGTCACGATTCATGTATGGTGGTAGTTGACAGGTTCTCGAAACAGGCACATTTTATACCAGTGCGCAGTACTATCACAGTAGAGCAATGTGCACGTTTGTTCCTATCAGAGATTTTCCGCCTGCATGGATTTCCTCGTACTATCCCTTTTGATCAGGATAGTAAGTTTACATCTATATTCTGGACAGAGCTTATGCGTATATTGGATGTACAGCTTTTTATGGGTTCTGCTTATCATTCTACTTCTGATGGGCAGTCTGAGGTCCTTAACAGGATCCTTGAGGATTATTTACGCCATTTTGTTACTCCTTCAGCGAAGGATTGGGATCAGCATTTATGTTTAGCAGAGTATAGCTATAATAGCTCTGTTAGTACCATCACATGTGTCTCACCATTTTTATTATCTCATGGCTATGCACCTCTTTTACCTGGCATTCCTCTCCCTCCTGAGAATACACCTGTCACACTTGCATCTTTTCTATCGAGTGCTCGAGAGCTTATTACCCGGGCTAGTTCTCATTTACAGCATGTTCAGCAGCGTTATCAGACCTCAGTTGATCGTCACCACCGCCATGTTGAGTTTCAGCTTGGAGATATGGTTTATCTACGCCTACGGTTTGCACGTCATCATTTGGTCCAGGGCCATGCTTCTACTGAGAAGCTTGCACCACGTTATTATGGGCCTTATCGCATTTTGGAGGTTCTTAGTCCAATTACATCTGGTTTACAGCTTCCTGCTTCCACACGCGCCTGTGATGTATTCCATGTCAGTTTATTACGTGCTGCTATTGAGGATGACGCTCCTTGTGATGCTGAGTTTCCTACTGCTCCAGAGTTATTTCCATTTTTACCTGCTGCTATATTACAGGTTCGTCTATACCATAGTTGACGTCGCCGGCAAATTCAGTTTTTGGTCCAGTGGGATGGTCGTCCTATTGAGGAGGCCACATGGGAGCCTATTGATGTCTTTTATCATACATCATCACTTGCGGATCAGGCTCGTGCTCTTGCTGCACTTGTTGATTCCTCTACATCAGATGTTGTTCTAGTTGTTGATGCACCAGAACTTGCTGCTACTTGATCCAGTTTCTTTTCGGCAGTTGGGTCTTTTTCTTTTGTGCCAGGGAGAGTTATGGACTCGGCTCATTACATTCGCCGCGTCCATTTACATTTACTTTACTTTATGCATAAGTAGGCCTTGGGCCCTTTTTTATTCATTAGTGACACTTAGACTACATGGTTGGCCTTTGGCCTTATTATTCATTATTAGGCCATTTGGACATATTACTAGAGAGTGGGGGCCTTCTTGGAGGGCGCACTATTTTCCCTCCCAGTTGGGCCCTAGCCACCGGAAGCTTCCTTTTAGGGCTTCCTCTTGGCTATAAGTAGGGAAACTGTGTCATTTGTTATTCAGCTGATGATATTGATCTCTCTCTTTAGCCTCCTTAATCTCTCTCTTTCCTGCTTTCTAGGGTTAAGTCTTGCTTATGTGCTGCTTTCATAGCTTAAGTCTTGCTTATGTGATGCTTTCAAAGCTTAGCTCTAGATCAGCTGGGGCTCTATTCGTAACTTTCCTAAGAGGCATCATTTGTGTGGTGAGATCCTCCACCCTGGACGTAAGGTAGGTGGTACGGATAGCCTCAGCCACGGGTGGCCGGAAGCGTGGACCTGCAACAACAACTGCAGCTATAGCCCTCTTGAAGGGCTCCGTGTTAGCAATGGCAAATGGTAGGTTCAGCTCATAGATCATGTTTGCCACAGCCTGCTGGGCCTTGGCCTCAAGATGGGGCTGGAAAGACTCCCCCATGGACTGTTGTCTATACTGGGAGCTGCGAGACGATCTACTGGAAGATGCCCTAGTGCGGTAAGCACCCCTACGAGGAGCAGGAGGAGGTATGTCAGTCGCAGGGGGGTGCCGAGGCTGGGGGGGAAACTGGGCCTGAGGTGGCTGAGGGGGATGCTGAGGCTGCGGGGGATGCTGGGGCTACAGAGATGGTGGCGAAGAAGCTCCAGAAGAACCAGCCTCACCATGTTGTCTATCATCACCATCCTCATCATCAGAGTCCAAATCATCCTGATGTGTGGGGAAAGTGAATGGTATGTCCTGGGTGTCCTGTGAGAGACCATCTGGCGCCGACTCAGAGCGAAGAAAACGGAATGTCTGCACTGGGCGAGTCATCTGAGTGACTGCAGGAGGACGCTGTGGAAATGCACCGACTGGAATAGATGTAGCAGGAGGAGGGGCGGGATGTGGTGCAATGGGCTGTGGTGGTGCGGTAGGATGTGGTGCGGTGGGCTGAGGAACGAGTGGTGGATGTGGAGGAGCAAGAACAGGAGGTGGGGGAGGACGTGGTGGTGGTGGATGAGGAGCTAGTGGATCCCGTGGGGTGGATGATACCACTGCATATACATCTAGTGACATACCGGCCTGCGTCAATCGAGCTCCATATATGTCAATGAGCCTACAATGCTCCAGAGCAGGAATTTGTGGGCAAGGGTGGGAGCCTAAGCGTCTGCCATCACCCTTGACAGCACCAAGGAGATGGCCTTTCAGCCTAGTGAGAGTGCTGATAAAACGAGCATGACAAAATCTACAGGACCATCCACGCGTCCCAGACCGAACATCAGACCTAACGAACTCGGGGTCTTGGTCCACCTCACCCCAGAGCTCAGGCATATCTCCAGCAGGCATGGTGTGAGACGGCTAAGGAAACAGGGAGTATGGAAGTGAAGTACGGAAGAAGTGCAAGACAAGACAAATGCAAAAAACCTGACTTTTGGCTCCAAGAAAAACCCTAACCCATAAACCCTATCCTTCTCTCTCTAGATGAGCTGGTACAGTCTCTCTCTACGCTGTCCCTAACTCTCTCTATGATCTTAAATGCCTAAACCCTAAAAATAGACCTATTTGCATGAGGGAATGTCAAAAAACCTGATTTTTTAGCAAAAAAAACAACCCTACAACTACAGAGACCGCTACAGTCTCTCTCTACCCTGCCCTCTTCTCTCTCACCAATCTGAGCAGCACTCTCTCAGAAACCTCCACCCACTCTCTCAGAAACCTCCACCTACAAAAAATGAGAAATGAGGGTCAGGAAACGAGCTATAAGGGGTTTTGCGGGGGAAATTTAAGAAATTAATTTATTAATTATTTAGGTGAACCGTACCACGGTTCCTTGCGGTTCAAAGAACTGTGGTACGGTTCCTGCCACGGTTCCCAAAACCCACGGTTCTGGAATCGTGGGTTCTATGACTTCATGGCTGAAAAGGGAGAATTTATTTCCCTTGGTGAAAGTTCCAAATTAGATGGTAAAAATTACATGGTTTGGAAATTTAAAATCAAGAATATTTTGGTTATGTTAGATCTATGGGATTTGACAATAGAAGAAGAAGAATCTCCTCTTCCTCCTGAAAATGATACATCTAATAAGGAGGATGCAACTTTCAAGAGGAAAAAGGTTTTTGTTAAAAGAGCTAGTAGAGTACTAGCCATAATCAATATGTCTATCAAGGATAGCCTTATTCCACATATGGATGTCAAATCACCTAGGGAGGCTTGGGAGAAATTCCAATAAATGTTTACGACATTTTCAACCACTAGGATCCTCTCCCTCAAGCAAAAGTTTCATACCTTGAACATGAATGAGGGAGAAGCTATGACATCATACTTGATCAATTGAAGGATGTAGGCAAGGATGTAGATGACCTAGACATTGTTAGTGTCACCCTCAATGGGCTTCCTCCACAATTCCAGCATCTTGTCACCACATTGAATGTTAGAGAGAAACCGCCAAGCTACAATGATGTGGCTAGAATTCTTCTTCAAGAAGCATTAAAATCCCAAACTTATGGGATAGCAAGGGTTAATGCATAATCTCAAGCTCTTGTTGCATACAACAACAAGAAAAACCAAAGAATAAGAAGAAACAAGGTACTAACGCTTCTAACAATTCTAAGTGTTTTGTTTGTGGTAGGAAAAACCACAAAGAAGCAAATTGTTGGTTCAAGGACAATCCATCTAAGTTGAAGCAAAAGCAAGTTTCTTCTTCTTCAACAAACAAGGTACAAGGCCCTTGTTTCTATTGCAGGAAGAGTGGACATTCAGCATCAAATTGTCATATCAACCAAGCTGCAGCGGAAGCAAGAGTCAAATGGAAATCAAACTCTCAATCAACTGAGCAAGCCAAAGACGAATCAACCAACTTCGTTGGTGGTGGTGGTCTTAGCGATGAGATGAGTACCTAATCATGGTGAATCCCAACTCAACAAGCGGCGAGGAATGGGTACTGGACAGCAGAGTGTCTTCGCACAAGACTCCTAGAAAGGATTGGCTTTCATCCTTTTGCAAAGGTATAAATGGTCAAGTTGTGCTAGGAGATAATAGCACACAAGATATAGTTGACAAAGGTGATATTCCAATTTAATTCAATTCTGGATTTTCGAATGTGATCAAGAATGCTTTGCTTATTCCTAACCTTGCTCGAAATCTTTTATCGGTTTGTGCTATAACCAATCAAGACATGCTTGTGGAATTCTACAATGATAGGTGCTTCATTAAAGAATTAAAGCAAGATAATAAAATCATTGCTAGCGGCTTTAGAGATGAAGAAAAATTATACAAGCTTAATACAATACTTGATCACCAAGCTTTGTCTTCAAAAGTTGTTAATCAAAGTTTACTTTGGCATAGAAGATATGGTCACTTACATTATAAAAGCATCAAGTATCTTCATGATCAAAATCTTGTACTTGGCTCACCTCCAATCAAGATTAGCCAAGACGTATGTGAACCTTGTGTCTCTGGCAAACACCATCTACAAAAGTTTCCGTTCAAGATTGGAGCTCATTGCGATACTTGGGGACCAGCCCAAACCCAAAGTATTGGTGGCTCGAATGTACTTCTTAACCTTCATCGACGATTATTCAAGAAGACTTAGGCATACTTCTTGAAGCATAATAGTCAAGTATTTTCTTCTTTCTTGAATTTAAAGCTATGGTTGAACTACATTCTAATAGCAGAAGAGATAGGGGAGGAGAGTTTATTTCAACCGAGTTTAATGATTATTGCAAAGCAAATGGCATTAAATGCCAATTAACCACGTCCTACACACCGGAACAAAATGGTGTTGCCGAGCGTAAGAATAGGACTCTTGTGGAAGCGGCTAGAACTATGCTCAAGGCAAGTGGTTTATCGAGAGGTTTTAGGGCTGAAGCTGTCCAAACATCAGCGTATCTTGAAAATCGATTGCCTCACAAAGCTATTGAAGGAAGGACACACCTGAAGAGAAGTATTATGGCAACAAACCCACTTACGGATTTTGGGATGCGACGCCTATGCACACATTCCTATCGAATTGCGGCAGAAGCTTGATGATAAGGAGGAGAAATGCATCTTTTTTGGGTATCCTTGCATGAAAAACTCTATAATCCTTGAACCAAAAAGCCTCAACTTTCAAATTTCAACTTTTTTCTTGACTCTTGAGTCTTGACTTTGCTTATTACTTGAAAGTTGAGTATTTGCAATTTTGATATTGATAATCAAAAATTGGATTCTGGGTTCTTGAGAGTTAAATGTTCATTGATGATTGTTTGCAGGCTGGAAGAAGTAAGGGGCCTATTTCTATATAGGTGGTAGTGGTTCCCTCAACCTCTACATGTCGTGACTACCTTGATTCATCCACTGTGGAGGAGGGAGGATCAATTCCATGATCGAGAGCTCAGGTAGGGATGGCATTCCTACATCTCCTATGTCTATCCTGATTCAAGGAATCAACATGCACTCATGGATGATTCAGGTATGTACTTAGTAATTGCAAGCTAGTACTTAGCAGTTATTACTGTGAAAATTGTAAGCTCAAGTTATGCGGCTACTTATGACAGTGTTGACTCGCCAGGCTAGGTGGAGCCTGTTGGCGCCGACACCGCCGAGGTGACTCAGTGGCCGCGTGGGTGTGTTCATGTATTGGCACCTACCATAATAAATTAGCATTTCATATTACTGTCAGTAGTTAGTTTTATTTTTCGGTAAGATCCAGTAAAGACACTATGTGAAGTACTAAACTATGTTGAATAATGGATTTGAAGTCCATAGTCTATGTATGCCTCATTTGAGGGTTTATTTTATGATGAAGCAAAAAGTGTGTGTGTGAGGTTTTGAGCTATATTGGATCTTCCCATTGTGTGTGGTGTGTGCATCTCTCTCTACAGTGTTTTGGTACAGGGTTTGTGTTGGTGTGATCCTGGGCATCATCCCCCATTCCTATTTTCGTACATGGTATCAGAGCTGGAGAGCTCCAGGCTGATTTGTGGCTGCAATTTGTTCTTTGCAGGGCTGTGGCAGCAGAAGAGAGAGAATTGAGCTTTTGACATTGTTGGTGAAGCTTCAAGGTGAAGCAAAGCTCAAAGCTTGAGGAGGACAACCCAATTGATGTACAAAAAGCTTGGGAAGAAAAGGAGCTTTATGCTTTTGGGATATGTTCACATGAACTTGTCCAAAATTCTTCATTTTTCTCTGTTTGAGCTCAAATCAAAGCTCACACTTTCTCATTAGAGGTTGTTAGCCTCTGTTGATGATGGTTGCAGGCTCTTACAGCTTCTGTTTTGATCAAATAGAGCTCATTTTGAAGATTTTTCTGATTTTCTGCCAAGTTTGATAGGGTCAACTTTCAGAGCTCATAACTTTTGATTCCGGTGTCAGAATTCAAAAAAAATTATACCTTCGGAAAGAACACGACAAGACGAATCTACTCCACCAATTTTCGCCTAAACGGATATCTGTAGCAAAAGTTACGGCGTTCTGAAGTTTCTGGAAAAATTAGGCTGTGTGCCCTCATTGTGAGGAAGATGAAGTGGTGTTTGTAAGTGGGTTTCTCCTTCCAATCTATTGGCTCATTTTGAAGCAGTAGATGGGTGCCACATGTCTTGGCCTGTACTTAGTGGTGGAGATGAAGTTGAAAAGTTGTGAAGTTTAGCACAACTAAGCTGGATTTCATTTGGAGGGTCCAAAAATCTCAACTTCATTAAAAAACTGCAGCTTGAAGCGTCCCACGAATTTTTGGGTTCACATTTGTGAATTAGAAAAAGGACCAAAAGGAGGAATATTCAAAGATTGCAGGTTTTTTCTTAGACCCCCCCGGAACCTGCGTTGTAATTGCTCTCACCTCACGACCTGTTTTGGAGATTCGACTACACCATCTTGATCTACACAAAATTTGGAGCGTTTTGAGTGGCCGCACGAAAATTTTCGAAATCTGTCCAAGGAGATATAAAGGATCAAACAAAGAGGTTTGGAACTTTTTGGACTGGTTATGCAAGAATCTTTTCAATTCCAAAAGATTCTCTTTTAAATTTGAAAAACCTCTTGGCGGAAGAAAGGTTTTTCGACGTGGGGAACACATTTATGACCTCAAGGAGGGTGGTTCCAAGGCAAAACGGCCATCTCGGACGCATTGGCGCACTCAATTTTTCAATTCGAGATCATTTGATTCACTTTTTGCACAATTATCGACATGAGAACTATTAAAGAGCAAAGAAGCAAAGGGCAAACTTTGGAGTTGCATATCATTGTGACCGAGACTCCGATTGAGGTCGGATTAAAAAGAGAGCTTGTTGTTATTCTTGTGTAGAATTTATTCTTTTGCTCAAAGTTACTTTTGGAGTGCTCTATTTCAATATCCTTAAGGACTAAGCATTGGTGGATGGGCTTAGCCAAACTAATCTTCCACCCAATGCTACTGTTGAGCAGGAACGGAAGTTCAAAGAATGGAATGAGAAAGCCAGGAAGGTGCTTTATTGGCTTTCAGTGAGTGTAGCAGATTCTGCTTGGTCACATACAGGAGAAAGCACACCTGCGGAGGCGTGGAAGGCGCTTATCAATGTTTACAGTACCAATACCAAGGCCAGGAAGCTGCAGCTAAAAGAGGAGTTGAATAGCGTGCAGAAAAATAATATGAATGAATATGCTCTGAAGATAAAGAGCATTGTCGAAGCCTTGGGTTCTATCGGCGTATCGGTTGAAGATGAAGATATGGTAAGTGCATGCTTGAATGGATTAGGCAAGGAGTACAAGGCTTTCAAGACTTCTGTACTCGTTCGGGAGAATGTACCTACATTCCCAGATTTGATTTCCATGCTTGTCTTGGAGGAGAAGACTTTGCATGACGAGGGCTCATCTTCAAGGCAGTCATCCTCGGAGACATTGCTCTACTCACATTCCAGAGGTCGAGGAAGGGGTGTAAGCAGGAGCAAAGGCAGAGAGGTTATGACACAGCACTTTCAAAACATGCAACTGGAGCCAAGAGGGGGAAGAACACAGTCTCGTGGCAAGGGGAGCCAGCGTGGACGTGGAGGTCATCAACAATCTTCCTCGTCTTCATCATCAAAATGCTACTATTGTGGTAAGCCCGGACATTTTGCAAATAAGTGTTATAAGAAACAAAACGACGTCAAGAATGGAAGGTACCAGCAGTCTAACTATGCTTCTTCGAGTAGACAGTCAGATGAAGAGCATGATCTTTTTGTTCTTCAACATGTGGATGATCGAGAATCATCTATTTTTGAAAACACTATCAATGACGTTTGGTATGTGGATAGTGGAGCCTCGAATCACATGACGTGTCACAAAGAGTGGTTTGTTGACTTGCATGAGAGAAAGGGGTACGTGCAGACAGGTCACAACACACTCTATCGATCATACTGGTCGCATACCTCTCACAATTGGAAATGGTAAGACTAAGTATTTGAAGGATGTCTTTCATGTTCCAAATATTACAAAGAACCTTGTATCCGTTGGTCAAATGGTGGAACAAGGATTGCAAGTTAGATTCAACACTCATGGTTGCTTTGTGGAGGACTTGAAGAACAATTGCAGGATCATAGCCAAAGGCAGCAGACATGGTAGGATGTTCACACTGGATGTTTGCAGTCCCAGTGAAAATCTTGCACTTTATGGCCAAGGTCAAAAAGTACCTGTTTCTATCGAGATTTGGCACAAGCGCATTGGGCATGTCAATCTTCAAAGATTAAAAAACATGCAAACCAGTGGCGTCGTTTCAGGTTTGCCTTCATTTAGTGGTGTAAATCTTGATAGGATTTGTGAGGCTTGTCAGATAGGGAAACAAGCCAGGCAACCTTTTTTTCGAAGCACACATGTGAGTAACTACCCACTGGAGCTTGTCCATTCTGATGTTTGGGGACCAACAAAGATTGCATCGAACCGTGATCGAAGGTACTTTGTTACTTTTATTGATGAGTGTACTCGTAAAACATGGGTGTTCTTCATGACGCAGAAGAGTGAAGTGTTTTATCATTTTCTCACATTCAAAGCTGAAGCTGAAAAATATACTGGAAGAAGTCTCAAATGCATAAGATCAGATGGAGGGGGAGAGTATTTTTCTAATGAATTTTCAGATTACTTGAGGAATCAAGGCATTCGAAGACAATTTACATGCAGATACACACCGCAGCAGAATGGCATAGCCGAGCGGAAGAACTGGCATATTGCGGAGATTGCTAGAGCTATTATGAATGAGAAGAGCATGCCATCACATTGGTGGGCTGAAGCGGTAAGCACTGCTGTATATATTTTAAATAGAACACCTACAACAGTTGTGCATGATAAGACTCCTGAAGAAAGGTATACTCACAAGAAATCAGATCTATCGCATTTGAGAGTATTTGGTTTCATTTGTTATGTGCACGTTCCTGAGGAGCTAAGAGGAAAGCTTGATGCAAGAGCCGAAAAGTGTATTTTTATTGGTTATGCCTCTGAGCAAAAAGGATACCGTTGCTATAATCCCGTTACTAAGAAAATGGTGGTAAGCAAGGATGTTATATTTGATGAGCAGGCATCTTGGTATGTGAAAATTTTGAATGCAGAGAGCCAAGTGGAGCAAAGAGAAGACACAAGTGCAAAACAGCAAGAAAGTACTTCTCTTGGTGGGCCCAAAGAAAGATCACATGGATCACCTTCGGTAAATCCTTGGTCAGAAAGACTTAGGAGTGGTGAAAGCCCTTCTACATCATCCACAAATGGTAAGGATAAGGGTAAGAGCAAGATTTCTATTGATGCTTCTTCGAGATCTTCTCGTGTAAATGGTGATTCTAGTGGTTCTGAGAGCATGGATGAGGATCTTGGCATACCTGCAGTGAGGACTCCTGGAGTAAGGCAAGAAGGGCCAAGGAGATCCGAGAGGATCAAGTACCCTATTGATAGGTTTGGTTTTGGCAAAAAGCTCCTTCTCATAGGTAGAATACCTAGTCTGAGCAGGATCCAGCTTCTTGCTTTCAAATGCAACTGGTCTACTGTCCTGATAAAGGACCGCTCCTACAGCAAAGTCGCTAGCATCCGTATCAACCAAAAAGGGTCGGTTAGGATCGACAATGTGTAAAATTGGAGCCGTAGAAACACAGTGCTTGAGAGTCTCAAAACTCTCATTCATTTCATCAGTCCATGTTATCAATAGACTTTTTCTACGGCTACATTTTTTCTTCACCCCCTTAAGAACGTTCGTCAAGGTCAATGCTATTAAGGCATAGTCCAGAATGAACCTGTGAAAGAATCCTGTGAAGCCCAAAAAGGATTTGACATCACGAATTGTCAGAGGTCTCGGCCATTCTCGTACCTTACGGACTTTGTCATAATCGATTTCAAGACCTTTATCCGATATGACATGGCCCAGGTATTTGAGTTTAGTCTGGAAGAACTCACATTTCGACTCCTTAGCATAGAGCTTTTCTTGCCTTAGAAGTTCCAAGACAATACAAAGATGCTCTTCATGCTCCTCAAGGGTCCGACTATAAATTAATATGTTGTCCAAATACAGCACCACAAACTTTCCCAGATATGGATGAAGAATATCGTTCGTCATCTGCTGGAAAGTGGCAGGCGCATTCGTGAGTCCAAAAGGTAACACTAAAAACTCATAATGGCCATACCTGGATCGAAATCCAGTCTTAGGAACATCTTCATTCCTAATCCTTATCTAATGGTAACCTGATCTAAGATCAATCTTGGAGAAATACTTAGCTCCATTCAGACGATCCGTAAGATCATCCATCCTAGGTAAGGGATATATGTTCTTGATGGTTAAATCATTTAACTTTTTAAAGTCACCACACAAACGTGTGCCGCCATCCGTTTTACTAACTAAAAGGATTGGTGCTCTCCAAGGGGACTTACTAGGCCAAATATGGCCCATCCTAAGGAGTTCTTGTAACTGCTTAGAAATTTCATCCTCTTCCTTGATGCTAACCCTATATGGAAAAAGAGACACATGTTGGCTTCCAGGAAGCAACTCTATTTGATGGTCGACACTCCTTTGGGGAGGTAGGCCATCAGGGAGTTTATCAGGAAAAACATCGCTATACTCTCGCCTAAGTTTGTTAAATATTATTCCTTCAGGTCAATTAGCACTTAAGGGATTATTTACAGGCACATTCAAAGGCAAATGCGATAAATCAATATTTAGACTCTGGACTGCATGGTCATCCACATAAATTTCATCTTTCAAAAAACAAAGCTAAACTTTATTACCAGAATCTTTCAAATATTCAACAACTTCTAAAGCAGAAACCAAAGGATCAAAAGGCCTATTTACATCGCCTTTTAGCTCAACCAACGAGCCCTTATGCAAAAAGGAAATACTATGTGTAACAGAATTCATGATATGAAAATCTAGCAATTCAACATGATCTTGAATCTGAAGTGGCAGCTGAGGAACAAGCTGATCCCAAGCTTGCCAATCTTCCCCCGACGCCATTTTCACCACATACAAGTGATTACTTGGCGCAGTAGCCGCCTTGAGCTTCTGCACCAGTTTAGCATTTATGAAGCTATGTGTGGAACCATCATCAAAAAGAACAGTCACAGCTTGGCGTCCTACAATTCCATTCATACGAATGAGATCATGGGGGCCAAAAACAGCTGTATTAAAGTAACAATTCTCGCAACTAGTGCCATCCTTAAAGGATAAATCAACAAAAGAAATACAAGAATTACCTGGAACTTGAAAGGATTTAGGTTGCCCACCAGATTTCTTTTGCTTTTTCTTTGGGCAATCTTTCGAAAGATGCCCCTTCTCCATACAGGAGAAGCACAAGCCGTCGGTTCTCGCCTTGTCATAGTCTGCGCGATCCAACTTGACGCGCTTTTTCCCGCCTTGGGAACCGGTGTCCGTCTTGTCTCTACCCCGGTTCTTGAAAAATTTCTTTTCTTTTTGTTCAGCCTTGGGCAAACTTTGCTCCTTGCGAGAGGCAAAATGGGCGTCATCGAAGATTTCTCAAAGCGAACTGCATCCTCGATAGTCTGCGGTTGGTTACGCCACACTTCTAGCTGAAATTCTTTCGGAAGCCCCAAGATAAAATGTAGCTTCAACAGGATAGGATCGATTCGTGAAGCGAATCGGGGCAAAATTTCCTGGAATTCTTGGATATAGGCATCTAACGGCCTAGTACCCATCTGCACGGTGGCGAAATGCCTCTCAAAATCATCCAACACCGGAAAAAAAGCCGTTTTAAAGGCTTCTGGAAAGGCATCCCATGTAGAAGGGGCACCGGCCCTCTCCTTCAAATCCTGCCACCATGTGAACGCCTTACCGCGTACAAACATGAGAGCAGAAGCGATCTTTGTACTAATCGAGCCATGACAATACCACATCGGGAAGCCGGTCCTTCTTTTCGCCTGAAAAGAATTCCGGATTGAACATTGGATAAAAACCAGCGGACCGCGAGTGCGTCAAGGAACGCCACTCTTGCTCGGCCGTGACATGCTTGGCTTGCATGTCCAGGATTTGGTTTTGCCGCAAGTTCAAAGCCTGAACAAGCTGATTAGTATCTACATCAGGAGGAGGAGGTGGTGAAGACGGTCCTTCACTCGAGGGCATAGTAGGATCCACGGCGCTCTAAGAAAGGAGGCAAAGGAAAAACAGCAAGAGCTTCGCAACATTAGGGAGCTTGTCATAGGTGGAATAGCGCCTTTGAGCAGGATCTAACTTTTTGCTTTCAAAAGCAACCGGTCTACCATCCTGATATAGGACTGCACCTATAGCATAATCACTGGCATCCGTTTCAAGCACATACGACTTGTTAGGATCCACTATGTATAAAATAGGCGCTGTAGTTACACAGTATTTGAGGTTTTCAAAACTCTGATTCAACTCTTCAGTCCAAGTAACCGGAGGACTGAACTTACTGTGCCGGCTAACTCTCTTAGCCCCTTTGAGGACATTTGTCAAAGCCAATGCAATTAATGCATAGTGCAAGATAAATCTATGAAAAAACCGCGTAAAGCCCAAGAAAGACTTAACCTCACGGATGGTTTTAGGAATAGGCCATCACGTACTTGTCGGACTTTCAATTTCCAACCCATGGTCCGAAATAATGTGACCACGGTATAACAACCTTTTTTGGAAGAATACACATTTGGACGCCTTGGCAAAAAGCTTCTCCTAACTAAGTAACTTTAAGACAATCATGAGATGCTCCTCATGCTCCTCCAAGGTCTTACTATAGATGAGAACATCATCTAACCTCCGTCTTTTTTATCAACTAGGAGCACAGGTGCCCCCCAAGGAGATTTACTAGGCCGACCATGGCCCATCTTAAAGTGATTTTACAGTTGCCTATAAACCTCATCCTCTTCAGTAGTACTCATCCTATATGGATACAACGATATAGGAGAACTACCAAGAATTAGTTTAATACCATGGTCAACACCCCTAGAGGGGGGAAGACCCTTAGGAAGCTGCTCAGGAAAAACATCGTTAAATTCTTGCCTAAGTTTCCTAAAGATTTCAACTTCTGGTGAATTTTCTTGTTTTAGGTTATTAGACATTAATTCCATTTGGAGATTGTAAAATTGCAAACTACATTCTTCATGGTAAGTAAAATCAAACTACATTCTTCATGGTAAGTAAAATCTTTTAACCAGCATAAGTAAGAATTACAATCCACAACATCCATACATTTAACTGTTTCTAAAGCAGAAATCATATAAGGAGATTTCCATTTACTTCTATGAGTGAGCCATTATGCAAGAACGACAAAGTTACATAGTTTTTCTTCATAGACTCGTTCCTCTCATAGAACCACTCCTTTCCAAGTATTACATCTACCCTATCTAGATTCATAATATGAAAGTCTAATTTATCCTTATAGGCTTGAATCTCAATTGGTAGACGTGGGACTATCCGGTCCCAAACTTGGCTTTCTGCTCCCGTTGCACTGTGTATCGGTGGTCACTTTGCTTTGTTTCCACCCTTAGCTTCTGCAACAAATTAGCGTTAATAAAATTATGTCTGGAACCATCGTCAAATGAAACTGTTACGGCTTGGCCGCCCACAACCCCCTTCATCCGAAAGAGGTCATGAGGACCAAAAACAGCTGTATTAAAGCAACAATGCTCACACATTGAATTACCAGCAAAGGAAAGATCTACACTAGATATGCTAGAGTTACCTAGCGTCTTAAAAGATGCCCCTTTAGCTCTCCATTTCTTTGGACATTCCTTCACGACATGACCTGGTTCCATGCAATTAAAGCACAGATTCTCGCTTCTGGCTTTCATGAAGGTTTCCTGGTCCAAGGTAGATCTTTTCTTCAATTTACCTGAACCTGAAGACCCATCTTTCACCTTGTCTTTCGATTTCTTTGGAAAGAAAGGCTTCTTACCCTTTACATCGGGCAAGACCTCAGTCTCAGGCTTGGCCACTATACGAGTATCATCGTATATCCTGGCGACGCGAACAGCATCCTCCAGGGTAAGAGGTTGGTTCCTCCTAACCTCTAGCTGATAATCTTTTGGCAACCCAAGTATAAAATGCAACCTTACTAGCAAAGGATCTATTCTAGTTGCAAAAGACTTCCTGAAATTTTTGTAAATACTGATCCAGGGGCCGGTTCCCCATATGGATCGTTGCATATTGACGATAAATTTTAAAATCATCAAGAATAGGAAGGAAGGCCGCCTTAAAGGCCTTACAAAAATCTTCCCAATTCTTAGGAACTTTAGGCTTACCCCTAACATCTTGCCACCACGTAAAAGCTTTACCTCGCAAGTACATGACAGCTAGATTGATCTTGTTATCATCGGATGAATCGTGCATGGAGAAGCGCGAATTCCATCGATCCAACCACTGCAAGACCGCTTCCGGGGTTCGATCCTTCTTTTCTCAAGCAAAAACTTCAGGGGTGAACAAGACCAATTGCCTTAACTGCGTCAACTCCTTCTATTCCTACTGATCCCGACTGTGTTTAGATTGCATATCAATAATCTGTTGCTGTAGATTGTTAATTGCAAGCAACATGGCCTCAGAATCTAAAGTAGAGGTAGATGCAGTAACCTCCTTAGCAGGGGACATAGGCTGTGTGGTAGGATTAGGATCCATATTTCAAGAGGAATAGAGGTGAACTAAGAAAGAGATGATTAAAGAAGATCAAAAGCAACTCGAGGAAGGTCGGTACAAAGCTACTCTTGCTATCTCTTCACAAACCAAATGGTATTGTCCATGGCTGCCAAGAGGAATAAGAGAGAGCAAGAAGAAGGTTGCACCACCACCTCCACCTCTTCTTCCCAAAAAATCTCATGCATAAAAGAGGTATGCCTCCCTCTCCATGCTATCCTACTGTCTGCCAAGTGGCCTTGCCTTGCCACCTAGAACTTTCCAAAACCTTGAGATTGGCTAGTCTGTATCCCACATGGCAACCAGATGCCACCTCACCCAATAAGTATCCTCACTGGTTTGCTAGACCCTCCTCGCTGGTTTTCTAGGCTTCCCCCACCCCTTTCACTGGACTTTCCTCTCCTTTCCCTGTGGACAAACCTGCAGAATAGAAGTTCGCTGCTGGTCAGCGGGGGGGGGGGGGGGGGGGGGGTGTGTGGTGGTGGTAGGAGTAAAAGCTTGATTGAGTGGGGGCCCGCGGAAGACCTGTCCGCCTCCTTTCATCTAAGCGGAACTGAAAAGTGTAGAGGATGCCACCTGTCCGACCCTCTACGTGGCCATGTATTGGAGGGTCCAAATTTGAATTTACAATTCCTTTGCTGCTCAGACAGTGAACAACCAACTTTTTGGTTTTTCTTTTTTTGCGCTGGGGAAGGGGCCCTTGGAAACAGTTCGCTACTTGTACTTGAGCGGAACTGCAACTTGTGGATGGCTGCCATCTGTCCAGTCCTGGACAGTGCCATGTGGCAGCGTACCGAGGGCCCTACTGTTTTTTTTTAAACTTTTTTTTCTTCAAAAATCAACAAAAACAGCAGTACGAAGGATACGTGCATAAAAAACGCATTTTAAGCCCAATTTGAATTTTTAAGGCATCGTAAATTACAAGAAATCTACTACGGATCAACGCACCTGCTTTCAGCATGCAGTGGCTCTGATACCATATGTTACAAACTACTACTTACTGCAAACCTCCAGGTGCCAGTTAACCACAAGAGACCGAACGATTCATGTTCCACCCCACCGTAGGACCTAATCCGGGTCCACCCTTCGTGCCCTGGCCTGTGACCGTGTCAAACGGGATCCGACTTCCCTCCTAGACGGCATCTCATACCACCGCCTAGGCTCTCAGCCATCTCCTGCCTCAAGCTAGCATACATCCTGGCCGTGCACACGCTCTTCATCCACCTCCTCCTAGGTAGATAGAATGGATGGCAAATGAGTCCTCCTCCCCTTGTATACCTCCAAGGAGAGAGACTCCAAGCCATGTGCACACCTAGATCACGACACGTGGCAACCATGTAGGTTCACGAGTCACCGGTCAAGTCTACAGGCCCAATCTCAAGTTTAGGGTTGGGACCCAAGGGAGTTGGGTCCCTAACACTTGGTGTAGCCTCCAGAGTAGTAGATGGCTCCCGTTGCGGAGGTGTTGCCTCCAATTGATCATCGGCTTGCGCCTTCATTTGATTCTCCTCCTAAACAGGGGTTTCATCCAAACTTGGGAGAGGATTATGAGGTTCTGATGACAGAACAGCCTCTCCCATTTTACTTACTTGATCTATGTGATCACTAGGGATGAGTTTACCAACAGCCTCTTGAGGGAGATTAGTGCCCTGGTTTAAATCATCAAATATTACATCTCTGCTACAAAAGACCTTCGAAATCAAATTGTACAAAACATAGTGCCCGGGTTTTATGTCATACCCCTGAAATCGACACTTAACAGATCTATTGTCTAATTTCCTCCGGGTTTCAAGAGGAATTTGTGCATAGCAAAAAGAGCCAAATACTCTCAGGTGGGCAACATCAGGCTTAATTCCATAGAGTTTTTGATGAGGAGTAAGGCCATCCAGGGACTTATGAGGGGATATATTCTGAAGATACACAGCAGTACTTGCAGCATGTTCCCAAAAATGATTAGGTAGATGTTTAGCTTTTATCATAGATAAGGCACACTCTACAATCATTCTGTTTTTCCTCTCTAAAACACCATTGTATTGATGTGAGTAGGAGGGAGTCAGCTGCTGAACAATTCCATGAATTTTACAAAAATTTATAAGTTCTGTAGAGATAAACTCACCACCCATGTCTGATCTGATTGACTTTATCTTCCCATTTATTTGATTCTCTACATAAGCTTTGAATTCCCTAAATTTTAAGAATGCTTCAGATTTTGCTTTAAGAAATAGATCCAAGAGAAACAGGAGAAATCATCCATAAGCACCAAATAATAAAGGTTTTTTCCAATAGATTCAGTTTGAGCAGGTCCCCAAAGGTCCATGTGCACCAGTCCCAATGGAGATTCTGCCCTATTTGATCTTTCTAAATGTGCCTTTTTATGGTGCTTTCCAAGAACACACCCTTCACAGATGCCCTTCAGTTCTGTTATATTTGGAAAACCAGTGACTACGTTTTTGTTGGACAAAAGTTTAAGTGCATCATTATTTAAGTGTCCATAACGTTGATGCCACAAAGAATTACAAACATCATGTGAGTACCCAGAAACAAATGCACTTTCATTCATTTTGAATTTAAGTCTGTAAAGTTTATCTCATCCCCGAATTCCTTTCGCAACCACTGTTCCGGAAAAAGTTAGGATTAGACAATAGTCACTGTAGAATTCAACTTTGTAGCCTGCATCTGTACACTTCCCTACACTTAATAGATTCTTAGTGAGATTAGGGATGAAGAGAGTGTCATTGATTATGAAATTTTTACCAGAATCAGAACATTTGAGATTAATGTTCCCCTTACCCAAGACTTGGTGAGTACTAGCATCCCCTAGTACGACCCGGCTTTCAGCACTGCTTCTTGTAAGGGTAGTGAACCAATCTTCATGATAACATATGTGTGAAGTGGCTCCACTATCTATTATCCAAAAATCTGATTCTTCTTCCTTGGTTACTAAAGATAAACCATTAAACACAAAAGTTTACTCATCAAGGTTTGCCACGTCTTTTTGCTTTTAAGGCTTGTGCCTTTAATGCACTGGTAGAAATTTTTACTCTGCAGTCATCTTTTGTATGACCTCCTTTTGTACAATAAAAATAAATCTTACTAGATTTAGGACTAGAAGAAGAAGTTATATTTGTTTCAGATTGTTGCTTCTTTTTCTTCTGACATACTTTTTCTAGGTGACCTGCCTTTCCACAAAAATTCCACAATTTCTTTTCCTTACTTGGAGTTAAGGTTTTAGAATTAGAGGTTACCAATGCCTCATTAGTCCCCCGTGTCTTACCATAACTTTCCTGTGAAGACTCCTCTTGTAGCAAAAAATTTGCAAGAACCTCATAGGTGATCATTAAGCTCATTGACATAACAGTTGTTCTAACTCCTCGGAAAGACTCAGGAAGACCATTCAACAATATAGGTATGAAATCTTCATCCAATATGTTTTTTTCAGCTTCCTTGAGCTCGGTCTTTAAGGAATTTAAACGTGCGAGATATTGGACAACTGTTTCAGAACTACTCAACTTAGAAGTTAGGAGCTTTTGTTGGAGCATAAAAACACGGTTATGTGAAGGCTTACCAAACATGTTCTGCAATGCCACCCATGCCTCTAATGTTGTCTTTGTACTATGGACCATCGGCAATAGTGCATCTACTACACAACTTCAAAACACTCAATGCTTTCCGGTTTTTCCAACTAATTACCTGGAGAGTCAAGAGGAGGTTCAGAAGTAGAAACTTCCTGTGCAGTAGACTGCGTAGCTGGAAGGTTATCCTCAATCACATCCCATACGCCTGCAAGCTCCATAATAGTTGGGACTTTAATTTTCCAAATCTGATAATTTGTTCCATTTCACTTCTCACTTTCAGAGAGAAATTGTGTTCCACTGATCTTGTCTCCCATAATATAGAATCAGCATCCACACTAGCTGAAAATCAGCGCATAACCAAGCTGTATAACAGCGTCAAAGCTGGCTGGAAATCAGCGCATAAACAGATTGTAAAACAATGTCAAAGTTGGCTGGACATCAATGCCAAAACTGACTGGACATCAACGTCAAAACTGGCTGGAAATCAGCACATAAACAAACTGTAAAACAGCGTCAAAGCTGGTTGGAAATCATCGCCAAAGCTGGCTGGAAATCAGCACATAAACAGACTGTAAAACAACGTCAAAGCTGGCTGGAAATCAGTGCATAAACTGACTGTAAAATAGCGTCAAAGCTGGCTGGAAATCAGCACATAAATAGACTGTAAAACAGCGTCAAAGTTGGCTCGAAATCAGCGCACAAAGCTGGCTGGAAATCAGCACACAGACAAGCTGGAAATCGGCTCCCAATATGGCTAGAAATTGGCACTCAATCTGACTGGAAATTGGCGCTCAAACAGGCTGGAAATTAGCTCCAAAGTTTGCATTACCTACAAGGTATATACATCTTGCACAAGGAAACAAAAAGTGAATAGCTGTCCTAAAAGGATAAGCTCCACAATTTTGATGAAAACACTCCCAAAATCTGCAAAGCAACCTGATTTCCAGTCCATTCTCTACAAAAAAACGTCCCTGCTATCTAACACTTCCTACATGCAATAAATTTCAGGAAAGTAGAGGCGAATGATTAGACAATTCATGCACCTAAGCACCCACTCTGATACCATGATGGAATTGTGCATTAAACAAAAGTTGAACACCCACAATTCACAGAAACATATATAAGAAGTAGAATAGAATGAAAAGGAGTCTTTTCTCTCATAGAATAGATGAATGTCTTAGAGACTATGCTCTTTCCCTCGAGATCTCACAGCTTCTCTCACTGTTGGATAGAGGGAAGGCCTCTCTTATTTATACATACAACAATGAGAGAGATGAAAAGCCAAAAACCCCAATATGGGCTACCCAAGAGCCAAACACCTAAGGTCATGGGAGCATTTGAAGTGCCAAAACACACTTAGAGGCCTCTTTTAGTTGGGAGCTGAAAAATAGGGACAGCCTTCTAATTTGAAAAAGAAATCCCTCCAAACTTGTAAATATGGACCAAAACTTATGTTTTGGTCCCTTGGTCCTTAAAACCAACTTTAAAGGCAAAACCCCACAATAACTTGACTTTAATATAAGAAGTCATGTCCACCAAGCTTAGAGAAGGCTCAAAGTATCAGGAGACTTTTTGCCCTGGGAGAAACCTCTAATGACCCCTAACAGCCGTTTAGGGCGTACTTTCTGGTACCTTGACTTTGCAATCAGAGCATCAACAGAGGAATCTCCACATAGTGACTTCCAACAAAACCTTGCTTTAAAAGGGCAACAGGTCTCATTGCAATATACTAGTACATGAAGGTAGAAAAACCTAAAGCAACTTTGATTGTTTCAGTTGACACAAAATTATTGATAATCAGTTGGCTGGCAGCAGCAATTCACTTTCTTTGATTCATGTAAGTCATCTAAGAGACTTTGTTTCTTGAACTATAAGAGAAATTTAACCAAAAGACATTCTAGAATTTAGAATGAAAAATCTCGCAATAAATTCTTTCTAGTCCCTAGGCTTCAGTTTTTTCCTTATCATTTCCCTCCCTGAGGCTCCCTCCATTCATGACGATACTTACATCCCTTTTTATGTATTTTATTATTCTAAGTATTGAACGGGTGCATACATTTGATACATTTAACATGACCTAGAATGAAACATACAAAGAGACCTTCCATGTCGCCAACTAACAGCAAATACAGATTCATTCTAAGATCATGCTTCTCATGTTGTTCTTATCTAAATGCTTGAGCAATGAGGAGGTGTAAATGGCATGGCATTGGCTTACCATGCATCTTACTCTCTTGGTTTTAGAAACTTGTGTATGGATTTATTCTGCAGAACATGTTTCTGATATCATTTTCTTCTTCACAGGCTGGAAGAACAAGGAGATTATTTTCTCAAGTGCTTTATGCACTCTTTTCCTTGTAGAATAAGTCATATGCTCTGTCGATTGAATATTAAAGTTTCTTACTCTTATTTATTTTTGTAAAGCATTGATCCAAGGATGTCAGACTCTGAAGCTTCAATCTCTACTTGTCTCAAACAATAGTATTTATTCTGAATTATGCATGTCTGCCTCTAACGTAGTCATATGATGATGATCAGTATTGACACACAAGTTTGATTCCATGGGGGACATGTGAAATGTTATCATTATATTTCTACTTCTTTGCAAAAAATATATGCAATTTGAAAACAACTTAGGTGTTGGATTGTTACAGTAGGTTAATATGCACTGTCAAGTACTTGTGGATAGTATACGATACCAATAAAGAGCTTACATTTAAAGCAGCTTTTGCTTTCAAGGCTGATGACTGATCTTTAAACACGACAAATGCCACTGCCTGTTCAAAAGAAAAAAGATCAGCACTGTTGTACCACAAAAAGAAAACCCACAATAACTTACACAATGAGAAGACATCAAGGTCGCCAATGAATTAGTTTCATCAATCAAGCACAAGCAGGATGCATGACAGGCAGGATCTCCAAACAACACACCATATCCCTAAAGAAACAAGCTTTCTTCACTAAGTATGATACCATTCAAAACAATAAAACTTTTTCACCCTACTTGAATGGCCAACTCTCTGGTTTCACCATGATCACATGTCTGGACCTTCAAGTCAGCCATAATATTCTTTAAGCTTGACATATATCCATGCAGCAATGGCCCTCATAATTGATTTGCCAGTCCCTGCCAAATGAGCACTTTGACTCTCTAGAACCTCTTTCCAGTATTGCCTAAGTCTGCTAATCACTAGATTACACCTGTCATTGTGTTGCACACAAGCTCACAAACCCTAAGCAATTACACAAAATTACCCAGCAAATCCGTCACTTTATTAATCCCAAGCAAATGTACATAGATCAACAAGCAAACATGAGAGTTCTGATGAAAGTCTCCTCCCAACCATAGCTGCATAGGAATACCATAATCATAATGAGGAATGCCTGACAAGGCTCACCCTATATCCCCTCAAGCACCCCTTAACCCTAACACATCCTAACGTCGACACATGGCAAACTCCATGCACAGCCGACACTTGCCACTTGGCAGTACCCTGACACATAGGCAAGCTAGTAGGTGGACAGTCTGACACGTGTCACTCATGCATTGGACCAAGTGTCCCAATGAGGATATGACACATGTCCTGTTGACCCGTCCATTGACTGTCTGACAAGTGTCACTCATGCACTAGACCAAGTGTCCCAGTGAGCATGTGACATGTGTCACGTTGACCAGTCAACCCTTCCTACCTTTTAGGAGGTCAGTCCAGCAGACTCTCCCCCCTTGGTCATCTCGCATTTAGTCACTATAACAAATATTTACATTGCAATTTACAATTGTCTCCACAGGCCGGTGACTTAGCCATTTACAATTTAATAATTACAATTTACCATACATTGGGCAAAGGGATTCAAAGTACATGTGACATCCCTTCCCTCCTCAGATGACATCGTCCTCGATGGCAAAGTCTGGATACTGTGCATGCAACCCATGCGCGGTCTCCCAGGTAGCATCACTGAGAGGTCGTCCATGCCATGCAACCAAGTACTCACGGAGCAAACGATTCCGCAACCGTCTATGCCTCCGGTCCAATACTCTCGCTGGTCCATGCATCACCTCCCCATGCTCCTGAAACAATACAAGGCCATCAGCCAACAAGTTATCACCATCATGTAAAACCTTCTTTAAGCGTGAAACGTGAAAAACAGGATGAGCCTTACAACCAACAGGCAAATCCAATTCATAAGCAACGCTATTAATCTTTTTAACAATTTTCCAAGGTCCACAGTATCTAGGTGACAGCTTATAACACTTCCCTGTCTTTAGGGTTTTGAATCTTGATAAATATCATATCTCCTTCCTCGAACTCTCTTGGCATACGATCCAGATCAGCATATGTCTTTGCCCGATCCATCGCCGCTTTTACATTTTCCTTAGCTAACTCCAACATCTATTGCATGTGAGTTAGGAATTCCACAGCACTAGGTGTCTTATGAGGCATACCTATAGTAACTGGACTGGCTGGTCTAAAACCATAATTTAGCTCGAAAGGACTCATCTTCGTAGATGCATTCTTTTTATCATTATAGACAAACTCCAACAATGGTAGGTAACGTTCCCATTGCGTTTGCCTTCACTCACATACGCCCTAAGCATGTCTTCCAAGGTTTGGTTAACTCTCTCAGTTTGCCCATCTGTTTCAGGATGATCAGAACTACTCATTCCCAACTGCACCTCTAACTTCTCAAATACTGCAGTCCAAAAATTGCCAGTAAAACGAGAATCCGTGTCAGACACAATGGATCTAGGTAATCCATGAAGTCTGAATACATGTTGTATAAACAAATCAACCACACCAGGTGCATCAATCTTATTACTAGCTGTCTATTGACAGGACATGATCCGGGTATTAATTCAATCTTATGTTCAACATTCCTCTTAGGAGGTAAAACAGATGGAAGATCATCTATGAACACATCTGAAAACTCTCTCCTAATCTCTTGATCCAAATTGGCAATAGAACTGGTTTGCACACACTGCATGCTACTCTGACTAGTATTAGTAGACATATCAAGTAGAAAGCAAACACACATGTACTCACAATGGATCCTACGCAACTGCGTAGCTGAAACAAGCGGTCCAGGAGGCACATCCCGCTCACCACGAAGGGAATGCATCACACCATCAAACTGGAACTCATACACATGAGTATCCCAGGCTATGTGTGGCTTCCGCATCGTGTGCCAACAAATGCCCAACACCACATCAAACCGCGCAAGCCATGTTATTTCAAAATCCAACTCTTCTGTGTAACTTTGTACAGTTAGTGGAATGCCCACAACCCTCTTATCCCAAATCTCTGTACCCTTTCCATCAGCCATTTCCACTGTGTACTGGTACTGGGATGGTTGAGTATTCACACCTAACTTCCGTACCAAAGTTGAATTCAACACATTATGAGAGGACCCAGTGTCAAATAGAACCTGAACATCTCTACCACACAGCTGTCCTCGCATAACAATAAGAGAAGTGTTAGGAAATTGATACCCTTGGCGAGCCGATTTTGACAAAAGCGCTGGTGGAGCCGTGTCCACTCTCCTGACCACCGAAACATTCATGAGGCGTGGAACATCTGGATTGGCTTCCTGCTCGATCTCTTCCACTGTCATAGGGTCATCACCCTAGTTCATCTGATCCACCTGAAGATTATATGTGGTCCGCATCAAGTTTCGTGGACATTCCTTCCACCTATGCTGTCCCAAACATCCAAACCAGAGGTTCTCCCTCTTTGCACGTTCTTGGTCCTGAGGCGACAACATTGAAGGACTCTGACCCTTTTGGGCACTGGGCTGCCCATACAACCCTTTGCCTTTTGGAGCCCCTGCACCCTTCTTCCTTTGGTCACCCCGAGCTTGCCACTAATTAGTTTGACCTTCAAACTTTCTCTTTTTGTTCCATTTGCTCTTGCGTCCCCAAGGTTGCTGACCACTTGTACCAGCTACCGCAACAGGATCCGGGCCTTTTTTCCCATCTTCATAATACAAAGCCATCTGGATGGCTCCCCGCAAATCATGAGATTGCTCCTTCCGCACGAAAGGGCGAATACTCTCTCGAAGTCCCTCCACAAAGTGAAATATTTGCATGTACATAGGAACTTCCTGAGGAATGCGTAACAAAGCCTCTCGGTACTTGTCTGCATAATCCTGCACGCTCAAGTTACCTTCAAATAAGACCATTGTTGCATGGCTCTGTTGTCTTCATCCATAGGCACCCAGTTTTGCGCAAACATTTGCCGGAATGCCTCCCATGTGGTTGGAACTAGGTCATCCTTTTCCACCTTCCTCCACCACCTTTGTGCTGACTCTTGAAAACGATATGTGGCTTCAGCAATCATCTCAGTTTCATCGTCTATGCCACACATCTGGAATGCTTTCTCCCACTTTTGCAACCAATTCTCAACGGCATCAGTGGTTCTCATAGATACTGCTCTAGTGAACTTCAGAGGTTTTAAATCTTTGATAGTAGGTAGCTTTCTCTTTCGAAACCAACTCAGCTTCATGGCTCATTGACGATGTCCTTTCTACTTCCATAGTTGTACCACTGACTCTCTCAGGAACGCTAACCCCTTTACCTTTGAGTTGCTCCAAAATCAGCTTAAGAGTAGCTTCGATAGTATCCACCTTGGAACATACAGCATCTAATCTCTGTGAATCTTGACTGGTGTTGCTTGCGGATGCCATAGCAGAAAAATAGGTAGCAGAAACAAAGCAAAACCAAGCTCTCGCCACCTCAAATCACTACACAGATAAGTTGCCCTGAATTCCGAGAAGAACTAAATAGAATACAGCCAAGTTCTAACTACACATAGATTCTTCGTCTCCAAAAACCAGCAAACTAGGGTTTCAAACTGACAATTGGCAAAAACTATGGATGATCACCGAATCAGAAGGCGAAAAGCCTTACCCTACCAGCGACCTACCACAAGAAGCTTATTGCAACTGACAGATCTGAAAAATACTGAGTATTGAAGAAGTTACAAACAGATTTACAAATCCTATGTGGGCTGGGTTTTCACAAAAGCGAAGAGAATAATCAAGCCGCGTAGTAGAAAATGCTCAAAGGCTGCCGGAAGATCAGCAATCCACCATAGGGCTTCAATCTGCTATCTTATGGGCTCCAAACCTACCAACAGATCACCTACAGTAGGGCGCTGGCTCTCCAAGAATGCTCCAAACCCTAACTGGAGATGCCAAATCCCACACAAGTCTTGAAAGTAACTGCTCTGATACCAAATGTTGCACACAAGCTCACAAACCCTAAGCAAATACACAGAATTACCCAGCAAATCCGTCACTTTATTAATCCCAAGCATTTGTACATAGATCAACAAGCAAACATGAGAGCTCTACTGCAAGTCTCCTCCCAACCATAGCTACATAGGAATACCATAATCATAATGAGGAATGCCTGACAAGGCTCACCCTATATCCCCTCAAGCACCCCTTAACCCTGACACATCCTAACGTCGACACATGGCAAACTCCATGCACAGCCGACACTTGCCACTTGGCAG
Source organism: Diphasiastrum complanatum (assembly GCA_029204225.1). Lineage (NCBI taxonomy): Eukaryota > Viridiplantae > Streptophyta > Lycopodiopsida > Lycopodiales > Lycopodiaceae > Diphasiastrum > Diphasiastrum complanatum. The sequence continues at coordinate 53,998,732 of CM055097.1, forward strand.
TACCCTGACACATAGGCAAGCTAGTAGGTGGACAGTCTGACACGTGTCACTCATGCATTGGACCAAGTGTCCCAATGAGCATATGACACATGTTGACCCGTCCATTGACCGTCTGACAAGTGTCACTCATGCACTGGACCAAGTGTCCCAGTGAGCATGTGACATGTGTCAGTTGACCAGTCAACCCTTCCTACCTTTTAGGAGGTCAGTCCAGCAGACTCTCATGAGACCCAGTACCCCCTTGGCCATCTCGTATTTAGTCACTATAACAAATATTTACATTGCAATTTACAATTGTCTCCACAGGCCGGTGACTTAGCCATTTACAATTTAATAATTACAATTTACCATACATTGGGCAAAGGGATTCAAAGTACATGTGACACATTGTCATTCATGTGTGAAAGCTCTCCAACAAGTAGCAGCTAGTGCCATTCCATCAAACCTTCTTATGGTGTCTTTCTCATCTAGTAATCAGTGGCACATGAAAAGGCCTACCTTTTGCATCTTACTGCTATAATGACTTTTTCGTATGCTCGTATTCAATTTCTCTGCACTTCTAGTCATCAAGACCTCGCATTTTAACTTGTTTTCAGCTATTATGTCCTTATACATGGAGCTATCGCCAAAATTATACTCATTTCAATTTATTTGGGCATCTAAATGGAACTATCATTAACTTCACAAGTTCACATATTCAACTAAGCTTCCTAGCCACCATCATAAATGCAATAAATTTCAAAGTTTTTGGATGTCTCCTTTCAATCACCTCCTTTCTAACTATTTCTAAGTGATTAGAGGCATTGAGCTCCTACCTTTTTTTTCTCATTGAAATGGTCTCCAAGCTGTTGTTAAGCTTTATGCTTCATAATCAAGAGAAAATATAAAGATTATGATTCCTCGTGCACAAAAGATGACCTTCTAAAATGTGTGAGTTTGAAGACCTTTGAAATATGTGATGTAAGCTTGACATGTTTTTTTTCCAATTTTCTGATCCAATCCATTGACAGTTTACTTCAATTGAACAATACCGTTAGGAAATAAAGAAAGCATTGCATTGATTCAATTCACCATTCTCAAAGCATTAACAATCTGGTGCCAATAGGGGACAGATCGTTGTTAGTTGTATGCAACAACCTTAGCACTTCCAAAATCATTTGGGACTAACAACATAGACTTCTAGACTGTGGGAAAGAAAAAGAGAGAGCGCCAACTCTTGGAGGGAAAGAGACAAAGATTCGTGAGAAATCATCTTTCATCTCCTCATCGGAATCAAAAATTAATCTCTGGCCCAATTCTTGAGGTTCACAAAGCTCATGACCCATTTAATTTTGGTCGAATGTACAAGATAACATAACATGGACTCAAACAATATCTGCCTCAGCTTTAAAAAAAATAGCTTCTCAATCAGACCACTACTCTTTTGGACTATGATAAGAAGTTTGCTAACTTTTCTTATACATTCACTAATCTTCCCATTGTTGAGAACATTGGCAATGATGTTGCTTACTTATGTGGCTCTTCTCATTTTGATGTTCAATCTTTTCAGCCCACTTCCCTTTGATTGTGCCATGTCTCTTGGTAGTACTCAGCAACACAAGTGTTTGCACTAACAACCCCCTTTTCAGTCCCGATCACCTTCTCATCTCACATTTTCTCAAAAATAAGGTCATCTCCCATATCCATGCTACCCCATTCCTGTTACACATCCTTTACGTGTTGAGGTTGCTAGCTCCCACTCTTTTCAGAGTACTTGCATGTTTCAAGGCCTGCCTTATTAGATTGGAGATTTCACTAACCAGGTCAACTTACACGTTAATCCTATCAAGCATTAAAATATTGGATAGTAGATTGTGGTTGCATGCTTCGTAGTTTCTAAGACCTCCCATGCCCCGCGTTACACTTTCCCCTATACCAAGACTCACTACATATCCGTATCACCTATCTTCGCCACTCTCCTTAACACCACCGTCATCTCAAAAATGAGCTAAGCAATCATTCACTAGCTCTATTGGGTAGCCATATCATGTTAGGATATTTTCATATAGATAGCAAGCCATAGATTTCATATTGGCTTCCTTGACTGCTCGGGATTCGACCCATTTCATAAGCCTAATCCATCATTACTATTATATATCTAGCTTAAGTATACTAGCTTGAGTATAACGTGTACCTAGACATATAGGTTCTATGAAACCGGTACCCCACTTTTCAAATGGGCTCAGGGCATCCGATTTGGCTCTTGTGGCTTTCAAAAATGTTGGCACACATTACAGGATCTAACAAATTGATAGACATCCTTGTATAAGGTTGGCCACCAAAGTCCTCCTTGGAGGATCTTCTTAGCGGTAAGGTCTGTAGTAAAATGCCCACCCCCAACTCCTTCATGAGTTAGTTGGATTATGTCGAGATTCAATTTCATGGAATAGAACACAACGACATAAGATCTGATCGGGCCCTATCTCCTTGTATAATTGGCCAGCTATCAAGGTGTAAGGAGCAAATTTTAATATTAATTTTCATTGCTCTACCTTATTCATAGATGGGAGTGGTCATCCACTCATAAGATATTCTGCTTTATCTGTTGACCACTCGGGTACTACGTTGGCTAGAAACAGAACTGCATCTAGCAATTCAGATGGTAACCCCTTGCTAGCTAGCACATTTCTACTCTGGGATAGATGATATGCTAGATAGTGATCCTTTCCTGAACCACAATCTGTAATTGGAATTTTTGAAGTAGCAGCAACCATCATGTAATCCTAACAATTCTACAAGGCCTATTAACAAGATAAAAAAGCACTTAATGGTTAACGAAAAATACGAAAGGGTTTATCTAATAAATATTGTCTATGTTTCTTAATAGACAGATTAAGCCATGACCAAGTGACACTTTGGTGTGTGAAAGACTATAGTGGGTTTCTAGTGTAATCATAAGCCGATAGATAGGCTTGGATAGCTTAGAAAAAACAGAATGAATCTTCTGTAACACTTGCAATGCCCCATGAACACTAAAATTTCTCATAAAGTGTCTAGTTCTAGCAAGGCAATTATTACCTAAATTTTCTTTCCGTCTGTGGCAATGTCATGCCTTGATTTAATATGTCCCAACACTATGTCGTGCGTGACAAATATCTACCATTTCGCAAGGTTAAGCTATATACCATATAATCGACATTGTGTTAGTACGTTGTTTGTTCTACTTTCTACATCTGGAGCAGGTTTGCAACATCACATAGGCACACTACTACTTCATAGCAAGAGGATTACAAGTCAAGAAGACCAAAATCATGCATTTCAATAAATCTTGATCTTCTATGCAAATACAAATTTTTGCATGAGATGGTTAGCCATTAAAGATAGTAGTTTCCTCATGAATGTACTTGAGAGTGCTTATTTGGACCTATTTTTGGTATGAAACAAACAACTTCTAGTCAATTACCAAAGGATAGTCCTCCCTGGTTATTATGGAGTAAGTGTTGTCTTTTTTACACTGGTCACTCCCACGCCCCTGTATGAAGTGGAGGCATTGAGTCGCAATATCCGACTAGCTATCTTTTCACATCTCTAGCTTTCTATAATAGCACTACTGATAAATGACAAGAATTTGTTATGCCTCATACATTTGCACACATAAGCTTTGCGTGCAAAAACTTTCCAAATTGCTATCTTCATGAGACTCTTTATTTGTACACAGCAGATTATTGATAATTTGGGCAATAATGTTTGGAATATTTATTTTATTGAACAAGAACTCCTTAGAATTAGTAAAAAAAATAAGAAACTCTTTAATGATTCATCTACTGACATTGTCAGATTCACTGATCGAGGGTATGTTCTTCTCATTGGCGACTTTCACGTCAGAATCGCTATGAGACAGGTCGACTTTCATGATGTTGCTGACCAGCTACGCATATGAGCCATGGATTGTGATGACATGGGTATTACCAGGATCTCAGCCAACTCACTAGGACCTATCACTGAATATGGAGAGCATTTGTTGCAGCTAGGCAAAGCCCATGAGTTAGCCATTTATAATGGCCTAGCTTGTTGGCCTGATTCAAGCAGCTACACGTGCCATCCTCACAGTGGAGGACACAGCGTTGTGGATTACCTCATAGGGTCACCATCCCTCATACCACTGATATCACGTTCCCAAATTCTCCCCACTACTCTTTTTTATCATTCTTTTTATGTCCTTCCACTTGGTTCTATCTCGACCTCGCCGCCTCAGGCCCATTCCTTCGTTGATCATGCATCCCAGATAAACTTTTCACCCACCCCCACATCGCAACTTACTATGAGGCCCTTGTTTCACTACTACACCACTTTCCACATCATAGCCCATTGGAGTCACAAGCCAACTTTCTCACCACCTCACTTCATATTGCTGCTTTCATATCCTTTCCATCAAAACCTTATCGGCATCCTTCCATATCCTCTCGTCCTATTTGGCCTCCTTGGTTTGATGATGAGTGTCGCTCCTTACACCTCCGTGTTGCCCATGCACGTCTACATGAGCCATCTGCACTTCATACTGCTCGTAGATCTCTCCATTGTACACTCCGCAGCAAAAAACGTGCCTTTGAAAAACGCAAAGAGAGACGCCTTGTCGACTTTCTACATAGCTCTTCCGCAGGTACCTTTTGGCGTGCATTCATCCCTCGTACTCCACCTCCCCTCCTTGATGATCCACACACATGGACCACATATGCCACCTCATTATACACTATATCCATGGATTCACCCATCTCTATCTCTCCACATCCCTATGAATTCACCTTCTTAACCCCCCCCACATGATCCAAGAAGCCATCAAGAAACTGAAAACTCATCGTACTAGAGATATTGAGGACCTCGAATCAGAATTGTTATCCATGCCGCTGCCACATCCTTGCCACTCTACTCACATTACCTCCAGTTGCAATCTCCATTACATGCTTCTTCAATAGCAGCAGGATTGGATTTGACTTGATGAGCATAGGCATACCATTACCATCATAGTTACATAGTTACATTTTGGTTATCGACAATTATTAGCAGCTATTAGCAAATACACTTCATGTATGTTTTTCTTTATTGTTATTGGAGACGTGTCACACTCCTATTTGCACCACACACTTGAAATGTACTCTTTGTCTTATATGCCTTTTGGCATGGAAAAGACATTTATAAAGCTCTCTCTCTCCACCATATCGACACTTTTATGCTACTAGTCCCTTTTCCAATTCATTTACGCATTTTCAAAACCCTAAAGCGCACGCAACAATCCACACCAATAGTTTATTCTACAAAGTTTGTACCAAAACCATTTATAAACAAGCTCAAGACTTTTTCCACGTTTTTAAGAGATTTACTTCACAGCCACGTGTTGGAAAGGGAGTGGATATGTTTTTTCTGTCTCAAAGATTTCCCCAATATTTACTCTAGAGAAACAGAATTCTTGTATAGATGACTGAGTTACAAGATTCTCAATTAGATATGTGAGTAACATATAGATCATGAAAGAACCTATCAAATTTAACCCAACCTAAAGGCGGGTGCGAATTGGCCATCAGTTGCCAAATGTGGCCTGTTGATTGACGGTTCCTTAAATGTCTAATCAATGTATAACCTCTGCACACCCTTCCAATGTGATCTAATCGCCAGAAAAACTATGGAGTTCTATTCCGCTGCAGTGCACATTGCCATGCAAGATCAAACTCAAACTAGGAACCCTAATCTAATGAGACTGGAAAATCTTTTTCTGAACTCCAGAAGTCTAGCTTCAGAATTTTACCTTGTAGTTTGAAAGAATAAATTTCTCTTTTTGTCTCTAGAATATCCCATCTCCTCCCCTGAACCTTGTTAGCCATGTCAGTTGCAAATCATGAGAAACGTTGTTTGGCGTGGATGGGTGTAGCTAGTCACCTGGAAGCCATAGTCCGTGTAGCTGCTGAGCTGACAAGAAACATAGCCCTCATAGACTCTAAATAGGTTGTAAATCTCGCGTTCCCGGACGTCATCAGGGAGACCGGCTACAAACAGCGTCTTTACCTCGTCGTCCTCCGCCATCTTTTCTCTCTCTCACTCACTCACTTAGTGTCTATAACTCTCTCCTCCCTCTCTCTCTCTCTCACTCTCACTCTCCCCCCCCCCCCGCTCTCTCTCTCTCTCTCTCTCTCTCTCTCTCTCTCTACTCTCACGCCATCGCGATTTCTCTCTCCTGCCTTCAAGATTTTATACCTGATTTTCTCTCTCTAAAAGTTTCTAGAGAGATAATGTTTTATACATTCAACTCCTTTTCAACAGATTTTTAAATGCCCTTCAAACTCCTTTTTAGGGCAAACGTGCACGAATGAAAACCTTCAAAATTCCTTTTCTTCACAACAACCTACATTCTCTTATAACATATAGGCTTATAAGATATCAAACGTGGACCAATTAAAACCTTCGAAATTCCTTTTCTTCACAACAACCTACATTCTCTTATAAGATATAGGCTTATAAGATATCAAAAAATCATACTCACAAAAACATGTTAAATCGAAGCATATAGTAAATCGTTGGCAAGCTAATTTTGCTACAAAAATTCACACACAATTACTGCTTACCTGAAAGATATAACCAAAACAAGAAATGCACCAAAATGACATTACCTAAAAATATGGAGAATAAACATAGGCAAAGAGAGAGAGGAGAGTAGGCCCTAGGCGCTACAGGGATACCAGAGCAGGCGGGAGAGAAGGGAGGAGAGGCAGCAGCAGTGAGGAGAGGCAGGAGCAGCGAGGAGAGCCAGGGGTGGTGGGGAGCTAGTGGAGAGAGAGAGAGAGAGAGAGAGAGAGAGAGAGAGAGAGAGAGAGAGAGAGAGAAAGCCCGTGTTATGTGGGCCATATGCCTTTGGCCTTAAGAAAAACAATGCATGGCCACGTGTCAAGTTGCCTAAAAAAAAAATTGACACGTGATTTGGCATGACACATGTCGTGCACATACTCACCAGTGATATGGATACCGTCTCCGTATTGAGCGCGAATTGGTTGACTAAACTTTTTTCAAAATAGTGGGAACATATTATTCTCTATCTCACTATCCCTATTTCTCCTTTTCCTCTCCAAAACCCTAATCTCAGAGAAACCCTAACTTGTCACTCTTTTCATCTTGAAGGTCACACTTTGCATAATTCCAATGTTAGAACTTTAGAACACTCATGATATATATAGCGTTTCTATTCAAATGACATTAGTTTTATGGGATAAATATTTATACCTTTGTCAAGATGGTAGTGAGCTATTGTGACTATTTGCTAAAAGGTGAGGTGTTACTTTTACATGAGTTTGAGCATTTATATAAGTTTTCTATATTTTATCAAGACCAACCTTTAGGCATTCTAAAAATCTTGAGCTCCTAAAAATTACAGGTCATTTTATTTTTTAAATTAAAATATATCAATACTAGCGAAGTGTGCCTCTCTATGGCGGGCAGCAGATGGTGTGTGTGTGTGTGTGTGTGTGTGTGCGTGTCTGCGTGTGTGTGCGCACGGCGCACAGAGAGAGAGAGAGAGAGAGAGAGAGAGAGAGAGAGAGAGAGAGAGAGAGAGAGAGAGAGAGAGAGAGAGAGAGAGAGAGAGAGAGAGAGAGAGAGAGAGAGCACCCTCCCTCCCTTTGCCCCCTCCCTTGGGCTGTTGGAGGGTTTGCGGATCCCAAGGCAACCCTAACCCTAGTTAATAAGTGAGAGGGATTTGGCACCCTGCGTGTGTAAGTCCAACTCGATGACCACATAGTTATTTGATTGATTAGTTAAAAGTCAATAGAAGGACTTTAGGCCTTTTTGCGGGACTTTTAATGTTGCAGGGCCTAAATGTCAAGTTAGTGAATAAAGTTGGGTTTCCCTCCAAATTTGATGGTTCCCACACTTTTTTAAATTTGAATAAAAAGAGAGACAAGATTGGACCAATAGGATTCAGAGGCCAGGGTCCTCCTCTCTACTATAAAAAGGGACCAACTCGAGTTGTTCCTCATGTTCATTTCCTCATTTCAATAAAGCATATTGGTTCTCTTCAGAAATGGATTGATGAATGTCCTTGCTCTTCCTCTCTTCTCCTCCATTTCTCATGCTTTCTTTGGATTTTGCTAATTGTTGGATTTGATCATTATTGGGATTACTATTTTTTATGCTTTTTGTGAGAGAGAAAGGGAGAGAGAGAAGAGTAATTTCTATCATTGTTGTGGATTTAGGGTTAATGGAAGTAAGGTTAATGGATGTAGTGTTAATGCTTAGTATTAATGGATGTTAGTGTTAGATCCTCCATTCATGTTGAAATCTGAACTATATTATCGCTCTCATGGGAACGAACCTCCGCGTGACAACTAACTCCGTCTCTTTGATGCTAGATTGACTAGATCTTGGATTCAGGTTAGGCAAGGAAAGAAACCCACTACAATTTTGGCACCGTTGCCGGGGAGCTATGCCAATTTTTCAGTTTGCAGCATGTTTTGGTTGATGGTTAGCTTGCATTAGGCATCTTGTCGTGGCATGAATAGTGTTAAAACTGCATTGTAGGGTTAGTTTGGGATTGATTTTGCTAGATTTGAGTGGATTTGCTTGTTTCAGATCTAATCTGATTATTAAACAGGGAAAGCTATTCAGATTGCCAATCTTAAAATCCATTTGGATCTGAGATATCAGAGAAAATAACAAAAATCGGTCAAATCTGTCAAATTTGGTCAAAAAGAGGAAAAAAGCGTCATCAGAGCTCAGAACTTTTTACCCTCTTTCTGGAAACCTTCGCGGAGTTGCAAAAACCTTCGGTTTTGTTTACAAAACCTTCAATTTGAAGGGCGAAGATTGATTCCCAGCAGATTTCCAGAAATATCAGAAAAACCACCAAAAAACACCAAAAATTATCAAAACCCTAAACAATACAGAAAAAGAACCTTCGCCCAATTCACTGTGCTTAGATGTGATTCAGATCTATCTACTGCCAGGTCGACGAAGAATAATACCAAAAAGAGAAAGGTTTCTAGAGGATCAGTTGTCATATTGTCATATTTTTGTCAAAAAAAGTCACTTTTTCGTAAAACTACCAGTATTACTCTTGATCCTTCGCCAGAACCTTCACCGAGTTTCCAGAATATTCTATTTATAGTAAACTACTAATTTTGAGTTCGGTGAAGATTCATCTTGATCAGATCACAAAAAATCTTGATTACCCTCGCCAGATCACAAAAAATCTTGATTTTTACCCTCGCCATGAACTGTATTTTCTTGTGTCAAGAACCTTCGCTCGGCTGTCCATAATTTTATCTGTGTCAGACCTTCCATCTGAGAAGTCGGCGAAGATTATTTCTCAAGAAATTGCCAGAAAAGTGTTCAGAGAGTTTTTATCCCAAAATAGCACTGTTGAACCTTCGTCGAGACAACCTTCACCTAGAGAACCTTCGCCAGTCCTATTTTTAGTTTCTGATTTTCCAGATCAAGTCTTTGTCAAAATTTGGATCAAATCTGATATGTTTTGAATTAGACTCTGAGAGATTTATCATTTTTGAGAAGTATCAATTGATCAAATTTTGGGTAGTTTTTCATCATATAGAATCAGATTCTTGAAAAGTGAAATAGAGCTAGCAGATCTAATCTGAGATAGTTTTTTGAAAAAATCTATATCCAATCACATTATCGATTTGATCTAAGTTTGTAAGATGGCTGCCCCTGGAGCTGCTCCTGGAGGTGCTCCACAGGAGGTCAATCCAATTATTGTTAGAAGAGCACCCCGATTGAATCTACCCAAATATAATGAATTAACAGATCCAGTTAGATTTCTTCATATCTATGCTGAATCCTGTGAGGTCTATGGTGAGATCTATCCTCAAGATAAACTTAAGCTGTTTCCTATGGCCTTAACAGGCGCAACACAAGATTGTACTATAACCAAGATGAAACTGAGCGTACAGATTGGGAGGTTGTTAAACGAGCCCTTATCACACGGTTCAAACCGCGGAAGTTTATGGAAGACCCTTTCTTACTTTTAAGTAGAATTAAAATGGGAAAGCGAAAAATGGTTCGAGATTATATCGAAAGGGTGAAACGTTTTAGATCTGAATGTGAGCCTGAGTTGATTAATGAAAATGCCATGATTATGTGGTTTTTGTCAGGTCTACCTAAACGGATCAGACGTGAACTGAAACGCCATAATGAGTAAGCACTTTTGCAAAATGCGATGGGCGATGCAATTCGGGAGGAGGATGAAGATTCAGATGATGAGCCGAATGTCAGTATGTTGCCTTATACAGCAGGGCCTACTACGACATCCACCACTATTGCAACAACGAATGCCAATGCTACTGCAGAAATGATGCCCAATGAGTTTGAGAAACTTGGGAAGACCCAACAGAAACAGATGGAAAAGTTGTAGTTGCAATTTGATGAGAAGATCAAAGAATTGGAAAATTTCCACGGAGAAGCGAACAAGGAACCTGAGAAGTTTGCAAAGACTTTTCCTACCAGGGAAAATGTCTGGTGTTCTATTTGTACAGAAAGTGTCCTCAATTGAAAAAACGAATGGAAATCAGTGTTTTTCGTCTGTGTAATTCACCTGACCATGAGACTGCCTTTTGCAACTTCAACGCTCGGATAATTCAGCAACGGTATGTCCAGATGGGATATCGAGATCCACAACATGGAGGCAATCTAGCAGCAAGACTACGACAATCTACTCTTGGATACCCGAAATGTCTAGCTTTGCCTACCCCACCAAAACACTCCGCTCCTCCTGCCAATTTGATGGAACCAGAATCTTACGGAAGTGCTGAGCAATGGAGCTATGGTATTGATCAGGAAGGTGGATTTTCATAACAGTATGCTATTTATGCTGCCGCTCAACAACAAGCCTCGAGAAATTGGACCAGAGCACCACTTGGATGCTTTGCATGTGGAGAAAATCACAGAGTTGCAGAATGCCCAAATAAAGAAAAATTTGTACCATTCTGTCGTGACTGTGGATATGGGCATTGCTATAAAGACTGTCCAGCAAGACCGAAGCCACCACCAGCTACAGCACCTGTAAATTTGATAACAATCAAGCAAGGATCGGTAGCTCATAATAAACCAAGTGCACCCTTGATGGTGGTCACCAGAGCACAAAAGCAAAAAGAACCAGTGGTGGATTCAGTACCTGCTGATTCTATACCATTGAATGATACACCAACAGCATCGGAAGTCTATCCAAATCTTAATGCAGAAAAACGAAGATATCAAGATATGAGACAGTGGATTAAACATCTGCAAGAAGAAGAGAAACTTGAATTTGCTAAAGTAACAGCTGAAGTTCGGTCTTCACCATTGCAGCCTTCAAGAAATTTACGTACGGATATGAATGATCAATTACATCATTACGAAGAACCCTTCAAGATGACTGAACTTGAAGCACCACATACAGAATTACTCATGAATATTTTGTCTAGCAAGATCAATATTTCATTGGGAGAGTTCCTAAAGTTGGTGCCAAAAGCAAAAGAAGTCTTAGCGCAAAAGTTAGCTCAAGAAGAATCAGAAGACCATCAGGAGTCTCTTTTTTGTGCTGGATTTGAAGAATCTAAGATGTACTCCATGTTGGAGCTGCTTGGGAAAGTGAACAAAAGAATATCACTCTGCCGATACAACATAGACAATTTTCTAAAGAAGCAGCCATGATAGACGGCGGTTCAGGAGTTAACCTGATTTCTACAAAGCTATGTACAAAATGGGGCCTTACAAAGATTAAGCCTGCTACTTTTGCTATCTGATCAAACGACGATTCGTCCACGAGGAATGGTGGAAGATATACCTGTCAGGATTGCAGGAGTACAGTTCGTCATTACTTTCGTCCTGATGGACTTACCAAGCACCAAATGTCTATCGAGTTCTCTTAGGACGTCCATGGTTACGAGTTGCGCAAGTAATTCATAACTGGGGTACCGGCAAAATCACTTTTGAAAATCATGAACGTGCAGTTAAAATTGATTCTACAACTTGGACTATCAAGCCAGTGGTTCAAAAAGCGGATGATGATTCATCAACAACGGATCACACTTGTGATCGACCAGAGAAAAAATTGGAAGTTCATTACGATTCTCAAACGGATATTGTCAATTGGAACGAAGCTCTTGCAACAATCGATTGTACAGCAGGATACATGTGTCAACAAGATATTCAATCAGAGATGAGCGAGATTTCCTTGTTAGATCGGACTTTGGATACGCCAATCACGTTTCCACTAAATGTGCTGAATGTAGCCTGGATATCAACGGAACCTATACCAGATCCAATTGAGGATGATCTCATACCAATGAGCCATGCCTTAACTTATGATGGCAATGCAGAACTTACGGATGAACAGATTCTACATCATATGGATCCGACCAGATTTGGAGTACGTAATGTTCCTGATGAACCAACAATCAAATCGCCCAAAGCAGTTATATTGAAGAGAGACAGGATGACAGGTTCGATGACAAAGAAACAAGCAAAGCAACATTATAATACGGTCTTGAAATGGGAAAATCTCCCTTAAAAGATCGATTTTAAGGAAGTGCCACCTCTATTAGATAAAGGCAAAGGAAAAGTCAAGAATGATTCTTCAAGTCAGATCTCCAAGACATCATCGTCTAGGAAGTCTTCACCTATGAAGAAAGATTTATCATCCCGAAAGTCATCACCTCCACGATTCTTGCTAAGAAGACTAAACGAAGAGCCAAGACAAGTCCTTTCAAAAAAGAACAAGCAAATGTAGTCCAACATGATATGCCAGAGCATTTTAAACGTTATACACTGGATGATGTGGTTATCATGTTACCTAAAGCACATTGTGAACCTGAAGAACACATGCCGAAATCTAAAGAGGTTTACGATGGCCCAGCTAGGACGCAGCCAATGAATCTTGCCGAACCAAGAGAACCGAAAAAGATTGTACAAGTGGGATCACAACTTACTCCTGAACAATATCAATCACTCTGTTTGCTACTTAGTAAGTATCAAGATTGTTTTGCATGGACTTATCAAGATTTGAAGGGTATTCCGACATCAGTCATTGAACATACCATATGCAGTACCAAAGGTTACAAAGTTCTATCGTTGTAATCCTATTGTGGCAGATCTGATAGAGAAAGAACTTCAAAGATTACTTGACGTCGATTTCATTTATGAGATCAAGCATACCGAATGGTTTTCACCGATTGTCATTGTTCCTAAGAAAAATGAAAAATTGCGAATCTGTGTGAATCTCAAAGCATTGAATAAAGTGACACGGAAGGATCACTTTCCGTTACCTTTTACTGAAAGCATTTTGGATCGCCTTGCTGGAGCGGAAGCTTATAGTTTCCTGGATGGATTTAGTGGTTACAACCAGGTTAAGATTGCACTTGCCGATCGCCACAAAACTGCTTTTGCAACAGAATGGGGCACCTATGCTTACAAAGTAATGTCGTTTGGACTCTGTAATGCACCAAGTTTATTCCAAAGAGTAATGCAATTTGCCTTTAAAGATTATCTGCAAAAATTCTTTGAAATTTACTTGGACGACTTGGGAGTTCATAGTACAGATACAGACCACCTGGATCGATTGGAAAAAGTCTTTGAAAGATGCCGCAAATATCATATTTCTCTAAATCTAGAAAAATGTCAGATATGGGTTTCTCATGGAGTGGTGCTTGGACATGTGATATCAAGACATGGTATTGCCACCGATTACTCTAAGATCAAAGTTATTGTGGAATTGCCACCGCCAGCAACAATTCAAGGAGTTTATGTGTTTATGGGTCATGCGAACTACTATCGAATTTTTATTATCTTCTTTGCGGATTTAGCATGACCTATATACAAATTAACTATTGTTCCTATTTGGACAGTAGAGGCGTTAGAAGCCTTTGAAAAGTTAAAAAGGGCATTATCTTCAGCACCAATTCTGCGTTCTCCAGATTGGACATTAGAGTTTCATGTTCATACGGATGCCTCAAAATACGCCATTGGATCAGTTTTGACGCAGCCAGGTGACTATAAAAACGATTATCCTATACGATTTGCAAGCAGGCAGCTTACAGATCCAGAGAAGAATTATTCAACAACAGAACGTGAAGCGCTAGCCATGATTTTTTTTGTTCGGAAATTTTGTCACTACCTCATGGAAACGCACTTTGCATTTTATACGGATCATCAACCGTTACTTTACTTGGTAAATAAGATGTGTAATATTGGACGTATTGCAAGATGGTTATTATTATTGACTGAATTTGACTTTCGAATTGTGGTTAGAAAGGGGAAGCAACATTATCTAGTCGATCACGTTTCGCGAATTGAATCCACACCAGTTAATACTGAAGTGGATGATGAATTGCCAGATGCTGCGTTGTTCTATGTTGAAGCAGTACCTGAGTGGGCGGCAGATATTGTTGAGTACCTGATGCTAGGACAACCGAATGATTCTTTGACAAAAGTACAGAAAAGACAATAGATTCATAAGGCTCAACCTTATCAATTAATTGCAGGACAATTGTATTGTCGTGGATTAGATAATATTTTACGAAGATGTGTTTTACCTCATGAAGTACCAAATCTAATCATGTTTTCACATGATGGCATGGGTGGAGGACACTTCTCTACAGATATTACTGTTCGCAAACTTTTGCAATCCGGTTGTTGATGGCCTACGCTTCATAAGGACACAGAAAATTTTATTCAGACATGTGATGTCTGCCAGCGAGCACAACGGCCTACTCGACAGAACTATGAACCCTTACATCCGGTTTTATCGCAAGCACCGTTTGAAAAATGGGGACTGGATTATGTTGATCCTATTCATCCCGCTGCTCAAGGATCTCAGGCCCACTACATTATCGTCGCAACTGATTATATGACCAAGTGGGTTGAAGCGAAAGCTGTCAAAGTGGTTGATGCGAAATCTACGGCCAAATTTCTATATGAAAATATTATAATCAGATTTGGATGTCCGATCGAAATTGTCAGTGATCGGGGTACACACTTTGTTAATCAAACAATAAAGAGTTTACTGGAAGATTTTTTTGTTATACACAGATTTAGTACTCCCTATTATCCCAGAGGAAATGGCCAAGTTGAATCTTCCAATAAGATTCTCTGCACCATTATTACAAAGATAGTTGAAGCGAGTCGTTCTGATTGGGAACATAAACTGTATGTAGCAATATGGGCATTCAGAACCGCTTACAAAAATAGTACAAATCAAACACCTTTTCAACTGGTTTATGGTCAAGATGCTGTTATGCCAATTGAATTTTTAATCCCATCTTTACGCATAGCAGCAACGGAACGATTAAATGATGATCAGTCTTTACAACTTTGTCATGAAGCGTTGCACAAATTATGTGAAACCCGATTGATGGCAGTTCATGTCTTAGCAGTAGAGAAAGCCCGCTGCAAGGCATGGCACGATCGTCGATTGCACAAGAAAGATCTGGAAGCAAGAGATCTTGCATTGATGTACAAAACCAAGCTGATCAAGGGTAAGTTGCAGTTTACTGGGAAAGGCCCGTATAAAGTGAAAGAAATTTTGAACTATGGCGCAGTAATTCTTGAGCACTTGGATGGAAAATGATTTGATACTCCGGTAAATGACAACCGATTACGCAAGTTTTGGCAGCCTGCTCCGCCAGTTTAGCAAGCCTGATCTCAATATATTTTTCATTTTATTTGTTATTGATTTTTTGTTTTCAATAATTTATTTGCTGACTTTTTTTTGGAAAAAGACAGTTAAAAAATAAATAAAAAATAAGGAAAGACTAATGAGCAAAAGTCAGGAAGTCATCAGCATAAGGGAAAGGAAGCACAATATTTTTATGGAAAATGACTTAGAAAACCACTCTTTTGGGCATATTTGGCCAATACAGTATCAAAAACCTTCGCTGAGCTCTCAGAATATACATCCACCCTTGATTTATCTAAATTGAGATGGGCGAAGATTTCTGACAAGAGAAAATTAAATTTTTGAGTCAGGCGAATGTTCAGTGATATGCCATTTTGGGAACCTTCGTCGAGCATCATAATGTCATTATGAACCTTTGTCGACCTGCTAGATGATCTTAAAATGTCAAAATTAGGCTGTCCATAGGTTCAGATTGTGAAAAAAAGCATTTATGACAGTACTTGGGCGAAGGATCTTCCTGGGCGAAGGTTCATCCTTTGCCAGTCCTGAAAAACGTTCGCTTGATAGGTTCAGATGCCTAGAAACCTTCGCCGAGACTTTTATAGCCTATTTTTACAGTACTGTACATGCCTGCAAATTTTTGTTCAGAACTGATCAGCCCAACTACTATTCAGTGTAATCCTGGACCCACCAAATTTACTTATAAGTTGGCTGAATTCGATTCATTCCTCACTTGTGCTAGCGAAGCTCTTGCGAATTTTTCTTGCGACCAAAGCCTTCAAAATTTGCTACATTGCCTTCTGATACACTCTCACGCGGTTATAATTCCTTTCTGATCATCATGTCGTCTACTAATACTTCCCAGTCTCTGCGCTATACTACCCATCGTGATGTCCCATCTGCAACGAACATCATGATTCTTCCTAGCACAAGCATGGTCACTCAGTGTTTGACCCTTGCGGAGCCTCTACTTACTGCAATGGGTATTCATGAGAGAGCCTTTTCGGGACGCATCAATATGGATTTCATCACTCTTGCCTTCAGTACATGGAAGGAAGAGAAATCCAAGTTTTATATCACCTTCCAAGGAGCCACACACAAGGTGCGCGTCACTGAGGCGACACTTGCAACTATAGGAATCTCATCCGGTATGCAAGCCTCACCCAATCACAAGCACGCCAAACAGGCCATCAAGCCATACACCAACCTCACCAACGATCTGCACTGGACTAATGATGGCTACCTTCTGGAAGCATTGAGCCTTCCATCCATGTCGCTGTCCAGTTGTTGAATCATTTCCTGAAGGTTGGCAACCTCAAGAAAGACTACATCACATCTCAAATCCTTCGCAGGATAGTGGAGTCCCACATAAAGTTGGCCAAAGCCCCTCTTGGTTCAAGACTGTTTTTGGTGAGCTCAAGCGAGCTATTAAGGCCAATACAAAGTAGCAGTTCACCGCTGGCTCTCTATTGTCCCTCTTAGCCGCTTCTCACTTAGAAAACAGAATCCATGGCTTTCACATGGATTCTATGCTTTCGGTTTACGAAGAAGCATCGGCCGAGTCATCTCACCAGACCTCAAGTTCTCATAGTTGTCGTCGTCCATGCAGCGAGATCATAATTCCAAACTCACCTTCCGCATCACGACGATGTACTAGGCATACCTCATCAGCTGCGCTTCCACCCCCTGCTGTTGTTCGCACTGAACTTCCCATTCCCCTCACCTCTGATGCTTCCCTCACCTCTGCTCCCATACAAGGACAATTTGTGACCATTGGGCCTACCATTCCCATCACGGCTGCCCAGGTCGCCTCACCCCCGCACACCGAAGCAACCTCACCCAACACACAGTTCTTCATGGATATGTTCGATGATTCCGACCCCCTTGGGGCCACCGAAATCTTTGAAATGCCCCAGAGCCCAATGCCCTTTGAACCCCAATCCCCTGGAAGAGGATTCGGGCATATCCATGAAGCTACTATTGGTGTCAGAGATGCCAGTCAGTAATCACCCACACAAGGTAGCCCACACACTTCGGGTCGACACAGCTGTAAAGTCACCAAAGCAGTTTGACGCCACGGTGCCTGAAGGGTTTGAAGACGAGGATATTTTTGAAGAAGAAGAGACCTTGGCACCTATTCCACACCTACCAACGACAGTACCATTAGGGTCTCCTGCTGCTGCCACCTCCACGATTGTCGATTCTGGTGATGCTCTCGGGTTAGTTTCAAGCCTTGGGCAAGTGATCCAGTCTATGCTGGATAAGACGAAGGAAATGGAGCAGAGGATCTCTGATTTAGGATCCGAAAACACTCTGATCAGCCAGAAAATTGTCCAGCTGGATCGAGAGGTGAAGATAGCTAAGCAACATGAAGAAAAGGCTGAACGCGAAAAGAAATTGGTCTGACAACAAGCTGATTGCTTGGAAACCTACATCAGCTCCCTACAAAACGCCCTGACAACCGCACAAGATCAGGTAGATAAGGCAGTGCAAGATGCCAAGCAACAGGTGCAACTGTTGAAGGGGCAATTACAAATGGCCGAACAAGATTGCACACGGCTTCAAGGTGAATTGGATGCGACCACCCTTGAGTGTGATGCATATCTACAAACACAAATACCCGATCATCCGGTCACGCCGATGGAGATTGCATATTTGTTCAAGAAAGTGGAAACATACAAAGTGGCCCTTCAAGGATTCCAAGGCCGCTTTGATAGATTCAAAGGAGCAGCTTTAACCAAGTTGGCAAAGGCAAAAGAGACCATCAACGCCTATGAAAAAGCCGCTGCTCAAGTGTTGGAAGCCGGACCACAAATCCCCGTCCCGGTCATGCCGCAATTCTCCCCTTCGCGCCAAGAAGCTGTACAGATGGATACAGGGGTTGATTCGAGCATGGACCAGAGGGGAGCTCCAGATCTAGCAAATCAACCACCAACTACACCGGCAGTACAAGCGGGTCCATCCTCATCAAGAACAAGCCATTTATTCAGAAGGCCCATCAACGTCGAGGACCAGATCCAGACCTTCTTAAAGCAGCATCCACATGAGTCCTCGCGTGGTGGATGGGTTCTCAAAATTAAGACCTCCGAGATTGAGGTCGACAAAGAATTGGACAAAATACTTGCACTGGGAGAGCAGCCGACATGGAGAATCACGATTTTTGAAAAAACTTGGGAATCAATTAGGAGCTACGTCGTCAGCCCTCGCCAGTTGCGGGTAGATCCTTATTACGTGCCAGTGCCGCGAAGACAAAAATGGAAAGATTTGGGATTGGCTATGGATAAAATCACCATCCATACGTCCAATTGGCCAATCATCCACCAACCTTACAGCTGGAATATTTCAGTGGACTTCCATCGGGCCTTACAAGCATATCAGAGAGAGTATGTCCACTCTTCGGATCCAACGGTGCAACAATTGGCAATGTTTACAAAAGATCTAACTCTGTTGGCGTCAGTGGCAACCAAATGGGACGATTGCCTTCCTACCCTGGCATTCAATCCAAATAAGCCGATGGCCTCAGAGCAAATCAAAGATCAGCTGTCGATTGCTCGACTGTATTTCCGTGCGGCTATGATGGGAGGCTCTTGGGAATCCCGCTTCACCTCATGGACAACTTCCAAGTGGATTGCCAGAGCCCACCGTTGTTTCCTGTCGCATAATTTGGATTTCAATACTGCACGTCTTGACTTTATGGAGAAGGTGCAGTATCATTTAATTAAGATTCGACGCGAAGCCAGTAACGGTCCCCAATAACTGCATATTGCAGGTGTCGTAAGATCGCCACCAGTTTTGGTGGGAGATACTGTTGGAGGGTTTGCGGATCCCAAGACAACCCTAACCCTAGTTAATAAGTGAGAGAGATTTGGCACCCTGCGTGTGTAAGTCCAACTCGATGACCACATAGTTATTTGATTGTTTAGTTAAAAGTCAATAAAAGGACTTTAGGCCTTTTTGCGGGACTTTTAATGTCGCAGGGCCTAAATGTCAAGTTAGTGAATAAAGCTGGGTTTCCCTCCAAATTCGATGGTTCCCACACTTTTTTAAATTTGAATAAAAAGAGAGGCAAGACTGGACCAATAGGATTCAGAGGCCAGGGTCCTCTTCTCTACTATAAAAAGGGAGCAACTCGAGTTGTTCCTCATGTTCATTTCCTCATTTCAATAAAGCAGATTAGTTCTCTTTAGAAATGGATTGATGAATGTCCTTGCTCTTCCTCTCTTCTCCTCCATTTCTCATGCTTTCTTTGGATTTTGCTAATTGTTGGATTTGATCATTATTGGGATTGCTATTTCTTTATGCTTTTTGTGAGAGAGAAAGGGAGAGAGAGAAGAGTAAGTTTCTATCATTGTTGTGGATTTAGGGTTAATGGAAGTAGGGTTAATGGATGTAGTGTTAATGCTTAATGTTAATGGATGTTAGTGTTAGATCTTCCATTCATGTTGAAATCTGAACTATATTATCGCTCTCATGGGAACGAACCTCCGCGTGACAACTAACTCCGTCTCTTTGATGCTAGATTGACTAGATCTTGGATTCTATTGTATGAACTATCAAGAACTCTACTGAACTAAGCAATCTTTTCCTTGAAGAAGTCATGACACAATTGAATTATCTAATTCCTCAACATCCGTAATATCTGTTTATTGATCAAAATTATTTTAAAGATCTAACAAATATATAAACTACTTATTTTTTCAAATTTTAAACACATTTCAAAAAACAAAAATGATTAAATCACAAATAAAGAAAATCCTAAAGTATTATTTTATAATTATATATTTATAAAAATTATAGTTTAACATTATTCAGTATTAGCATGAAATATATTTCTCCTAAAAAAATTAAAATTCTATTTTGTTATGAATCATTTAAAAAAGTCAAAGCATTCTAATAAAATATATACTTTATACGTAATTTACAATACAAACAATTAAACAAAATCAACAATTATATATATATATTTAAAGTAGTAGATAATAACTTTTCATATCTTAACATGAGTTAATTCAAGAATAATAGACTGATAAACTTGTTGTGTTTTTAATAAATCAAAAACAATGTACAAAGATTAGACAAATAATTTTTTGATTTTAAAATAAAAGATACTATTTGAAGGTTTGTTAGAAATTAAGTCTTTTTTTTTTTTCAAAACTTTTAGTAACAATTTGAAATACAATTATAAATACCAAATTACATACCAAAAAACTAAAAAAAAAATATTAAAAGAAACGTTATTTTTTATGATATAGATTATAAACTGTATTATGATCTATATCTTATTAAATGTTCTTATAATCATAGATTAATTATGGTGAACAGTAAGCTACTTAATTAAATTCAAATAAATCACATAAACCTCAGAGATTAAATTTACAATGAATTCAAAATTCAACTTTGAAATCCAATATCACCAAATTCTTCAAAAAAATTTATCTCAAAAGATAGGGTACAATTTATTAACGTAAAAAATAATTAACTCAAATTTGAAAACTAGGATTATATTGTATAACATTTAAACAAACATCTAATAATCGAGAAAATAGTTAAAAACTAGCTAATAGTTTGTTTCGAAGTAACGTTGTTTTTTATTTGACCTTTGCGCGCGGTAAGGCGTCATCTTGGTGGCATGATTTGCAGCCAAAATCTGCTACATAAGATACATTCATGGACGTTTTTAGGAAATAGTTGTTCTTGCGGATGATTCGGACTACAAAATCCAATGTATGAATTAAATTATTAATTAATTAAATAAATTTTAACCTTCGTCTTTCACATAGTATCAAATTTGAGTTAAATCATTTTACTTTTGGTAATTCAAAATAATTCTATGTATCATATTACTATTAGAAAATATTTTGTAATTCTATACACGTCACATTGTAAGTTTATGATTTGTAAGTAATTATAACTATTCTTAACATAATATATCAATTGTGATTTATGAAATATCTTATATTTATAATCAATGTGAATGTGTATTGAATTGAGTATTAATCTTAATTCAATTTGATAATATTAGTATCAATCATTAGAACATATTAAATTAATGTGAACTGTTTGAAATATCTAATCTTCCTTGTCATTGTATGAAGACTTCTTAGTTATTGGATTGTAATATGTTTGAGCTTGTTCCAATCAGACTTAATGTTGCTGCTCTCTTTCACTATAGGTATTTTCAAGGATGTACTACCTTCCTATGTGAAAAACTTGCAACTATATTTGAGATGGATTTCAAATATTCCACAAAACAAGATTATCTAGATCAAACACACAAAGTGGATTGAGACACTTTGGAAAGTTTGAATCCTACTTTTGGCACGTGTGAAGTGCTTCAAAAGAAAACACTATTGATACACAAAAGGCTCAAAGGGTGTTCAATTACTTCAAACTTAGTCTTGATCTTCAGTTTCTTGTGTAGGATGCTCAAAATAATGGACTCAGAACAAAGCAAGGTTGAATCAAATCAAAATGTGGTCACTTGGATTTTGGACCTCTCCCTAGCCACTTTAAGAGCTTATAACTCTTGATAGACACAAATCAGATTGATTTGGTTTCAAATTCTATGGAAAGTACACATCATAAGCTTTCCATCAAGCTATAACACCACTATCTTTGGATCTACAAGCAAGGAGATAGAAGGGACTGAAAATCTCTGATTTTCACACGTGTGGAATTCCAGAATTCCGTACTACCACTTTTCAGACCTGAAAATTCAGTTCCTATCCGATTTGATCCAAACACACTTCAAAGAAGGGTGAGAAAAAGTGTATAACTGCTTCTTCTTTTTTTTGCTTGATTTAGCTCTCAAATTCTTGTACAATCAGAGATGTTAGCATGCAAAGCCCAATTTGGCTCTGATACCATGACAAATTTCCAGAATTCACACGTGTGGGGATGATCCACATGTATGATAGTTCTAATTAAGCTTTATGATTAGCACAATAACCTGATTCCAGATTGAATAGCAAGATCTAGTACATAAGTTATGGCTTTAACCACAATTCAGAGTATGATAGCAATGAATCATAAATGAGCAAAAGTACAAGAAATTAGTGTATTAGCATTAGCCTCAACACGAGTTAGAGAGAGAAAGATAGAGAGATATCAAGCAAAAATGGTGTGGATCCAAAAAGGCATGAGATAGCTACAAAGCTTTGGTTCTTCATCAAAAATTATGAGAAGAGCTACACATATTTATGGAGTTTGAGGTAGGTCAAGGTAGAACCACATCCATCCACCTTTCAATGACATCTAAAGTGAAAACTAGAGTCTATGTGACATTTGTCACATCTCATGCATGTATCTCTCTCTACCTACTTTTACCAAGTGTCCTAGTTCTAGCTAGAATTGTACAAATCATCATGCATGTGTCCATTTCACTTTGTGCATGCCTTGCATATCACTATGGATCACTTACAATTAATGCATGTGAAATGCCACGAGTTTCTACAAGCATAATTTTGTTAATTCTAAGTCTACAATCTATATGCAAGTTGTAATCATCAAACTAGATATGACATATCCATGTAGCTCGAGTTCTACCTAGGCCAAACTTGGCATTTGCATTTATGGAACAACATACTTGCATGGTGCAATGTTTGTAGCAAGCCTAAAGTCAAGATGGATTGGCCTATTAGGTCCATCTTCGTGGCAGCCACCTATAGTTTTCTAAATCCATGTGGCAATCACATAGTTAGCCTGAGTGTTAGTTGTCTTCTTGAAGATTGGTGGGTTGTATCTCCTTGCATGAATAAGTAAAGGCTTGGAAGGTTGTGGGATGGTTAAAAACCATTTTCCTCTTGCTCTTCTCATTTGTTCTTTCAAACTTCAAGATTCTCTTATGTTGTGGCAGCCATGGACAATACCTCAGCTTGTTGATTATCTTGTGAGAGTTACAAAGTGAGTTGTTCTTGAGAGAGCCTCTCCCTTCCATCAGCTGTATATTTTTTCTTGTTTTTTGCTTCTATCATGGAGCCCACCAAATCTAAAGATGATGAACCTATGACTACCCCCTACCGTTCAAAATGCTGAAACTCTTATGTTGGCAATCAACAATCTTCAACAACAAATTCTTGATATGCAGGCAAAACAAAATATGGAACAACAAGAGTGGAGGGAGTTGGCGCAAACCAGACAAGCTTTGTACCATCTTCATGCCAGATCGTTTTTCAGGAGAGAAAACGATAGATTCTCTGATGTCGTGATTCCATGGTTGGATCGTTGGAGTTCGCATTTCTCTATGCATGATTCGACGGACGACAATAAGATCAGTATGGTTATCATGTATTTGCGAGGTAAAGCATTTACCTGGTGGCAGGATCTTCGAGACAAGGCCGATGTCCCCAGTCTTGGGAGGATTTTTGTAAGGCCTTTAAGGTAATCTTCTTACCCATCTTGGATGACTTCGAGTTCCATCGCCAGTATGCGACGATTCACATGAGAAACCGGCCGTTGGATGCATACTTGCAAGATTTTCAGGAGGTATATTCTCGTTTTGCTACAAGAATAGATCCTGCTTTAGTCAAATTGCATTTTATTTTGGGATTGCCCAATTTTTTTCAACTCAAAGTAAGAAGCCAACCTCATACTCTCGAGGATGTTGTTCGCTATGCTAAGTTATACGACGATACATGCGTAATAGCTAAGCATAAGCCTACTGGCCAACCCGAAGCAAAGGGTAAAAGGACATTCTTTTCGAAGAAATGAAAAGAAAAGTGAAGGGTTCTCCCTTGGATCAAAGAAACGATCCTAGATGGACCAAGACGTTTCCTAATAATTCTAGTTGTGAGAAACGATGTTTTAATATGGTAGTTTCTGGTCCCCACGACCTAATTTGGATGAATGGGATCATTGGGAGCCAAGCCGTAACAGTGTTATTTGACAATGGTTTCAAACATAATTTTATTAACTCTAAGTTATTGCAGAAATTACAGGTGGAAACAAAGAAAAGTGACCATCGGTATGTGGTAAAGCTGGCCACATGAGCCAAGAGCTAAGTTTGGGACCGAATTGTCCCACGTCTTCCTGTACAAATTCAGGGATATAAGGATAAATTAGATTTCCATGTAATGAATTTGGATAAATAGACATAATACTTGATAAGGAGTGGTTCTATGAGAGGAATGAGTCGTTAAAAAAAAACTATGTAACCCACAATTTGTCATTCTTGCAAAACGACTCTCTCATTGAATTGAATGGAAATGTAGCTATTTCTTCTCCTTCTATACTTTCTGCTTTGGAATGTTTGGATGTTGTTGATTGTAATTCTTATTTATGTTGGTTAAAGGATTTCACTTACCATGAGGAATGCAATTTACAATATCATAATTTCCAAATGGAATTAATGTCTAACAACCTAAAACAACACTAGAAGGTGAAACCTTTAGGAGACTTAGACAAGAATTTAACGATGTGTTTCATGAATAGCTTCCAGAGGGGCTTCCCCCTTCTAGGGGAGTCGACCATGGTATTAAACTTATTCCTGGTAGTTCTCCTGTATCTTTGTATCCTTACAGGATGAGTACTACAGAGGAGGATGAAATTTATAGACAGTTGCAAAACTATCTTAAGATGGGCCATGTAAGGCCTAGTAAGTCCCCTTGGGGGGCTCCAATCATTTTAGTTAATAAAAAAAAAACGGAGGTACTCGTCTTTGTGTGGACTTTAAAAAGTTAAATAAATTAATGATTAAAAACCGTTACCCCTTACCTTGAATGGATGAGCTGGTTGATCGATTACATGGTGCAAAGTACTTCACCAAAATTGATTTGAGATCAGGGTAACATCAGATTCGAATAAAAAGTGAAGATGTTGAAAGAACCGGGCTTAGGACTAGGTATGGCTATTATGAATTTCTGGTTTCACCTTTTGGATTGACAAATGCTCCAGTGACTTTCCAGCAGATGATGAACGATATTTTTCGTCCATATATGGGAAAGTTTGTCATAGTTTACTTAAATGATATTCTCATCTATCGTAAGACCTTGGAGGAGCATGACGAGCATCTCAGGACTGTCTTAAAGTTACTTAGATAGGAGAAGGTCTTTGCCAAATAATCTGAATGTGTTTTCTTCCAAAAGAGATTACTTCATCTCGGTCACGTCGGACTATGGGTTGGAAATTGACCCAAATAAAGTCCGACAAGTTCGTGAATGGCCAATTTCTCAGATCATCTGGAAGGTTAAGTCCTTTATGGGTTTTACGGGGTTTTTCATAATTTTATCGTGGGTTTTGCAATTATTGCATTACCTTTGACAAATGTCCTCAAAGGGGCAGCCCTCCAATTACTTGGACTGAAGAGATGAATCAAAGTTTTGAAAATCTCAAATAATGTGTGTCTACAACACCTATTCTACACATAGTGGATCCTAACAAGCCATATGTGCTTGAAACGGATGCCAGTGACTATGCTATTGGTGCAGTCCTTTATCAGGATCGTAGATCGGTTGCTTTTGAAAGCAAGAAGCTAGATCCTACTAAAAGGCAGTATTCCACCTATGATAAGGGGCTTTTTGCAG
Source organism: Diphasiastrum complanatum (assembly GCA_029204225.1). Taxonomy (NCBI): domain Eukaryota; kingdom Viridiplantae; phylum Streptophyta; class Lycopodiopsida; order Lycopodiales; family Lycopodiaceae; genus Diphasiastrum; species Diphasiastrum complanatum. The sequence continues at coordinate 54,024,877 of CM055097.1, forward strand.
TAATTCATGCCAACAGTTTTTTATGAATAAGCATCACAGTGTGAACATTGTTTTAGGCAGCTTCATAAAATTCAAAGAATTTGCATAAAATAGCCTTGTAGGTTGTCGGGTCATTGAACACCTATAGGATCCTTCTTACAATTGGAAAGTCCAACCGACGAGAAATTCCTCGACACACAGCAACAAATTTCGTCAATACAGTTCATTCTTGTGTGAATGCCTCTCTTCCATTCCATGAGAGATACACGCGAGAAACTCTCAAATTCAGTGAACATCCACTTTCAGAAATTAGCAAGCAAACTAAGTAGAAGCAGACAATTTGATTTCATAATTCAAATGAACCTTCTACAACTTTTTTGATGTTATTAGGTTGGTAGATGAGTACACCTAAGGATGCATTTGGACTATTGTGCTTGTGTGTGTTTCACGTGTGCATAGGGGCGCGTGTGTGCGCGCTTGTGTAGAAAGAGAGAGAGAGAGAGAGAGAGAGAGAGAGAGAGAGAGAGAGAGAGAGAGAGAGAGAGAGAGAGAGAGAGAGAGAGAGAGAGAGAGAGAGAGAGAGAGAGAGAGAGAGAGAGAGAGAGAGAGAGAGAGAGAGAGAGAGAGAGAGAGAGAGAGAGAGAGAGAGAGAGAGAGAGAGAGAGAGAGAGTATGTTGTGATATACAAAATGCGATTCTTGCATTTTGATTTGTCAGTTCCAAATTAGAGTTTTAACTTATTTTGACCATAAATATTGCTAATTATGGTTTTGACTTATATTGACCATTGACTTATCTTGACCGTGAGTGAATTGTTGTTAATTATGGTTTTTAGTTATATTAATTTATCTTTACCGTAAGTGAAGTATTGCTAATTATGGTTTTGGCTAGGTGTCAATTACATGTCTTATGCTGAAAACTTCTATTTCCAATCGTGGGAGAGATGCTTGGAATCAAAACAAGTTTTTCAAGATATAGAATTTGTTAATATGAAACATCAGTATTTGTTTTTTTAGCACCACTTTTACAGCTCGTGCAGAAAGAAGGCCAAAGAAGTATGACCAGATCTTTGTGAAGCTTTTCTGCTGGAAATCCACTCCAACATATCAAAATATCAAAAAAGAAAGCTTGTAAATGAACTCCACAAGGGCCTTACTGATACGGTGATAGGCAATATTCCCAGGCCTGTCAATAAACGAAGGGTCCAGGTCTGACTGAGAATAACCACCAATCAAAGACTCAAATTTACATCTGCTGCATAATACTAAGTAGTGATATGCTCATTCACAACTCTCAATAAAACTTAAAATATCCAGACATTCTAGAGAATTATTTTTCAACCTTTTTTGACAAGCTGCCACAAACTTACATTCACCACTTGGACACACGTCCCGTTGAAAGGATGTGTATTTTGTCTGGTAAAGGCCAAGATTTGGACCTGCTTGAACTATACCAAATCTGTGTATTATATTTCTAATCGATATTGATTATTAGAAATGGGTCAAGTGAACATTTGTGGAGATACTCGTCAAAATTGAATTTAAAACTGTCAAACAATTTGAAATGGCCACATTCAATGTGTGGTGATAGAACTCTTGATCTGAGTAGTGAAATCTGGTTGAATACAATTTAAGAGTTACTGAAATCCTATTGGTAGGATTTTTATGTTGGATTTTGATGCTCAGGTTCAAAATCCATTCGGTAATGAGCATCCTGAAAATTTGTCAAAGTCCAACTCCATCGACTTCGAAGTCTCCGAAGTCATCGAATTCCGAACTCCGCCGACTTCAACTTCCCCATGTATATACACCAACTTACTCCATTCGATTTCTTCGACTTTTTCATCAACTCACTCAACTAATTTCATCGACATTCACTTCATCGAAATGCCCGACATTGAAGTACTCAACATCAAAGTACCTGACATCGAAGTACCCGACATCAAAGTACCCGACCTACTTCATTCCATACTTCGACTTCTCCATGTATATACTCGACTTACTCGACATCATCGACTAACTCGACATTCCATCACTCACTCGACATCAACTCCTTCATCAACTCATCTGACTTTGTCGACTTACCCGACATCATCTACAATCCATCAAACTCTCGACTAACTTTACATCAACATTCTCTCATCAATAAAAGTCGATCCACGTACTGTCAAGCGACAAGGCTAAAACATTAACAATCCACCACGTAGGTAAATTAAATATCTTTAACGGCGGTTACCTACTATAAGGCGGTGTTAATTAACTGAGTAGTTCAAAATACCAAAAATATCTTTGGAATAAGGGTTGCACCTGTTAGCAATTAGCATATATAGTTGATTAATGTGGACAGAAGAATAAGCAATGAATAGAAGACTGAAGCTCTAAAATATCTGCGCCTCATTGAATTGCGCTCAGCTTCACGCCCATGTACTCAATTTTTTGACTTTAATCAAAAATACATTTTTGTCCACACTTCTGATTTGTTCTATTTAGCATTACTACTATTTATTCATCTTGATTATTGCTAGTAACTGTTGCACTTCCAATCTATAATCGTCCATTGCCCATGTCAGGAATTATTTCGAATCTCACATATTGGACATGGATGTAACATTCTTCCCCCCTTAAACCAGTTCTGTCCTCAGAACAAGTACTTAGGGAACACCCAATTTGTATGCTTTTAACTCTTTCCAATGAATTATTATTCTCAATCTGACCAATCAACCTAATCAAGCACTTAGAGATAGAACGATTTCTCAATTGTTTATCTCTAATTCAGTGTAGTCTTTCAGGGTCCACATGTACATTGAGCAATAAGTCCTCCAAATGGGTAAAATCTTCAATATATCCAACTGTCATCTTCATATGCACTAAGTTTACAAGATATATTGGAATCAGAGTACTCTTTCAAGGTCCAAAGGTACATTGAGCGATAAGTCCTCCAAATGGGTAAAATCTTCAATATATCCAACTGTCATCATCATATGCACTAAGTTTACAAGATATATTGGATGAGCAGCGTCTGACTTCAATATCAAATAAGTACTTAGAGATGGAATATTGGCCCCTTGGGAGGTGTCTTCCACCGGTTCTCTCTTGGCTCTTCACATGACCACTACCACTTCATCCATCTCATACTCCTTGAAGTGTTGTGGCACGTTATATTGGATTTACTCCTTCTACTCTCCTAAATCCCATTTTTTAATCTACCTCCATTCTTGCTGCATATTCACTAACGTTGTCACGTAGCCTGCATATTTACATGCAAATTCGCACACATGAATAAAGGGCGAAAGAATCGCGAACATTGTGTTTTTACACAGTTTATGGTGACAGGCAAAAAGGGGACACTATCCTACAGAATGTCAAAGGTGCCCTAAAAGCTAGGGCACCCTGTAAATCTTATCCTAAGGCCATTCGTAAGAGTGACCCACTTTTTGCATCATCACCAATGTTCACTTCAGCACTGGCTAACGTCGCGCTCTTTTTACGCTCACTCCATGCAATTGCGCTAACAGATTGGACAACGATTGCAACCACCCACGATCTCCTACAAACATCACATCCACTCTGTACTTTCACATCCGCACACCAGTAATATTATGTATATATACATATTCTGGACACCATTCAGATGATGATTATCAGATGATCAAGTGAGAGAAGAAGATACTAAGAGAAGTGGTTTCATTCCTCATTATAGAAAAAAAAAATAAGCTTTGTAGGACACGCAGTTTCGTCCGCTATTGTATTGTGCTCTGCTGCATTACTAACTTGTATACATGATATACTTAATCTGATACAACTCTTTGTTCTGCGTTCAGATCTGTGTTAATGTTGCTATGCTTGTTCTTCATTTTGTCTAATCTTTCTAGTTGCTCTTTCTGGTAATAGACGATCAACTTTTAGTCTTGTCTTTCGCAACTAATTATCAGTCGAGCACAGTCTAGCTCTTCGCGACTCATTCGCGGCAGATAATTTGTCTTGCAATTCGTGATAAATTATTCATCTAGCACTTCATCCATTAAATGTTTGGCTGCGTAATCTAGAATGACTGTGATTCCTATCACTAAAGTTCTGTTCATTCTGATAGGCGTAGTCATGCTTTCAGAGAGAGTCGTTTAATTCATTCCGCTGCGCACGAACATTCTCTGTTCGAGTTCGATTCTTGTTCGTTTCTTGTTCGAGTTCGTTTCTCGTCCGTGTTCATCATTTATTCTTCTACTCTCTCTCCAACATGGTATCAGAGCTATGTTCATAGCTTGATTAGCTTCCACAGTACAAGACTCCACTAGCCGATAGAGTAATTGTTTTCTTGTTATGTAAATATCAGATTTTCATACTTAAGTCACTGATAGTTTCTCCTATCACTTAGACTAATTCTTCCACATGGATTCCCAAGGGAAAGCCAGTCCTATCATGGACAAGCTTGATGGAGCCAATTACCATCTGTGGAAATTTAAGATGAAAACTGTACTAATGGCAAAAGAATTGTACGACGTTGTTACATGTGCAGAAGGGAAACCCGAAGCGAACAACGTGACAATCGCCAGATGGAAGTCCGCCTGTCTTTTGATGCAGAAACTGACGACAGTCAAAGAGGCACTTAGCCGACCAAACTCTGATCTCTGGAGAGAAGCTATGGATAGAGAGTATGCCTCTCTGATCAAGAATCAGACATGGTCATTAGTCAAAGCTCCTATTGGCTGCAATATTATTGATTGCAAATGGATCTTTAAGATCAAATACAACGCCAACAGAGCGATTGATCGAAAGAAGTCTAGACTGGTAGCATGAGGATTCAGCCAAATCTTGAATGTCGACTATAGTGAGACTTTTAGTCCAGTCATCAAACATTCGTCGATCTGAATGCTCATGTCTTATGCTGCAGCTATCGACCTCGAAGTACATCAACTCGATGTACAAACAGCCTATTTGAATGGAGTTATACAAGAAGATATTTACGTGATCCAGCTCGAAGGATACGTTCTGGAAGGCATGAAAAATCATGTTTGTAAACTCCACAAAGCACTGTATGGCTTGAAACAGTCTGCCAGAGCTTGGTTTCAGAAGATCAACACATTCCTCATTGAACAAGGATTCAAACCAAGCACTGTTGATTGCAACGTTTATTCAAGGTCAGTGCAGCAATCCTTCATTATCATCACCTTGTACGTTGATGATATGTTGCTCTTCAGCAACAATACCAAAATAGTCAAGGATGCAAACCAGATGCTATTCTCAGAATTCGACATGACTGATCTGGGCGAAGCTCACTTCTGTCTTGGAATTCAAATCCATAAAGACAGAGCAAATCAACTGATTTACATCACTCAACAAAGGTATCTTCACAATGTTCTTAACATATACGATTTGATGAATTGTAAATTAGCTCACTCACCAATGGATCCAGACCTGCATTTGTCGAAGGACCAATGTCCCCAGACCAAGCAGGAAGAGGAGCAGATGAGAGAATATCCATATCGATCGATACTTGGATCTCTCATGTACACAATGGTCTGTACAAGACCAGATATCTCTTTTGTTGTAAGCTCACTCAGCCAATATATGGCTAATCCTGGCATTACCCATTAAAAGACTCTTATTCGAGTCATGAGATATATTTGAGCTACCATGGACCAGTGCATCTGCTATGGAGATGTCAGCAATGACAATCAACTCAGTGGCTATTCTGATGCAAGCTAGGGAGGAGATGCAGACAATCGTAAATCCACATCTAGATTTACATTCTTCTTTAACGTCATAAGCAAACCTCTATCACACTTTCTTCTACTAAAACAGAATACATTGTTGCTTCTCAATCTATTAAGGAAGCATTTTGGTTGAGAATTTGTATCAGTACAGCCTCACAATTTTGTTTTGTGATAAGCAAAGTGCTATTGCCTTATCGGCCAACCGTAGATTTCATTCTAGGAGTAAGCACATTGAGATCAGATATCACTACATCAAGGACAAGGTTCTTGACAGGGAGGTAAGCTTAACGTACTGCAGAACACAGGACATGGTTGCAGACATTTTCACGAAAGCACTCAGTATTAATGCACACAACAAATGTTGTGCATTGCTCAGTCTGAAGATCAAGGCATTCACGGATCCAGATCAAGGGGGGGGGGGGTGTTGGATTTACTCCATCTACTCTCCTAAATCTCATTTTTTAATCTGCCTCCATTCTTGCTGCATATTTAATAATGTTGTCACACAGCCTGCATATTTACATGCAAATTCACACAGACGAATAAAGGGTGAAAGAATCGTGAACACTGTGTTTTTACACAGGTTATGGTGATAGGCGAAAAGGGGATACTATCCTACAGAATGTCGAAGGTGCCCTAAAGGCTAAGGCACCTTGTAAATCTTATCCTAAGGCCATTTGTAAGAGTTACCCACTTTTTGCATCATCAACAACGTTCACTTCAGCACTGGCTGACGTCGCACCCTTTTTACGCTCACTCCATGCAGTTGCACTAATAGATTGGACAACGATTGCAGCCACCCACGATCTCCTACAGACAGCACATCCACTCTGTACTTTCACATCTGCACACCTGTAATATTATGTATATATACATATTATGGACACCATTCAGATGATGATGATCAGATGATCAAGTGAGAGAAGAAGAGACTAAGAGAAGTGGTTTCATTCCTCATTATAGAAAAAAAATAAGCTTCGTAGGGCACGCGGTTTCGTCCGCTATTGTATTGTGCTCTGCCGCATTATTAACTTGTATACATGATATACTTAATCTGATACAACTCTTTGTTCAGCATTTAGATCTGTGTTAATATTGTTATGCTTGTTCTTCATTTTGTCTGACCTTTCTAGTTGCTCTTTTTGGTAATAGACGATCAACTTTTAGTCTTGTCTTTTGCGACTAATTATCAGTCGAGCACAGTCTAGCTCTTCGCGAATCATTCGCGACAGATAATTTTTCTTGCAATTCGCGACAAATTATTCATCTAGCGCTTCATCCATTAAATGTGTGGCTGCATAATCTAGAATGATTGTGATTCCTATCACTAAAAATTTTGTTCACTCTAATAGGCGTAGTCATGCTTTCGGAGAGAGTCATTTAATTCATTCCGCTGCGCACGAACATTTTCTGTTCAAATCCACTTCTCGTTCGTTTTTTGTTTGAGTTCCTTTCTCATTCGTGTTCATCATTTATTCTTCCCCTCTCTCTCCAACACGTCATGCATAGGCTTGGGTCCTTCTATGGCATCTTTTCAAATTTTTTCGTGCATTTCCTAGGTGGAATTAACTCGGTCTTGGTTTCTTGTTTGTCACTCTTGGCCTTCCACTCAGCGGTTTTAGCCTTATAAAGGGGCTTGCATTCTTGGGACAGACTGGTGGTTGGATTATTGTTCCCTGTCAAGTTTCTTGACACTCTTAGATGCCTTCGGACCCAACTGTGCAGTGGGGATGGGAGCTTTTCCTTTTGGAGGCCTCCGGCTCCTTTCTCTTGGCACGCCTCAGTGAATCGGATCGATGATCGGTTGTTGGGTCTTTCGCCATCTTGATGCTATTTTCCCACAACGAGACTTCTAACTTGTATAGAGCTTCATTCTCAACTATCCAATATATGCATTCTCATAAGAGATCATTTACAGTTATTGGGACACTAGTCGTGGATCCTTCAGATACTGTATCCATTCGGCCTACTACAACATTTCCCTGTGGGGTTTCTCTATTTCTATGAGATCTTTGTTCGCTAGAGGCTTTCATGGATCTGATTCTTTGGGATCTTGGCACAGCCTTGAAATGGTGAGGATTAAGGTATCTAATAAATCCTCATCCTCGTATTCTTGACCTTCCTCAAGGGTAATTCCTTCTCACTGCAGATTCCTTGCAATGTGGGGTATAGCCTCTAGGATCATCATAAAAAGTGATACAGAATCTTGATGGCCTTCGCTGAATTTCTTCGTTGGTTCTACTCGTCTCTTTATCGATGTAATGTCTTCATCGGAGAAATTGTCTATGGCAGACCTTTGCTTTGGTGATTGCTTAGTAGATGTGACATCAAATAGCTAAGGCTTCGGTCCAGTTTACTACATCAATTTGCGAATCGTCACGTATGACAATTCTCCTCCAACGAAGTCCGCCATCTGACTCCTCGTCGGAATGGTTTGTTGTGGTAGAGCTGGCAGCCATGGCTCTTTGGTTGGTTGGTTTTGTATTCCAGGTATTAGGATTGATCTTTACTGCAGAATTGTGATTCCCTAGGATGATGCGATTATGTCCCCAATCGTGAGCGCTTGTGATGTTTGGAGCCACGGTCTTCCTAGTAGGACACTATAGGATTGGGGGGAATTTGGGCAAGTCCAAGACTATAAAATCTAGCATGAAATTAATTCTTGCTACTTTGGTATGTACTTCCTTGGCTATGCCTAACAGTTTCACACGAGATTGGTCAACTAGTTGGATCGTGAAAGGGGCACTCACCATGTGAGTAAGTCCCCATGCCTGGTATAACTTGGAAGGGATAATATTCACTCATGATCCTCCATCGACTATGGTTGATTCTCGTGGAAACCCCCAATGAGTAATTGGGATCGTTACATGTTTGACATCATTTTGCCATTCTACTCCTACTTGGTGGACTGGTTGAGATCCCTCAAGTCCTTTGTCCCTGGCACCAAATTGGTAGGGTGCGTCTATGTTCTATCGTTGCTTGGTCCATCTATGTATGTATCAATCCTTTTGAGAGGGTCAAATGCATTTTGAGTAGGGTGCCTAGTGGTATTCGGACATCTCTACTCAATAGATTGACTAAGATAGCAATATGGTCCTTTTCTACCTCCTTGCTATGGAAAGATATTTCCATACCAGAATGGCTCACCGATGAACCGCATCAATCTTGGATTTACTAGGGAATGGGGGGAAGCGTTGGGCCGTTGATCATGTCCTCGGACGACCCCTATCATGCTCTCGAGCTGTCTCTTTGGCTTGATCTAAGACTTGGGATTCTCTTATCCATTCCTTCATGCATCTAAAGTCTTCTTGTTCAAAAGTGGGATTGGGATATTCACCAACATATAGAGAACCCAAAAGGACCTATAGTAGCAGACTTGGTTGGTTCTTTCTCTAATCGCTTGTGTGCTCTGGTTTAGATGAATACAGACATTGTAGATGCCTTGGGTTTTCCTACCACACTCATTAGGTGCAGTGGAGTGGAAACGTCTCCTTTATTTTCCTTTCCCATTGGACACATTAAGTATGGATGTCCATACCCACAATCATGACAAGTGGTACAAAATTGCCTTGTAGTTTGTTAGGGCACTCGACAATTCTGTGATTCTCTCCACATCCATAACATTTAATGGGGTGAATCTAGTACCACAAAGCTGGTTCGTGTAAATTGGTATCAGTTCTCCATTTGCTCCATCTACGAAATGCACTAGAATAGAGTCTGATGCTTCCTCCTCAAGATAGTAGGGTTCTTCAGTCACTTCAACCATATTTAACTACTGGGTTAGCTGGTTGCAGGTTTCTCACTACTAGGCCTTGGGTTGTGGGGGGAATGGGTAGTAGAGCCAGTCTAGTCAGTGGTTGGGGTAAGGCACCTTGTTGTTGTGCCAATGGGGCAGGATTTGATGTCAGGCATGTAGCTTGGTCGTGTAGGTTGTATCGGTAGTCGGTTGTATCATGATTGCTCATATTACAAATATGGCAATATCATGCGGGCTGCTCTAACCTTTGTCATAACTACGGGAAATCATTTATTATGTGGTTGCCAGTGCAGTGTGGACAGCAAGTGGATTCTCTCATATGATAAGATTAGGACTGATCTTCCTACCAGGCGTCCTGGGAGGCAGGCAGCCCCCAAGAGAGCTCTGAAGAAAGTAAGGAGGGTAGACACCATAGAATCTGCGAAGCCTAACCCAAAACCAATTGTAGATAACGCTACTCTTGATAATGTTGTAAATATAGCTAATAGATGGATACCCCTGTAATTTCTATAGATACTACACATCCACCTCCTCCTCCTCCTCCAAATCTTTATACATATATAGATTCCGATGATTATCTTAAATTTGAGAAGGACATATCCGATGCTATAGATACAATTGGTACTCCTTTTTGTTTTAGACTAGATAAACTAGAGTTCTTGATTGTTTGGATCTCAAAGACAGACGGGCTTCTATCAGTGATCATGTGATAGAGTCTGGGCTTACACTCTTGCAATATGACATTGCAAGAGATTCATCCAATGAGTTGCTGGTGTTGAGTAACTTTTTGCTTTAGGCCTTCAAGGAAAATAATGACACATTGTCACAGTGTCTGACTAGTGGATTCACACCAGCAACAAAATATTTGCTCATTCCTTATCATACCAAGTAAGATATATTAAATGCTTCTTGATGTTTAATGCTTTATCATTGGCATTGTCAATGGAAGTAGTTTTCAGAATTGTAGCTAAAGAAATTTCAATTTTATTTTGTAGTGACCATTGGAGTTTTAACCTGATCTCTATTAAGAGATCTGTAGATAATACTATTAAAGGTTTTTGTGTCAAGATAAACTCGGCAAGCAATACGCATAAGGATGTAGATATATACCTTCCATATTTAAGTGAATATATTCCTACAGATGTTCCCCATTTCGTGGACTGGCAGATCGTTAGTTTGAAGGTAAATTCTGTCTTTCTTAACAACATTTTAAAATCAGTATTCTAATGTATTTGTTTCATTATTTCATAATCGATTTCTTGTGTGCTGAACTTTTTTGCAGTCACCCTAGCAAAATGATTCATTCAGTTGTGGGTGGCACACATTATACAATGCAAAGTTATTTTTTGAGTGGTTCAACCTTCAGGAAGATGTTGATATTTCTAAGGTAATAAATTTTGTTTATTCTTATTTTTGGAATCATGATTAGTTTTCTATTTTGTTGATGTTTTTAGCCATTACTAATACATGAATGTTCTATCTTGCAGTTTACACTTCCTGAATACACATCAAGCCAAGTGTACAAATTTAGAATAAAAATTATCCTGAGCATACTGGCTAGGGCAAGGCTTCAGCCTCCCGTTGTTGATCATGGTGCAAAGGATGATGTAGTAGTACTAAATTAAGATCAGAACATATATACATAGCATAGAAAAAAAATACATGTATAGAATTCATAGAAAAATATACATTTATATATCAAATGCTGCTCCATTTTATAAATTTGGGAGCACAAAATACATGTACTGATGCCCAACTTGGGCTTTCATCTATTGAATGAAAGAGTGTAGACACATATTTTTACTAAAGTTTATTTGAAACTATTGTTCTCCCACAATGGTGATTGTTGTAGGTAAATCTTTGCAGCACGTTATCAGCTCCTGTCTTTTACGCATCTGTGACGACAAATATTCGTGAATGTGCAATTGTAAATGATGACATTTTCAATTATTTTGTTCTATTTTGAAATGGCAATAAACATAAAGTACTTACGAGTCTTCCGTTGATGATAAATCTGAAATATGTTGGTAGATTGGTTTGTAATAGCATGAGCTCTGTTCTGATAAAATCAAGCTTCCAATGCACTTCCACCTCAACCATTGTCAAATATTCCTCATTATAGATAATGCTTATCTCCATTCGGTTTGTGTGACCATTTGGTTCAAAGTCTTGATCTAGTGGTAGCCATGTACCTTCAATTTTCTTGTATCTCTGGTAGCTAAATGTGAGACTGAGCATTTGCTTTTCGATATGATAATGAAAGATCATTGAGGACTTTTTAATCCTGCATTCTATGTCATTATTTGTTTTACTATTCTAGCCTTGATCCATGAGATCTCACAAAGTCTCATCTGATAAATCCTTGCAAACAAATAAAGTTGGTGTCCTGCAAACACTAGCACTCGAGAAAAAATCAACAACTATACGTAATGAGATAAACCAACTTAGGTGAACAATTTTCAAGCCTGTGCTTATCTTCATAGCATTTCTAATATCAATGAGTAGCTTGCATCTCAAGGATTTAGAAACAATACTATCAAGAGTAGGCCACTCATCACTTTGAAAACTAGGCAATGGAATTCCTTGGAGCTTGCCAAAACCTCCATCTGTTTGTGGCGTATATAAAGATTCATAAAAATAGATACCACAATCTGCAAGTTTCTTTGGACTTCTTCCTCTGTATTGTAGCTTTTCAACATCAGAGTGAATTACATCTAATATTTCAACAAGTGATTGTGCGGGTTCCCATTCACTTATGCATGATGGATATAAATCTGAAATAATGTTGAAGCATTTAAATTATAATCTGAAGAGCATCAATAAAGAAAATCACCTATGATTGTTGTAGAGTGCATATGTTTTGATATACTTACAGTTACATTTTTTATGATCATGAGGATTGATATCATGTACTTTGATTTCTGAATGCATATATACATATTGTACTAAAACTTTCTAATATCGATTGACCTCCCGGTGTAGTCTTAAACTCCAAAAATTTTGCTTTCCAATAAGGTTTGTAAGTCATTTTTGCTCTTTCTTTTGTCGAAAATTGCCCTTTGATGATGGATGCAGCAATACCCATGAATTCTTCGTATATTTTGTTGGCTTCCAGTTATCAGCTTCATCTTTCTCATTGTAAAGAATCACAGACTCAATTGTAGATCTGGGTCTCCTTGCCATTGCTATTTTCAAAGCTTGGGGGCCAAAAATATCTCGAATATGATAGTAAATTATCCATTACAGTCACCCTTACACTCACCTCATCTCTTGTTCGTCCCATTGTCATTCCCACCATGACCGCCATAACCACCCCGATCATCACCACCATTGCCACTACCACAATTCCTCCTATCACCACCATCTCCATTACCACACCACTCCCACCCCTTATTCTAATCATGCCACCTTCGACAGACTAGGATACTCAGGTGCTAGGTTGTTGGACCGCCTTAATGGGCCTCCAACAACAACTTCACCGACTGCTCAATGAATGAGCGGTTGAGCAATCTCGCGGCCAATTGGTGGCAGGACAAATGTTGTAGGCCTTGACTGATCAGTTCACGCAGTTCAAAAAAAAAAAGTGCAAGAAAAAGCTAAGAGCTAGGCCCAGGTCCAGAAATTGAAGGACCAGCTCTGCCAGGCAGAACAGGCAGTTCAGAAGCAAGATCAGCTCATGCTAAACCTCAAGGCCGAGTTTGACATAGAGAAAACAGACGGGCAGGCCTACTAGTCCGACCGCCAACAGCTCGTGCTGAAAAGGGAGTTGGGGCTAGAGCGAGAGTCTCTCAAGGCCCACAAGAAATATCTCAAGGGATTAGCAAGTCGAACAACAAGTGTAGACAATCCAGACAGCACTTGATCAGATGGTTGTCTAAAATTCCCTTGTTCAACTGTGGGATCTGGGTATTCACCTACATAAAGAGAAATGGATGATCCACTAACATTCTCATTGATCTGGGTGTGCAAATTCTCTATGGTAGATATGATGGAGTCAACGCTATTGGCCGTAGAGGTAGAATCATCATCATGTAGCTTATCCTTATGTTTGGCTATTCATTTCTTACGGCATCGTCTCTCTTGATCAGAGTTATCAGAGTCCAAACTAGTGCTTTCACTATTGTCGACTCTCAAGCTGCTTGAAAAGACATGTACTTGTCTCTTCGTTTCATTTGCTACCTGATTCCCTTGGGTAGTCCTGCCATGAACCATGTTAGAACTTTGTGGTCTAGAACACTATTAGGATCACATCCACCGTGCAATCTCTTGATCCGTTCATTATAATTTTGCAGGAATTCATTTTTCTTATCCATGTAGAGACATCCTAATTGCAGAAAGAGATTAGAGAGGAAATTGGTGGTTTTGAAAAGGGGGATGAACTCAGCCTGTAAGATATTCCAATTGTCTCATTTGTTTTGCTCAAGATTGAAGTACCAATCTTTCGCGGTATTGGTTAGGCATAGATTGAAGTATCTTAACAGCTCTTGTGAGTTGTCCTCTAGGTCTGCTCTGCTTATTGGAACAGTGGCGAGTAAAGATAATGGCAAAAAGTGAAAAAACCCTGAGGGGGGGGAAAAAATCTTTCAAAAAGAGAAAAAAATCAGAGAAATGCAAACAAAAAACCCATCTCTAGGAGATTTTAGCACCCTCTCCCCAACAATGGTGCCAAAAAAATGTTGGACCCTTTCCGTGCCTTCATAATTGGTGCGATCAAGAAGGCCAAGAACATGTTTGGATCTCCAACCAGGTGAGTATCGTGTGTAGTAATGGGCTTTAATCTAAATTAGGTAGGTTTCCTTTCCATTGTTCACCTCCCCTTGAGAATATCAACCTCAAGAGGAGAAGATCTAGAGCCAAAGATGCCTAGATAAGCCAAGACACCAAGATCCAAAAAAAGAATCAAACAAACCAAAAAAATCCAAAAAGAGAAGAAGAAAAAAAAGAATCTCACACCCAAATATAAGCCATTCTACCTTTAGATCCAACACTAATATTGACACTCTTAGTAGTCTTAGATTTCATCTTTAGCTTGTGGCTTATCCCTCTCCCCTTTGGATCGAAACCTGATACTACATCGATACTCACTCGGTTGGAGATCCAAGCCCCTTCTTTGCCCTCTTGATTGCACTGATTAGCGTGAAGATTCTTCTAACGGATTCCAGCTATTAAAAGAGCATAACGGACATCAAGCGATGGAGTCGAGCCACCAAACTATTTTAAAGAGCATTGACAAATCACCAAGAAAGAGCTCCAGAATCTAGAATTACCGGGAGCGCCAATACCAGAGAGGCCGACAACCGGCCAACATATTTTATGGAGACGGGAATAAAAGCATGGCCGAGTCAGCATAAAGACTTAGATCTATCTATAATGTAATGTCAGACACCCGTAGAAAGTGCATTGTACTCATAAGCCTATGGCATGAGAATTAGAGGTAGATCAATGCCTTAAAATGCAATTTGGTTTCAAAACTTTTTATATAGTCAAGTTCTTATGGCACATGGTTTTTGGGTGAACCAGAAACCCTAACCCTAGGTTTGTCTATGAAGAGGCATGTGACACCATTTTGTACTCACTTTTCATCAAGAGGAATAGAGAGAGAGAGAGAGAGAGAGAGAGAGAGAGAGAGAGAGAGAGAGAGAGAGAGAGAGAGAGAGCCTCCTCCTTCCATTTTTGCTTTGTGCGAAGCCCTCCTATTTTAATGCTTGTTTCGTTGTTGTTAATCATGCTATCACATTCTTGAATGATCATTTGCTTTCATCCATAGTTTCTAAAAATAATCCACAAAATCCACACTCAAACAAAATAGGTGTTAGAAATCCCCTTGGAAGAGATCATTAGGATCCATTAGGTAGGTTTCATTTTCATTGTTCACCTCCCTTGAGAAGATCAACCTCAAGAGGAGAATATCTAGAGCCAAAGATGCTAGATAAGCCAAGAAACCGAGATCCAAGAAAAGAATCAAATAAACCAAAAACACCCAAAAAGAAATAAAGAAAAGAAAAAATCTCACACCCAAATCTAAGCCATTCCACCTTTAGATCCAACACTAAGATTGACACTCTTAGTAGGCTTAGATTCCATCTTTAGAATGTAGTTTATCCCTCTCCCCTTTGGATTGAAACCCGATTCTACATCGATACTCACCCAGTTGGAGATCCAAGCCCCTTCTTTGCCCTCTTGATCACACCGATTAGGGAGGCACATAAAGAGTCCACAATTTTTGACGCCGTTGCCGGGGAGACGGTGCTAAGTTTTTTATTGCATTTTATCTGATTCTTCTTTCATTTTGACAGGTTTTTTACTCACCCTCAAGTTTTTTTCCACTTTTTTGTCACTATTTTTACTCGCCACTATTCTAGTGAGCAGAGTAGACCCAAAGGCCTATTCTATGAGCTCGTCGAGTAAAAAACTTTTACTCGTGTTTATTCGCCAACAGTGTTTTTAACACGCTAGCCTGATTTTTTGTATTTTTATTGAGAACTTTATTTTCCATCAGTATAGATGTTCAGTAGTCTCAAAACTACCATTCTGGAGATCGGCGAGTAATCAATTTACTCGCGCTAACTTGCCAATTTAGATTTTTTGCTCATTTTTCAATTTTTCATTATTTTTTCTTTACTCGCACTAACTCACCAACAGAGATTTTTTACAATCTGTTCAGTATCTTTACTCGTCATAGGTACAGTAACAAGTCCAGTACTTGATCTATCTTGTACCAAACCAACGAGTAAAGATCTAATTACTCCCACTAACTCGCCAACTGTTCCAATTTACTCGCCACCTTCATAGACATTTTTGATCATCATATACAATACATAGGTAGCTCGGCGAGTAATCAGCCTTTACCCACGTTTACTCGTCCTAACTCGCGTTTACTCACCACTGTTTATTACTCACCATCAGCAAAAACAGAAAAAAAAAAAATTCTAAGTATCTTAATGCAAGAATAGGAAATCAATAGCTCAATTTAGGTTGCAATGGGAATCCTAAAGGGAATATTCTCTCTTTCTTGAGAAGAATAGGTCTAGTGGAAACTCGCCCATCCTCCTATTATGAATTGTGATTCTTGAGCCAGTGTTTCCTCTCCTCTCTTGTGTTCTTCATTGTGGCTTGGGGGTGAATTGGTTAGGGTATTGACTAGCCTCTCCATTTTGGTTGGGTGGTTCATGCTCCACAGGTGTCCTTTTGGTTTGCATGTGATTGGAATCCTGTAGATCTTCACTTGGTGGTTTTTACAGTGGTATCAGAGCTTGGATCACATCTACCAAGATGTGGAGCTTGAGGATCTTGGATTTGAAGGCACGAATTTGTGGATTTCCCCCGTGAATTTGGGTCAAAATTGGTCAAAATTGGTCAAAATTCACGATTTTTTTTATGTTTTTGGGACTAATTTTGGGGTAGATCTCAAAATTCTCAGCCAAGAATTGGTATGGACGTTTTCAGAGATGTAATGAAGCTGTCCCTAAGCTTTCATGAAGTTTGGTAGGGATTAGACACCATTAGACGGCTCAAAACATTCAAACATAGTGTATTTTTGATGATTTTTTTTAGCATGAATACCTCTCAATTGGGGGTCTGAACCTGTTGGTTATTGTTACAAGCTGAAAGATATTTGGATTGCCTCTGATTTGAGCCATCATTCATCCAATTTGGATAGATGTGCATTAGACATCAACATATTGTAGTTTTGCTTGTTGAAGGAGGCCAAAAATGCAATTTTTTGCATGATCTGAGCTTATGATTGCTTGTTGGACCTGTTAGAAGCTTCTATGCCTCTATAATGAACCTCAATAGAGTTCTTGTAACTTTTGATCCAAGGCTTTTTGGGCTGGGATGTGTTTTTTGATGATACGTCTCCACAAAAGTGCGCCCTCCTACCTATTTTTCTAGCATTTAATGCTCACACGTGTGAATCCAGGGGTGTAGGGTGACATGGCAAGTGCCTTGTAGACCCACTCTCCCTCTGTACTATGCTTTACAGCGACCAATTTGGTTTCCTGTAGATAAAGTTATGGTCGTCTGAAGTTTGGCAATTTTTGAACTAAAATTTGCAAATTTTCGGAATTGTTCAGATGCATGCATGCTTGTAAATCAGTATAGTGCTTTCCTGTTGATGGAAATGTATGGATAGACCTTTATGCATGTGTAACCAGTGATTTCGATCAATAGAATTCTTGCATGTGACTATTTTTGGCAACTCTAGATCAAAAAGCAGATCTCCTAGCAACTAGGCTATTTACGAAATAAAAAATTCTTTTTTGGAAAAGTCAGTGCATGTCGAGTTAGTTCCATGCAGGATCTTTCAAAATGATATTGATTTGAGACAGTGCCTGTGTTTTTACAAAATCAATATGATTAATCGATTTTCACAGTTGGTCCATTTCGAACGGATTTCGAAAATCTTAATTTTTTGTAAACGTTATAAAAAAAGTTGTTGTTGCTTAATTGTTCTGATATTGATTTTGCGAAAGTTTGCTTAAACGAGTGAAAGACCTTGTTGAATGATATCAGGCAGCTATGAAGGTTTTGGACGTTTCACTTATTGGTTGATGATTGGATCTCAACTAATTTAAGCAAATTTTGCATGTCAGAAAATCAATATGGCAGATGATAATGCAAATGCAGCTCTTGATGGTCAGGTGCCAATGCCTACCTATCTGCAAATTTGTCAGTCATCAAGCCAAGCGCTTAATGAGATAAACAACATGAACACTTCACGTGATCAACAAATGGAAGTACTATTAAATCAAGTGAGAGCTTTGTCTGTTCCGAATTTGGGCTTTCAGTCTGAACCATTTTTGGGAGAGAAGAAAGAGAAGAAGCCTGAAATTGTGGATTACTGGTTAACCAAGTGGACTGGTTATTTTAATCTACACTGAATTCCTGAGGAGAAAAAGATAGAGGGTGTTATTTATGTTCTTTCGTGGTAAAGCTTCATCATGGTGGCGTGATTTGCAACCTAAACCTACCACATGGGACGAGTTTATGGAGGTGTTCAGAAAGTCATTTGTGGTTGTGGACGACTCAGATTTTTACCAAAGATTTTTGAATTGCAAAATGGGTACTCGGAGTTTGGACTCGTACCTACAAGATATTATGGATTTGTGGAATAAAGTCCCCTCATTCGATGCAAAACTGGCACTGTGGCAGTTTATCCTAGATGTGCCTACAGATTATCAGAATGAGTGTAATCGTAACGTGCTTCAGACCTTTGATGATGTAGTTCGTGTTGCGAAAGCGTACGACTCCATGGTGGTGGCATCTAGGAAGCAATTACAGGCTAATCTATCTGGATCATCCGGACCCAACCAAAAAAAAGGGAAGAAAAGAGTTCGTGGAAATAAGAATAAAAAATATTAGTGGGTTGGAGATTGATGAGAGTAAGGTCAAGATAGTGCTTGATTGGCCGATACTGAAGACGGTTAGAGAAGTTAAATCTTTTCTCGGTTTTACAGTTTTCTTTCGTAAGTCAATTGAGGATTATGCCAAAGTGGCAACACCCTTAAATAAATTGACTAAAGGCAAAGATAATAAAAAGAAAAAGAGAGGTCAACCTAGCGAGCCTATTAAGTGGAATGATGAATTGAACCAATGCTTTGAGAAACTCAAGCAAATGGTTGCTTCAACTCTTGTTTTACAGATCACGAATCCTTATATACCTTACGTCGTGCGAACTAACGCAAGTGATTTGGCGATAGGGGTAGTTCTTCTACAGGAGGATAGGCCAATAGCATTTGAAAGCAGAAAACTCACGAGGCCTCAGTTACGTTATACAACTCAAGAGAAAGAGTTATTTGTTGTGATACATGCTCTTAAAACCTGGAGGTATTACCCTTATGGTAGTCAGTTTATAGTGTATACAGATCACCAACCCCTGAAGTACTTTTGTAATCAGGACAATCTAAGGGGTCGTAATGCTTGCTGGGTTGAGCTTATGCAGTAATTTGATCATGAGATCCAATATATCAAGGGCAGCTCTAACCAAGTTGCGGATGCGCTTAGTTGGATTGGTGAATTAAATGAACTTTTTTTCACCCAGATTTCCACTGATCTATATCTTTCACTGAGAGGAAAACGTGAATCAGATTCTCATGTTGGTCCCATCTGAAAGATGGTGGAGACAAGAAAAAATGAGAATGGAATAGAGATTTACTCACAAGGGTCTCAGGTTTCTAGGAAAGATAAGAAGATAGCGAAACAGTTCTCTATCCGAGGTGGGTTACTATTTTGGAATGGAAAAATTTGTGTATCGGCGAATGATGAGTTAAAGAAAAAGATTCTTTATGAGTGTCATGATGTTCCCTGTGCAGGTCATCCGGGTATACACAGGACTTTGGACTTGGTCAGAAGAGAGTTTCATTGGCCAAAACTCAAGCCATTTGTCAAGTCTTATGTGGTTAAGTGTAGACCTTGCCAATTAGCCAAAGCTGAATGCTTAAATATTGGAGGGTTGCTACATCCCCTAGATATCCCTCAGAAACGATGAAAAAGTAAATCTATGGATTTTGTGTTTGGACTTCCAAGGATCTAACGCCAAAATGATTCTATTTGGGTTGTGGTGGACAAGTTGACAAAGTTAGCTACTTTTATACCAGTCAAGTCAACTGCTAAGGCTTCGGATTTAGCCCAGATCTTTGTGGAAAGATTATTTAGGCTTTATGGACTGCCAAGTGATATAGTTAGTGATAGATATCCTAAGTTTACAGGTCACTTTGGTTCAGCTGTATTCCATAAGCTTGAAACCTCGCTTAGTTTTAGTTCTTTGATCATCCTGAATCAGATGGCCAGACTGAGAGAACAAATCAGACTATGGAGGACATGTTGAGAACTTATGTGTCTCACATGCATTCTCAGTGGGAAGATTATATTCCTTTGATTGAGATTAATTATAGTCCGTTTATGCTGATGTACGGTTTTCAACCTAGATCTTCGATAAATGTGGAGACAAAGTTTGTTAAGATCCAGAAAGTTGCAGATTTCTTGCATGATATGCGTGAAATGTTGCAAGTGACCCGTGATTGTATCCGGAGTGCTCAGGATAGAGCTAAGCACTATGCCGATCTTAAGAGGTCTCCCAGAGATTTTAAAGTTGATGACTAGGTATATCTTAGAATACCTAAAAATTCTAAGACTATGAGTACAGGGAAGCATTATAAATTGTCTACGAGATATTGTGGACCGTTTTGGATTATAAAAAAAATTGGTTCTTTAGCTTATGAATTAGATCTTTAGAACAAGACTACTGCTCACCCAATGTTTCATGTAAGCCGGTTGAAATTAAGTTTGCATGAATGTGAAGTAGTTGGTTCAGAGGAAGATCTTACCCATTTGGAGGACTCATCGCTCAGTGTTCCTTTGGAACCTGAAAAGATACTCTAAACCAGAGATAAACAATTGAGAAATCATTCTATCTCTGAGTGCTTGATCGGGTGGAAGGGACGGACTAAGGATGATGATTCATGGGAAAGGGTCAAAAGCATAAAGAAGAATCTCCCTAGTTTTCATTTCTAGAGATAGAAATGGTTTAAGGGGGGAAGAATGTTATGTCCATGTCTTGTACAAGGGAATCAGAATTATTCCTGACGTGGATAGCCGGTCACTCCAGTTGTATGTGGTTATTAGTTATGCAATGTCATTCCGGACGTGGTCGTATTAAATAATTAATAATCATATGAGGGCCCAGACCTATAATTGGACATAGGAGCACATGCATGGTGAAGACTGCTTTAATGCAAGAATAGGAGATCAATAGCTCAATTTAGGTTGCATGGGGATCCTAAAGAGAATATTCTCTCTTTCTTGAGAAGAATAGGTCTAGTGGAAACTTGCCCATCCTCCTATTGTGAATTGTGATTCTTGAGCAAATGTTTCCTCTCCTCTCTTGTGTTCTTCATTGTGGCTTGGGGGTGGATTGGTTAGGGTATTGACTAGCCTCTCCATTTTGGTTGGGTGGTTCATGTTCCACAGGTGTCCTTTTGATTTGCATGTAATTGGAATCCTGTAGATCTTCACTTGGTGGTTTTTACAACCCTCATACACAAAATATTTACAAAAATATCTGAGAAAATAGAAAAAGAAAAGACCAAAAATAACCACACCTCTCGTTCATGTGTATGCATCTTAGATCTAGTAGGAGATTATTCACTCTAGATACCCGTAATCTTGAGGAGTTTGTCAACGTTCCTATCGAGATACTTCACGAACCAATTGATGTAGATCCACCTTAGATGGACAATTCAAGGCCCTTTGTACCTCATGTAGTTCGGAACTTACCCAAAATTGACCTCCCAAGGTTTGATGGAAAGGGAGATCCGTGACGATATTGAAACTATTATCGGAGGTTTGTCTTGAAGTTTTCTAAGCTAGCCCGCTTGATATACCAAATGACCATCCAACTTGAATGGACAGTTGAAGACACTGAGGCTTTTCAAAAACTCGAGAAGGCCTTAGTCACTGCACCAATCCTTCGACCCCCTATCTGGACCATAGAATTCCATGTCCATACAGACGCTTCTAAGTATGTCATAGAAAGTGTTCTAACATAGCCTAGGGAGTACAAGAAGAATTACCCGATTTATTTTTCCAGTGGGCAGTTGATTCTCCCAAAGATAAACTATACGACCACCAAACAAGAACCAATAGCCATGGTATATAGTGTGAATAAATTCCGCCATTCCCTACTAGCCAATCATTTCATCTTCTTCGTAGATCACCAAGCCCTATTGTATATGGTAACTAGACCATGCGCGACCGGATGGATCACTCGATGGCTGTTGCTTCTCCAAGAGTTCGACTTTAAAATAGTTGTTCGCAAAGGAAAGCAACACTATCTGCATGATCACCTCTCATGGATCCACAACATTCCTAAGAGTAGAGGGGTTGATGACGAACCCCCTGACGCAATCCTATTTCACGTTGACATCGTCTCGGAGTGGGCTGCCGACATCGTTGGGTATCTTATGTCGGGACGTCCTCCCCCTAAGATGAACAAGATAGAATGACGCAGGTTGATCATCAAATCTATCTCTTTCATGTTGATAGCAGACAACTTTATCGCATCTGTAACGACAGAATTATACGCTGATGCGTCCTACCTCACGAAGTGCCCCAAGTAGTAAGTATCGCCTGCAAAGGAATAGGCGGAGGGCATTTCACTGCCAAAGATAGCAATAGGAAAGTGCTGCAACATGGCTTGTGGTGGCCCACGATGTTCAAATATATTCACTATCAGCTTAAAAGGTGTGACATGTGCCAACGGTTCAAACCGAACCCGAGAAAAGGATAGAATGCCGTTACGACCTATTATGGCTGAGATGACATTTGAGAAATGGAAAATTCACTATATCGGCCCTATTTGTCCAGCTGCGTGTGGCTCCCAAGCTCGTTATATCATCGTAGACACCGACTAATTGACCAAATGGATAGAAGCCAAGGCAATGTGGAAGGCTGATGCCAACTCCACTATTAAATTCATATATGAAAATATCCTAGTATGTTTTGGGTGCCTGCTAGAACTCATGAGTGATCACGGAACGCATTTTCTAAATGATACTATCACTCACTTGTTAGCAACTGTGCAAACACAGAGAAAATATAAAAAAATAAAATAAAACTTTGTGGCATGTGTTTTGTAAGTCCACGTATGAGTATTGTCAATAAACTTCCACCATGGCATGTCTTTTGTAAGTCCATGAGTAGAAGCTTAAAATAAAAAAATAACTTAAACTTAGATTTAGAACTTAGACTTAAGAAACTTAAGATTAGAAAATTTTGTCTTAAGTTTTCTTAAGTTAGAATCTTTTTGAAGTTCTAAGTCCTAAGTTAGAAGTTCTAGAAAGGCTAGAAATAAGTTAATACCATAAGTTAGTGGATACTTATGGAAGACCCTCCTTGCCATAAAAGGAGAGATATTGTAGCATAATAGCATCCACGAGATAAATTAAATTCTCTACAAGTAAAATAACTTTCCTTGTGAGAATTTTTGTGAGATCCATAGATTCTCAATTAAAATACTGGAGCAGAGAGATTCAAAACACTGATTCGAATTTTTACTCAATTAATAGACCAAGACTTAATCGTCACACCTAAGAATCATCACAATTCCAAATTATCCTCTAACAATAATTAAGTATCTATTTATGATCCGTCAATCATAAATATTTAGATTTGTATGGTTCGTCAATCATAATTTTCTAGAGTATATGTCCAACATAACTCTGGAAAAGTAAGAATCATTCCAAAATCTTTCCACTAAGAAAATACTGGATCTAGGAATATTCTTCAAACGGGATTCTTTAACTGAAATGCAAGATTCAAGCTCTATAAACCACTGGTAATTAAAGATTGAACACATACCAAAATGACAATCATCTTCAACTACAAAAACTTTAGATTACAATCCAGAATCACATCTAGATACCCAAAGTCTTGCTGAATATCAATTCAATTATTATTCTTGGATCCATTATGATTCGTTATCCAATTGAGCTCTCTGGGATACAATCACTAATGAGCTGAGTCCCTTCCTTAAATACTCTATCCCAAGAATACTATATATCCAATGCACATAATTTAAACTGATGAACCAAATAATTCATAAATCATGCGTCTTACAAGCAATATAAACCAAAACTCCACAGTTGGTTCTCATCCAAAACTATGCAACCTACAGATTTTCAAATAGAATTTTATTCCAACACTTCACCCCTTTTAAATAAATTATAAATTTCAATCAAAGTTAACTGGAAAGATGATATATGAAAATAAGTAAATTCAAGAAAAGTCAATAATAAGTGTATTCCACAAAAGGATTCACTCTATTACACACAATACTTTCCCTTCAAATATTTTCAACCCGAGTGACGGAAACTACCCTTCCATCGAAATCCATTTACGCAAAAAAAGATATTCTAGGTTTAAGAAATTGAAACACTTTAACCTAAGAATTCATCTAAATTCCAAGTCCATTCCCACAAGTAGTAATTTATATGACATAACAGTCTTTCCGAAAAATAACTTCATGCTAGAAAGAATTCATATAAACTAGTCTGATGTCTTATATTCGAGAAATTACTAAAAAGTAAAGGATTAATTAAAAAAATGAGAAATAGATTTGAGGGCCTCTGATTTTGTAAATAATGAGATACCACATTGGGATCTAGATTAAACCTCAAAAAATTTCAAAATACCCCACATTTGATCGAATGGTTTTCTTTTTTCTCACATCGCGACTAGGTACTAAAACACACCATTGATCATCGGATCTTTACAGTCCTAGAATTTTCTTTCCAAAAAAATTTTATTGATGTCCCATACCACTAGCTTTTCTTTCCAGAAAACCCTTAACCGCCTTATCTGATATTCTAGAGATTCATTGATCATCTAGCTGTCCTATAATCCATATAGGATAATTATATCTTGTTCCCATAAACTGAAAAATCCCTTTATTTGGATGACTGGCATGCCTAGCAGATGGATACCACAATCCACACCTAATCTTGTGATCTAAACAAAAGAATTAACATAGTTCAATATTACATTCAGATCCTTTTCTGGTTAATGATAAGCTTCAAATCCCCCTGGATCCTAGAGCACTAGCTCTAGGGATAAGCTTCTATCAATTAATAGATTGTATACATGTATCAAATTCTTCTTCTAACATCACAATTGCCATCCAAAACTACGAATAACTCGATGGTCACAAAGATATCAATTGTTAATTCAACTAAATGAATTTAATCTAGAAAATTAATATTTTTGGTATTCAGCAATTATTTATAGAGATTACCAAAGTCCTAATTGCGAAATACATTTTCCGATCACACTTACTGCCTCTGATGTCCACTCTTCTTCCCTCCTTAGAATTTTTAGTCCCTTGAAAATCTTTCAGCTAAGGTATCAAGAAGACGTAACGACATTAGTAAATGTTTAAAAATTTAATTACTATAGGAAAAAATCAAAAACAATTTCATTTCTATCCTGTACCTGGGCTGAAATACCGATATACAAAAATCAACTACTAGATACTAGTTTGATTTTTTGAATATAACTGGAAATGGAATTAGTTTTTTTAATTCCTATTATTACGATTTTCCCAATAAAATTGGATTGTTTTTCCAATTATTGTCTGGTCTGGCATTACTCCATTAATATTGATAAAAACTATCCAAACTCAGAATATGAAATCACATGGATGGAAATCCTACCAATAGGATTTTAGGTATCTAACAAAATTTTACTGTTTGGATAAAGAATTCTGTCACCTCCCATCATATTTGGTCATTTCATATTGTTTGACAGTTTTATATTCAATTTTTCGAGTATCATGCCCAAACGTTCACTTGATCCATTTCCAACGATCAATATCGATTAGAAATATCCCGAACAAGTAACAAAATTCAAACTTTTAACCAAATTCGCAAATCACAAAGGGATTAAAATTTAAACTTTTGATCTGGGAAGAACTCATCTTCCAAAGTTTAGTAACCATCAAGCATAGTACCAAAAACTTAAATTTTCTTAAATTGGGTACCGTCTTGGGGGAAAAAAAACCATGAGGAACGAATATCTTGTTCTTTATCCTAAATCCGTGAACCCTAGTTCATCGGCTTGTTAAAATTCCGATAGAATCTAGTGCAATATGCAGATCGCATCACACAATCACCATAGCCACTCCTCACAAGCTCTCAAAGATGGCACAGCGAAAGTTATTAGATTACAAAGAAACATTGTACATATAGAGTATTCACAAACTGCATGAAAGGCAGTCCTAAAATTGGCCTACCACCTGTCAAACTAAGGTCGGGGGCCCAATATGGCCAAATTCGACTGACAAACTTGAGACATGCCCCCAAGTATAGCAAGTACTGTAAATAACTCTGTACAGGCTCATTTTCCCTATGTGTGGCTACTCGGCTAACCCAAGTAGCCAGCTACGGGATCAGTGCCCAATCAATATATCCTGACGGGTCACGTCCCGATCACAACCATATACAGTAAACCAAATAAACTGTACATTAATTACATCATCACCTTTAGAGCTTATACTAATGAATCAGAAAAAGGAGATGGAAAAAAGAGAAGATCTCGCGGGTCTGTTCGCGCGTGTTGTAAAGCTACCTTTACAAGCTTTACTTTCGGCGCCACTAGCGTCAGCATTGTCCCCGGCGCTAGCAGCGCCCCTGCTGCTCCCGGCGCCGATGCCGCTCCCAATGCCACTGTGACCAAAATCCAGCCGGCGCCAAGTTCCTATGGCTGAAAATCTTTGATCGGTTCTAGCAAAGTCCAGAGAGCTCAGATCGATGTGCAATCACCTCACACGATCTAGGCATGATTAAAGGAAGTCTGGGGATCAATAAATTCTAGAGAGATAAAATGACTTTCTAGAGAGAGAAAATCCTAGAGAGAGAAAACATGCTTTATCAGCCTAGGTGGAGTACTTGGTATGAGTGGAGGTGGCGAATCCCTCCAATACTATAGGGGAGTGTGAGTTGCGACTCAGGGTGAGCTCCAACCAAGTCTCAGCCTCCCTGGTTGGAATGTTGTCCTGGCACTCGCCTTGGCATGCCAGCGCCCCGGAGACTAGGGTCGGTCACACACTTGAAATGTAATCTTCTCAGATTTATCAATAAAGTGGGATTCTCCTCAAACTGCTGATTACCTTCTGGGTTTCAGTGTTCGGTAAAAGCTCCAGTTGTAAGGCCGCTTCAAACTTTTTAATTTGGCACATGGCTGAGGGTCGTATCCTGGGACGCCAGCGGTATGCCATTGGGACCATTCGGTCCGTGGCACCAGCGGTATGCTGTCGGGACCATTCGGTCCAAGAATTGGTTGTCTCCATGTCTGTCGCGGCTTGTGGTTCTGAATGTTCCTTGCGTGAACGTGAATGGGTTAAGCTCTTGAGAAATGAGCTCTAACTTGTCGGCTGAGTGGGATGGCTTGCTTGGGTGGAAGTTACCTGTTTATGGCTCTCCAGTCTGGCGTGGCTCTAGGTTGGCTTCCAGCGCTCATGACGAAGCTTTCAGTTAGTTAAGTCTGATGTAAGTCAAACCACTTGCTTGGTATGGATGTTACTCGTTTGTAACGAAGCTTCGAGTTGGTTAAGTTTGATGTATGTCGGGTGGCTTGCTTGGAAGGAAGTCAGCCACATCGGGACCCCCAATCTGGCATGGCGCCAGGTTGGATCTCAATGTTGGTTTTCGAACTTCCAGTTGGTTAAGTCTGATCGTTGTTGGCGAGTTGGCTGCTTGTATGTCAAGTGGGTTTGGACGGCAAGGGTTGAAGGCTAGGAAGCTAAGTCGTGGTTTCCGGCTCCCTTTGGGATGCCTGCGCTACACCACGCGAAAGAGGAGTCCCCTCTTAGTGTCCAAAGGTTGGCCAGCGCCTACAAGGAGTGAAGACAGTGCGCGGATCGTCAGATCAGTGTCCATCATGATCAACGATAGAGATCGGACCTCTAGCATTGAATTTGGACCATCGGATCCAAGAGACCAGTGGATTGTTTTTAAAAGAGCCTTGAAGGGGCCTGAAGGGCGTTGAAAGACAAATCAAGCTTCAACTTCAATAAAAATTTTCAGATTGAAAGTTGAGTTGGGTCCAAATTCACTTAAGTTTGAAATCTTTTCAAACTGAAGAAATAGTTCAAAAAGTGAAAAACCCCTTAGATCCACCTCCTTTATCCGTTTTGACCCAAACGAAAGGCTATTACCTCCAAGCAAAGGGCACCCGAACTGTACCTGCAAGTACGGTACAGCAAAATAGAGTGATTGCAGTGGAGAAAATGTTTGGAGTGCACCAAAAGTGATTTCACCATTCCATTGGGCACGTACTTGGGAGTTGATGACTGAGTGCATTTCGGAAGGCGACGTAGATTTGGCTTTCAAATTGGGGATAATGCGGCGAGTGGCCTAGTAAGGGAAAAAGTGTAGGTCATTATTTTCAACTTTTGACATCACAGTTGGCCTCGACATATTGCTTTCAACCTACGGCAGAAGTTTCAAGCAGTTTTGTGATGGCAAACATGGGAGAGTCCATTTTGAGTGAAAGTAGCAAATTGGACGGGATTTCCAACTATGCAGTGTGGAAATTCAAAATGAAAAACATACTGATGGAGAAAGATGTGTGGGAAGTCGTCACAGGTGATGAGAGAAGACCGCCAAATGAAACGGATATCAAAGTGTTCGACAAAAAGATGAGGAAAGCTTTGACCTTCAATAACTTGGCAGTAAAGGATCACATCATTACCCACATTTGTGATGTTGTTACACCCAGACAGGCATGGGATGTGCTAAAGGAGCATTCAAGATGTCAAATCTGTCAAGAATCATGTTTCTGAATTCAAAGCTGAATAGTGTCCGAATGGAACAAGGAGAGCACATTCAGACGTATATGACCAGAATCAAAACAATGAGGGGTGAACTGCATTCTATTGGTGAGCGCATATGTGATGTGGACCTGGTGCACAATGCATTGTGCGGCATTGTAGAACCCTATCAGATGTTTGTGAGCGGAATAGCATCAAGAGAAAGATTGCCAACCTTTGACGAGCTCACAGGAATCTTGATGCGGGAAGAGCAACGGTGAGAAATGGTGAAAGCTAGACGTCAGAATAATGACGATCAGGCACTTGCGACACCCCAAAAACAAGGCAAGGGCAAGGGCAAGAAGAAGTTTAAACAACAATTTGCCAAGTCTCAGGAGGATGAGGGATCTTCCAGTAAGACCAAGAAGAAAGGCAAGTGCTTTCATTGTGGTAAAAAGGGCCATTGGAAGAGTGAATGTCGCAAATTCCTGGCGGAACAAGACAAGGGGAAACCAAAACAAGCAGGGAACCTTGTTGATGAGGGTGAGATTAAAGACTCTAGCATCTTCATATCTGCATTGTCATCTAATCAAGATGATCAAGCATGGTATATTGACTCGGGGGCCACATGACACATGACGGGTAACAAGAATTGGCTCAATTGCTTGAAAGTGTTGGATAATGGAATGTTCGTTTCACAAGCAAATGGCGATGTGTGCAAGATCAAGGGGATAGGCACCATTTCAATCCAACCACCTGATGGCAAAAGCAGGATTATCAGGGAGGTACTTTACGTACCAGGTTTGAAGAAAAATCTACTTTTTGTTGGAGTCATTACTGATCAAAAGTTGAAAGTAGAATTTTCCCATGATCGTTGCTTTGTGAAGGATGTGAACCAAAAGTTCAAAGTTATTGCGGATGGAGTAAAGGAGCCCAATACAAAATTGTACAGGTTGAATGCTACAATCGAGGGGCAACATGGACTCGTATAGTCCATTCCATCGCAAACTGAGTTGTGGCATAAGAGGCTTGGTCACTTGAACTTGGGAAGCCTCAGTTTGATGAGAAAATTGGAGATGGTAACAAGATTGCCTACCATAGAAGACCACTTGAAATCCATGTGCGAATCATGTGTATATGAGAAGCAGCATCGAGAGAAGTTCAATAAAGGTGGTGTTATAAGAACAAAGAACATCTTGGATATAATCCACACAGATTTTTGTGGGCCTATGAGGACCATGTCCTTAGGCAAAGCCTTCTATTTCATGACCTTTATTGATGATATGTCATGTAAGACGTGGATCTACTTCTTGAAGAAGAAATCGGATGCATTTGACAATTTCAAGAGCTTCAAAGCATTGGGAGTTGAACCTGATCACAAGAATTTTTCACCTGTAACTGGCATACCAAGCCTACCTCTCACTTCTGATTGCTTGTCCTCTCAAAATTGTCGCCAATGATGAGTAGTCACGCGTCCAAATCCTTGGAAAAAAAAAAAGCTTAATCCGAGCAGTGGTCCCCCCAAGCATCGCTGGCACCACCTACGAGGGCAGCCCTAATTGCCAAAGTACACTTCTATCGCCAATACTAGCTTTCTCCACACAATTCCGCTACCATTTGCTCCCATACTACATTTATCGATTCCAAATGCCCTGTTACCCTGTTAGAAGTAAGCAATAATGATTTAGAAGTGATTATGCCTCAATGTACCACCCTGTAGCAGGTTTCACCAACCAAAAATTGTCCCAAATTTGGCCCTATGGTACCCAAATAGTGAATGTAGCCCATCACTAGATCACCCGCACTCCGCTTGATAGAATGGTGATGAAAACACCCCGAAACGCATTTTTTTCCCTGTTCTATGACGTCGCTCTGTTTGCTGGCTCTGATCAGCCAGTTTCAGGGGTCCTTTTGGCCCAAGGATGGCCAAAATAGATGCCTTCTAGCCAAAGATCTCCCTTTCCAAGGGGTGACTTGCAAATTTGAACTGATTTTTCATAATGAAGATTTTTAATGAAGTGAAGTTCACTTTGAACTTTGGGTCCCTTCACTCAATTTCAGAGTGAAAATTTTTAATGAGAATGAAGGCTAATTTGCCTTTCATAGCCCTTCGGGCCCCTCCTCTCATCATCCATTGGTGGTTTCATATCCAACGGCCCATGATTGATTTCTCATGGCCAATCTCCACCGTCAATCTGCCTCAGGTTTGATCCAACAGTTTTGCTTGATCATATGCAATGAATCCACCTCCTACAGCCGCTGGACCCTCCGAAGCGCTACGCGCCTGGCCCGTCTCACCGCGCGCTAGTTCTCTCCTCCTCTTCTCACATCTTTCTGCATAGCTCCCAACTATGGCTAATACCAGGGTTTTCTGGAGCCCCCATAGATCTGATCCAGCTCCTCAGATACATCATGGCTGTCCACAGTTGTCTGCAACTTGTAGCGCCCATCAATTGCGCCCTTCCTTGGCTTCTCACATCATGACAATCAGTTT
Organism: Diphasiastrum complanatum; assembly: GCA_029204225.1. NCBI lineage: Eukaryota > Viridiplantae > Streptophyta > Lycopodiopsida > Lycopodiales > Lycopodiaceae > Diphasiastrum > Diphasiastrum complanatum. Next base: position 54,056,120 of record CM055097.1, read on the forward strand.
TGTACAAAGAAAAATCCAAGAATTTTCACCTGTAAATTCTAGCCAGAGAAGAATGGAGAATACTTGGGCTTTGCTCAGCCTTTCTCTGAGCTTTCTCTTGCAACTTTCTTCCTCACGGAGGTTGCCCTACCTCTGGCACTCCGATGCAATTTACAGTTTGACAATGGGTCTGGTATCGACTGCAAACAAGCTGATTTTCCTAGAAATCCGTCAACACCCCACAAAACTAGAAATTTCCCAAATTTCCTCTATTTTCAACCAAATTTGACCCTGTAAATTGCTATGGCTCTCTGTCACTGCTCTTTGCAAACCCATGCAAGCCCACTTGTGCCAAACGGTTGTCCGCACAGTGAATTATGAGGCCTCCATCGATGATTTTTCTAAAACCACCGAAACTGCAAGTTTCTCCGTGAATTCTCCCCGGAATCCACCTATGACGATTATTTTGATCTTCCTCGAAGCATCGATCGAAGGAATTTTGTTGTCTTCTGCCATCCGGACTGCCTATACCAGGATGGAGTCCTCTCTCCTGAGATGCTTTGAGTGCTATTTCTTCTGGTGAAAGATGCTATCCCATATCTCCACCGGATCGTGCATACCTGCAACACCCTGACGCTCTGATGCCATGTTAAAATTCCGATAGAATCTAGTGCAGTATGCATATCACATAACACAATCACCATAGCCACTCCTCACAAGCTTTCAAAGATGGCACAACAAAACATTGTACATATAGAGTATTCACAAACTGCATGAAAAGACAGGCGTCCTAAAATTGGCCTACCACCTGTCAAACTAAGGTCGGGGGCCCAGTATGGCCAAATTCGACCGACAAACTTGGGACATGCCTCCAAGTATAGCAAGTACTGTAAATAACTCTGTACATGCTAATTTTTTCTACGTGTGGCTACTCGGCTAACCGAAGTATCCGGCTATGGGATCAGTGCCCAATCAATATATCTTGACGGGTCACGTCCCGATCACAACCATATAGAATAAACCAAATAAACTGTACAGTACTTACATCATCACATTTAGAGCTTATACTAATGAATCAGATCAAATCTGATTTCTAACTCGACTCATTGTTAGGATAACAAGATTTAAATTGTTTCACCCATATACTTATGTTTCAGTATAAAAAGAACAAATTGTTCCCGTGCATCCCTGGAAAAGTAGCCAACGATGGAATACCATTACCTATTATAGGCTCCCTTTTCATACAAAATTACTCCAAACATATCCCATGCAAAAAACCAAGCATCCAAAAAAATTCATGCAGCTTAAAGGCCTTAGCACAACCCCCAATCAGCCGCCACCATATCCATAGAAGCCTTAATAGCCGCCACCCTAATCCAAAATCGATCCAGAACAGTCGTTTCTGACCTCCATGCGATCCCATTGAAGCATTCCTTGGCTGACTAATCTGTTGTCAAACGCGCTCCTTCCCTAATCCTTTCCAATGACTCCATTCAAAATTGGAATGAGCTGGATTCAATTATCATGCAACTTCTTTGAAGAATCCATAGTTTTTGCTGGAAAACAGTTTTCCAAGGGATGTTTCAAACTCAAATCCATCACAAGAAAACGAGCTTCCAGCCACTCTTGAAGAATCTATTGGATGAGGAATCCACTCCAGAGCTTCAAGGAGGTCATTGTCAAAATATGGCTAACAAATGAAGGTTTGCCAGAGGAGGCATGCCAGTTAGCACTACTCCTACCTTCACCTATCTTACGCCTTCTGACAGTCCACACAGAGGACTCGGGGCACAAAAAGCCACATGTTTGTTATGGCATCATCCATCAATAACCCAAAAGACAGAGACACAAGTATTAACAAAGATAACAAATAGATTTCTTGGTCCTACAGGGTTTTTTCAACCCCATGTCAGTCTTGTAGGGAACAACAATTGAACTAATCATGTTCTGGTTAAGCGACTGCAGGACATGGCTAACTGTCCATCGTTCAGAAATTGGGACTTTAAAAGTTCAAAAACTTTGTCAACAGTTCTTCCAATCTATGTTCCTAAGCATGCGGATTCACTGGAGGATCTATTTGGCAAACCTTTTAATCCTCAATCTGCAGCCACTAGAATCCTAACCAATATTGTCTACAGTCCATAGAAGCTGAAAATAATCAAATTCATTGACAATTTTACTATAAACTCAAACAAGATGTCAAAATTTGGAACATTATGGACTCACATAGCAGATCCTTCTACATCATTTGAAAGTTTCCTCAAGAAACTGGAATTTACAAGTGAATTCACACAAATTCTCTGCATCATTCAATCAAAATTAACCTTGTTGAAAAGTATGCTACTTATCCGAATTTGTGAATCCAACTCCATAATTCCCTTGAGAAAAAACAGCACTCCAACCGGGATGTAATCTAAGCGCTTCAACTTCCAAATCGACGTAGGCTTGTCTCCACACCTATCCAAGACTGCATCTTAGCCGGGCTCTGATACCAATATAGTGACCCTAAAGGATTGCCTCTAAGATGAGGATAGGAGAACACAATAAGAGAGACTATGGAGCCAAACCACCCAACCAATCCTAGATCAAAACTGGATCTAGCCCCCAAGCCATGCCATGTGAAGCAAGAGGAGAAGAGAGAAGCTGGTAACCTAACCCAATATGTCGACGGGAGAATCCCCACCTCATTACAGAGAGAGTAGAGTCCTATGCATGAAACCATGCAATCTCCATGTAGGTCAACTATAAATAGATCACATCTCTTCATGCAGTCCTCCTGCCTATATCCATCACACATACATGCAATACTCCATATGTCTCAATTAGAGTGTCTGGGTCCTCTCAAGGTTATTAGTCATAAACTGGCCTTGACATGGAATTAAATCACGGCGTGACCAATAATCTTGAACACTGGAGGGCCGGTCTACCATATTAGAACTATTCCAGGTCCTTAACCGAATATGGCCATAACACTACCTACCTACCTACGTTCCAACCTTCAAAAAAAAAATTTCCTCTCTCTCTCTCTCTCTCTCTCTCTCTCTCTCTCTCTCTCTCTCTCTCTCTCTCTCTCTCTCTCTCTCTCTCTCTCTCTCTCTCTCTCTCTCTCTCTCTCTCTCTCTCTCTCTCTCTCTCTCTCTCTCTCTCTCTCAGGGCACTCGAGGAGGGCGTAGGAAAGGGGTGCAAGGAGGATGCACAGGGAGGGCATAGGGAGAGCCGAGGGGCACCAGGGCGTGCTGGGAGGGTCTAGGGAGGGCACATGGAGGGGGCGCATTGGAGGGCGAAAGGGCAGGCACACAGAGAGGGCGCATGGAGGTGCGCAAGGGAGGGGATGCAGGGAGGGCATGCCTAAAGGGTGTAGGGAGGGCACATGGAGGGGGTGTGGAGAGGGCGCGCATGGCGGGAAAAAGGGCAGGCGCATAAAGGAGGGGGCATAGGGAGGGCTCTCTCTCTCTCTCTCTCTCTCTCTCTCTCTCTCTCTCTCTCTCTCTCTCTCTCTCTCTCTCTCTCTCTCTCTCTCTCTCTCTCTCTCTCTCTCTCTCTACGTCACGCGCGCGCACACACACACACACCATCGACCGCCCGCCATCGACCGGCACACTTCACTAGTATATATATATATATATATATATATATATATATATATATGTTTCTATTTACAGAGAGAGTGTAAGGGTGTTGTTAACTCACTCTACTCTCCCTATGTCACACCTAGACCCTACTCTTTGCTTGTTCATTCATACAATACATATGCATGCACATACAAGCCTATTTTTTGACTACACAAACCACACACACACACACATCTAATTAAGAAATGCTCTCATGATTTACTTGCTTGTTTCGATCACTATGATCACAATGAACGAACTGTCTTGAGTTCTTTTGATCAATCTTTGTACAACACTAACAATAAAAAAATTCGTGTGAACAGTCTTCTAATCCCCTCAATATGGTTGTCATTAGTAACGGGTATAAGCCGCGTACTCTAAGCTACTTGTGAGTGACTAAATAAAAGTTTGAATTAAGCGCAACTATTGATAAGTAGTAAGAGCAATAGCAATCTCTGATCAACTCTAAAGAACTGAGCTAGAATGCTTAAGAGTGTTCAAACTCGCAGGCTTGAGAGAGAGCTAACTATTCAATACTTGATCTGATTTGATTAGATGTTGAAATATGAACATCTATTTATACTAAGCAATTAGGTCATCAAATGCGGCTGTCAGTTGGCTGGAGTCTGTTGGCATTCATCCAGTTCTTCTTAGAAGTTGCTTGTTGATAAGCGGTGACATTTGGCCGTAAACAGTCTGTTTGCAGAAATGAACGTAAATTGTCACTCTGTAGAAATGAATGTAAATTGTCATCAGAAAAAGTGACAATGTCGCAAAAAGACGACAATGTTGGCTTTTTGCGACAAATGTGACAGTGTCGCAAAATCTCATTTCATTAATATTTGGGGTAGCCCCACACTTTGCCAAAGTCATTTTTTTAACATTTGAGGCACTTTGAAAAAATACAAAAAATGCGACTCTGTATTTTTACTCGCAATTCCTGACATATGAAAATGCAAAAAACGCGACTCTGCTTTTTTACTCGAAATTCCTGATAGGCAAAAAATACGAAAAATGCGATACTGCATTTTTACTCACAATTTTTGACAGTGTCGCTTGAAGAGAAAATTGACTGTAGCAAAAAGATAATAGTGTCGGGTTTTGTGGTGAGAGGAAATTCTCGACACTGTTTTTAAACTCCGTGTATTTTTGCAGACTGTGTAAAAACACTTGTAATTCTGAAGACTGTGTAAAACATGGGAGAATCCGCAGAACTGGATAAACAGTTGGATGAAGATTAAAAAACGATTAGTCGATTAGTAGGAAGGAGAATAATCCAACATGAGAGAGAGGTGTCTCTGATGGCCATGATAGTAGTAGTAAGAAAGTTCTAGAAAGTTTTGATAATTTTGAAAATTTTGAAAATTTTCAGCACAAACTTTCTTGCAAAAATGTAGAATGAACTCGTGGAGAGGATGGGGAGGATGAGAAATAGACTTTTTTGGGCAGGAAATTGCAAATTCACCCAATAATTGTCCTTAGTGCCTACGATTTCTCACAGAGGTTCATGAATATCGAGACAATGTTTTGAGATCTGGCGAGTTTCTGTAAGTGATTGTTTTTGTACAAAATGAGTGAAATTGGCTAACAGTACAAAAATTGTTATGATTAGAATTCACAGATGTGACTGAGAAATCGTGCAACTAATTTTGAGGCTCAACGAATTGTCTACGAATTCTATTAGTGAGGGTTTGATGAGATATTTTTGAAAGGTCTGATTCTGTATTGGAATTCGCGAAGGTAATAAATGAATCGTACACAGTAAAAATGGGTCTAGGCAAATTCTATCTGATATGATTTTGTATCAAAACTTTAGAAAAAGAATGAATATGGTTGTTGCATAGAAAAAGCCTGATTGTATTTAGATCTGATGATATCTTGATGGTCTAAAAAAAAACATATCAAAAATTTGTCAAAATGGCAAGCAGGCAATAAACAGAAATAAATAGATAAAATTTAGGAAATAAAACAAACTTAGTACATATCAAGATAAAAACAGAGTTCATTGTACTTTTGGAGTCTGCTTCCATTGACACAGTGTCTAAGATATTGCCTTGTAGGGTTGTAGTTGGACATATCCAAAGGCAAATATCATTTGAATGACATAAGGTCCTTGGCCGAAAAAATTCAGTTTGCCCTTAAATGTTTTGGCTTGGTATAAGAGGACCTTGTCTCCAACGTGGAACTTTTTGAGTTTTAAAGATCAATCATGCCATGCTTTTTGTCGATGTTTGTGGACTTGTTGAGCATGGATGCTGATCCGTTGTGTTTCACACAGTTGTTCCAGATGGAATATCTATTAGCTAGAAAGTAAAGTTGGCTTGCAATTAACGTATAAGGTTTTGTTTTGAGGACCAACGCACGTTGTTCGGGTTTAGATAAGGATGGATCCATCTGTCCTGAAGTTAAATATTCAGTATATATTTGGCCCAAACTGGGGTATGGTCAACTTGAAAAAGAATGGCATCAAGTAAATCATCGTTGATGCCTTGGTCAGGAGTTGGTAAATTAGGGATTCAGGATAAATGATCTACTAAAAAATGTTGAACCCCTTTTCGAACAACTATCCAAAATTCGAACTCATGTAACAACAAGATCCATCAAGTAATGCGATCGATTGTGCAAGTTTTATTGATAAGATAGAGAAGTGCTTGATGATCAATTAGAATGCAAAATTTTTTTCCAGGAGATAATGGCAAAACTTCTGAACGACATACACCATTGCCAAGGCTTCACGCTCAATAGTCATGTAATTGACTTCAGCGGGAATCCATTGTCTACTGAGAAATCGGATTGGATAATCCCTTTTGAATTCTCCCAGTTGAGTGAGCACTGTTTTGATGGCATACTTGGATGCATCGGTATGCTCATGAAATTCCTTGGAGTAATCAGGATCCTGGAGAATAGGTGCATTGGTGAGGGTTTCTTTTAATTGAATGAACGCAACACATTGTTCATCAGTCCATTTGAAAACAAAGACCACTTTATAAACTAATTGTGCTTTATTTTTGAAATCGAGAATAAAGCAGCAATAATAATTAGTGTGGCCTAGGAATGAATAGACTTCGCGAATAGTACTTGGTTCTGGCAGATTTTGAATGATCTAGACTTTGTCAAGGTCAGTTGTGATGCCATTTTTTGAAATGATATGCCCTAAGACGATGCAATGTGTTATCCAGATCTGGCATTTTTCAGGATTCAAAGAGAATCTGAAGCGTTGACATTGGATAAAAAAAAATTCAACACAAACAGATGACATGTTTCTTCTGAGTGCACTCCTAAATCGTCCAAGTAAACTTCTAGGGTATCTCCCATCTGCTGAGAAAAGACGGCTTGCATAACATGCTAGAATGTGCTAGCAGCATTATAGAGACTGAAGGGCATGACTTTTCACCAGAAGGTTCCCCATTCTATGGCAAAAGTGGTTTTATGTTGATCTTTTTTAGCAATTTGAATCATGTTGTTACCACTAAAGCCATCTAAGAATAAGTGGGCCTCATCTCCTGGTAGATTTTTTAAGATGGATTCACTGAAAGATAATGGAAAATGATCACGTTCTGTGATGGCATTAAGTTTCTTAAAGTCAACACAAATGCGGAGTTTTTCATTTTTCTCAGGAACGATGACAATTGGAAAAATCCATTCAGTATGTTCGATTTCATAGATGAATCCTGCATTTAACAAGCGTTGTAATTCTTCTTTGATTTTGGCCTTGTAGATTGGATTGCATCAATAGGGACGACTAGCAGTTGGTCTCGCACCCGGTTTAAGGTCCTTCACATGGTGTTCAATGCCACAATTTTTACAAGCTGGTGGAAAGCGAAGTTTGTCTGTGTAGCGAATACTAGAATGTTTACCTGCACAGATAAAGCATCCGCGTATTGTTGGAAGTTGATGCGTTGCAAACGCAGCTTGGTAAGGATCATAGGTGCTACATGCCTATGTAACTAGCAATACTTCAGACCCTTATTGGTCCATTTAGTGTTGGGGGCTAAATGGCAAGTTACCCTTGGATAAGAGGTACACTTAGGAATAGAGGTAGGTGACTTAGATTAAGGTACTAGTGTCCTTGGTTAAGGGCAGGTAGGTGTCTATGCCTTGGATGGAAATATGGAACCTAGAGAGGTGTTAGAAAGTCACTACATGACTATTTTTCTAAACCTTGGGCCTCAACCTTGAACCATATCACTTTAATGGTCTAGGACCAAAGTATACATGCACAACTTGGGCATTGGGACCTAGTAGGAGGGCGCACTTCCAATGGGTCTAATGAGTTCCCAACTCCCACAAGAAAGGCATTCAAAGAGTCATAGGTTATGGAAGGAGTCTCTTGACTTTCCATAAGCCTATGGAGGTTCTTTAACTCCCCTAGGCTTCTCTCTCTCTCATTGGATTGGCATGGAACTCCATAGTGAACTGGAGGGGTCCATGGGCCATCTATATGAGGGTAGTAGGGCACCCATTGGGGGGAGAGAGATCTCTCTTTCTTGCTCTGCTTATGCTCTAGTATTGCTACTAGTGTGTAGAGTACTTTCTTGTGTGTAGTATGCTTAGGGTTTGGATCTTGCTTATGGTATGGGACATAAGTAGGGTTTGGATCTTGAATATGCTATAGTCTATTGTGGGATGCTTGCGATTTGTTTATGGTTAGCAAGGGGGTTCTAGATTGTGGGGTCGAAGATCTCTCGTAGTATAGCCCTTCCGCCTGTCAACAAGGGTTAGATCACTGGATAGGTACCTAACTATGCATAGATGCTACTTTTAGTTAGTTTCCTACTTTCTCCCTTAGCTCTATTCACCACTATACTACTCTTTAACTCTACCCCTCTACACTAACATTCATCATGGTTTTGGTTGAAGAGAAGGAATGGAGAAGAAGAGATTGACAAGGGAAGAGAAAGAGAGAGATGGAGAGTGAGGGTGGAGGTTAGCTCAAATGCTCCTTATGCTTGCTAATGGAAAATCATTCACTATGGCAAACAATTGTGGTACGTTTGTTGTGTTGCTTAATAGTGTTCATAACACTATAGTGGGGTTTTGGTATGATTATGAGGCCAGTCATTGGGTTTTAGTTCTGATATTGCCATAGATTATACTAGAAGGTAACTTAAGTTCGAACCCATTCACCTCATAAGTAATCCATCTCAAATATTCTTTTCAATGATATAAATGTTTTTCATTTACTAATTCTCGTATTCTCTCCAATCAAGCAAACTTAATTTGATTCAATCTTTGATGCAATTGCGATGATTTATCTACGAAAGCTTGACCATCTTTTTCAATGGTTTTATCATGATAATATATATATTATATTATATCAATATAATATATATATATATATATATATATATATATATATATATATAGCTCTAATGGTGTTTTTCAACCACTTTGAACGATAGCTTCTCCATGTTTTTCAATGGATTAGCAATAGTTGACTGGAGTTTTTACAATAGAAGGTAAATCTGTAATTCATTAGACTGTAAAAACATACCATTTACTAGATACTATGGATTATAGATTCAATATGAGCACATAAATCCTTTTTTTTTTTTTTTCAGATTCATAAAAACAGATACTTAGTATTCATAATAACCGAAAAACCCAGTCTACATGCTTAACCAAATGATTAAACCAAAAAATACAGTAAGGGCAAAACTCTTTAGGAGCATTCTCTACTTCCCACTTTGACAAAAAGGCCCTTCATTTGAGGAGAAAACTCTTTAGGCTTATTTGGCCTCCAAAAACTATTTTCTCAGTTTTTTGTTTTCGAAACTCCGATTTTTTCCCAGATGTCGAACTGTCTCATAGGTACCACCATTCCTTCCATTCTTGTCTGTGTTACCCGTGACTTCATATTCAACACGAACCATCATGAAACTGGCAACTCAGCATCGCGTACAAACCGAAACTCGGTATAATCAACCGTCATCCCCACCAAGGGAAATCACCAAAATATCAATATTTCAAACTCGGAAAACTTGTCTAACATTAACCCAACAAGTTTGATTTGTAAGTCTGCATTGTACTTTGCATCAACAATTTTTTTTAACTGCCGTTTTCATTTCACTTCTTCTAGTAACAAGATTTTTTTAGTTACAAACTGCTCTTCACTGGAAACTGCAATTGGTCGTCATCGAACCCTTAACCTTAGGACCTTTCCTTGAAACTTAAGTCAGTGCCTTAAAGGTACCTGGGCATCTTTTATTAATCATGATATAAAGTACATTTCATTATTACAATATGGCAAAAAATTGTCATTTAATAAAACTACTTAGCAACTGTCGATATTATCATCCATCAAAGTCACTTATGAGTGTTGCTAAAAATGCTTATTGCTACTTAACAAACTTACTAAAAATAGTAACATAGTAAAAATAGCTCTAATTTGTTTGGTATAACTGTCATTTGAAAATTGATTATGACATTTGAACATGCCATAGAATTTCATAGCTACTCTTTAACATAGCCACATTCGTATATCAGTAAAAAGTGGCATAATAGCAAATTTTGCACATATGAGATACATCTAGCACATTTTCTTCTAGAAAATCAGCATCAATGATTGTAGTTGTTAAAATTTTAAAATTTTGACCAGAAAAATGCACTACATGTTTTCCCCCCATTTAAATGTGAAGCGTCCCTGCGAACAGAGGGAATAATCTTTGACATTTGATTTTATATCATAAAGCCATTGATTTAGCTTTACGACCTTTTCATCTTTTCAGCATCTCAAGGTTTTCTTCATCAATTAATGGGCTCAACACACAATATAGTGTGCTGCTAACCATTATTATTCAACAACATGAACCCAAAGGCCATTGATTAAACCTTTAGATCTTTCAACAACATTGTCTTTATCCAGAATAAAAATCCTGCATTACATCCAACCCATGTCTGAAGAAAATATGCTCCCACTCCCATCAAATCATAATGTAATGCCCATCATCAAAACCATGCATTGTTGGGAAATGTTAATGCAATCTTCATTGTCGTAACAAGATATGAATGCAGTTTCTCAGCTTAGTGTCTAGGTCTTCATATAATGTAGTGCGTGCAATACAACCTATTCTAAAAGTTGGATCTTCATCATTGTGGGTTGCTTAATAGTGTTCATAACACTATAGCGGGGTTTTGGTATGATTATGAAGCCAGTCATTGGGTTTCTAGTTCGGATATTGCCATAGATTATACTAGAAGGTAACTTAAGTTCGAACCCATTCACCTCATAAGTAATCCATCTCAAATATTCTTTTCAATGATATAAATGTTTTTCATTTACTAATTCTTGCATTCTCTCCAATCAAGCAAACTTAATTTGATCCAATCTTTGATGCAATTGCCATGATTTATCTATGAAAGCTTGACCATCTTTTTCAATGGTTTTATCATGATAATGTATGTGGTTTTGGAAATATATAATATATATATAGCTCTAATGGTGTTTTTCAACCACTTTGAGCGATAGCTTCTCCATGTTTTTCAATGGATTAGCAATAGCTGATTTATCATGCTAAGTATATTTGTTAAGCATTACACATCACTCAAACTGAGAAATTTATGATAAGATTCTTTTAAAAGTCATTTTTCTCAATCTTAGTGAATTCTATGAGTTTTAAGAATTAATTTACCTTTTTGGATCGTTTGGATCCGAGTTACGGATTAGAAGTTATAGCCATTTGAAAATCCTTAATAAGTTTAACTCTTGAAAAGCATAAGAGAACTTGAAGAAGGTTAAAAAGGTTACATCCTTTGTCTAGCTCTGATACCACTTTTACAAGTACAGGTGAGGAAGTCCTCCAAATCCAAGGTAGAGCCTCCAAATGTCCTCCAAGCAACCTGCAATCTTTAAGATGCTCCCCAACTCCAAGCTAGGATGCCTCCACCTGCAAGTAAGGATCTGCAAGCCTCCAAGGATCTCTCCTCCACCTGTGTCCCTACTCTTTAAACACAAAGATAGATAACAAGTTGGCCTCAAGTATTCACCACCCAACCATAGCTAGATCTAAGCTCCAAGCAAGACCTATCTAGCACCCCCTTGCTAACCATAAACAAATCACAAGCATACCACAACACTCCATAGCATACTCAAGATCCAAACCCTACTTATGTCTCATACCATAAGCAAGATTCAAATCACAAGCATACTACCACAAGAAAGCACTCTACACACTAGAGCATAAGCAAACAAGAGCACTCTAAACACTAGAGCATAAGCAAAGCAAACAAGAGAGATCTCCCCCTCCCAATGGGAGCCCTACTACCCTCATATAGATGGCCCATGGACCCTTCCAATGCACTATGGAGTTCCATGCTCATCCAATGAGAGAGACAAAAGCCTAGGGGAGTTAAAGAATCTACAAGAGCCTCCATAGGCTTATGAAATGTCAAGAGACTCCTTCCATAACCTATGACTCTTTGAATGCCTTTCTTGTGAGAGTTGGGAACTCAATGGACACTTTAGAAGGGCGCCCACCTACTAGGTCCCATTGCCCAAGTTGTGCAAGTATACTTTGGTCCTAGACCAATAAAGTGATATGGTTCAAGGTTGAGGCCCAAGGTTTAGAAAAATAGTCATCCAATGACTTTCTAACACCTCTCTATTCCATACCTCTATCCAAAGCATAGACACCTACCTGCCCTTAACCAAGGACACTAGTAGCTTAATCTAAGACACCTACCTTTAATACTAAGGGTATCCCTTATCCAAGGGTCACGTGACTCCATACCTCCAACTAAGGTATAGTCACTTGTCTGTCCTTATCCAAGGGCACATACCCTTAATCCTAAGGATACCTTGCCATTTAGCCCCCAACACTAAATGGACTATTAGGGGTCTGAAGTAGCACTAGTTACATACGTATGTAACAGTTTGACTGACTAGGCATACTGCTTTGGATAGACTTCAGGGTAGTTTGAAACTCATTGGTGACTTTCTCCATATGTAGTTGATGTTGTTTATTAAGCAGCTCCAACTGGGATTTCCAAAGCTGATCTGGGGTGTCCTTGATCGGCTTCGACTCATGGACAAGAGCATTTGGTGCTCGTCTTTCCCTGGATTCGTCAACATCTGATCCTTCGTCTTCTTCCTTGATGGCATCAGACATAGCTAATTTGAGGCTCATATATTCATCATTGGATTTAAGCTCGCGTCTAATCCATCTTGGAAGGCCGACTAAAAACCAGATGATGAGCATCTATTCAGAGGGTTGTTTCGGTACTTGGCTTTTGAGGCGTTTGAAACGCTCGATATAGTCTCGTACACGTTCATCTATTGCCATTTTGATTTTACTCAATTTGATGAAAGGGCTCTCGATCAAGCAAAAAGGCTTAAAACGCTTGATAAAGGATTCTTTCAAAATTGACCAGTCTGTCTTTTTGTCATGATCAAGGTTGAAAAACCAATCATGTGTTTTAGCGATCATGGTCATCAGAAATAATTGGACCATAGCATCGGGAGATGTTTCTCCATACACATCACATGCATTCTCAAAGATTTGCAAAAATCTTTGAGGGTCCGAACTACCATCAAACTTTGGTAGATCTAGCTTGGGTGTACATCTTTCAAAATGAACTCCGTGGATAACAGGAACTCCATTAGGGTTGGTTTTGACCTGTGAGGGCTCAACACCAGAAAAATGGGGTCCTGCGCGTGGAGACTTGGCTCTATCAAGTTCTTGTCCCTCGAATGGGTTTGTGGATGGCTCTTGGAGTTTGGCTCTCATTCGATAGAACCTATGACGTCTGATTTGTTCAGCTACAGGGGACCTGACCTCGTATGGATAATCGTTTTTTGTTGGTCCATTGAGTACTGGTATGAGTTTTTTATTGTTTTGGATTTTCTGAGGTGTTGGTGTTTTTGGAAAAAAAAAAAAAAAATTTGTTGCGGTCTACGGTTTGGTGTGGTTTACGATTAGGGTGGGTTGCGGTTATGTTACATACAAGCAGTACTTCAGACCCCTAAAAGTCCATTTAGTGTTGGGGGCTAAATGGCAAAGTACCCTTAGGACTAAGGGTATGTGCCCTTGGATAAGGACAGACAAGTGACTATACCTTAGTTGGAGGTATGGAGTCACGTGACCCTTGGATAAGGGGTACCCTTAGTATTAAGGATAGGTGTCTTAGATTAAGGTACTAGTGTCCTTGGTTAAGGGCAGGTAGGTGTCTATGCCTTGGATGGAGGTATGGAATCTAGAGAGGTGTTAGAAAGTCACTACGATGACTATTTTTCTAAACCTTGGGCCTCAACCTTGAACCATATCACTTTATTGGTTTAGGACCAAAGTATGCTTGCACAACTTGGGCAATGGGACTTAGTAGGAGGGCGCCCTTCTAAAGTGTCCATTGAGTTCCCAACTCCCACAAGAAAGGCATTTCATAGGTTATGGAAGGAGTCTCTTGACATTCCATAAGCCTATGGAGGCTCTTGGAGATTCTTTAACTCCCCTAGGCTTCTCTCTCTCTCATTGGATAAGCATGGAACTCCATAGTGCATTGGAGAGGTCCATGGGCCATCTATATGAGGGTAGTAGGGCGCCCATTGGGAGGGGGAGATCTCTCTTGTTTGCTTTGCTTATACTCTAGTGTTGTTACTAGTGTGTAGAGTGCTTTCTTGTGGTAGTATGCTTAAGGTTTGGATATTGCTTATGGTATGGGACATCAGTAGGGTTTGGATCTTGAGTATGCTATGGAGTGTTGTGGTATGCTTGTAATTTGTTTATGATTAGCAAGGGGGTGCTAGATAGGTCTTGCTTGGAGCTTGGATCTAGCTATGGTTGGGTGGTGAATACTTGAGGCCAGCTTGTTATCTATCTTTGTGTTTAAAGAGTAGGGACACAGGTGGAGGAAAGATCCTTGGAGGCTTGCAGGTCCTTACTTGCAAGTGGAGGCATCCTAGCTTAGAGTTGGGGAGCATCTTGAAGCTTGCAGGTTGCTTGGAGGACATTTGGAGGCTCTACCTTGGATTTGGAGGACTTCCTCACCTCTACTTGTAAAACAAACCCTGCACAGGTACCTTATAGACCTGAGAAGTTATCTTACAGGTGCCATGAACCAATTCCCTGAATCTGAGAAGTTATCCACTGTCACCATATTCCTTGAAGGAAGAGCCTTAGTTTGTGGGATGAGTTAGTTGCAAAGGGCAATCAACGTTGCACATGGCATGATTTTTGCAAGCTTTTTAGGAATTATTTTTTACCACTTTTAGATGACTATGAACACTTCCAAAAGTTGAGTCATCTAACCATGAATAAAGGTTTGGAACAATTTATTCAAGATTTTCATGAGTACCTGAATCCACTTTATAGTGATATTCCGCCTAAGGTACAAATATTAATGTTTATTGATGGGTTACCAAAAGATTATCAAGTGGATGTTCATAGGAACCATCCAGAAACCCTAGAAGATGCTATTAGGGCTGCAAAATACTTTGATGACACACCTAAGCCACCTAGGGGTCAACAGCCTAATGAGCAGAAAAAAGGTTTTCAATTTAAGAGGAAGGATAGGGAAGTTGTTAATGAAACACATCCCAATTCCAACAATCCTAAGAAAACCAAGAAAAACTTTAAAAACAATCATGGTCGCGGTTATGGATGGAGGCTCTTGGAGATTCTTTGACTCCCCTAGGCTTCTCTCTCTCTCTCTCTCATTGGATGTGCATGGAACTCCATAGTGCATTGGAGGGGTCCATGGGCCATATATATGAGGGTAGTAGGGCGCCCATTGGGAGGGGAAGATCTCTCTTGTTTGCTTTGCTTATGCTCTAGTGTTGCTACTAGTGTGTAGAGTGCTTTCTTGTGGTGGTATGCTTAAGGTTTGGATCTTGCTTATGGTATGGGACATAAGTAGGGTTTGGATCTTGAGTATGCTATGGAGTGTTGTGGTACGCTTGTGATTTGTTTATGGTTAGCAAGGGGGTGCTAGATAGGTCTTGCTTGGAACTTGGATCTAGCTATGGTTGGGTTTTGAATACTTGAGGCCAGCTTGTTATCTATCTTTGTGTTTAAAGAGTAGGGACACAAGTGGAGGAGAGATCCTTGGAGGCTTGCAGATCCTTACTTGCAGGTGGAGGCATCCTAGCTTGGAGTTGGGGAACATTTTGAAGCTTGCAGGTTGCTTGGAGGACATTTGGAGGCTCTACCTTGGATTTGGAGAACTTCCTCACTTCTACTTGTAAAAGGTTATTTGCGGGTGATTGTGGTCAGTGGTCAATGGCGGTTGAAGGTGGTCGAGGGTAGTTGTAGGGCATGATTGCGGTCTGTTGCGACTTTGGATGAATGTGGTTGTAATGCGAGGGAATGCGGTTTAATGAGATGGAAATGGTTTGTGATGGTTGTGAGGTGTGATTGTGGATGCAAGTGGAGGTGGTTCATTGGCGATGGGTATGATGGAAGATGGTCGCGACTCTCAACAGGTGGGTGGTTTGAAGACGATATATTTGTGGTTGCTATAGAGCAAGAGTCAACCCGAGGGTTGTCACGCGGTCATTACGGCATAATGTAGACATAGGCCCGTGTAGTTGCTTGCGTTTACAATGGTGCAGCCTGTGGCTTGTGTGGGTTGACAAATAGATCGTCGATTCAAGGTGATGTATGTGGTACTCATCAGTGGTGATCGTGGTTGAAAATCTCGGGGGGCTTGCGTGGATTTGGTATGGTTGAGATGGTGAGGAACCCCTTCGGTCGAGATCTGACGATCGGCTCTGGTTGAGATTTGAAGTAGGTCGTCGGTTGAGATGTCACAGAGTGCCGTCGGTTGAGATCTGAGAGATGGGCGTCGGTTGAGATCTAACACAGGACCGTCGGTCGAGATTGACAATGGTCGTCTTTTGAGATGTGACAGTGGCCGTGGGTTGAGATTTTACTGAGGGCCATCGGTCAATATGTCACAGAGTGTCGTCGGTTGAGATCTGAGAGATGGGTGTGGGTTGAGATCTAACATAGGGCCGTCGATCGAGATTGACAATGGTCATCGGTTGAGATGTGACAATGGCCGTCGGTTGAGATTTTACTGAGGGCCGTCGATCGAGATGTCACAGAGTGCCGTCGGTTGAGATCTGAGAGATGGGGTTTGGTTGAGATCTAACGTAGGGCTGTCGGTCGAGGTTGATAGTGGTCGTTGATTGATATGTGACAGTGGCCGTTGATTGAGATTTTACTGAAGGTGGGCGTCGGTTGAGATCTAACGTAGGGCCGTCAGTCGAGATTGAAGAGATGGCTCTGGCTCCGGTGGAGATGGAAGGGTGAGAGGACATAAGGACGGTTAAATGGTATGCAGTTGTTTACAATGGAATGCGGCTGGATACGATTGAAAGTGTGTTGCAGTGGAGGTGGTCGAGGGTAGTCGTAGTGCGTATGAATACGGTTGGATGCAACGACGACGGGCGAAAGCGGTTGTGTGGAAGCGGTGTCGATGAAAACGGTCAGCTGCGGTGATACTGTGGTGCATTGTAGAGTGAATGCGGTGGAATGGGACGAAAACGGGTGGAGGTACAAAAATGGAGTGCGGGTGTATGGGAACTTGGTCTGTCGGTTGAGATCTGAGCGACTTCCTTTGGTTGAGATCTAATAGCTCACTCCGGTTGAGATTTAACTGAGGGGCGCCGGTTGAGATGTGAGGTAGTGCGTCGGTTGAGATCTGAAAGATTACTCCGGTTGAGATGGGAGTC
Organism: Diphasiastrum complanatum; assembly: GCA_029204225.1. Classification (NCBI taxonomy): domain Eukaryota; kingdom Viridiplantae; phylum Streptophyta; class Lycopodiopsida; order Lycopodiales; family Lycopodiaceae; genus Diphasiastrum; species Diphasiastrum complanatum. Next base: position 54,073,379 of record CM055097.1, read on the forward strand.
AGTGCATCGGTTGAGATCTGAATGAGCACTTTGGTTGAGATGTAAGCTGGTGCTTTGGTTGAGATTCGATTGAGGGCCGTTGGTCGAGATTTCACAGGGTCGTCGGTTGAGATTTGATTGAGGGCCGTTGGTTGAGATTTCACAAGGCCGTCGGTTGAGATTGGAATGAGGTCGTCGATTGAGATTGGAAGCGGATCCCGTCGGTTGAGATCTAAGCGACTTTCGTCGGTTGAGGTTCAAGAAAAAAAGGCTTCTATTGAGATCTAACGCATGGCCTTCGGTCGAGATTGAAATGAGACCGTTGGTGAAGATATGATGGAGTACCGTCGATTGAGATCTGAGTGAAAACCGTCGGTCAAGATTTCAATAGATTGCGTCGGTCGAGATGTAACGGATGACCGTCGGTTGAGATTTGAGAGAGTGTGTGTCGGTTGAGATGCAAGAGAATGCGGCCGTTGAGATTGGACATGAGCACTCCGGTTGAGATTTCAACACAGGGTTTTGCCTGTTTCCAGTTAGAAAGTTACTTTTTTTACCATATTCTCTCTCTATTGGTAAAACTTCTATATCAGAAATCGCCAGCCACCCTACGAAATCGTCTTCAGTGAGCACAAATTCTTTGTACCCTCCGCGAATTCTACCATTAAAAAAAAAATCTCAAAAAAATTAAAAAAATCAGTATTTTGACAGAAAGCTATCCCTGTCAGAATTTGTGCATATTGCAGTTTGATTCCTCTGTCTCTCCACGATTTCTTAGCCTCCATTCTACGAAAGTCCAATTTTTTGTCCAAAATCCTCCATTCTACAAGAAAACTATTTTTTTTTTGTCTTATTTGTCAAGTACAGTATTGCCCTGATTATCTGTACTGTTACTCTACTCCACACTCTGCATCATGTCTCGAGATTGTACTGAATCTTCCAATCCAACCCCTCCACGACTAGAATGCAGAATTCCATGTATCGATGCACCAAAGTACGATGGAGAATCTGACCTAGTCCTATTTCTCCAGGACTTTGATAATGCATGCCGCTTCTATGGAGATACCTCTAAGACTGAAAAATCTCACTTATTCCCCATGGTACTCTATGGAACAGCCAAAGCTTGGTATCTTAACCTCGAAACTCCTCATCTTGCTTCTTGGACCACTCTCAAAGATGCCCTCATAAAGCGTTTCAAACCATCCAAACTGACTCAGAGCCCATTCATCCAAATTATCCATATCAAGATTCGTCGCGATGAGTCTGTTCGAAACTACATTGGGCGCTTTAAACGTCTCAAGGTCGAATGTGTTGACAAAAACATCATTGAACGAATGGCCATATAACTGTTCTTGGTGGGATTACCTAAAAACATTCGTCGAGAACTAAACCTAGTTGACCTTTATGATCAACTTAAAGATGTAATGACTGATGCTATCCGTGAAGAAGACGAAAGTTTCGACGATGACTTTGACCATCGTGAAAATAAATCTAAGAATCTTGACCGTCTTAATCACCCAAAGTCTAAAAATGTTGCCCAATCTTCTGAACTTCTGCATCAAATGAAAACTTGGCAAAAAGCTCAACAATCTCATATGGATAAACTCACTGCTGATTGCCAAACCGCCATGAAACAGATTGTTCAGACCCAGCAAGAGAAAATGTTTGGTGTCCAATCTGCTCACAACATCATACTGCTAATGAATGCCCTCAACTGCAAAACCATTTTTCAGTAGCACCCAGATCCCACCAACTATTGAGCATACCAACCCTATCCTCTACAACAACCTATGCCACGACCAGGGATATACCAACCACAACCAACTGCACCAAATCAGTACCAACCACCATTGCAACAGTTTATCATTAACCAACCTGCTCCACTACAAGCTGTACATTATCTTGATCCCAATACTATCGATCCAGCGACCTACTATGTGGAAGACCATACTCAACAGCAGTATCCCACTGAGATAGTTGTTTATTAAACATATGGTCCTTGTGCCCAAGGAGTGACCCAAATGCCCAAACGTACCATCCAAACCACGCTATATTTGTTGCGCATCAGCACCCAACAATACGAGGATGTATTATATGTGCAGGTAAGCATCCTGGTATTCGCCGCCCAGATAAATTTCGCTTTCCTCCAGGTTGTAAAAATTGTGGTATTGAACATCACATGAAGGACTGCCCATCCCGATCCAACAAAACTGCTGCTCCTATCTGTTCAGTGCAAGTAAAAACTTTGCCAGTTGAAACTCATCCCGCATGGGTCTTGACTTGAGCACAAACCCAACGCCAAGCCCCTACACTTGCACCCAGCAAAACTCAGTAGCATGTTATCCCTCCAAGTGAAGATTCGACCCCGATAGTTTATCCTCACCCATCTGAAGAAATTCGGCTGCATCATCAGTATCGCCAGCAAATCCACAATGCCGACCAACAATTTTCCACCTCCCATAAAGTACCTCACAAGCCTTTTGAAAGAAAAACCTTTGAAGGTACTGAAGTCTGGGAGGAGTTACTGCAAGCCAATGTCACTCTCCATTTCCATGTTCTATGAAGCATGTTGGCAAATGGAAATACCAGATCCAATCCACTAACACCACCACCTCTGATGCGTTGCCCAAAATGCCATTACACCTCACCAATCCACTTAGTGAATGAGGCAACATCAAAATCCTAGCTACCCATCGCCAATCTCACAAAGTCCTAGCTGTTTTTGATGGCAACTCAGGTGTCAATATCATTTTCACATCCCTCATGCTATAATGGAATCTGAGAGACAAGCTTATCAAACCCACTTGTCAACTTAGGATGGTTGATCAAAGTGTGGTTTGACCTATCGGTTTCCTTCTGCAAGTGCTGATCAAACTAGGAGGTCTAAAGCTTTCTGTAGATCTAGTAGTACTTGATATTCCTAGTAATGCCTAATCCTATGAGTTACTACTTGGTCGTCCATGGCCCACCAATGCAAGAGTCGTTCACGACTGGAGGAAAGGCCAAGTCACCTTTGGAAATCGAGACAGTTCTGTCACCATTGATTCATCTGGCAAACTCAAACCCGCATGCATTCATGATGAGGGATCCTCAACTACTAATTCAGTGTTTGAGCCATACTAGTCCAGCCACAAAAAAAGTCATTATGTTAAATCTACTGATATCATAAACTGGATTCACAATCTAGCTACCATTGATTGTGTGAATGTCGATTACTGTGCCCAGCATCAGAATGATTGTACCTATCCTCCCCTGATCGATCATGAATAACTACCAGATCTTGATACACCTATCATTAATATCAATTTTATTGATATTCTTCCACACAATGATGAGTTGCTAAACATTGCATGGCTACCTACTAATGAATCAGAAGATTTATTCGTAGATGATGAGGATGTCCTACGAATTTAGAATTGCCCAGACGATTTGGGCATTTCTGATATTCAAATCCTCAACCACATGGAAGACTTCCACTCAAGGCCTTCCCACAACATGCATCCAAAGTGGAACCAATTGCTAAGGTGGCGATCGAAAAACCTGATACTAAGTTCTATCGCGTCAAACGACCAAATTATCCATGGGATCTCTGTGAGGAGGAAACAATCTTTCAAATCAATGACGAGATCCTCCATGATGTACCACCCATTCCTCACCCGCACACCTCATGACCTCCAAAGCCACAACCACGTGGATGATGGGCGAGAAATCACAGTCGGCGAGTAAATGGAGGATGGCGAGTAAAGTGTTCTGATGGCGAGTAGATAAAAATTGTGAGAAATGAATTTTGAAGGCTACTAGTCTGACGACAAGTGAATCTAGATGTCTGAGCGTGAGAAAATGAGGTCGGCAAGTAAATGCGAGTAAAACAGCGAGTAATCAAAAAGTAAAGATCCTGATCACTCACGTCTTTATATAGGGGGCCATTTTACTTGTCTACTGTTATTTTGAAGAGTTTGGTCCTATCAATGTCAAATCATCAGTATTTGCATTGTGCACAGTCCGTTTCCCAATTGGCTGCCAGATTTGAGAGATTTTCTAATTAGAAACTTCCATTTTTTAACTAAAAATGTTTATTTTGTTAAAAATTGAGCCTAACTTGTAGTCGAGCTGGAATTTTTCTGGACAAATTTGAACATGCGTATATCTGCAACAGAGGACAATAATGGCAGGGGCAAGGGCTATTTAAAATAGCAATATTGCTCTTTCCAAGCTGTTACAGGCATTTCTAGGG